>CM060901.1:819795607-820420607 GCA_030737815.1 Allium fistulosum
AATTATAACACTTGAAACCATTATTGACCTTCGCCTTCCCAACCTCATTCACAACTGGTTTTGCAACAGCTTTTGAAACATTAGAACTTCTACTAACACCCTTCACTTGATTGTTGGAATTTGTAAACACACCACCACCTCGTCTTCCCTGTTTCTCCCAAGCTAACGCCTTCTGGTGTGCTTCCGCTACAGATCTGGGATCAAACATGTTAACCATATCCTGAATCTGCATTCGCAACCCCCCAACAAATCTAGCTGTCAGTTGTTCTTCTGTCTCCATAATGTCATTCCTTGCAATCAGTTGATAGAATTCATCTACATAGTCATTAACAGACTTCGTCCCCTGTCTCAAGTTTTGCAGCCTCTGATACATAAGCGATTGATAATTATAAGGTAAGAATGTGGCTTTCATCATTTTTCTCATCTTTTCCCATGATTCAACCTTTGACTTCCCCATCCGTTCACGTGTAAGTTTGGTTTGTTGCCACCATGCCAAAGCTCTACCCCTCAACCTTGTAGCAACCAACTTCACTCTACGATGTTCTGGAACTTCCTTGAAATCAAAAATCTCCTCCACATTAGACAACCAGTCCAAAAACTCTTCAGCTTGCATACCACCCTTGAACTCTGGAATTTCAGTCTTCATCCCAGATTCCCACTTGTGATCATACTCCGACTGATTTCTTCCTTGTCCACGTCCTTGTCCATGAACACTTCCACCATCATACTCCTCTTCAAAATCAGATGTATATCGATGTCGATCCTGACCACCAACATCTCTACTACCATCACGTCTTCCACCAACATCCCTTCTATCTACATTCCTCCGTTCACGATCATTCACATTCCTTCCACGTCTTTGATCATCATCAACACTTCTCTCTCGATTGGAATGTGGTGAGACTCTACTTCCCCCATGGTTAGATTCAGGTGAAACCCTTCTCCGATTTTGATTCATCTCTAACATCATCTTCTCTAATCGTCCAATTCCTTCGTTAAGCTTTTCACTAAAGTTTTCATTGATTCTTTGCTCCATCTCATCAGCTTCTTCTCTTCGATACAATGCTTCAACGTTTTGATGTCGATTAGCTCTTCTTGGCGGCATGCTTGAAAACTTCACAAATACTTCAAAATTCAAACACCTTTCGAACTTTGATCCAAAGTGATGTGGATCGAAAACTCCAACCTTGTTGCAAAAATATGATGAACACGATGAACACAACTTCTCAAAATGATGCAAATTTCAATCTCCAACACTTCGATTTTGACTCGGCTTTGCTTGATGTAGCTCGGCCTCTTTAACTCTTCAATAAATCGGCTCCAAGACTCGATTTAGCTATGATTGGCTAAAACAAGCTCTGATACCAAAACTGACGCAGCGGATTAATCAAAACAATGTAGATCGATGAAAGTAGCAATCGATGGATTAATGAATACTGAAATGCCTGAATTCGTTGATCCGAAGATATCGAATTCTAGCTATCCCGAACTCGTTGATCGCGCACGATACCGGGTTCAAAGATCTACGATTCTTCACACGTTGATCTAGCGCACTAGATTCCGTGAATCGGCTTCAGCTGTCGTTGAATCGAGCGCACTCGATTATCCGAGAGTGGAGATAGGAGATTACACTCGACTACCAATTTGGTGAAAGCACAAAGCTAACAAAACAAAGTTTTTATTTCAAATCAACTAAACTTTCAAATGTACAACTCATGCCTATTTATAGAATTTTACAACTCAACACTGAAAACAGTACAACACTTAGGTCGTGAACGACCTACGACCTAACATAGTGCGACCTAAGAAAAGTAGACGACTTAAAGTAGTCGACCTAAAACAACACGACTTAAAAGATTACAATATAAGAAAATACAACACATCATGTTACAACACTTAGGTCATACACGACCTATCAAGACCTCCGACTTATAACAACAGTTACAACAGATAAACGACCTAACAAATGAACGGCATCCGGAGCTTCGCGACCTAAGAATGAACGGCATCCCCCATCAGCGACCTAAAAATAAGCGGCTTTAGAAACTTTGCGACCTAAGTCTTCACGACTTATCTTCCCACATCTTTCTACGACCTAATATTGACTGACCTAAGGCCACGCGACCTAAGGACCTAATATCTTCGTGTGACCTAACTAGGTCATTGAACGACTTAACTTAGGTCGTGAGCGACCTAAAACTCCTCCTGAACAACTTTGCACGCCCCCTTCGTTAGCTCGTATGCGACCTATCCTAGGTCGTTGGTTTCCTTCTTCGGTATCGTTCACTTCTCCGCTTTGTTCCAGTACCCCGTTAGGTCATGGCCGACTTAAAACTTCTTTGTTAAGTCGTGGGCGATTTAAGCCTTGTAATTTCTTAACCCGTACTGCTATTGTGTTATCTCGTGGCACTTCTTTAGGTCGTGGCCCGCCTGCGTCAGGTCGTGAACGACTTAGACTTTCAATTAGAGGTTGCGCTGCATCAGAAATGTTCCAAATGAAAGACTGTGGCTGATTCAATGAAAAAGGCTAAGTACATCGCCTTGAATAGCGCCACAATAAAAGCAATGAATATAAAAATATAAGTGCACAAATTATAACTAAGCCGATTCCAAATTTTGAGAATCTCATAACATTTTTATATGATAACAATGTCATAATATAGTTCATAACAGAATTTAGATCTCAATAGAAGTCGAGAGACGTACTCTAAATTGTTTTATATGATAAAACAGTTTATCGCCGTCGGGGAGAGTTGGTTGATATAGTAGATAATTGAAACGTAATAGCAAACCCGTTCATAGATGGATTGATTTTGAGAAAATCGATTAGACAAGTTGGAAGATTCCATAATTGACCCCTAGTGGAAGTAGGAGATTGATAGAGTTAGGGGTATTCCCTAGGGGAAATTATGTAATTTGTTACATATATCTAATTCGTTGATCAGCCTTGTTCGAAATAAAGGTGTTTTCTTTATATTATATACTTGATATAATGTGGTTATATTAATTTATTAATTGAATTAAAAGTATATTTAATAGAAAATCCATAAATTATATGTTTATAATGGTAGTTACAAAGTGTTGTAACCGTTAGTAATTTATCACAATAAAATTGAATATACCATTTTAAATGTTCCTTGTCAAGATGCATCGAGACTGGATATCGATGTATCTATTGAAACTAGAGTATGTAATGCTCATCAAATGTTGGGAACTATATTACTTATGACTACTGGGCGCACTAGGAGTTACATACTAATAGTTATTGGATAACCATGGAACGACACGTTCGATAGTTTTCTGTTGGTTAATATAACAAAGGTCAAACAGAAAATATCAATATGAATAATTTACATTGCTATTTCGACTTGAGAATATTGTGAATCTTCAATATGAAAGCTCCACTTTGATTATAGTCAAATCATGGCACAGTGTCCATCAAGTGAGTGTAGTTAGGTCGTGTGGAAGTGTGAAGACCTGTCTCCTCGACTCTCGAAAATCGACACTAATACCTCCACGGTATTCACGTGTCGTAAATCCTAGTGTCGGGGAGGAAACTTTTCAGGGGTAAAATAAAGTAAAAGATAGAAACACAAATTCTCACATTACATTAAAATAGATATATAGTACATACAACCACTCTCACTAGGGTACATCAAAGTTTGGTATGAACTAACCCAGCCAGGAACTGTTATAACTGCCTGCTCCCACACTTGCTGATATTAACTAACTTAGGCACAGTGGAAAAATAAAAATAAATAGATAGATATCAGATGCTCCAGCTTCATGCTCCAAGATCTCTTCCAGCATGCTTTCCCTAAAATACTCCAATAGGATATGACTACTTGGCTGGTCGGAAAAAAAAGGGCACACAGAGTTTAAAGGGAAATCAAAATAAACTCCGGCTTGGTCATGGGACTGGTGTGAGAACTCAAAATACAATGTTTGAAAACAAAAAGGTATCTCATAAGCCACGCTGCACATAAAGACAGATGGGTTTTTACCTTATGATAACCAAAACCATTTTTACGTAAAAATAAGGGATATTATTTTTAATGACATTCTTTGAAAACATTTGCAAGTAAACCTGTTAATCATAGCCGAAATTGTTACCATTATTAAATTCAAACATACTAGGCTCTACAAACAAAACGGCGGGCACTTATTGGAGAATGGATTTCCATATAAATGGCCAGGTGAAGGGACTACCTTCCGGTAGTACATCTCTAGAGGAACGTACCGAGGTCAAAAGAACATCTGTTGTAACGACCCGTATTTTTAACTAATTTAAATTATAGGATTTGATACAATTATTGAATAAAAATGGTTAAAAATAAAAATTTAATGATTTTGAATGTAAGTTATTGGATATGAACTTGAATAAATTTTGAAATAACTAATTTCGATGTTTTGGCGATAACGAGTATTGAAATGAAATTTATATATTAACTGTGTTTATAATCAATAACTAGAGTTGAATAATAAATTGTGAATTTTTTAGATAGAAATAAGATAATGTTGATAACCACAATTTATTTAGAATTTAATGATTTATTCATATTGATTTATTGGATAATTAAATTGTTTAAATTTAATATTGGAAATTATTTGAATAATTGAATTTAATATGATTGAAAACGACGTCGGTAGTCGATTTAAATTTTATTTAAAAAGAATGAAGACGTGTACATTTAAAATTTGATTTAAAAGTGAATAATTAGAAATTGGAAATTTTATATTTAATTAATGAATAAAAATAGCCATTTTGGCCACTGTCTCGGATTTCGACGAAAGCAGTTTCATTGGATCCGTAATAGTGAATAATTATAGGATTTCAAGTTTCGTAGCAATCGGACTTGTTGTTTGGTCGTGCATGCTTGAAACGCGTAGAAATCAATTTAAGGAATTCAATTAAAATAAATTGACGTTGAAAAGCTATCTTCCACATACGATCGAATAGCCTCGAAACTAGTTCCACTGCGTTCGGAATGGGTTTAAAACATTATAAACGCCAGGCGGCACGCCTCGTTTGGAGTTCGCATGATTTTGGACTAACTTTATAAATACGCATGCAAATCAAGATAGTTTTATTATTAATTTATTTCTAAAACCCTAGGTCATGGCCGCCTATTATCTTCTACGGCCAAAAATTGTCCAACCTTCCTTCCTTAATTTCTCTCGATCTACTCATCGTTTTTCGACAACTCCAAAAGAGAAAGTATAGAGCTCGACCTCCTCAAATCCATACGATTGATTTATGCTATTACATCATGAATTCGCCTAGCTCTAAGATGGAATGGTGCATGGGTATTAGTGATTTGCTCGACAATGGATGCTGCATGGTTGGTCGTGTTTCTGGCGTGGGTGGAGGGAAGCGTGGCGCACGCGGCGGCGCTGCCAAATCGATCTTCGGTTGCAAGTGGAAGTGTGCGCCTCGATTGAATCATAACATGAAGATGGGTTATGGTTACGGCCTGTGAACGTGCATGAGGGAAGAAAGGCTGGTATCTTCATTTTATTTTATTATTATTTTAATTTAGTTTTAAAATTTTATCGTATATTAATAAATATCATAACTCTTGCATACGAGGTCTGATTCGGGCGAAACATGAGGCGTTGGAATCGTATCGACGAAGGCTATGTCATTGAGTTAGTTTGAAATTTATTTGAAGCTGAGAAAATTTTCAGTTCAAATAAAGGTGAGTGTTTATACGCTCACAATTAACTGAAATAATTTTTATGTAGTTAAATTTATATCATGAAGTGATTTAAATTTATTGATAGTGTTTGATAAATTTAATTGACATTTAAATCGACGTTTGAATTTAATTGATAGAATTTGGATTGGTAGTTAAATTTAATTAGGATTAAACTTTTAGTAAAATTCTCGATTTTTTTATAATTGGTTGATTGTTGTGATTATTGACTGTTTGGATGATTGATTAAGATGGATGCTATTGATTGATATTTTAATTGATTTTGATGTTTATTTATTGTGATATATCTTGTTATCATCTTGTATATTATTTACAGTATATAAGACTGTAAATTGAATTATTTCGAATAAATTAAGAAATAGGTTGAAATGATATATACCTATGGCATTTATTTTGGATTGAAATGGTATATATCCATCCCTGGAATTAAATTGAAATAATTGACTCACTTGGCCATAGGTTAGAGAATTATATACGGATACCGGATTGGTTAAATTATATGATTTTAAAATTTTTTCTTTTGAAATTTATTTAAATGATTTGATTTTAAGAAATAAAAATCGAATTTATGGAAATTGTATTATTTTCAAACTTGAGCTTGGAATGTTGGAATTTAAAATTGATAACAGGAATTGTTTAAATAATCGAAGTTGAGATTTTTAAATTATAATCAAAATATGATTTGAATTTCAGAAATAGATTTGTTTTAAAGGATTGGACTTATATTCGAACTTTGAATATTGCTAAGTAAAGGTGATATAAATGATATTTCGAAATTGAGTTCGAAATTTAATTATATTTGAAGATTTGGTTTTTAAATTGGATATTGAAGGAAAATTTTATTTAAGTGTTGTGAATCGATATTTTGGAAATCAAACTTGGAATTTGACATAATTCGAAAGGGTTTAAATTTGGAATATAAGTTAATTTGGAATTGGAGTTGAAATTAATTTGGAATTGGAGTTGAAATTAATTTGGAATTGGAATTGAAATAAATTTGGAATCGAAGTAAAATTTGACTTGAAATCGGAATTGAATTGATTAAATCGAAATGGAAATTGGAACTAATTTGAATTGGAAAATTTAGAAAGTGAACCGGTTGACTTTGAAACTATTTTTGAATTATTTTAGTATAAACAGTTTAAAATCTATATTCTTTAAGCATTCAAATTATTTTGATTTTCCAAACTATTGTACTATATAAACCATTTTTTAATTACTCAAACTATTTTCTATTAAAATATTTTAACTATTTAATCATTTTAAAACTATTTAAACTATTTTCTAAAAATTCAAAATGGTCAAAAGGGTGAAATGTTTATATTTAAATCTTGGATTTAAATGTGAATTGGGTTAATGTGAAGTATAACCGAAATTGTAATTCGAATTAAAATTTGAAGTGAAATCGATATGTCGAACTGAATTGACATTTTGAAGTAAAATATGATTTTTGAAACGAATTTGATGATTTCGAAATGGATTTGATTTTGAAGCGAATATGATATTTCGATATCAAGTACGAATTGTTTCCGAAATATAAAAGTACTAACTAGTGTGTAAAACGACGTTTGGTTGTTAAAAAGACCGGGGCCTCTTATTGGCATACTCTCTGTCAATATTGGAACCACTTTGACAACCATGTACGTGGTGGATGATATCCAGAATGTAGTGGTTGAATTGACGAATGATTACTAGAATGAAGTAAGAGAACGATGATGGATAGCCTTGACACCTGTCTTATAATTAAAATGACTAAAACAGGAGCATATGTCTGGCCAATGAGGTTAGCTACCTCTAGCGACGTTGATCACTCGTATTACTATCGTGATTTTGTACTCGATAGGTGCACCCTTTTTGTTCGGAGTGATTGTCGCAGTCGGCCACGGATGGGTTACGACCAGCCAGAAAGGGTAAACTGGTAGAATCATACCTTGGGCATTACCTCACGTGCCCATTACAATTTTGGTTTACCTATAATAATGTGTTAAGGTGGATCAATGTAAATCCTTAACGCTATTTTGATATTTATTTTACTGATAGACATTACTTACTATAGCATATACTATTATATATAAATTGTTTAACGGATCCTTAGGAGATGGAAAATCCTGCAACATCTTTTAAGTTATTGCACGCACGTTTTACACTGGATGGGAGATGTAAAATCCCATAAACATCTTTGATGCTATTACACTCATATTTATTGTGACGCCCCACCTCTATACCCACGCAAGCCAAGAACACTACGGTGTAATGTTGTCAACTAGCGCGAAGAATAAGGCTGATGAGGAGCGACCATCCATGTAACTTCTTTGTGCGAGCACCGATATGTCAGATAGAATAGAATGCATATCTTTTAAGGAGGAAATCCGACATACCGATACAAACTCAAAGCTATCACACGGTGGCTATATATAATCTTCGGAAACAAAACATAGAAGTAATCATAACATAAATCAGTCACGGACATCCATATCACAAAGGCGGAAGAAGATATGAATATGTATATAACACGTGAAAGTGTACATCAGAGTAGTGGTCAGAAAGATCCACGATAATACAGAAGAATAGCAACACGTGCTAATAAGTACACAATATAGAGTCTATATCTCAAATGCGTACATCCAAAAACTACTAATCTAAGTAGTGCCAAAAGTCAGAATAATCCTGAAGAGAAGTCAAGCATAAGCACCTGTAACATCTCGGTCTGACCCAAGTATTATTTATAAGAAAATAATAAACGGAACAGTCTAGCTATAAATATCAGATGATAAGGTATAGGATAAATAATATGGCATGAACATGTAACAACCATAACGGCATACTACTGTAAGTATGTAAATGACAATCAACAAAAGATCAATCAATATCACAAGAATCTTCTCAAAGATGAAATAGGGTATCATACCCTAAACTTGTATTCATAAAAAGTCAATAACACATAAATTCACCAATGCACAAAAACTGATATCATATCAATGAAAATCATGAAGATTGGTGAAGCACAAAATTCCAGAAATCATCACCAGAAATCCAGAAAACACATAAAAAGGGGGGAGGCCTAACACATGAATGGGAGCATGAAAACTCACCTACGCGTAAACACATGAATGAGAAGCTATCTCATGGAAGCTATCCATTAAATTTCCACACAGAAATGGCCCGAAGACCATGGGGTGCTACCCCATATAAGTGATGGCGAAACATGACAAAAGCGGGGTCTAGTCTCCCTCGCAGACAAAGAGACATCGCTTAATCGCTAGTCTAAATCACAAAAATGATCATCATGATCATAAGGAAGTGTCAATCACACCAAGCTAGTAAATATATGAGTTTAGTTTCATGTCCCATAACCACTTGCTTAACTTAAATATTTACGAACAAGCTGTAAATCTTCACTAGAAAATTGTCACAAAAAGGGTTCAATCGAACAAGTCCAAGAGCTAACCGACGAAGTGAACGCAAGCGTTTCATACCACTCGTTTTACTAAGTCGTTTAATTCGATTTCTCATCCGAGTGAAGTAAAGGCTTGTATATACTAGTAGATTGGAAAACAGTTTGAGGAAAAGAGCTTTGAAGTTAAAACAGTGTTGAAAGAGTTTTGATATTCACTACTAGTATTGAAGTCTTCACTTTTTTTTAAAGTGACAAGTCACAAAGCGATTGTTGAAACAAATCGAATCACATAAATTCACATTCGAAGATGTGAGTAAAGTCCAAAGAAATCAATCCCAAAACCATCATAGTAGAAATCCTGATGAATGTTTTTCAGATAAGATCCCCTACGAAGGGGGGTACGGGGTTCAACCTAAGTGAAGACAAGCGGCCTACGACCTAAAGCAAAATGAGGTCTAACGACCTAAAGAGTTCGCGACCTAAGGGATACAACCTAAGTAGCGCGACCTAGTGGGGCTTAGGTCGGAGACGACCTACGAGGTAAACTAGGTCAACTTAGAAGACGAGCGACCTAAGGTGAATGGTCCAACGACCTAACTCGAACGACCTAGAGGGTCGAACGACTTAACTGGAGGATAGGTCGGAGACGACCTAGAGGAAATGGCCGAGCGACTTACGAGCTACGACCTAAAGTGACGAGGGATGTTAGGTCGGAGATGACCTAATACTTGACTCGCGAGCGACTTATGGAAAAGAAGTGGCGAGCGACTTATGGTCCAGCGACCTAAGATGAAACGACCTAAGATCGAAAACAGGGTCACGCGACTTAATAGGAAACAAGGTCAGGCGACCTAAAGAAGTTCGCGACCTAAAGGTGCACGCCCTAAGGTCTTATGACCTAAGGAAAAAGGTCTTACGACCTAACAGTACGGTGAGTGATTAAGCCAAACGACCTAAGATCTAAGCCTTAAACGACCCAAGGAGTTAACTCGCGAATGACCTAACACTTTAACTCACGAATGACCTAAGCCTTTAACTCGTGAACGACCTAAGCCTTTAACTCTTGAACAAACTAAGCCTTTAACTCGCGAACGACCTAAGCCTTTTAACTCGCGAACGACCTAAGCCTTTTAACTCGTGAACGACCTAAGCCTTTAACTCGCGTACGACCTAAGCCTTTTAACTCGCGAATGACCTAAGCCTTTTAACTCGTGAATGACCTAAGCCTTTAACTCGCGAACGACCTAAGCCTTTTAACTCGTGAACGACCTAAGAAGGCAGTGACTTTTCAACGCGCGTGAGCTAGCAGCCTGGACGACTTAACCTGGGCAGAACGACCTAAGGGCTGGAACTCACCAAAAATGCTAAAAATTGGAGTTTTTCGCCAATTCAATCCAAACCAAATGCAAATGAGCATGCTAAAGTGATAGGAAACCATTCCCAACAGTCCAAGATAGTTCTAAGCAAGAGTGTGAGATAAAAATCTCACCTTTTCACTATAATGGATGAAGATGGAGATTGAAGACAAGGAGAAGCAATCCAAAGCTTGAATCCACTATCTTCTACTTGAATTTGGAGTTGAATCTCGGATTTGCAATTGAATTTGAGCTTGGAGTTTTAATTTCCCTTTCCCATCACCATTTTTGACAAAGCTTGAAGTGTTTGATAAAGTGAGGAAGAGGGTTGGGCTGAGTTAAGAAGGTGAAGTCCAACCAAAGTCAAAGGCGGGAAAAAGTGTCGAAAATTTCACTATCTCCAAACATATCGAAGTTTACACTCAAAAAGATCGTAAACGTCATTTTGAACTCAATGGAGGTGGTCTCGAGTACTAATTTGACCGTATGCAAAAAGTAGCTTTTCGGACTAACATCCGATTAACGATAAAATATTTAAATAATATATTTAAATGATAAATTGATGAATATGCGGGTTGTTACATTTATTTATATTGATTTGACTTACATAAGAGTATTTTAGTCCTGACTCGAGTGTTTTGTCTTTTCATTACGCTCGGGTTAGTCTTGAGTTTTCAGCATATTGAAGAATATTCTCTGGAGGACAAAGATAAAGATTTGGTATATTACTATTATTATTATCCCCTTCATCATGCTATTCTTCTATATTTATTATTTATCCCTGATGTATATATATAACTCTGATATATGTGTATATATTATAATTAAATGTTAAGTAAACAACTTCATGAACTGTTTATTTGATTATTATATTTTATCGTTCCACTGTGAGATTCTGTGTTTGTTTTCTTCTTCTTTTCTTACTTTTCTTAATTAACCCCATTGATTATCCACGTTTCGGATTGTTTAAGTTTGACATGTGTGGATTATTGTCGATTTAAACCTTCCGAAATGTGGGTCGTCACATCTGCACCTCTACCAACACAAGACCGGCCTACCTTTCTCACTAGATAGTACCAAATATGTCATCACCCCGGTCGTTATCGACCTATTCGAGATGTCTCTTAGCACACACCACAATAATTTAAACCCGAACGTCATAGCGAGTAGAAATTTATCTAGAAAGGGATGGTCATTATACACTAATGGTTATGAACCGCATAGCCTTACTGCATCTACCATATTTCGGCCATTTTCGGGTGTGAGGCCTGAGGTAACGATTACCTTTCACATAGCACATCGTCTTTTTTTGAATGCCACACTGCCATTCCATGGTCACACAACTGATTTCTACAAACATATAACTCCTGAGCTCATACGTGTCAGGAAGGCATGTTAAGCTAAGAGAAGTTGCCTTCTACGCCACCAAGAAGATAATACATTCATAGAAATTACTTATGTAACTAGAAATTCAACGTCAGACATTCGTCAATACAAGTTCGTTCTAGGACTGAACGAAACCTAAGGCACTCTCCTACCACATCCTGTCGGGAATTAACCCTAGGATTATAGCGAGAAGTCATTGCATCAAAGATCTTAAATGAAGAACTACTTCCACATAATATGATATGGGATATTCCCCCCGAGGGTCGGTAACAAGTAGCCTTACACTCCATCTTCCATAATTATCTTCATGTCTTCACTTCAAACAGGTAAATTTGTTTTGAAGTGGTCTTCGAATAGGAATTATCCAAATCCGACCTCGGTTCCTTCGAACTAATCATTGATAAAAAAAGATCAAGTGAATAGGAAATCATTCTTTAATTTATTAAGTTCTTTTTATCAAAATCTCTTCTGGAGATATACATTTCTAAAACATTCTTTCTGGTATATACGGAATTATTAAACCTCTCTTATAAAATCTTTTAATAACTTTTAAACTCCTTTTAAACTAGGAATAAATTCAAAATCGTTTCATTTTTCATTTAGGAAGATATTGATCCGAGTAAACCAAATTCACTATCCCCTCCGTTGGGCCAGTCCGGATAGCCAGGGAGAGTAGGAAACTGGTTTTCCAAACTCAAGCCTAAACACTATCTCTTTGACACCCAAAAGGCGGTCAAGTTATTTGATCGACTCTAATCTTTAACCATCCCATAAGTCCTTCAAATAATCTTTAACACACTTTATTAATCATTTAAAAACTTTTATAAAATAATTGGAAAAAAATTGCTAAGTTTAAAACTATATTTCAAAAGTTATATAAAAGTGCTTTTTTAGCTATTTTGATTAAAACGACTTTTTATTATTTCAAAATTCATTTTTAATACTCAAATCACTTTTAAAACATTTTACAAGGTTTATCCGTAATTTTAAAAAAATTTAAACATCATTTTCAAAGAAATCCTATTATGGATTCCGAACCGCAAAACCACGATTTTTCTAAAAACTTGTTTTACTCATTTTTCAAAATCTACTTATCAAAATCTCGGTTTTCTTTCTTCATTGGAAAATTATGGATATAGTAGTTCGGAAAATTCTTATCTCGAAGAATTCCGAGCTATATTCCATTTTATACGCTCGTTTGACTTTTATGGCATGAAATCGCGAACTGCCGTTACGCAACGCGCCTATTTTTGGCTAAATCTTCCATTCTCATTCAAACTTCACAAAAAAAATTTAAATGTTTATAAAACAATTCCAACTCATTTTAAAATCTTTTTAAAGAGTTTTAGCATTCCATATACTTAAATTTATTAATATAGAGAAAAGTGATTTCCTTTGTGCTTATCGACGTGTATTTCCGTGATTTGCATATATATTCAATATTCATAATAAACAACCCTCATCAACAATCATAATCAAACATATATAATATCCAATAGCATATAATATTATAGTTTTAGGAGTTCTCACCTTGAGTTTTAAACGATTAATTAAAAATTCGCTATAGCTCCGTTATTCGGTTTCCAAAGTCCACTGTGCTTCGAACTTTTGCTCCTAGGTGCCTTGACCAAAGTTTGGGGTGGCTTGGACGGTGCACAGCCTAGGGTGGACCAAGGGGTTGCTCAGCCTATGATGAAGTGGGGCGGAGTTTGTGAAGAACAAGGAGAAAAAGGAAAGTTCCAGGATTGTTTTGAGGTGTTTTAGTATATATAACTATATATTATATATTATAAATTTAAATTCTTTTGAAATAAATTTTTCCATAATTTCTCTTAGGATAGAAGCCATTAAAAATGAAAGCAAAGCTTAGAAATATGAAGATCGAGATTAAAGAAAATGAAGAGAAGAGGGTAGGGTATTTATAGGAAAAGAATAGAATAAAAATATCTATGCACAAATCATCTTTTGCATCACCATCACATGGCTTCATCATCATCACCCCCCCCTCCCGGCATGGAAAAAGCTCCCCCTCCATGTGCCCATCACTTCCATCATCTCATGGTATGCATATGTTGAATTATGTATGCTTAAGGAGTAAGAAAGCTTAAAATATTTTATATATATTATATAATATTTTTAAACTTAATTTTATTTATATATGTATGTTTATGTGCATGTTCTCATGTATGCACATGTACATGTGTATGTGCATGTTACATATCTCTACAACTTCCACACTTTGTATCGTTACAAATCCTGATTCTGATTTTCGGTCATATTTTCTCTTTTAAATTAATATGCATATATTTGTAAAAAAAAATTGAAAATAAATTTTCTAATCATTCTTAACTAATTAAAATGATCATATTTTATTTATAAAACCATATAAATTAATAATAATAATTATTTACAATGTTGTTGTTATATCGATAAAGCAAAACGATCATTTATTCAAAGTGATATATTTACGAGTTGTTATAGGAAGTATTGGAAGTGAAGCACTATTTAAGAGAGGATTCATCTTCTCAGTTATATATGGTTAGTATCCCGGTCAACTCAAGCCAACCCAAAGCCAAAATCTTTGGCCGGAGTAGTTTGGTTAATATTAATTGTTATTATTGAACCAAGGGCTTTGTGTTTGGACTATAGAATTGAATGTATATGATGTTTGAATTTTGACCATTACCAAATTCAGCAAGTCCAAAATCATATAGTTTTGATGAAGAGAATTGGTTTAAATAATTGCCACAACTTGTTGAAAGCTAAACCTAGCATGTGATTCTAAGGTTTCTTATTATTTTGGTTTTAGGATATGGTGTCTAGTGTTAGTACCGTAGGCATTGGTTTTGATGACAACAACCATATGACATTAGATACTAATGTTTTTATCAAGTTATATATAGTATATAATGCAGAATATTAGACAAGTGTTGATTAAGAAGACTGTATAGTATCAAGAGAAGATTCAAAAGGCTGATATAGAGATTCAAGATTTAGAGATTGAAGACTCGTGAGTATTGAAGATTCAAGATGTCCAAATAAGTTATAGAGTCATAGATTATTTTGTTAAAATCTTGATAGCACTTCTTTGATCACTCTTCTCATTTTCCTTAAAGGTTGAAAATCAATTTTCTTTTTTTAAATATTCTGAATTTCAAAAATGATTTTAAAAGAATTCCTATTTTCAAAATGGCTTTCAAATGATTTCTTACTTTTTGATTTTATAATTATATATTGAGTAGTTAAGTTTTTAAGCATTTTATATCATAATATACTTTTAAATCTATTATACATTATTATAGTTTTAGTTTTACGTTTTCTAAATATTTATAAGTATATTATAACATTTATTATGATTTTGTTTTATTTATATATTCACTTATACTTCATATATATTATTCTCAAAAGAATTTCATATTTAAATCCTTTATATATTTAAAATATTTTAAAATAATTTTATAAAGTTCTCTCAAGTTTTATTATGATTAAAATATGTATAAACTAGGTTTAAATGATTTTACAAAGTATCATTTTACAAAGCCTAATATTTTTGAAACAAATTTTACAAATTGGTTTCCAAAAATACAACGCATATGTCGACATACATAGTTGGGATATGTTGACATATAGACTGATTTTTCAAAATTCAAATTTGAATGGAAGTATCTTTTCATTGTATCTCTTCACGAATAGACATGACCATTGTTTCTCTATAAATAGGAGTTAAACCAACGGAATTTGATTAACTACTTTCTTATATTTCTCTCCTCTTTATACTCTCTTGATTTCTAAAGGAAATTATACTCAAACTCTTCTCAAATTCAATCAGAATCAAATCCAAACTCCATTGATTTTCTTCTTTATTGATTACTCTCTGATATATATATCATCTCTCTCACTCAAATCACGATCAAATTGATATTCAAGAGGTTAAAGGATCATTTGTACTCAAGATCAAGAAACTGAGTCTATAAAATCTATAAAATCATACTCTTATACTTTATGGTGTACTTGGTGTCCCTGAAATCCAAGTGGGTGTGCTTATGTCCCATCTTAATCAAGTAGGTGTGCTTGGTCTCCCAGAAATCCAAGTAGTTGTACTGGTGCCCCATCCGAATCCAGTGAGTGTTCCTAGAGCATGAAAATTCTAGAGGGTGTGTCTCAAAGCCTTGAAATCGAGATTGTATTGACTTTGATATTTGAAAAGAAATATGTATAAAAAATTGTACGGGACTATATGTAGGTAACTCCGAACCAGTATAAAAATTCTTGTTGTGATCTCTCCAACTCTTTACTTTTTAACTTTTACTACATTTTTATCTATTTGTGTTTACATCTATGATTATTGATTCTGCATTATTTAATTATAATCTTAGAAGAATTTAAAAGAAATCATAAAACTTAGTAAACACTATTCACCCACCTCCCCCTCTAGTGTTAAATTAGCCTTAAGATCCACCTTCTGCAAGCTAACATCTAGAGTTGTAAGGGAAGTCTTGATGGGGTCTAGTGCTTTGTATAGTCAGGCTGTGAGGATGAGGATCTTTAATCTTTCAATATCCAATGTGGAGGAAGAGCCATAGGAGGAGACAGAGGGAAAGGAGGTTGTTTGGACAAGCCATAGCTAGGCATGGTATGGAGGTTCTTTGCCTTGCAAGGTTGGAGGAGGATGAGGAGCCGATGGAAGAGGATGAGGAGCCTATGGAAGAGGAGGAGGAGCCAAAAGTGGAACCAAAGGAGAAGCTGAAGTCTGAGAATGATGATGACATCATTTGGGAGATGGAAGGGACCGTTGATGGAGCACCGGCATGGGCAAGAAAAGGAGTTTGTAGAAGTGAAAGAATAAGAGTTCTTGGATGTATAAGAAAAGGATCCTGAAGAAGGCCTTAATGAGGAGTGGATGGAGTTAGCGGAGCCTGAAAAGTTAGAGCATTTAGGTGGTTGCATTTTTTATGATGCTGAATCCATGGTGTTAGAGGGGCCACCTGTGGAGGACTCCGATGGGGAAAGCTCTCTTTGAGATGCGGGGGTGGGTTTGTTGGAGATTGTTATTTATAGAGCGGGTTATGACTTTTTAAGTATTTATATAGGCCTTGTAAGACTAAGCCTGGTAGTAAACCTTTATGGTATGATATGGTTGATGGATTCTCCTTTTGAAATTCTATTTGTATCTTATTTACTAGTGATTATGAATTCTTTATGGTAATGATTCAAAAAGATTTTAATCAGATGAAGTATATACTCATAGGATGTAGTACAGTATAATATGAGCTTAAAACTTAAGTTGTATTTTTATGAAATGTTTTCATAAATGATTTTAGAAATAAAAGGAATGTGTATAAGTAAGAATCAATAGGAATAAGTATGTCAGTTGTACATAGATCATTTCTTCGCACGGTTCTTGATCCAAGATTCGAGTACATGACTTTGAGGTGATTCACACTGGTCTTAACAAGGATTTGTCACTTTATTCTTAACGGAGAACACTTGGTGAGGATTCTTGATATAGTACCAAAGTTTTCGATAATAGCATATGGCTATGCAAGCAGAATGGAGGTTCCTAATGAAGGAGCCCGATCATAGTCCGAACTATGGAAGCCGGGTGAGCGATACTAATTCGGAAGAAAAGCATATGTATTTGAGTAATTGATCAAATCAAGTATTGTGTATGGATAATCTATATACATCATACGGGTTAAGTAAATTTTTATTTTATGGTTTATAAAGAATTGGATAAATAACTCTTCAATTTGTTATGAGGTAGTGTGAATAATTGATTGAGTAATAACCTTTGGCTGTTGAGCAAGAGGTACGCTCAATAGATTTTTTTTCATCCTTGTGTGATGACAAGGTTTTAAACCTGGACAAACTTTAAGTTTGTTGTTAGTCGTTTAACATTTTGGAAAATGTTAAGAATTAGTATGACTTGTTTCTGACTTGTTTGTTTGGGATGAAATTTCGAGGTTGAAATTCTTTTAAGGGGGAAAAATGTAACAACCTAGAAATTTTTCGTTTTGATTTGTTAATATTTGATAAATTTCAAAATGTTAAATTAATGGTTTTTATTGGTCAAATAACCTTCTTCAAATTAATAAATAATATATTAAAATTGTTCTAGAAGTGTTTACAAAAAGAAATAGTTCGATGAAAAACTAAAAATGTGACCGAATATTGTTTTTTGGATATTTGAATTTTATCGAACAAAAGTTGTAGCAACCTTGTTGCACATATACACACACAATTACACATATTAAATTGTGTCAAAATTTTATAAAAAGGATTAGTAAAATGTAAGTGTGATTTAGTAGTTTAAAAATGTAATTTATTAAAGTAATAAGTAGTGATAAGACACTTGCCTCCTACCATAAGTGTAAAGGACATGGTAAACGGAGATGTGGCTAAGTACATGTTATGATGAATTAGTGGTGTGTTGTCAAAAGTTTAGAGAGGGGTATTAGCTTATTTGTAGGAAAGGTAATTTGGTAAATTACCATTCGTGTTTGTTTATAAAAGCAACCACCTCCTTTTCATTTTCATTTCACATTTTCATTTGCAGTCTTTTCTCTTCTCTTCTCCACCTTCTTCATTTGTAAGAGCAAAGCAAAACCACTTCTAACTTTTTCGTACTTCTTCCGTAAGCTTCCATTTTCATTTCAAAACCTTTACCATCCTCAGAAACAAAAACTTTAAGTGCCAAACCCTATTTTCTTTCCTTGGTCGTACCCTCCCCTCCCCTAGGACGTGCGTCTCTGTTTGGGCCAAGCCTGTTTGACACTTTGACCTCTTGCCATGCACACCTAAGGGCATTCCAAGGCTTTTGTTTGTGTGCTAGGAGATCGTGTCACGTTTTGGTAGCTTGGAAGTCGATTTCTTTGGTGGTTGGCTTGAGCTAGTATCCTTTTCCATTTAGAAGTTAGAACTATTGTTTTAAACTAAATTTATTATTGTGTAAATGTTGTAATAATCGGTTTCCATATTATAATTTGTGTATGTATGAATGTAACAGTATAGGTGATTGGTTTTGTAACGACCCACTTTTCTGTACAGTTTAAGTGGACAATCAACCACACATGACCTAATTAAATTGAATGGAAAGGCGGATAGTTAGGGGAAAGAAAGAAGAAAGAAGATAGAAGATAGAAGAAACTAAACCATCAAGAATCTCACAGCAGAACGAATCATCTATAATATACAGCAAATCTTTAGCCAAGGAAAAGAATGTACTATATATACATATATGTATGTATATATATATATAAACATACATGCATCAATCACAATACCTAACCGATTTCAGCCCGGACATTTATAACAACTTGTCCTCACAATTGCTGATAATACAACAATGAATGCAGGAGAAAATTAACCATATATGCGAATACGTCTCAAGGCCTCTAGCTCGACTCCTGAATTTCCAAAGCATCCAATCTAAATCTGTAATATGTTCAGTCTGACCCGAGCATTTAGGAAAATAATGCCCGATTCAGTTGGGTAAAACCAGCGTGACAAACTCAAATCACAAGGAATTTTATTTATTATAACTTGTAAAATCTTTTAAAAATAAAAGGTACCTCGTAAGACCACACCGCACATAAACAAGGACGGGTTTTTTCCTTACGATAACCAAAATATTTTCTATAGAAAGTCCATTGATATTATAATAATGTCTAGGGACCAAAGTAAAATATGAATATAGCTGAAATGCTTGCATCTCACCTTTTAGCATAGTTGGGCACAACTAAGTCCGCACGACGCTTATTGAAGAATAGATTCCATACAATGACTGGGTTACTGGGGTATTGCCCGTCATGGTGCATCTCTAGATAAAACAACACCGAGGTCCTCGCCAGGATCCCCTACCAACATAGAACCGGCCTACCACTTGACTAGTAGTATCGAATATGATCACCCCTCTGTTAATGGGCCCCAAAGCATACAAATGAGAGATAATATCGACTCTAGACAAGGATAATCATACCCTACATGGGAGCGACTCACTTAGCCCTACTGCATCTCACCTGTTTTAGTCATTCCCGGTTGATGAGGCTTGAGGCTACGTTTTACCTTTTATATAGCACTTCCCACTTTGAATGCTAACACTGCCATGTAGGCAGATAATACAATGCCATCATTCATCCATACAAGTTTGATCTAGGACTGAACGAAACTCTTGAGAGCTCCATCTTCAATTCCATCATCTTCAAGATATCTTCACTTCGAAATGCTTGGGTTAGATCGAAGTGGTTTTCGGATAGCATAACCGATCTCGATCTCTTCGAAACAACATTCGATGGTTGCCAGTAAACTCAACCCGGTTCTATAGGAAATAAACAATCAAAGATAAGAGCGGGGATCACCTCCTAACCGTTAGTGGACGGATTTCCTTATCATTTGTCCTAAGAGAACGAAACGAAATTTAAACGCAAAGTACACCATCATCAGAGATGACTATGCCATATAACTCATGTGGTTTCCCTAGGTATTTCCGAAGTTATGTTGGGTCCATATTTGATAGTCTGTTATTTAACTATCAACAAACAAACAATTAAATAGAGATTACATTTCCATTGGAAATCAATAAGCTTTTGAAAATAAATCTTTCATTTATTAACACTTTATAAAACTTAATCCAAAGGCCTTTTCGAAACACTATTCCCAATCTCCTTACATCCCCTTTATACTTATAAACATCAATACTTATCTTATTGGTATAAGTATATTTACAAAAATTTACATAAGTTTTCTTCTTCCTAACTCGTTAAATGCCCAAATAAATTCCATAAAAAAACATTACTTCCCATAAAACCAACCCACTATCCTTTATCAAATTTACCTTTGAAAAGCTCACTTCCTTATTCAAATAACATATAACTTCCAAATAAATTTATAGTTCACTTTTATAAACTCAAGTTAATTTATAAAACCATTATTAAATAATTATATAACTTGAAGGATCATTTATACTTTTCCTCAATTCAAGATCTTTTTAAGAATTTGTAAAAACTCGTTTTATAAACTTCCCTTGTTTTGAACAAACTTCCAAGTAACTTTAATCAAGTTTGATAACATTCGATTATTTAAAACACCTTTAAACAACCAAGTTACTATTTACATTCCTCGTTTAATTCCTTTAAACCTCATTCGAAATAATAACTTTAGAATATCATTAACAATATATTAAACTAACATTAAATATTATTATTACACTAATAATTTAACCCAAAACAATATTAATAAAATAAATAAATATTATTTATATGATTATTAATTTATTTCAACATTATTAATATAACCATTTATTAACCTTAATATGATGTAATCGTAATAATCTATTAACCTTTAGATAAAATTAACATGATAATTAAATAACCCTTTAAAAATAATTAATTAACTAAAATCAATATAATTAAATAATTTTAATAATTAAAATAAAGTTAAAACAACAAAATTATTCTTAAAATAACTTTAGCTAATAATAAAATATAATTTAAAACATTTTCAATAAATAATTAATTAACTTTGAAACAATAATTAATTATTGTTTAAATCACTTTTAAGGACCATATAAATAAAATGATTAACTTTAAATCATTATTCAAAACAATATTTAGTTAGCTCTAAAACATTACTAATAAATAATAATTACCTTCAAAACCTTATTAATAAATAATAACTAGCTTTAAAATAACATTGATTCCATAATTAACTTCACAATTTAGAAAGAGGCCTAGCGACCAATAAGGTATTTAAACCAGTTACCAATTCATTTAATTCAACTTTCCAAGATATAACACTTTGATGTACATAGGCAGACATATGTGTAAATTAAATCCATATTAACAAATCAATTGTTAACATAACAATTATCCAACATTAATCAATTAGAAGGCACAAAAGTGTATATACCAATGTAATAGCAGAACGGGATTTATTTCGGCTAAATAAATGTCCAAATTTAAACTATCCAGTTAATAATAGTAGAACGATGATTTATTCTGCTAAACAGATGTCCAATTACTTAACTAGCGGAACTGTGTTTTATTCCGCTAAGAAATGTCCAATTACCATGTTCAGTCCAATTTAACTCAATGGTATTTTATTTGGCCAAATAAACATCAATAGTTAAGGTATATAAATTAAAACGATGTTACTAATAAATATAACGTAATTTAAATCTTGTTTGTTACAATATGTCATAAATTTATACTTGTCTAAATTTATGAATAAGTTATACTACAATGTTGTACACATCAATAAGGACCCAACGCAAATATCCATGTGTCAATCGTATTCAATATGAGCGAGATAAGAATTTTCCAAGTTTTAACATTTAAATTATAAAATATATTAAGCAACTTAAAAGTTTTCCTCACCAAAAATCAAATGAGCCAAGGCCCATTATCTTCTTACGCACCCGCGTGCTACAGTCTTCTTCCCCAAACCTCTATTACCCACAGTACACACCATTAACGTGCCCGCATATGCACATTGCACAACAATCCCCACCTCCGATCAATAAACCAACCATGCCATTGTACCTCTCCACGCGAGCTCCACCCTCCAGCACCATCCACCTCATGACCGAAGCCCAAAATCAAAATTCGCCATGGCCGAGCTTGAATAAAACGCACATAGGCATTAGAAGTCGCGACACGTTTAGCCTTCGATCCCCACCAAAATTGACCACAAGGTAGCACTCTCCAAGCTCGACAACATGCCACCCTTCAATTTCCCCATCGTCACCTGAATCGCCGAAAAAACCAAGACCAAGCTTTTAATCATCATTGATCATCGATGCGAAACCTTGCCGAACTTCCACCAATAATACTACTCTCCGATACGAACCCAACAATGCTAGCGGCATCGAATGATTCGACCTGAATCAAGAGATATGATTTTTTGAAGTTTATGAGCAATATATGCTCCTTCGGTAAATCGAAGATATCTTGATTGTTGCTCGACGAAATCGAGTGAAACTAATCCTTGAAAATCCTATGGATCGACAGAACAACTTTCATGTTGGAACAATTTGTTAAAAATGACTAGAATAGGAGAAATTCATTTTTGAAAGAGTTGAAGGAGTTTATTATCTTTGATTTTGCAAAGAACAGAGATGATGAAGAGCAAAAAGAATAGTAGAAAATCCAAAGAGAAGAAGGCGTGTATACATACACATATATGGGCAGACAAGGGATGTTTCCCCATCCCTCTCCTCCATCAAACACGGCAGGATCGAAGGCATGGAAATAAGCACAAAGCAAGGAGAGAATGGACAGAGATAGGGTGGAGATGTAAAGTGCACTATGCGCGTGCATATAAAAGTGTGTTGATTTGTTTTGAATTTAGGGTCCGAAACACAATGTTCGCGTACGAGCCGCGAACGATCGAAAACAAAATATGATAGCATACAATACTGTAACGCAATCTCAATACAACACTGAAACACACTGGATGCTGAATTCTATTAAATTTTGAAAATATTGACATTTGACGTAAAATACATCAATTGGAGAATAAATATTTTCTGAAATAAAAATCATAGAAAATTTTTATATATTTAAATATAAATTCGTTATTTGAAATCTAGTTATTTTATTTCCAAATTTATTTCTTTTATATTAAAATCGCAAATTAAATATTAAAATCAATTAAATATTTTCAAAAATCAAAGTGATAAAATTCTGGGTCGTTGCATTCTACTCCTCTAGAAAAGAATTTCGTCCCCAAAATTTCACCCCAAAGATACCCAAGGCTATTCATAAGTCCGCATGATGTCCATATATGATTTATATACAAAATTTGGTTCGATCACTACTAAAATATGTAACTTCACTTCCAAACTATTATCGCTCATTCGATTTACTAGTGCGGACTCCGATCAGGTTTCTTAATTGAAAATCTTCATTCTCCTTACATAGTCATATACTATGATAGAAAATATCAGTTTCATATCAAGAACTCAAACTAAGTGTTCACCGTCAAAAATCGAATGAAAGATCCTTATTCGGAATGGTGTGAAACGCCTCAAGCCATGTACTCGAACCTCAGATCAAAACTATATAAAAAGGGAAATGATCTATGTCCAACTTACGCACTTATTTAATTGGTTCTTACTAATACCAATTCCATTCCTATTAAATTTATCTAAGAAAAATTTCATAAAACACAAATTAAACTCACAAATTTGTATAATCCTACCACATCTTACGGGTATACACAACTATCAGATTCAATTTTTATTTTGAGTTCATTTAAGAATTTTAAAAACTTGGGTTTATTCAAAACACTTTTTAAAATGACACTATATACTTTAATCCACAGAATAAATAAATAAATATATATATAGCCCAAGTAACCCCAAAATTATACCAAGGAAATATGTACTACCAACAATATCATACAATTCTTTACATGAAGGATAATACTCAAGAGCAACGTTTACCATCCAAACGTATCTCTTATCAATTTTTAGTTATTTTCGAGCCACTCAAACTAGTTGATTTAAAACCATTTCTTTCTTTTCAAATCCATTTTGAAACAATCTAAATATATTTCCAAATAAATAGTTTTTATCAAACTATCAATTTCCAACTTACTTTGGATTCGTCCAGATTCGAACACATCCCAATTGTACAATGGCAAAGGGAATAATTTACTAAGTGCACTATACCGTTTACCTAGGCAAACATCTGATCGTCACTTTGAAGATTATCATGATCATCACAAAACAAATCGGGACTCCTTTCCCGAACCAAACCAAAGAAAACACATTTCCTATAAAAATTTACCTTTAAAGTCATTAAACTTCAAAATACTTTTTAAATAAACTATTTCTACTATCTCCAAAACCACTTGTGATAATAAGGTACATATTTACTTAAAAATAAATCCTTTTTTAAATTATTTCTATTTATAAAGTATCTTCAAATAATAATATTAATATTTACCTCAAACCTTGAAAACCATTTTCAAAAAAGATATCAAGATTTAAATTATCGGATCCCTTTTATTTATAAATCACATTTTGTAAATCAATTATTATATAATCATCTCCCTTTAAGTATTTATTCCCAAAAATATTCTAGCTTTCTTTTAATAAACTTCTTTTTATTAAAATCTAAATTTTATAAATCAACCTTTATATAAAATCGCTTCAAAAATATTCATTTCAAAATATTTTGATTTTCTATAAACATCTTTTATTAAATCAAATTGTTAACCTATATTAACACCGAACGCCTTATTGTCAAATTGTGAAACTTAATCCACAAGGTGTTCGTTTCGGTCTTCCCAAATTTTCCTATCTACCCAACCCAGGTTTCAAAAGTGAGATTCTAGATAGATTAACAAATAATAGTCAATGCTCAGAGTTGGGCGAGTATGATTGATCAAATCCTAGGTGATAATGATGGAATATTATCATTTCTAACAACCAAGCACAACCAAGAATAACTATATTAAATCTTAATAATTTATTTCTTTTTATATAAAATATATTCCTAGGTAAAATTTCCCATTTACAAATTTTAAGAGAGGATTATGTCGATTGTACTTGTTCAAATGTTTAGGAAACCCCTATCGATAACATTGGCCAAACGCATCGACTAGAATTCTTAAGCCACTGAACAGGTCAAACAACATAATATAAAACATTTTTATACACTAACAAATATGCGCTCATATGTATTATACACTCAAACTCATATAAGGCGTTCCATTATCTTATCTCTTAATGAATTACCCTACCAAAGCCAAGGTTCTTGCTTGACCTCGCGCTCTGATACCATGCTGTAACGACCCACTTTTTCGTATAGTTTAAGCAAATAATCAACCACACATGACCCACTCAAATTGAACGGAAAGGCGGATAGTTAGGGAAAATTAGGATGAAAGAAGATAGAAGAAACTAAACATACATAGAATCTCACAACGGAACGAATAATCTATAATATACAACAAATTTTAGCTAAGGAAAAAAGGTACTATATATATGTATGTATGTATATACAAACATCAATCAGAGTATACAAACTGATTTCAGCCCGGACAGTTATAACAACATGTCCTCACTATTGCTTATAATACAACAATGAATGCAACAGAAAAATAAACATATACATGAATACCTCTCTGAGCCTCCTGCTCATTTTCTAAAGCTCCAAAGCATCCAAACTAAATCTGTAATATGCTCGCTCTAACCCGAGCATTTAGGAAAATAACGCCTGGGTCAGTCTGGTAAAACCAGCATGAGAAACTCAAATCACAAGGAATTTTATTTATTATAACTTGTAAAATCTTTTTAAAACCAAAGATATCTCATAAGACCACGCCGCACATAAACCCGGACATGTTTTTAACTTATGATAACCAAAACATTTTCTATGGAAAGGCAATTGATATTATAATAATGTTTAGTGTTTAGGGATCAAAGTAAAATATGAATATAGCTGAAATGTCTGCATCTCACGTTTTAGCACAGTTGGGAACAACTATGTCCGTACGGCGCTTATTGGAGAATGGATTTCATACAATGACTGGGCTATTGGGGTACCACCCGCCACGGTGCATCTCTAGATAAAATAACATCGAGGACCTTGCCAGGATCCCTTGCCAACACAGAACCGGCCTTCCACTTGACTAGTAGTACCGAATATGATCACCCCTCCGTTGATGGGCCCCGAAGCATACAAATGAGAGATAATATCGACCCTAGATGGAAATGATCATACCCTACTTGGGAGCGATCCAATTAGCCCAACTGCATCTCCCCTGTTTTAGTCATTCCCGGTTGATAAGGCTTGAGGCTACGTTTTACCTTTTATATAATACTTCCCACTTGGAATGATAACACTACTCTCCAGGCAGACAATGCAATGCCAGCATTCATCCATACAAGTTTATTCTGGGACTAAATGAAATGCTTGAGAGTTCTGTTTTCAATTCCATCATCTTCAAGATATCTTCACTTCAAAATGCTTGAGTTGGATCACAGTGGTTTTTGGATAACATACCTGATCCCGGCCTCTTCGAAACAACATTCGATGGTTTCCGGTAAACTCAACCCCGGTTCTTTAGGAAATAAACAGTCAAAGATAAGAGCGGAGATCGCCTCCTAACCATTAGTGGACGAATTTTCTTATCGTTTTTCCTAAGAGAACGAAACGATTTAAACGCACAATACACCATAATCGGAGATGAATGTGCCATATAACTCATGTGTTTCTCCTAGATATTTCCAAAGTTACGTTTTGGGTCCATATTTGATAGTTGGTTATTTAACTATTAATAAACAAACATTTAACAGAGTGTTAACGCTAAAAATTGATTGTTAACACCCGGTGTGTGTTGTGAAGTTGTGAAAGCACCACCCGTGATACGGGAACGAGATATAAGCAGTAAAATAGCTGAAAGCGGTAAAAGACAACAGATTTATAGTGGTTCGGCCCGTAATTGAGCCTACGTCCACTTTATATTCTCTTATTACTGAATCTGGTTACAAAATGATACAATACACTTGTGAAATACGATATATTTCAATTCCTAAACACTTTCGACTATTAGCTCAAGCTTCGATGTCGAAGATCTCCTCGAATTCATGTTGAATGCGGTAGATTTCTCTCAAAGCTTGTTGTAATGTCTTGAGTGATTGAAGTTCTTCAAATGTTGGATGAGTTGAGAATTTGGCAGAGTAATGACGCTTCAAGAAATGATCAGCCAAAAGTCCTTTTCATGTTGAAGGTAGTGGGGTATTTATAGGAGTGATTCTGGACAGAAATATTGCTCTAAGTCTTAGGTCGCGTACGACCTAAGTTAGGTCGTAGGTCGCGAGCGACCTAAGATAGGTCGTGGTCATCTTGCAACTTAGGAGGCTGGGCTGATGGAGTTGCACTTAGATTCATCTGAAGTGGTAAGTCATAGGCGACCTAAGATAGGTCATGCCTTTCTTTTCTTTTAGCTCGTGGAGTCTTTAGGTCGTTAGCTCGTGAAGTTTACTTCAGGAGTTAGGTCTTAAACAACTTTAGGTCGGTAGCTCGTAGAGTCTGCTAAGTCATAAAGCTCTTAGGTCGCGACACTCCTTAGGTCATGAAATCCTTAGGTCGCAGAGTTCCTTAACTCGCAGCCACTTTAGGTCGCAGACTTTCTTAGGTCGCTAAGTTCTTAGGTCGTGAAGTCCTTAGGTCGCAGAGTTCCTTAACTCGCATCCACTTTAGGTCGCAGACTTTCTTAGGTTGCTAAGTTCTTAGCTCGTGAAGTCTGGAGGCACTAGATCGTGAAGCCTGCTAGGTCGTTAAATCGTTCTGCTCCTTAAGTCGTTAAGTTCTTAGGTCGTAGAGTTTTGAGTCGCAGAGTTTTAGGTCGGCACGAAAATATGAGTTAACATTTGCCCCTCGAAGTGCAGGCATGTGCCATAGGTCGTGTGCTTCGACTTAACTTTGCTAGGCCGTGAACGACCTAAAACTTGTGCTAACTTGTACGCCTGTTCACCTTCCTCTCTCAGCCCCATATAAATTAGTTAGGTCGCTCCTTCCTCCCCACCTTACTGTTCTGAACTTTCATTGCCATTGACGAATTCTCAATCTTTCGAAGGCGAATTCAATTCAGCTAATCACCGATCCATTCCTACCAGCATATTACGTAAGTGGATCCAATCTCTACTCCTCCATTATCGCCGCTCGATCGTGAATCCACATTTTCCGACCCAAGTATAATTTCATGCGCCATGCTCCATTTTTTGAATGGTTATTTCGATCGATTTTTGATCGTCGTTTGATACGTTGTGGTGATTCATGAATGCATAGTGACTTTTACAATGGTCGGAGGGTTTGTAATCGACTTGCTGGGCGATTTGGTGGTATGTGGAGATTGAAATGAAGAGGACGACAAATTCTTTTGTAATGGCGGTATTGGGTTATCGGGTCCAGTAAGGTGTTGCGTGGAGAGGAAGTCAGCGACCTACCAGATCTGGACGACCTAAAAGTTAGGTCGTGCTGGGATTCTTGGCGACCTAAGCCTTGCGATCTAAGAATATCTGCAACTTAAACGAAACCGAACAACCTTTTTTGCGACCTAAAGAGTTTCCGACCTATGCCAAGTCGTGTGCGACCTAGGGCTTAGAGAAAATTGCATCGCCTTGATTCATTTAGTTGCATTGTGCGACCTAAAGATGCCTCGACCTATGATAGGTCGATGAACGACCTAGAACTTGGACCATCTCTGCACAGCCCTGAACGCTTTAATTTGCACGGCACGACTTAAAAATGCTTCGACTTATGCTAGGTCGTGAGCGACCTAACACTTGGAAATTTGAGCAGAAATTAACTGAATTTTTGAATTTGAATTGTGTTGCATTTCTTTTCAGATTGTCTTGACTTTAATGCTAATAACCTGTTTAAATACAACATTTGCAGAGAAAACGGGACAAATATACTGCCATTGACTGCTCACATCGCATGACAGATTAGTTGACAAAGAACAATTAACTTACATGAATTTTGTGAATGAAATGTTGTGAAACGATAAATTCAAATGAAGTATTAAAGCAAAGCTGAAATAATCAACCTACGCTGATTTGTTTGCATCAACACAACATTGTATTTGAACTTAAAATGACAAGTCTTGAAACTTTATAGTCGACAAATGTCAACTATTTCAATTTCTGTTATACTTGCTTGTTATCGTTTTAGTTTTGCACAACACTTCACACTTTTTTAGGAAACGTGCACCTTCAAATTTGAATATCCAGTTGATTGTGTAGAATGACATCTCAACAAGAAGATTCAGGACCAGCCGGGGAAGCTTTCCCGATTGCTAACCCACTGATCGATCCTCCGGAAAGAACTCCGACTACACTAAGCCACAAAGTTTTCAGACAACTGTGTATTCAGTTCGGTATTGCCAAATCAGATGCTATATTTCCTGGAGCAAACGACACCGCTGACAGGCCACCTCTCGGTTTTGTCGCAGTGAATCGTCAGATGTGCTTAAGCAGAGTCATTCCACCTTTCAACGAATTTCTCCGGGAACTCTTTCTTCGATTATCCATCTCGCCTTTCCAGCTACACCCCAACGGTTATGCCGTTCTGATGGGGTTGTGTGTTCTGTTTAGGAGGACGCTCGACCGTCTCCCGAGCTTCGATGAAATTTGCTATTTATGCACCTTTGCTAAGAACAAAGATCATCCTTCAATCGTGCTTGTAAGAGGCGCCAGAAACCGGAAGCTGATTTTGGATTTACCCGAGAGTGCTCACGGGTTCCTAAGTCAATTCTTCTTTGTTCGATGTCCTCCGGGATTCTACTCTGTCTGGAGAGTCGGGAGTAAGATTACCTTTCTCTATTCATCTCATGAGCTTGTCGGAACCCGAATTTATCAAATGCTTATCCTCATCCTTTTCTTTTTTCAACACTTCCTCCCCCGCTTAGGAATCCCAGCCTCAAGTCGATTTTTGAAACTTTAAATGATGTGGCTATGGAAGAGAGGAGCGCTAAATTATTGTTAAAAGATGAACTTTTGCACCAGTTCGAACTTCTACATTCTTCCCGTTCCATCCAACCTCAAGTAGTTCCTGATTCCCCGGCAAAGACGTCAGATGCCTCAGCCCTTGCCGACGAACCTTTACTGAAAGAACCCACCAGTGAGACTTCACTGGTGAAGTGTTCCGCTTCCATTAATGTTGCGGGGTCATCCAGCAAGTTAACACTTTCTCCAGTTATTGAAGAGGAGGAAAATCCTCACATTTCTGAAAAGACGACTAACGTGGAAGTCGAAAAAGAGAGTTCTGCTGGGCATCACGGCGATGATACTTTTGATGATTTGAGCGATATAATGATAACTTCTCAGGAACTTTTTAAAGATGATATTTCAAAAGCGATCTCTCCCATTGTTGAAGCGACTTCTTCTTTGAAACAAATTACAACACCTTCAACACAAGCCATTGCCATTCCTACACCACAGAGTGGTCTGTAGTCTGACGCGCGTAGTTTGCACATCACATACACTTAGGATTTTTCGGCACTTATATGCACCTAAATTCCTTTTCTTCGAAGATATTAAGACTTGTCTCTTTTTCTTTTTCAGATTCTTCGATGGGGCGGAGCAGATCGTATTACGACAAATTCCAGCGCCATGGAGGCCGCGATACTTATGATTTTAGGCGCTATCTTCCTTCCCGTCAGGAGACCGATGAAGAAAGGGCCTCTAGAAAAGCTCGCGAGAGACGGGAATATGAAGAGCACCGCAGAAGAGAAGATGAACAGCATTATGGGAGTAGGGACGAGCGATACGACTCTTCCCGCAGAAGTGACGATTCTCAAAAAAGGAAATCTTACGACGACAAGGGGAAGTGTCACATTGTTGATGTAACTAGCAAGCGGACCAAACTTAGCGAAAAGGACACGTCTGCAATTTCGAAAAAGACCGATGCTCCCATCTCTCCTAATATTCCATCCGGCTCTCCTGCTTTAAAGAAATCTGACATCCAGGCGATCATCAGCAGACCTCAGTATCAGGTTAAAGATGCCCCTCCTATTCTTCAAAGTCGATTTCCGAATTGGTGCTTAAAAGGGGTGTGTTTTGACCTTGATTTGGTTCCGATCGATAAATCGGATATGCTGCGTAGTCTTGATCCCGTCAAACTTAATATTGAAAGGGTGTCCAGATGGAAAAAGCTTGTCGATGAGCTGCAAAGAGTCAATCGTGCGAATCTTGAAGCCATGCTGACCATGGAGAACGACAAGACGGAATGGGACAAAATTTGCAAGCAGCATGACGCGGAAATGACAAGTATTGCTGAAGACAACGATAGAATTGAGACTGAAGTTAGAAAATTCAAAGACGAGCTTGCTACTTCTTCTACTTCCTTTACTCAAAAGGAAGAATTACTTCAAAAGCAAGTTCGCGATGCTCATGCTGCACAACGAAATGCTGAGGCCCAACTTGAAGCCGAAAAGAAGATGACAGAAATCTATCGCGCCGACATCACCCAGCTACGAGGGAAGGCAAGTTCCCAGGATTTGGAAATTATGTGGTTACGAACTCAGCTGTCAAAAACTGAAAAAGAGCGCGATGAGGCCATTGCCGGAAAAGAGGCAGCTGAGCAGTCGCATGAGGCGACGAAGGCCAAAATTAGTTCCATTTTGTTTGATTTCTATCTGCACAGCGTCCTGGGGCGTGGTAGTCTCTCCTTATTGGGACCAACATATGAGACCACTTTAGCCGAAGTGTGGGAAGCAATAATGGACATGTTCGGAGGTGCTGGATATGCCGAGGCGGATCTTGAAGCAACTTATCTGGATGATGAGGCGCGCTCCGCCCTTGCTAGGGAGCGAGCCGAAGCAGCGGGAGGAGAATGTTTAGAAAAAGTGACTGTAACTGACTTTGCTCGTCCTCCGGCTTCGGTCGATCCCGAAAACATTGGCTCTAGTTCCCATTTTCCACCTCCTGCAAATGCCGAAGCTAAAACCACAGCTGCTGAGCCTTCCACTGCTCAGGACGAGGAGAAGACTCAAGACGACATTGAAGCTGAACAATTTGAAATCAATGTGATCAAACCAACTTCTCCAGGTAACTTCGATGTTGATCCAAGTCTAGCAGACTACTTATTTGCTTCAACCGAGTTTGATGAATTTCCCAATTGTTACTTAAGTGTCAATGAACCAACATCTTTGCTTTTTCCGGAGAGTACTGATTTTAACTTCTTTTCTCTATAGCGGAAGCACCGAATACTGCACAAACTTCCACTCCTCTAGTTGTCGCTCCTCCATCTTCTTAAGTTACTCCTCCTTCTGCTTCTCAACTGGGATCACAGGCAGAGAAAATTGAAGCTCTTCAAGGCCTGGATGATCCGGTCGCTTCGCAGGAGCAGAAGGCGGAGGATCTTGATGACATCGAGAAGACCCCAGAGCAGTCTCTTGATGATGACACAAAGCTCTCTACACTGCTTGCTACTTCGGGAAGCGAATCTTCTTCGAAGAGGAAGGGGAAGCACGTCATGAAGAAGAAGAAGAAGAAAAGTATTTCCGCTGGAGAAGATAAAGCAGAGGAAGATCCGGCTACACCTTCTCCTCCTCCTTCTCCGACCCGTCCACGCCGGGTTCCGAAATTAATCATCAAACCAGGCTATGGTACTAAGGGCGGCAAGAAGAAAGAGTGGTAAACTGGGCTCTTCTTTTCTTATTTTGCTTTTTGCTTGTATCGACCGGAGATTGTGCGGGTACCGGTCCCTGCTTTTTTGAGATCTGCACATGTAAAGAATTTTCACAATATTGAATAAAATAATTCTTTTACTTGTACGAATTCTTGTATATGTAAGGATGCATTTATTTCTCATTTTAGTGTAGAATAAGCGATTCTTTCTACTCGTACAAACTTTTTGTCTGTGTTTGAGAATGCATTTATTCCACATCTTTTCCACGTGATATTGTGATGTGCTTGCGGTATGTTGCTTGGATACTACTTTCATTGTTGTAGTTTTATTGTATTATATTGCCCCTATACCACAAGTGCATTGCAATATCTTTCTGCTTTGGCGAGACTTGTACTCTTATTTTTGGAGAATAATTATTCCGTCTTTGAGGAAACAATTATTCTACTTAAATAGAGCGTGTCTCATTTTTGGAGAAGTTTTTGTGCTCCAACCTTCGGAGATGGTCACTTCATATTTTTGAGAAGTGAATTCTCCTACGCGGTAGAGCGGGCCTCTAAAGGGGATTTTACTTAGCACTTCAATTTCTGAGGAAGAATTTTTCAAGATGAACAAGTAAATCTTCCTTGAGAATTGAAGCGTGCCTCTGAGGAGGGCTTTTCGTTATTTCTGAGGAGTAGCATTTGGACTTCGAAGAGTAGCATTATGCTTTGTGAAGTAGTGTTGTGCCCCCGGAGAGGTCTTGTGATTCCGGAGAAGTCTTTTGTTTGTGCTTCCGGAGAAGTCTTGCGCCTCCGAAGAGGTCTTATGCCTCCGAAGAGGTCTTATGCCTCCGGAGAGGTCTTGTGCCTCCGGAGAGGGCTTGTGTGCCTTGGGGAAGGTCTTCTGCCTCCGAAGAGGGCAGTATGTGCCTTTGGGGAAGGCTTGTGCCTCGTGAGAGGGCTTGCGGTGCCTCGGGAGAGGTCTTATGCCTTCGAAGAGGTCATGTGCCTCCGAAGAGGTCTTTATTTGATTGCCTGGAAGTTACTTTCTCACAGTTAAATGGATTCACAGGGCAGACGCAAGTTATTTAATTGGATGTTCATTCGCACAAACGATCGTAATTAGTTAACAAACGCCTTGCCTCAGTGGTTCCATCAACCTTTTTGTTGAGAAGAGCATTTCCATTTATTGGCGTGCCTCCGAAGAGGGCTTGTGCCTCCGTAGAGGTCTTTATCCTCCGAAGAGTTGCGCCTCCGAAGAGGTCTTGTGCCTCCGAAGAGGGCTTATGCCTCTGAAGAGGGCTTTTATTGATCAGCTCGCCCATGTCCCTTTGTTGTTGTCTCCGAGCCTATGTTCCTTTCCTTTGCAAGCAGCTTGTTCTATCCAATAGAGTGTACTTTTACTGTTGACTGATTCCATGGGACATGCGCAAGTTATTCAATCAGATGTTTGTTTATACAAACGATCGTGATTAGTTAACAAGCGTCTAGTTCCTTTTCTTGGGAAAAGTGTCTCTTTGGTGGAATCATCAACCTTTGGTACAAAGTTCATTCTACGTTGGATTTGAATTTGGAACTTTTTGTGGCTTGAAATTTGTCTATTGAGTGATTTGTGGGGTTCACTTGGCATTGTGATGGGTAAGCTTTGTTTTAATGACCTACAGTATTGAATCGACATTTTAGCAATACATTTAAAGCATTTACATATCGAAATAAACAAGCATATTATAATAATAAAGAACACAGAATTTATAGTGGTTCGGCCAAAAATTGGTCCTACATCCACTTTATAGCTCTTCATTTATCATCACTGATTTTACAATGGTTTACAATACAATCGATACATCCATAACCATTTTACAATTTCAAGCAAAGCTTTTTAAGTAAAATATGGGCGCAAATGATTAATGTTCCAGGCTCTTGGAATTGGATCTCCTTCGACAGTTGTGAGTTTGAATGTGCCATCAAGAAGTTTATTGCCTATGACATACGGCCCTTCCCAGTTTGGTCCAAATACTCCAACTGCTGTCATGATCCTTTTCAAAACTAAATCCCCGACTTCGAAGCTTCGCTGACGGACTTTAGAGTTGAAGTGCCTTGCAATTCTTTGCTGATATGCTGCAACTCTGAGTCTAGCTTCTTCCCTTCTCTCATCAAGAAAGTCAAGTGCTTCGAGTTGCAATTTTTCATTCTCGGCCTGATTGAAATGAACCCTCTTGTGCGAAGGGACTTCTAGCTCAACTAGAATCATTGCTTCTGACCCGTATGCCAATGAGAATGGAGTGTGCCCAGTTGCAGTTTTATAGGTCGTTCTGTATGCCCATAGTGCTAGTGGTAGCTTATCAATCCATCCACCTTTTGCTTTTTAAAGTTGCTTTTTGATGGTTGACTTGATAATTTTGTTTACTGCTTCCACTTGCCCGTTTGCCTGTGGATGAGCCACTGCCGAGAAACTTTTTCGGATTTTGAATTGTTTGCAGAAGTCCTGGAACTCTTCGCTTTCAAATTGAGTACCGTTGTCCGTGATTATCTTCTGTGGCACACCATATCTGCAAATGATATTTTTCGTTACAAAATTTATCATCTATTTAGAAGTAATAGTGGCCAAAGGCTCAGCTTCAGCCCATTTAGTGAAATAATCAACAGCGACAATAGCATATTTGATTCCCGACTTGGCAATTGGCAAAGGTCCGATATCCCCCAAATGGCGAACGGCCATGGGCTGACCATCTGTGTTAGTTCAGTTGAAGGTGCTCTTGGGATTTTTGCAAATCTCTGGCATTTGTCACATTTTTTGGAGTAGATAGCAGCATCTCGATTAATATCGGGCCAGAAATACCCATACCGAAGAACTTTCTTGGCAAGTGTTTGACCACCTGAATGATCCCCACATTCTCCTCCGTGTACCTTTGCTAAGATTGTCCTAGCTTCTTCCTTGGTTACACATCGGAGTAATGGCATTGAGAATCCCCGCCTGTATAACCGGCCGTCTTGAATTACATATCTTGATGCTTTTCTTAACAGCTTTTGGCGTTCTTTAGAATTTTCTGGTAAGGAGCCGTTGAGAAGATATTCTTTGATTGGGGTCATCCATGACTCTTGTTCTTGAGATACAGCCATGATCCAGTCGATATCCATATCATCAATGCTTGGAGCTGACAAAACCTCCACATGAACTAATCCCAATAACTGAGCTTCTCCGGAGCTTGAATACTTTGCTAGAGAATCCGCTTTCATATTTTCCTCTCGAGGTATGTGGCTTATCGAATATTGATCGAAGTCGTTGAGAAGTTCAGAAGCCTTCGACAAATAAGCGGGCAGATTTCCTCCTTTAGCTGGAAATTCCTTCTTTACCTGACACACAATAAGCTGAGAATCACTGAAGATTTGCAATGCTTTGATGTTCAATTCCTTTGCAATCTTTAATCCAGCAATTAGTGCTTCATATTCTGCTTCATTGTTTGTAGAAGGGAATTCCAATATTAATGCGTAACATAACGATCGCCCTTCGGGGGTTTCAAGCACAACCCCAGCTCCGGAACAGTAATCATTTCTTGAGCCATCGACATATAACTTCCATTTGGTTGGGATGTCTGTTGTAGTCTCTTCCTCTTTATCACCTTTATCTGTATACTCTGCGATAAAATCCGCTAAGGCTTGTCCATTGATCGCTCTTCGGGGATGATAAGTGATATCATATTGGCTAAGCTCAATATTCCATTTCAGAAGGCGGCCCGAAGTTTCAGGGCGAAATAGGACTTGCTTTAGGGGCTGGTCGGTGAGAACTTTGATAGGGTGAGCTTGAAAATACGGCCTCAATTTTCTAGAAGCAATCAGTAAACAGTAGGCGAGCTTTTCTAGCTTTGAGTAATTCATTTCTGCCCCAGTCAGTCTTTTGCTGATATAGTAGACCGGACGTTGAACTTTTGCATCCTCTCTTACCAGTGCTGCACTCAGGGCATGAGATGAAACTGCCAAGTATATGAAAAGGTCTTCGCCGTTGTTGGGCTTAGAAAGTATTGGAGGCACTTCCATGTGGCGGATTAATTCATCGAAAGCTTTCTGGCACTCAGGTGTCCATTCGAAGTTCTTCTTTCCTTTCTTTAAAGCGTCAAAGAAGGGGATGCATTTATCAGTGGCTTTGGAAATGAATCGACTTAAGGCAGCAACTTTTCCATTTAGGCTCTGCAGTTCCTTCTTTTTTCTAGGGGCTTTAACTTCTCTTAGAGCAGTAATTTGAGCAGGATTGGCTTCAATGCCCCTAGCACTTACGATAAATCCCAAGAATTTCCCGGACTCTACTCCGAATGAACATTTCAAGGGGTTGAGCTTCATTCCATATCTTCGGAGGATTTCAAACATTTCTGCTAAGTGGTCCATATGGTCAACTGCTTTCTTTGACTTCACTAACATATCATCGACATAGACTTCCATAGTTTTTCCAAGCTGTGATTTGAACATTGCATTAACAAGCCATTGATACGTTGCCCCTGCATTTTTCAATCCGAAAGGCATGACTTTGTAGCAGTATAAACCAACATCTGTGACGAAGCTCGTATCCTCCTGGTCTGACTCATGCATCATAATCTGGTTATACCCAGAGTAAGCATCCATAAAAGATAACAATTCGTGCCCGGCTGTTCCATCTACCAGCTGATCGATCCTTGGCAACGTGAAGCAGTCTTTGGGACAGGCTTTGTTTAAATCCGAGAAATCAATGCACACTCTCCATTTTCCATTGGCCTTCTTAACCAGCACAGGATTTGAAACCCAATTTTGATATATGGACTCTCTGATGAAATGATTTTCCATGAGTCGGTCTACCTCTTCCTTTAGCGCTGCTGACCTTTCTGGACCTTGGATTCTTCTCTTCTGTTTCATAGGTGTGAATTTTGGATCAATATTCAGAGTATGTACAGCAATCTCTGAAGATATTCCACACATATCGGCGTGACTCCAAGCGAATACGTCCAGATTTGCTTTCAAAAATGATATCAGCATATTTTGGACTGCCATACTGAGTTGAGAACCCACATTTAGCACTTTGTTTGGGTCTTTAAGATCAACAGGTATTGGTACCGTTACCTCCATCGGCACCACTCTATTCTCCTCTACACTGGCTTTTCTGGGGTCCATTTCTCTCCTTGCACCACTATGCTCGCCAGTGCAGGGGCCACCCTGTATTTGCTACAAGGTTAGGCTTTTGATGCGGAGGGGAGCTGCCGCATCTTTTCCCATTTCTCTCTTCCTGGCCTCTCGAAGCTCTATAAGATAACATTCACATCCAGCATTTTGATCTCCTTTGATAACACCAACACCATTGTCTGTAGGAAATTTCATAGTTAGGCACCATGGGGCCAAAATGGCTTTGAATGCAGCTAGAGTTTGCCGGCCTAGGAAGGCATTGTAGGCAGAAAATCCATCAACAATTACAAAAGTTTGTTTCCGAACTACCCTTTTCTGCCCTTCTCCAAGTTCCACGAACAAGTCGACAGTTCCGATTGGTTGCTGCGGTTCCCTAGTGAACCCAACAATCTTTTGTGATGAAGCCTGAACGTCGGTCATTGGAATCTTCATTTGGTCAAATGTTTTCTTGAAGAGTATATTGCAGGAAGCACCACAATCAACAAGAACTCATCTTACAATAGCTGGCCCAATTCCTGCAGAAATGACCAAGGGATCTATGGTTGGAGCTTCAATACCCAGAGAATCCCTGGATTTGAACATAATATCATCATTAGAAGTTTTCTGTTGTTTCAAGGGTGTAGCTTCTTCTAGAACAAAAACATCTTCTTCTGCTGGGGTGTATTTCAAAGCACGAGCATATCGTTCCATTTCACCCCAGCTTCTGTCCGCTGGGTGTGGGCCTCCTGTAATCACATTGATAACAGGCCTTTCGGATTCATGTGCGGTAGTGCCTTTACCCGAGCCAGATGGATGAGTAGGGGGTTGCTGCCTCTGAGTGGACGAAGTTGGGTCATTCCTGTTCTTTTTAACATACTGTTGCAGCTTGTTTTCCCTCAACAACTCTTCAATTAAGCTCTTCAAGTGACGACATTCATTGGTATCATGACCGGGTTGGTTGTGAAAGCGGCAGAATTTTCCATTTCGCATAGCACCCTTTCCAGGTTTTATCTCCACTGGTTTAGGATACTCCACAACATCTTTGGTGGCGAAGAAGATATTCTCCGGAGTGTCAGTTAAAGGAGTGAAATCTGAGGGTTTAAAGAAGCGAGGTCTCTTTATATCCTTTTGTTTCTTCCCATCATGATTTTCCCTCTTCAGACCTCCGGAATCTTTCTTAATCGAAGCAGCAATATTATTCTCCACCTTTGTTGTCACCACTTTCATTGGTGCCGGAAGATTTTCCAAGCGTATGAATTCATCATCTTTCTTATAGAATTTGTCGAGCGAATTTGGCTCCTTCATTTTCAGCCATTTTCCAAATTCGCTTGACTTATCGATAGCCCACATCAGATAAGTCAAAATCATTCGGAGTTCCGCGTTGTCAACTTCAGCCAGAGCTACGTTGAAGCGATTCAGGAATGACTTAATAGGCTCTCCAGGATTCTGCTCAATACTAGACAATGACATAATATCCTTCGCCTTTGATGCGTACAGCCTGAATTGCTCTTTGAACTTTCGGGTCAAATCGGAAAACTGATCTACAGATCGAACAGGAAGCTTGGTAAACCAAAGAAGTGCCACTCCTTCCAAATATACCGGGAAATACCGACACTTAATCTCATCAGTTGCCCTTGCGCCAGTCATGTGCCAGTCATATTTATACAAGAATTGATTTGGATCACTTGTCCCCCGATAAGCAGGAATGGTGGGAGGAACAAATTTTCTAGGAAACTCAGCTTTTAAAATCCTCTCAGTAAACGGAGTTTTACTCGGCGTGAATCCCCATTCGCTCTCATCCTCATTTCTCTACATGCTTTCTTTCATTATTTGCCGAATCATGCCAGAGAGATATTCCTCATTGTTTAATGACTTTGCGGAGTAAACTTCGGCCATTTTCTCGGAAGTTTGTCCGGGCAAGTGTTCGCGGAAAACTGGCGATGGCCTGGATCCTTCAGCTTGGAGGGGTGCCCCTTTAGCAGCACCTGATCCCCCTTGAGGAATATTTCTTCCTTCGGAGTTGTGAAGAGCATCAACGATGTTTTCTTCATTATTTACCGGTCTTTGACTAGCCCCGAGCAAAGCACTTAACTTCTCCATCATTAGAGTATTCTGAGTTTCAATTTGCTGATACAACCCGGTCACTACAGCATCTAACTCTTCTCGCGTCACTCCAATGCTGGGAGCTGCTTGACTTGGAGAAAGAGAAGTAGCAGTGTTATCGTGAGCATCTTCAGATCTGACAGTCTTGCGTTTTCTTCCAGGAGCCATTATATCCAACAAACTTCTGGTTTTGAATGAGACTTTTTCAACGAACTTTTTTGAAGCAATGATGACAATCTTCCTGAGTTCAACTCTCAATGAAAGCACCAAAATGTTAACGCTAAAAATTGAACGTTAACACCCGGTGTGTGTTGTGAAGTTGTGAAAGCACCACCCGTGATACGGGAACGAGATATAAGTAGTAAAATAGCTGAAAGCGGTAAAAGACAACAGATTTATAGTGGTTCGGCCCGTAATTGAGCCTACGTCCACTTTATATTCTCTTATTACTGAATCTGGTTACAAAATGATACAATACACTTGTGAAATACGATATATTTCAATTCCTAAACACTTTCGACTATTAGCTCAAGCTTCGATGTCGAAGATCTCCTCGAATTCGTGCTGAATGCGGTAGATTTCTCTCAAAGCTTGTTGTAATGTCTTGAGTGATTGAAGTTCTTCAAATGTTGGATGAGTTGAGAATTTGGCAGAGTAATGACGCTTCAAGAAATGATCGGCCAAAATTCCTTTTCATGTTGAAGGTAGTGGGGTATTTATAGGAGTGATTCTGGATAGAAATATTGCTCAAAGTCTTAGGTCGCGTACGACCTAAGTTAGGTCGTAGGTCGCGAGCGACCTAAGATAGGTCGTGGTCATCTTGCAACTTAGGAGGCTGGGCTGATGGAGTTGCACTTAGATTCATCTGAAGTGGTAAGTCGTAGGCGACCTAAGATAGGTCATGCCTTTCTTTTCTTTTAGCTCGTGGAGTCTTTAGGTCGTTAGCTCGTGAAGTTTACTTCAGGAGTTAGGTCGTAAACAACTTTAGGTCGGTAGCTCGTAGAGTCTGCTAAGTCGTAAAGCTCTTAGGTCGCGACACTCCTTAGGTCGTGAAGTCCTTAGGTCGCAGAGTTCCTTAACTCGCAGCCACTTTAGGTCGCAGACTTTCTTAGGTCGCTAAGTTCTTAGGTCGTGAAGTCCTTAGGTCGCAGAGTTCCTTAACTCGCAGCAACTTTAGGTCGCAGACTTTCTTAGGTCGCTAAGTTCTTAGCTCGTGAAGTCTGGAGGCACTAGATCGTGAAGCCTGCTAGGTCGTTAAATCGTTCCTCTCCTTAAGTCGTTAAGTTCTTAGGTCGCAGAGTTTTGAGTCGCAGAGTTTTAAGTCGGCATGAAAATATGAGTTAACATAGAGATTACATTTCCCCTAGAAATGACTAAGCCTATGAAAATAAATCTTTCATTTATTAACACTTTTGAAAACTTGATCCAAAGGTCTTTTCGAAACATTATTCCAAAACTCCTTGCATCCGCTTTTTACTTATAAACATCAATACTTATCTTATTAGTATAAGTATATTTAACAAAATTTACAAATGTTTTCTTCTTCCCAACTCGTTAAAAGCCCAAATAAATTCCATAAAAAAAACATTACTTCCTATAAAACCAACCCACTATCCATTATCAAATTTCCCTTTGAAAAGCTCACTTCATAATTCAAAAAACATATAACTTCCAAATAAATTTATAATTCACTTTTATAAACTCCAAGTTAATTTATAAAACCTTTATTAAATAATAATATAACTTGAAGGATCATTTATACTTTTCCTCGGTTTAAGATCTTTTTAAGAATTTATAAAAACTCATTTTATAAACTTCCCTTGTTTTGAAAAAACTTCCAAATAACTTTAATCAATAAAGTTCTTGTTAACCAGATTTCTTGTCAACACCCCAAAGATATTATAAGAAGGATGGATTTCTTCTTTGGAGAACAAAAGATGTGATTTCTTTTATTGATTTCCTTTCAATTCAACCTATTTAGTTCATATGTCCTATATCAAACCTTCTGTTATCGTCGAAAGATTTAGAACTTAGGCTAGGTGACCTTTCGGCTTTGTTGAGCTTGTTTGAAGTCTTCAAAAGGCTTTCTTTTGATTACGTTAAGTTTTCTTTGATGAATGGTACCTTGACGAAAGGTTTAATCACTTATATTGAGTAGATTCCAACCTTGTGAAACGACTTAAACAATTGATCTGATAGCCCCGGAAGATTTCAGTGGATGTTAATCTAAGTAAATTTTCAGCCTTATCGAAAGGTTTAGATTGTGGGGTTTAAGACTTCGAAAGGTTGTAATTATTACTTGCACAGGAGTGTTGTCAACCTTGTTGACAAAAACTTTCCGATGGGGTTGAACCTGAAAACATGAGTTAAACTAACAAAGATTTAAGCAAATAGCAAGGTAACTAACAAAGCCAAATACTTCCCTTTATATCTAAGAAAAATATTCCTTTTATTAAATTTCCTCAAATCATACTCAATTAGAGTTACAATCCTTTTATTAAGAAGTTACAAGATCAGATGATCGAAAAATTCGATCCCTAGAACATGACCCCTTGGGTCCCTTTCCACTCTATGCTCTCGACTGAGATGGAAGATTTCCCTTTTTATATGCAACTACAAACCTTTCGTCTTTGTCAAGAGTTTTCCTCCTTATATTCTATTATGAACCTTTCGATCTTGTCGGAAGGTTGCTTCTCACTTGATTGTTGTCGATTGTTGTGTTTCCCTTCAATGTTTTTGAATGGTTATCCACCATTCTTTGCTGACTTTTGAGCATTGGTTTCTTTATAAAAACCATTCGACCTAGTCGAAAGGTATTCTGGATGTGCTCTAATCGGTTCGAAAGGCTTGTTATGCTTTCGAAAAGGTCGTTATGGAGTTGCACCTGCTTGCTTTGATTTCTCCATCTTCTTCGAAAGGTAAGAACTCCCTGAATGGAATCTTTCAACTACTTCGGAAGGTTTGAAGCTATTAAATCCCGATGGTTGCATCCTCTTGACTCCTTCGAAAGGTTTGGTTTGAGCTTCTTCTACTTTGTCTTTGTTGAAAGACCTCTCATCATAGTCGGAAGGTGGATTCTTGGAGCATCATCCTGCCTATGGACTTTGAAAGATAGCCTTGAACTTCGCCGGAAGCTCCTTGTTGGAAGGTATGATTATCCGAACATCTTAGTGCTTTCTGATCTTTCCTCGTGCTCTCATGACCCTTCTTTCATACCTTCGTTCTTCTGAATATTTTATGGTTAACATTTAGCCTCCCCTTCCCCTGTATGAAAGATGCTTTTGTTCTTTAGGACAAAACTCCAATGGATTCCCTTCTTTACTTCATGTAAAATAGATAATAACTCCTATTAAAGTTATAATTTTGTTATGAGTCCTTAATGAGCAATCTTAAATTTATGAAGCTAATATTTAAGATGCCATTAAGGTAACATTTTTCAGATAAATTGCTCTGTAATGACCATAATCAAACTTCTTAAGATTGTCGAATAATATCACCTAATTTGTAGATATTGGTTCAAATAAATGAGCCTTTGGAGAAAACTCACTACATGCTCTTGATATTCCTTTCTCGAGTTATACCTTTTCAACTTGTGGAAATCAATTTCATGCTATTACAGATTTTTCCTGTTCCTAACCTTTCGACAACAAGCTTTCGATAAGGTTAAAGGGGCTCTTCCTATTAACCTTGCGACTTTGTAAAAAGACTTTTCTATAAACCTTTCGACTTCTTTGAAAGCCTTCTCTATGAACCTTTCGACTTTGCTGAAAATTAAGACTGTTCCAGTTTTTGACTTAAACTTTGTGTGTGTTTTGGTACTCAAGCCTTTTTAAGGAAGCTTGTTTGCTACTTCGTTAGGTAAGATCAACAAGTTTTAAGGATTGATGAAACCAAGTTTTCTTTAAAGTTAGCGACCCAAACCTTCTAATTTCTTTCTGCATGACAAAACATTATTCAGCAAAAAATTAATCCATTAAACTTACTTTAATCACACAACATCATTCTAGAAATTTAATTTGACTAGAATCTCAAAACATTAACTTATATATGGTCAATAATCAGTTAGTATATACATATTCAAGAAGATGTCACTATTTTAGAATAAAACATCGGGGACGATTAGCAGAAAGACAAAATAACCCCCTAATCATAATTCATTTGGGAGAGGTGGAAGGTACAGAGTTAAATCGACTAAGTTGATAATGGTGGGTTCAACCCATATTGGCTAATAGGGCGAATACATTGCCAGCGTGGGGTTCTCATCGGCGGTGTCCTAGATAGCCAAATCCATCCAAAACATGGCAGTGTTTAAGTCATAAAGCATGGACCACATAGCCGTTAAGTGGTGATTGAAAATTTTGGGTTGCTGATGAATCGCATTGCTGGACTGTGCACTTTGCACTTTCTCCGCCTCTTGAGGTTGATTTAGTAGCCCCATTGCGTAACAGCAGAGCAACGTGGCGCCTCTACATTAACAAAGTCGGGATGAATTTGATGAACGCTACAGACCGCCATTAGTGTTTTTCTTATTGTGGAGATGAATGATTTAATGTTATTATTATTATTATTATAAGAAAGGGAAGAAGTCAAACGGGCTCAAATTGATATTTTGGTGGGAAAATTTAGGCGTTTTCTTTAATTCATCTCAAAAATGCAATGGAGTTATTTTGTCATTTTGTATGATTACGATCTTTGTTTAGCCTAAAAATAAATAGCGAATAGGAATTATCTGGTGAATTCCTGCATAAGACAAACTTTCTATATGAACCACTCCATGTTCATGGATCATCTTAAAACCCCTAAATTGTTAACATGCTCCATGCTAGTACTTTAATATCAGAGGACTGCTCCTTATATCTAGCTTCTTTTTGTTATGTTATTTCAGAATATCAGTTCTTTAGATCATGCCATCCCATGAGACTATCTAAGTCAGTATCCTGAGAATATTTTACTCTAAAAACATGTACTACTCTTAAAGATTTGAAGTTAGCGAGGCATTGCTTTCTTTAGAATTTACAAAAATTATATTTGGAATACCCTCGTCTCCGATTCGACATTCTTGGTGAAAAGAAGAAAAATTTGTTAAAAGAAATCAAAATCTTATAAAGGACTATTAAACACCATATAAGGAGATCAGAAATCATCATGAAAATCGTCAAGTAATTTCAAATTCATCGACTTAAGACCCCAATAAAACCACCCAAAATTTCTAACACGTAAATTAGAAATATGAAATTCATCAATCGTCAGAAAAATCAGTAAGGAAGCTTAAATTCCATTAAATTAGGGAATTAAAAATCCAAGAATCAAAAATGTGATCTAAAATCTGTTCATTCTTATTCAAAATCAAAAGGTCAATGGAAAATTCATAAATTATCATGGAAAACAATAAAGGGAACCAAGAAATCATGAACTAATGAAACAAGCGATCAACAAGAAACTGTCATGAAAATTCAGTGGGAAATTGTAACACGTTAAATTCCTGAATCATCATAGAAATCAGTAGGGAAATTAATTAAACCAATAATTTAGCAAGAAATCACAAATGTCAAATCGGCAAATCATCACAGAAATCAATGGGAAATCCATAAATTATCATAATAACTCCACAAATGAGTTAAGAATCCGGGAACTCAACAAACGAATGATGAAAAATCATCATGAAAATTCATGTATGCAAAATTCATAAACTATTTCGAAAGTTAATGAAGGAATTGGGAGACCTTGAAACTAGGAATTCAATATGAAGTCTTTATAGAAATTTTCCAATGAAACTAATAAGTTTTCATGAAGTCAATAGATTGTCATAAATAAAATCTTCACAAAAAGGAATTGAAAGTCCATAAATCGGGAACCTAACCAAAACCTTTTCAGGATCCAAACTGACAAATAGATTATTAGAAATTCATCCAATATCAAATTAGTAATCTATCTGGCCAAACAACACTCTCCTGGACCTATGGGTTAGTAAAGTTTTGATATATTGGAGTTGAGTTGTATCTGCAAGACCTTGTGATTAATTGGAATACTGGCTTTCTATATACTTATAGAGTCTCTTTTGTTCTAAGGGGTTACTCTGTTTCCATGGATTCTGTAGTGGTTTTCTTATCTTATTCCTTGTGTATAATTTCTTTTACCATTTGAAATACTTTGTTGTCCATTTCATTCTTTTGGCTTTCATATATACTTTGGTCTTTGATTCCATGCGGGGGATTTCTGTTATCCCTTTTCTTGTCCCCTATCATCTATAGGGATGTAGATTTCTTAGTCCTTTGACATGGTCACTATTTTTCGAGCAATAGGTGTTCTAGAATTCGCTAACTCATATGTTATTTCCTTTGGATATAATTCTAGATTTTCTTACTATTTTCAGTTGTAGTGTTGGACATTTTATCCTATTGTCTCTTATGTATCCTTCTTTAGGATTTTAACTTTGTCCCAGTTGGTGGATAGATTTCTTTTTGTAACCCTTTATCCTTTTTGGGTTTTAACCCTTGGTCTTAAGTGTGGACACCTTTGTCCTCATTCTTCTGTTTTGAGCCCCCATTGGGCTTAAACATCCTAGTCCATTCTTTGATGAACCACTCTTTGGGCTTATACATCTTAGTCCATTCTTTAATGAGACACTCTTTGGGCTTGGACATCTTACTCCATTCTTTGATGAGCCACTCTTTGGGTTGGACATCTTAGTCCATTCTTTGATGAGCCACTCTTTGGGCAGGACATCTTAGTCCATTCTTTGATGAGCCACTCTTTGGGCTTGGACATATTAATCCTGTCACGAACGGGATTTTCGACCTTTTAAATCAACATCAATACATTCACAATATTACATGCCGAAAAATCGAATGCCGAAAATACCAGATCGTTAGGGAAAAGAAGAAAGAGGTAGAAGAAGAAATAGAAACAACAAAACAGAATCTCACAATCGCAGCGGAACAATATATAATAGATAATAACACGTCTCTATACAAAAAGAAAACTATATCTATTATTATACATTACATCATCAGAGTACACTGTACACTACATCAATAACACAACATTGGACGGTTATAATAACTTGTCCTCACAAAAACTGAATATACAACCTACAATACACAGCAAAATATAATCAGATACGTGTAATACGTCTTCGTCATCCAGCTCGTCTCCTGAGCTCTATAGCATCCTATCATGTATCTGTAATACTCGGTCTGACCCGAGCATTATAATAAAATAACACCTGAGTCAGTCTAGAAAACCAGCATGAGAAAACACACTCAATTTGAATTATTAAAGTTTTCAAAATCCTTTGAAAATCAAAGGTATCTCGTAAGACCACGCCACACATAAACACGACGGGTTTTAACCTTACGATAACCAAAACATTTCATATCAAATCCTGTGATATTATAATAGTGTCTAAGTACAAATACTTATTCAAATAGCTAAAATACTTGCATCTCACGTTTCAGCATAGTTGGGCACAATCCAAACCGTACGGCGCTTATTGGAGAATGGATTCCATACGAATGACTAGGTACTGGGGTATCACATGTCACAGTACATGTCTAGAAACAATGTACCGAGGACCACGCCGGGATCCCCCGCCACACAAGGCTGGACTGTCCTTGACCTGGATAGACTGAATATGCTATCACCCCGGGTGTTCCCACCCTCTTTTCGAGCACCTTCCATATACCATAGTAATAAATAATATCCGAGGTTATCTAGAAAGGTGATAAACATACCCTAATTGGGTGCTACACACTTAGCCTCGCTGCATCTCCCCTGCTTTTTAGACATTCCCGGTTGATGAGGCTAGAGGCTACGATTACCTTTTTAAGGAATTTTCACTTAGAATGCTCATTGTCCTCCGATGATAATGTTCTGATAGCATTCATCCATATAAGTCCATTCCGGGCCCGAACGAAACCGAAGGCACTACTCTTACTACATCCATTTTGGAATCACCCTCAGGATTAGTAGCGATTAGCCCTTGCACTTCACTGCTTCATCTTTGACTCCATGCTCTTGTCTTCATTTTCGAAAACGTACTCGTTGGATCGAAGTGGTTTTCGAATAACAAATCTGATCCCGGTCTCTTCGAAATAATGTTCGCTATTTCCGGTAAACTCAACCCGGTTCTTTAGGAAATAAACAGACGAAGTAAGATCGGAGATCACCTCTGTAACGACTGCCCATGACCCCCGCACTGAATATAGAGATAGTGCGCTGTAAAGTGTGCCAGGCAGCCATGGACGATTGTCAGGGTAAATTAAAAACAGCAGAATCTATCGTATTACTCACAGCGCATGGATAAAATACAATAGAGAATATATATAGTGAAGCTTCACAGAATAGAATCTCATCAATAAAACTTCATAATAGTTGAGTACAAACATCTGAATAGTCAATACATCAAGCCTCACTACATATCACTCGGAGAATTATACAAAGCAGCGGAACATCCAGTACATATAGTAAGAAAAAAAATAATATGCAAGCCTCCAGCTCGTCTTCGTCATCAGCATCGTCGGAAACTAAGAACAGCACCTGTCACCTGCTACCTAGTCTGCCCGTCCCAAAATGGACGAACAGCCCAAGGCAATAAGAGTTAAAACATAAAGCCTTGAGTCAGACAACAGTCTTAGTGAGCGGTAAATTAACTAACAACATACCAAAAGAGCATAAAGGAAAAAGGAATAGGAATTCAACCCTCCCACTCCACCTCTTTCTACAGTGATAGCCCCCAGACACACACTAAGCAGAAGTAAACATAGCAAAGTAGACAATTTAAAGTAAAGCAATTATCACTCGAGTCAAGGACGATGTTTTCCAAGTACAAACCCCCAAGGCCTAAACCAAGATCAGATAAGCACCCAGAAAACACCGCTCTTGAGACCGAATGACGATACAACCAAACATCCATGACTTTGGCTATCACTGCTATCATTGCTTCGACACCACCGTTAATTGAATGACCGGCACATTCTTTCAGCCGTCTGTCAAGGGCTAATGGAAACCCCGGTTCTAGACATAACTCCGCACGTCGTCGCAGCCCGTGCCTAGGACTATCGAATCTGCCCAGAGTACTCGACTACCAATCAGTAGTCTTTAGGGACTATCGAATCTGCCCAGCGTACTCTTGCTTTGAGCATGCTAGAACCTTCAACAATGATGAAATCTCAGCCTTCTAGTCATCCTCCTCGACGACTATTTCCATACTAGCTCAAGCGCCTCTCGAGCAAACCATTATCCTCAAACCCGAACCATTTCACCGAGTTATCAACATGCTTGGAATGATCCCGTCTGGATTAAACCAAGGCTTTCTCATACCATGCTTTGCTTCATCTCATCATAGCAAAGCCTCATCTCAACATCATCATCATCAAACCTATCCATATGAGCTTCATCATCCGCCACATATGCCATGAGCAGCTTTCCCAATTCAAGAGCCTTTCCCTTAGCTTTTGAATCATCTTCGACCATCTTGTCTAAATCAAATCATCAATCAACTAATTCATAACAATCAATCAAGTCAATCATTAATCCAAGTAATCAAACATTCAAATATGATCTAATAAACAATTATAACAATAATGGCAATCTTGTAAATAAAGAGTCTAAATCTAACAAGCATGAATTATGAGCAATATCTCTATAACTTGATGAATGAACTTGCATAGGTTAACATGTAGTAAAATGGATGTCAAATCATTATGAACAATGGATCTAAACTTAAGTTTAAGAAAATGCATGGAAATCACTATTTTAACACCAAATCAAGCCAACAATCCGATATACTCCTTTGGATCCGTGTGAGAGATAACCACCACTGACCAAATCACCTAAACACCTCAAAAGCAACACACTTCAGATCTGGACAGTGAAGAATCTAACTTGATCTATCAAAATTCCGCTTCAAATGATGAAATCTCTCTTCGATGGATGTAGATCTTCAATCTAAGCTCTTGGATCTTCGATTTGATCTTCAATTTGGATGGAAGGAATCACAAGATTAGAGTGGAGAAAAGAAGTGAAGAAGTGTAGAACTCGAGCTCTCAAAATGGCAGCACTTCGTCGCTTAAAAATCCGTATCCCAAAAAGTGAAGAAATGGACGTGTATTTATAGGCTGATTTCCTTAGGTTGTTCGCTTCCCCTTAGGTCGTCCACGACCTAAAAATGTCACGACCTAAAAATGTCACGACCTAAAATGTCACGACCTACGACTTAACTGAGACGCGACTTAACGTATGCGCGACCTAACACTTAGGCACGACCTAATACCCAACGAGATACGACTTAGTACGTATGCGACCTAACACACACGCGACCTAACAGCCTAGGTCCTTACGCGACCTAACGACCTAACTGGGATACAACATAACGACCTTAACGACTCAACTATACACAGGGTCTTACGACCTAACCCCTAAGTCGTCTGGACGACCTAACTGCTCCTTCCTTAGGTTGTTGCCGACCTATCCTCCTTAATTCGCTAACTTGCCCAGTTTCTTATACCGCTAACTCTTAGGTCGCCGCCTTCCTTAAGTCGCATATTCCTTAGGTCGGTCAAATCCTATAGGTCGTCCCAAACTAGCATACGACCTAAACCAGTACGACCTAAACCAATACGCTAACTACTAGGTCGTTAACTCTTAAGTCATTCACTCGACCTAAGCCACCACACGACCTAACTTCTACACGACTTATCCCATAATCCTTAGGTCGCCAACTTCCTTAGGTCGCTCCACTTCCTTAAGTCGTCTACTCCGACCTAACTACTATACGACCTTAGCCTTATCTCGTCCACGACTTAGACTCTGGACGACTTATCAACATTGCGACCTAATGACAACAGTTTTACGATGTTTCGATCCGTAAAAATACGGGTCGTTACAACCTCCTAACCATTAGTGGATGGATTTCCTTAACATCGTCCCAGAAGAACGAAACGAGTTTATACGTACCGTATAGCACCTCGAACGGTAACTATACCATATAATTCCCGTGCTTCTTCTAGATATTCCCAAAGTTATATTTAATCCATATTTGATAGTCGGTTATTTAACTATCAAAAATCAAATCATTCAACCAAATATTCTATTTTTCCACTGAATAACCCAAATCCCTTTTTAATTTAATTTTATTAAATTAAATCTCTTCACCCAAAATATATGTACTTAAACATATCGAATTTAGTAAATTCACCAACTATCCCTTTCAAATGAATATTTGAAACCCCTTTTTAAAAAAAATATGGAAAATACCACTGCGGTATCAAACCATGGATTCACAGTTCAATGGTTACGTCTTTATCCCAGAGAAATTCAAGACTTAACTACGGGCACTCATTGCCTCCGATTTCGCCATGCGAGTTTACCAATACTTTCCGAAAACTTTATTTCAAGATTTGCAAAATAATACTTATGAAATTTCTATAATAATTTTTCCAAGTTAAGCTCTAGGCAAAACTACTTTTTAAATAAAGTTATTATATAAATAATATTGAATATTAAATAATTTATCCCTTTTAAAATAATACTGATTAATTCTTTAAATAAAAATTAAATCAATTCAACCATTTATAAAACTACTTAATTAATACTTAAATATACTTTTAAACAACTGAATAAATTAAATTTTTGAAATATTCTTAAACACTTTTAAATTTTCCAGTTAATACTTAAAAACCCTTCTTTTTAAAATAAACTTAACTTTCTCGGGAAAATGTATTTTCAACCCCGATATAGCCAGTCTAATTATTTATAAATCCATCTCAATTTATTCCCAGCTTGACTTACGTTCCAATTCCGTAAATTTCCTTTTTCACATCTCTATAAATAAAACGACTATTTATTTTTAAAATAATTTACCCATCTCCTTATAAATTCCTACCGTGAATTTATAATTTCAAATTATCCACTGATAATTACTTCACTTTATTTCACAAACTTCGTTTAAAATTCCCATAGTCTCATTTCCCGTTTATGATGGTTTCACAACACTTAATCGATTTTCTAAATTAAATTCCATCTTTGAATTAATTTCTTAGTTAACCAAATTTATCCAAAACCCAATAATTTCATATTCACTTCCTTTTTATGATTTAAAATATTATTTAAATCTAGAACATCAATTTCCTATTTTATTTTCAATTTTCCGTTTTATTTTCCCAAACTATTTTAAATCTCAAATTTAAAAATAAATTCCTTTATACTTAAAACCATATCGCTTAAGTTCTTATTTCTAAAAGCCCTTTTACTCACATTTATTCAAAAATTCTCTATTTATCCATATTTCAGAATTATTAAATAGGATTTTAAAATCAAACTATTTATTTTTCCCAAATTCATTACTTTTAATTTATCCAACTTTACAATAAATATTTTACTTTAAAATTCCCCTATTTATTTTCCTTTAAAAATTCAATATTCGTATTTTTGATATTTTAAAATGCCAAAAATATATCCAGCAATACCATAACGTCCAATAAATTCAATTTCCAATATAATATATCATAGATTATTCAAAATAAATCATATCACTGAATATGAAAATAATTTCAAAATTTTGAGGAATCCCGTTGGATTCCTCCAACCTGTTTCCCTGCTTCCACAGATGTTAATACAATATTAAAATACCAATCCCACTTCAAGGGGGATATCGTGGTATATAGGGTCATCTGCTATTATGCGGGGCATATAGGGTCTCATCCGCTATATATATGCGGGAATATCAATCACTGCAATATATATACTACTATATATAATATCGCATTCAAGTGATAAATATTTATCAATTCAACCAATCAATCAATAATTAATTTTAACTATTTAAAATAAATCACGAAAATCCAAAGTTAAGTGAGATTAACTCACCTTGATTTTCTATCGCTTTCGCGTTCTGTTTTCAATTGAATCCGGACGCGTTTTAAATTGTCTGAAATTTTTCATAAGCTCCAATTTCGCTCAAACCAGTTCCTATGCGTTGTATTCGTCGATACGAACACAACACAACAAATCGCGCCTCGAGCGGACCTAAGACGAACGAGATATGTAATTTACAAGCATTCGAATTTAAATTAACATTGTATATAATTTTTACTTAATTTTAAAAAAAAACAAAGCCCAATACCGATTCAAAAATGAAACCGGCCCAAACTCGAATGCTTTTTCCTCGATCGAAAAGAAATTGCACAGACACTCAACACCCACCCTCGCGTGCACGTGCACAATCCCCACAGCAACCATCGATCGATCTGCAACTGCCCCCAAACTCGCTCCACCGTTCTCGATCACCTAGCACCACCGCCTCATCCTCCTAGCCACCCAATTCAATCGCGACCATCCTCCCTGCCACGAACACAAAAATGCCGCACTCCACAACCCATGACCGGACTTCGTCAAAATCTCCCCAGAGGTGCGCCTCTCCACCTCGATCACCACTCCACCCACCAAACGAGCCATCGACGACCAACACTCCTTAAAACGCTAACCCTAGCTCCACTGTCCCCACATCGACCCTCCCAAACAAGTGCCGCACCCTACGCGAGATATACCTGATCAAAGCAAATGCGAAAACATGAATTTACAAACTTGTTTGGTGATTTTTCATTAGGTATTCGAGGAGAAATATTTTTTTGAAGTTCTTGTTTTCACCATTTTTTGAACTATAGCCTGCTCGTTGAAAAAGAATGGATAAGGACGAGATAAAAAGAGGGAAACATGTTTGAATCAGTTTGCGTGCTTGAGTGGGTCTAGTACAGTGATTTGAAGAGGGGTTAAAAGTGCTGATGTGAGATTTTTTTGTCAAATCCATTTATTATTTAAATTTTAATCGTCTCGAATTCGTAGCTTAAAATTTTGACCTCCTATCGAGGCATGACGCTAGGCGTTCATAATGTTATACCCTATTTCGAATGCAATGGAAAAGGTTTCGAGTCCTAATTCGATAGTATGGAGAAGATAGCTTTTTGGACCCAATTATATATTGATTTTTAGATATAAATTACAGTGCGTTTATATACCGTACGGCCAAACGATAACTCCAAATGCTATGAAATTTAAAATCTGATAATAATACACTATTACGGATCCAATGGAACTGGTTTCGTTGAAATCCGAGACTGTGCCCCGGAAGGCTATTTTTAAATGTAAATTTAAACGATATATTTTTAAAACTGAACAAATCATTTTAAATTCAATGTTAAAACTTTTCTTGTATTTATTATTATCAATATAAATTTTATAAGCCTTTAAAATATTTTTAACAAGATTAAAACTCCAAATTCAATATTTTACCCAATTTCCAATTATTTAATTCAGTAATTAAATTATCCGATAAGTATCTATATTTGAAATTCAAGTTAAAAATTAAATTTTAAATATTTAAAATCGATTAAATATTTTCATTTCAAATATCCAAAATTCAGGGTCGTTATAAGTCCATTCTTCGACGAGCCACTCTTTGGGCTTGGACATCTTAGTTTATTCTTTGGTGAGCCACTCTTTGGGCTTCCCTTATCTTAAAGGGATATATACTTAGCTGACCTTCCTCCAGAAGGTTGCTGATGGGTGCTACCTTGACCCATCCCCTAAGAGGTGGTTTTGGACGTTAGGGGTTCTATCTCTCCCTCTAGGAGATGCTATGGAATAACATCGTAGGCTTATGTGTCTCCCTCTAAGAGGTGCCACGGAATAACATCGTGGGCTTATGTCCCTCCCTCTAGGAGGTGCTACGGAATAACATCGTAGGCTTGAGTATTTAAATATGAAAATAATTTTTGGTCAATTAAAATGGAGTCTCCTTCAAAAGAAAGAACTTTACAATTATCCCCCTTTAGTATATTGGGGGCTTTTTTTTGAAAAATAGTTTGGACTCATGAACCCCTTTTTAATAAATGAATTTTCTCTTAATATGGTTTTTTACAATAACCTTCTTCCTGTTCTCACAATAGAGACACGAATCTCAGATAGGAGACTAGGAGGTCATGATTCATGAACCAACAGCCTTTTAGTCGAGAATAAGGTTCTCTAGTTTGAGTTTCAATAAAATTTTGTGCTTCCAAAACCCTTTCTTTTTCTTTTTCTTTTTTAAAAAAAAGAAGTATGAATGGGCTCATCTCCGCCCAGGATTTTAGTAAACTTTGAAGCATTGAAATTGCTCGGTTTGAAGTCTTTTGGTGCGCATTTATTAATGCTATATAATATCTCAAATTAGTTGCATAAATCCTCTTTTGAGATAAATAAATATTTGTTTCCCTCCGGGCTATGGGGTTATTGAAAATAGTTTTCTTAAAGGATATAATTTGAAAAAATTTCTTTTGAAATCATTTGCTAAAAATAGATTTGATATGTATGGATTTTCTCCTAAATTGGAATTGAGTTTAGCAGTGATTCAACATTTCTTACAAGAAAGCCTTGGTGTTGCGTTGACTGAATTGTTGATAATTATCTCGCGTCAGGCGTCCAAGTTGTCCTCTTTAAGTATTCTAGAGTTTGTCGTGCTTTCAAGGTTCGTTGAGTGCTTTGGTTTGATTTTGTTTTTACTTGTAATAGCGCTCAAATTTTAATCAATACATGATCAATGCAAATTCAAGTATAAATGAAAGTAGAAATTGGATTAAAATGATATGAAAAGAAAATGAGAATGCTCATAGTTGAATTAATGCCATGAGTCCTCATGACTCGATAGAGATTTGCAGTTATAATTTCTGAGTTGCTTTTCTCTTAGCTTGAACAAGATGTCCTTCAGGTTCTTCTGATGAATTCTTACAAGAACCATGCCCTGATCATGCCTTGTATTTTCTCTGATATAACACGGCATTCATTTGTTTCATGTCCATTTGCCTTATGGTATTCGCAATAATTTCCACCATTATTTGGCTCTGGGGCACTCCGAACTTTTTGAGGTGCCATAAAATTATCATTCCTTTTCATCTTAGTGTATATTTAGGAGAGGGGTTTTTTTAGGACAACAAAATTCATTTTAGAACTCTTTCTTCGACCTCCTTTTGGATATTCACTTTCCCTTGGCCTCTTGTCAAAGCGCTTGAGATCAGATTTCTCTTCTTTGAATTCTCGATGGGATTCTCTCTTAGCATGATGCATCTTGTCTAATTGAATAAATTTCTCTGCTGGAAGGAAGAAATATTGTAGGTCTCTGCATCCATTTATATAAAGGTCCTTCCAAAAAGGAGTTTGCTCGATCAAACCCAACCGAACTTCCATGAGTTTCTCCCTATCAGTGGTACTTTCTACTCTTTGTGCTTTTATGCTAAATCTGTTCAAATATAGACCAAGTAACTCCCTTGGTTTTTGTTTGATGGTTGCTAGCAAACTAAAGTCCATAGTTGTGAATCTGAATATAGCGAATTGAGCCATGAAGTCGCAAGTAAATTGTTCCCAAGAATAGATGATTTCCATTCAGTAACTCCTATACCATTTAATAGCTACTCCTTGGAAAGCAATGGGAAAAATTTACAACGAACTGCCTCTGGAGCGTTGTATAAGTTCATCCAATTTTCAAAAACAACAAGATGGTCATCTGGATCAGTTGTTACATCGTATTTTAGTGAAGGAATTTGAATGTGCGGAGGAAGATTTGTTGCCATTATTTCTTCGGAAAAGGGGGCTTTTGCAGGATAACATATTCTTCAGGATCATAAATTTCTTTTCATCCAAGTACATTTACCATCATGTGGTGTAGATTGTCATTTTGGTTGGTCTCATTTCTGTGACCACTCCTGTTGTCTTCTTGGATAAAGCAATCCGACTGTTCAAGTGATTTACTTACCTGACTATCTCGGTTTAACCTTTGATTTTCTATCTCATTTGTAGATTTCGCTTCATCCTCTCTCTCCACAATCTTTATTGATTCTCGGGTTAGAGCTCTTTCTGAACACTCCTTTACTTCTATCCTTTGTGGCCACTGATTATGAACCTTGATCACATTGCTTTCCAATTCATTAGGGTTGAAGGTTGCCTTATTTCTATATTCCCTAAGTTAGGATTTAAGTCCATGTGACCTTTAAAGGTTAACTACGATGTAGCCTCTTCTTTGGGATTGTTGTTACCACTCTTAGCTTTTACCATACTTTATGTGATTGATCGGAGATGAAAGTTATAAGAAATCGGAGGTTCAGGCCCTCCTTCTAGCACAAAATTGTTAACAAGGTTTCTTATCAACACCCCGAAGATACGATAAAAAGGATGGATTTCTTCTTTGGAGAACAAAAGAAGTGATTTCTTTTATTGATTGCCTTTCAATTCAACCTATTTAGTTGATATGTCCTATATCAAACCTTCCTTTATCGTCGAAAGATTTAGAACTTAGGCTAGGTGACCTTCCGGCTTTGTTGAGCTTGTTTGAAGTCTTCACAAAGGCTTTCTTTTGATTAGGTTAAGTTTTCTTTGATGAATAGGTAACGACTTCCGACCTTGACGAAAGGTTTAATCACTTATATTTATTAGATTCCAACCTTGTCGAATGACTTGAACAATTGATCTGATAGCCCCGGAAGATTTCAGTGGATGTTAATCTAAATAAATTGTCGGCCTTATCAAAAGATCTAGATTGTGGAGTTTAAGACTTCGAAAGGTTGTAATTATTACTTGCACAGGAGTGTTGTTAACCTTGTTGACAAAAACCTTCCGATGGGGTTGAACCTGAAAACATGAGTTAAACTAACAAAGATTTAAGCAAACAGCAAGGTAATTGACAAAGCCAAATACTTCCCTTTATATCAAAGAAAAAGCTTCCTTTTATTAAATTTCCCCAAATCATAATCAAGTAGGGTTAAATTTCCTTTTATTACCTTTTATTATGAAGTTATAAGATCAGAATGATAGAAAACTTTGATCCCCAGAACATGACCCCTCGGGTCCTATTTATAGACATAGGCGGCCCCCTTTCGACTCTATGCTATCGACTGGGTCGAAAGATTTCCCATTTTATATGCAACTACAAACCTTTCGTCTTTGTTGGGAGGTTTGCCCCTTATATGCCATTATGAACCTTTCGATCTTGTCAGAAGGTTGCTTCTCACTTGATTATTGTCGAGTGTTGTGTTTCTCTTTAATGTTTTTGAATGGTTATCTACCATTCTTTGCTGACTTTTGAGCATTGCTTTCTTCATAAAACCTTTCGACCTAGTCGAAAGGTATTCTGGATGTGCTCCAACCAGTTTGAAAGGATTGCTATGCTTTCGAAAAGGTCGTTATGGAGTTGCACCTGCTTGCTTTGATTTCTCCATCTTCTTCGAAAGGTAAGAACTCCCTGAACGGAACCTTTCGACTACTTCGGAAGGTTTGAAGCTATTAAATCCTGATGGCTGCATCCTCTTGACTCCTTCGAAAGGTTTGGTTTGAGCTTCTTCTTCTTTGTCTTTGTTGAAAGACCTCTTGTCCATAATTAACTTCTCAATTTTGAAAGAGCCCTAGCGACCACTAAGGTACTTAAACCAGTTACCAGTTCATTTAATTCAACTTTTCAAGATATAACACTTTGTATTTATACTAGTGGAAGTATGTGTAAATTAAATCCATATTAACAAATCAATTGTTAACATAACAATTATCCAATATTAATTAATTGGAAGGCACAAAAGTGTCTATAACAAGAACGGGATTTACTTCTGCTAATTAAATGTCCAAATTTAAAATTATCCAGTTAATAATAGCAGAATGGTGATTTATTCTGCTAAACAGATGTCCAATTAATTTAACTAGCGGAACGATGTTTTATCTTGCTAACAAATGTCCAATTACCATATTCAATCCAATTTAACTCAACAGTATTTTTTTGGCCAAATAAACATCAATAATTAAGGTATATAAATTTAAACAACGTTATTAATAAATATAATGTAATTTAAATCTTGTCTGTTTTCATATGTCATAAATTTATACTTGTCCAAAGTTATGAATAACTTATACTACAATGTTGTATACGCCAATACGGACCCAACGCAAAAATTCATGTGTCGATCGGATTCAATATGAGTGAGATATGAATTTTCCAAGTTTTATCATTTAAATTATAAAATATATTAAGCAACTTAAAAGTTTTCCTCAGCAAAAATCAAACGGGCCGAAGCCCATTATCTTGTTACCCACCCACATGCTACAGTCTTCTTCCCTAAATATCCATCATCCCCTATACATGCCATTAACGTGCACACATGTGCACTTTGCACAACAATCCCCATCTTCGATCAACAAACCAACCATGCCATTATGCCTCTCCATGCGAGATCCTCCCTCCGACACCATCCACCTCTCGACTGAAGCCCACAATTAAAATTCGCCATGGCCGAGCTCAAAAAAATGAGCACAGACATTAGAAGTCGCGACACATTTAGCCTTCGATCCCCATTAAAATTGACACGGGGTAGCACTCTCCAATTTCGACAACACGCCACCCTACGATTTCCCCATCGTCGCCCGAGTCGCCCAAAAAAACAAGACCTCGCTTTCAACCATCGTCGATCATCGACGTGAAACCTTGCCGAACTTCCACTAAAAATACTACTCTCGGATACAAACCCAAAAATGCTAGCGGCGTCGAACGATTCGACCCGGAGCATGAGATATGATTTTTTGAAGTTTATGAACAATATATGCTCCTTTCTATAAATCGAAGATATCTCGATCGTTGCTTGACGAAATCAAGTGAAACCAATTTCTAAAAATCCTACGGATCGACACGAATGACTTTTGAGTTGGAACAATTTGTTGAAAATGAATAGAATATGAAAAATTGATTTTTGAAAAAGAGGACGGAGTTTATCATCTTTGACTTTGCAAAGAACAAAGATGATGAAGAGCAAACAAAATAGCACTAGATCCAAAGTGAAGAAGGCATGTACATGCACATATATAGGCAGACAAGTGATGTTTTTGCATCCCTCTCCTCCACCAAACATGGCAGGATCTAAGGCATGGAAATAGACACAAAGCAAGGAGAGAATGGACAGAGATAGAGTGGTGATGTAAAGTACACTGCGCGCGCATATAAAAGTGTGTTGATTTGTTTTGAGTTGGGGTTCGGAAACACAATGTTCATGTACGAGCCGCGAACGGTTGAAAACAAAATACGATCGCATACAACACTTTAACATGATCTCAAAACAACACTGAAACACATTGGACTGAATTCTATTAAATTTTGAAAATATTGACGTTCAACCTTATATACGTCAACCGAAGAAGAAATATTTTCTAAAATAAAAATTATAAAAAAATTCTATATATTCAAATAAAAACTTGTTATTTGAAATCTAATTAATTTATTTCCAAATTTATTTCTTTTATATCAAAATCGAAAATTGAATATTAAAATCAATTAAATATTTTCAAAAATCAAAGTGATAAAATTTCGGGTCATTACAGGTTTAGTGGTATATTTCTGCTCGTTTAGCGAAGGCATACGATTGAAATTTGCATGAAATTTGCATGGGACTATGTGAAACACATAGGATTAGACAGGATACTATATAAGGTATCGAAGTAGTTCGCAGCGGAAATGCCGCGACAAACACACTTTGGAATGTTATGAATTTTGGAGGGATCCAATGGGGCCCCTCACTAATGTTGCTTTTTATTTTGAATTTTTACTTGCTAAGTGTGATGTGGTGAAGTGGATAGGTTGATAAATGGTTTGTTTTTATAGTTGTTCATACGTGACGTTGAAATCCCATGTTTTCATCAAAATTGATTTACTAACTTTTGTGTAAAAAAGGTTATTTGAAATAATTTCCGAAACTTGACTTTTCTTTTTGAAAACTTTTAGGAAAAAGATATTTTAATGGTTCAAATATAGAAGGAAGGGTTTAAAGTTGTTTTTTTACAAAAAATGAAGATTTGGAAGTTACGGTCCATATAGCATTAGTCGCTATGGACGCAATTTGAAAAATGAGATTTTATAAAGTAAAATGAGATAGTTATATTAGATATTTTGAAAAGTCTTTTCAAATATATTTATAAGTACTTTAAAAAGAAATTCGAAGTTTTAAAAATATTTTTTAAGGGTTTAATTAGTTATTTTGAAAAGTCAGGTTTTTATAAAAGCAACTATATGTAAAAGAGATGTTTTAAATACAAGTTTCAAACTTGTTTTAAAAAGTTTTAAAAATAATTTTAAAAGAAGAAGGAATCATGGATTACAACACTATTGTTGTAATAAATATTTTTGAGAGAGAAAAGATATTATGGACTATAACACTTTTGTTATAGTAAATGATTTCGGAAAATTTGAAAGGATGTTTGGATAATAACACTTTAATATTAAACCATTTTTTTCTTTTAAAAGGGGAAGATGTTTTAGAGTGGCTTGGAATTCATCGATTAAAAGGATGTTTACTTTTATAAAGAATGGATGTTGGCTTTTTAAAATCAAACTTTGGTTCGAATAAGTGATTTTGGAAAATGTTTTAATAATAAATATACGGAACCCTTGGATCCTATTTTCTAGACTTTGAGATAGGGAAACTTGTCTCTATTTTGAAGATTAGAAATGAGTGTCGAGTCAAGGCTTAAGAGGTAATAATACCCCAACTTGAACGGTTTTTTTTCTAACTGGTTAATAGTACTTGTTTGAAATCTAAGACTGGAAATAAGTTTGTTGAGTTAGTTTTCAGATTTGTTTTAAAAGGACTTTGTTTTTGCAAGGGATTTCTTTGTTAGTGCCATTAACTAGCCAAACAAATATGATAGGTAGTGCTAAAATGTTGACACATTTGTGGAAAGTAAGTCTTCTTATATTTAGCATTAAAAGCTAATGAGTGGGCTTTCCTTTATCTGTGAGATCTAGAATCGGGCCTGGCTTCGATTCTGGGGGAGGGATAGAGAAGTCGAAATGTTAGAAATGTGATAAGTATGAAAGGGTTAATTTTGATAAATAGGTCATGATTAAGTATATGGAAGGAACTTAATATTATACCTGACACCAATTTCTGAGGTATTCGTCTCTACCTTGAGAATTAAAAATGTATGTTGAAGCAAGGATAGTTCTCTAACTTGTCCTACTACATTATTAATAGAGTGATAGTACTCTTTGAAATCGGAAAGTGGTCATAAGTATAAGATGTCCAATTTTTCATATGCAAACTATACTTACACCCAGATAGTGGTTTGTCCACTATCGATAACAACAAATTTTTTACTTAGGAAGTATATGAAAGCTTCGTAATTTCATAAGGTTTGAGATTCTTTTTGGAGAACTCATTCCAGTGAAACGTCTCTCGCTTTAATATTATATTAGAGATCCTCTTGTAACTATTATATAATCCGCTTACTTTCGAAAGAACCGGGATTGAATCAACCATAAATTATTTATTGTTGGTTCGAAGAGACCGGGATTAGATAAGCATGTGTTATCCGAACACCACTTCGAACCAGCATAGGCATTTGAACTGAAGACATCTAGAAGATAATGGAATTGAAGATGGAGTTCATTGAAGTGCAAGGGCTACTTGTTACTTATCCTGAGGGTGATTCTGAAAAAGAATGTAGTAGAAGTAGTGCCTTTGGTTCATCCATATCCTATAAAACTTGTATGGATGAATGCTAGTATTACATTGTTGCCTGGAGAGCAGTGTTAGCATTCCAAGTAGGATATGCTAAATGGGTAAAGCGTAGCCTCGAGCATCACAACCAGTAATGACTAATACAAAAGATATGTAGCTGGGCTATGTGGGTCGCACCCATTAGGGTATGTTCATTACCAAATCTAGATCGATATCTATGAATTTTTGTATGCTAAGGCGCTAGTACGGTTGTAAGCTGCAACTGGGGTGCTAACATATTATGTACTATCCAGGAAGGGGTAGGTTGGTTTTGTGTTGGCAGGGGTGCAAATGTTTGCGTCCTCGATACATTTTTCTAAATGTGTGTTGTGAGTTTGCGGTAGGTGGTACCCTAGTATACTTGTCATTGTATAGAATCCATTTTCCAATACGTGCTTTTACGGACATAGTTATGCCCAAATATGTTGGAATGTAGGATGCAAGCATTTTAGCTATGTTATATTTCTATTTTAAACCCTAGACCTTCTTATGATATCACTGAATTTTTTATTTCAAATGGTTTGGTTATCGTAAGGTAAAAACCTATGTGTGTTTATGTATGGCATAGTCGTCTTACGAGATACCTTTATCTTGAAAGGGTTTTATAAGATATAACGTGTAACGATACGACTTTTCGACGCTCGAAAGTCGACATTAATACGTCCACTGTATCAAATGCCGCGCAACCGAATGCCGGAAAACCGAACCATTAGGGTTAAAAAGAAGAGGTAGAAGAAGACAGAAGAAAAGGAGAATAGAAAAACATAGAAATAGAAACAATATCATAATCTCACATTTCGCAGCGGAACAAAATATAATAGATAATCACTGGTCTTTTAAACAAAGAACTATATCAGTTATACAATACATCATCAGAGTAAATATACAACTCAATATAACAATGGACAATTATATAAACTTGTCCTCATACAGAACACACAGCGGAATAAAATAACAAGTACGGAAGTACGTCTCGCCATCCAGCTTGTTTCCAAAGCTCCAGAATATCCAGAATATCCTGATAACATAACTCTAGGCTGCCCGTGTGGAAAATTTTGGGCACCCAGAGTTTAGAAGGGAACAATAAACTCCGAGTCAGTCATGGTGACTGGTGTGAGATCGTAAAACAGTTATTTTCACAAAGAAAATGAAATTAATTCGCAATGCTTTTGGAAAATGAAACTACCATAAGACCTCCCGCCACACACACAATGCAAACGCAGAATTGGAGGATATTTCTTCTTATGATAGTCAAAGATGCTTACTACGCCAATCATTGGATTATTATTATTAATGTCTAGTGTGGAAAACATTTCGAAAGTATAATATTAATCTTAGCCAGCATACGACCAGTATCGTATGCCTACTATAGCTACTATGTTCAATAGCAGGTTACCGCCACATTCCATAGCAGGTAATACAACTAAAACCGTACAAGGTTCGTATTGTTTCTTTGGATTTTCCAACAAATGGTCAGGCTAAGGAACTTCCTTTCCTACTGCCACATGGGATCGCCTCTGGCTGGACGTCCCGAGAGACAAACTGCTCTCTGCCAACACAAGGTCGGGTTACCCCTGTAACTAGGTAACTCACGAATATGCTATCCCCCGGTCCTTTGGGACCTTTATCCGAGCGCTCGGTAACCAACATCACACATAATAAATAAAGTGTGTCCACATGAGTAAGAATCTGGGCTCCATACCATGATACCACCCCTATCCAGAAGGAAATTACATACCCTAAAGGGCGCGACCCTCATAACCTTGCCGCAACATTCCTGTTTCGACCATTTTCGGGTTGTGAGGCCCTGACGAAGTCTCGTCCACAAAGCTACGCTTTTTCACAAAGCCACGCTTTGATCACAAATGATCAATAAATGATCATCATCACAGCAACACTCAGCATGCCACATTACCAAATTGGGAATATATCGGTGATAACATTCAACTACATAACCTCTGAGCTCGTACGTCTCAGAGAAGGGTGTTAAGCTAAGAGAATAAATTCTCCGCCACCAACAGAAATGTATTTGAAAGAAATCGGCTTTATATCTCAAAACGTAATGTCAGACATGTAACAATACAAGTCTGTTCCGGGTTCGAACAGAACCGAAGGCACTTCCAAAGAAGCCCTTGCAATCCGGATATTCATAATCCCGATAAAACTTCCCATCATAAAGGAAATCTCAATACCGTAGCTAACGGTGCAGAGACAATCGATAGGTCATCCTATCGTTTTCACAAACACCCGGTCTTCACCACCGGTCTTCAATACGATCCATATCGTCGTATTATTATTCAGAATGGGTTATTTGACACAAAGGTCCTTTTCCGGCTAAACCGAATAATAAGCGTTTGTTTGAAAACAAATCAAGTGCCATTTCAAAGGCAAATATTGATAGTCGGTGATTTAACTATCAACAACATTCACAACAATCATCAGATTTAAATAATTTTCCCAAATTATTTATTTTCAAAATATCTTCACAAGATATATATTTCCCTACACTTAACATTTGAAAACCAATTTCAAATCACATTTCGCCTTTCAACTTTTGAAAATAAATTTCAAATCAATTTCCTTACGCGGAATACATTTCCAAATATTTCTTTTAAAAACCAACTTAAGAACCTTTAACTTATATTTTAAAAGGTACTTTGGAAATATACTCGGTTTTTCCAGGAAAATACACTTTAATTTCAAAATGGTCCATTTAAACCAATTTAATAAATCCTTATCGATTTATTTTAAATTTACGTTCCAAATCTGTAAATTTACTTTCACACTTTAAAAATAAATCAGCGTTTACTTTTAAAACAAATTTCCCTTTCATTTCATAAATTCCATTTTGAATTTACATTTCCCAAATATTCACTTATAACCCCAAAAATCAAATTCCAAATTGATTTCTAATTTTATCTCAATATCGAATTAATTACAAATTGATTTCTAAGTTTTATTTCAATAGAACAAAACATTTCAATTTATTTCTAATTTTATCTCTAAATAACAAACCATTTGCAAATCGACTTCCAAATTCATTTTTTTCAAACACTAAATCAATTTCAAATAAATTTTCCAATGATTTATTTTCCATTACCAAATTAATTACAAATTTGATTTCTAAGTTTATTTTCAACTCCAAATAAATTTCCAAATCGATTTCTTAAAGGTTCATTTTCCAATACTAAATCAATTTCAAATTGATTTCTAAAAGTTTATCACTTTTAAATAAATTCCTTTGTTCATTCCAAATTATTCAAAATTCCATTTTTTAAATGAATTCTTCAACTTTTGAAATAATATTATTCAAAACTCATTTTTTTCCATATTTTGGAATTTATTCGGTAAGATTTCAAAAATCAAATTTTACTACTTTAAAATTCCTTCTTTCAATAAATTCAATTCTTAAAAATAAATTCACTTAAAATTTTCCACTTTAATTTCAAAATCCAATTTATATTCATTTCTGGTATCCAACGATACTAAAAATACATTCAGCTAAATTTTAGCCTTCACAATTTCAATTATCAATAAATCATCCACAGATTATCAATAAATCACATCATTCACATATGGAATAATATTCAAACAATTTGAGGAATCCAGTTGGATCCCTCCAACCTGTTTCTCTGCATCCACAGATGTTAGCACAATACCAATTCCACTTTGAGGTGGAATATCGCGGTATATGGGATTTTATAAATATCATCCGCTATTATGCGGCGCAATAGGGTCTCATCCGCTATATAATGCGGGAAATCACAACTGCAATATATACATATGCCAATATATATATATATATATATTGCTATATACATAGATATATCCTACTATATCTAATATCACATCCAACAACAATCAATCAATAATTGAAAAAAATCAAATTTCCAATTTGAGTGAGAAGATCTCACCTTTGCTTTTAATTTGCAATCCATTTGCAATCCAGTTTGTTTTCTTCAACATTTTAGACCTTGTATAAATAATTATACAATTTATCAATATTCGAATTAAATCGAACAATTCAATTTCCATTTTTGATAGATTAAATTAACTAGTTATTAAATTTCCTTTTAATAATTATTTTCAGCAACAAAAACAATTTATAGATTTCAAGAATCTAATTATTTATAAACTTTATATCGTTTTAAAATTCCTATACTTTCAAAATCTTATATATATATATATATTACTGTTTACTGTCAATCTATCTAAAATAGAAATCTTATTGTAAAATCGATATACATATATATATTTCTTTCTGTACATAATGTATATATATATGTTATAAAAATTCAAATTGGAAAATAAATTGTAAGAATATATATATACCTCCTAGCCGAGACCACTGCTCGCCGTCGAACACCACTTCTCAACACGAAACCCGCCTTCTCCACGATCGACATCCCCAACAGTCTCGACTTCGTCCATCATTTAGGACAACGGGAAACCCTACAACCTGCAATCGAGCATAGCCAACACCCCATGGTCACGCGTCCCTCCAAATCGCAGTCTAATCGCGAATTGCTCCTTTCTCTATGGCCTAGATTCCACTCGCGAGATCACGCCGTACGAAGTCGAGATGCGGCCTATTGAAATCACGATGCCTTCCATCATCTTGATGTCGCCACGCCCACGCGACCCACTGCGGTATTCATTCTTCCATCGCGATCGAGTCGCTCTCTGGCTTCTCTCGAAATCGGGGCTTCGATCGGGTTTGAATAGGAGAGGGAATGGAGTTCATTTGCTTATGAACGAGAGGGGTGGAACGATTTGTTTTTAAATGAAAGAGGGCTCGATTCGGCCATTTTTTCTTTTGAAGCTCTGTGTTTTTAATTTGAACGAAGTAGTTTCATTTTTTTTCTTTTTCTTTTTCTTTTGAACAAGAAGGAAGCATCTCGACTTTGAAAGAACGAGGAAGTGTGTTCGAGAAGGAAAAGGAAGCGTGCTAAAAAAATATCTAGCTACAGTGCCTTTTAACCAGTTATTGAATTAAATTTCGATATAAATCCCAACGCGTTTATATATCGTACGCTCACACAACAACTCCAAATGTTACGAAAATTGAAATCCGATAATAATACAATATTACGGATCCAATGGGACTGGTTTCGTCGAATTCCGAGACTGTGCCTCGGAACGCTATTTCAAATATCGATTTAAACGACAAAATGTTAAAACTGAACAAAACAGTTTCAAATTCAATTCTGAAGCTTCTATTATCTTCAGTATAATCAATATGAATTTTCAAAGCCTTGAAAATATTTTTAATCGGCTTCAAATTGAAGATTCAAATTTTTACCCAGTTTCAATAATTAAATTCAATAATTTAAATTGCCAAATTCATTCTGATATAATGAATTCCAAATTAAACTATCATTCGAATATTTAAACTCAATTAAATATTCATATTTCAAATGTCAAAAATTCAGGGTCGTTACAATCTTCCCCCCTTAAAAGAATTTCGTCCCGAAATTACAAGTAAAGAAAAATGCTTCAATACCTGTTTATCATTTTCCCAAACCAAACAGTTTTATCAAATTTTCAAAAAAATCCTTTTATTAAAGATTCGTTATCACTTCAACTAACTTTCTAAATATTTTCATAGTTTCAAACAACTTTTATTTTACTTCACAATTCAAATTTAAATTTGTGAATTATCCAAAATTTCTCAAAAGTTTCCTAACTCTCTAAATTTTCGAAAATTTCGCCAGCGTCTCCTTTGCGCGGCTAACACGGTACGACTACAAAACGTCCCTACGGACTCTCAAATCCCAATAGAAAACAAAATGCCAAGTGGCAAAACCAGAATCTCATCAAATTTCATACTGAAATTTAAATACATACCTTTTGTTGCGAAATTCAAATTCACCTTCGAAATCAAAATCCATTTTCATTCTCATTTATAACCCCTGTATATTTTACCTAACAACAATGGCCAAATTTACTTATTGGAATCCAAATATCCATTTTTACTTAAGAATTTCATTCGTTATTTCTTAAGTTCAATACAATTATTTCTTATATTCAAATTGAATTTCACTTTCATATAAAATCAACTTGCTTCAATAACAAAGTTATATATTCATTTCTCTTCAACTTTGCATTTTCAATCCCATTTGAATTCAATTTACAATTTCAATTCTATTTGAATTCATCTTACTTTCATATTTTCATTCAGATTTTCATTTCGAATTTTACTTGAATTCGATTCATCTTCTAATTCTGAATATTGAGTTTTATTTACCTTTATTCCAAATTCCAATTTTAAATCTTTTGTCATTAGTGAAAAATTTCCAAAAATTTCAAAAAAATTCTAACTCCCAAAATTTTCAGAAAATTTTGGCGGAGTCTCCTTTGTACGGAGGAGCTTTTGCAATATGACAAAAGATATAAATATATATACATCGACCCACTCGGTCGGAAAAGCAGAAAAAAAGTTCATATTTCCTATTTTTATTGCGTAGGCGTACCTTTTAGCATTTTAAGCAAAGCAGTTATTTTATTAGCATTTACGCAACCCAAAATGCAGCCAAACGGCTTCAAAAACCTGCACTTACTCAATTTAAACAGGTAAGTGACAAATATAGATAATCTATTTAACAATTCATTCATTTTCAATAAGAAATATATAGATTTCATTAGCCATACATCCAAAATAAATTCCATTAGCAATTCATAAGGTTTCAATTCAACTTAAATCGCTTCCATCTAATTCACATTCAATTTCTATTCAATTCAAGTTATTAACAACTCACTTTCTTACATTCAATTCATTTCTAAGTGAATCTAACTCATATCTATTTCAATTGATACAAAAATCAATTTCTATTTGCTTTTATTAACTCATAGAATTTATACAATCTCGTTTTTGTCAAACGATAATTCTTTCTATTCAAATTTGTTAATATTCATGCAACTAAATGATTACTTGAACTAATAATCATTTAAATTGATTCCATTCAATTTAACTTACATTCCATATTCTTATTCATTTCATTTGAAACTATTTCACAAAAATTTTCTTAAGTCGAGCATTTATTCAATATTTACTTAAGCTATTTCACTTCAAAACTCAAGTTCATTTCCTTGTAAACAATTTCCAATTTCAATTCTTGATTTGATTTTTCATTTATCAAATTTATTCCATTCACTAATTTAATTCAATTAGTATATTCACTTATTCTTTTTAAATTTCACATTTCCATATTCAATTCATCGTGAATTCATTTTATCAATAACAAGGAAATTTTCAATTTATTTCTACTACCCACTTGAATTTATATACAAATTCAAACCATTTTAAATTTAGCTTACAACTCAACTTTAGTTTAACCAATTCAATCTCCAATTCATTATTTCGTGAATTAATAAATTATCAAATTAGTTTACTTAAACTCATTTCAATTTATAGAACTCATTTCAATTTACTTTCACTTTGAATCTCATTCCAATCAGATTTCAAATATTTTATAAGTTATCAACTTATTTACATTCCATTAATGAATTTTATTTTCAAATATTTCTCTGGAATCCCATTTCAATTTGTAAATTACATTTACAATTCACATTCCCAAATCTCATTCGTATATGAATTCAATTTTATTATACTTTCAATTCATATTTATAAATTTCATTTGTTAAATGAATTTATCTTCAAATCTTTGGTTATTATTTTAATTTCTTATTCATTTCCATTTAACAATGATAATAATTCAATATGAACTTTTTCTAACAACCAAACATCCATACACTATAATAATTTATATAAAATCATTTCTTTTCTATACAAAAATAGTTTTGGGCAAAATTATTTCATTTACCATATTTTAAAACAATACTGTGTCAGTTTATCTTGTTTAAGAATTTAGAAACCCCTATCGATTATAGTTGGCCAGACTGCACCGACCAGAATTCATAAACAATCAACCGATAAGTCAACACAATACAAAATAAATTTTTTGTATTCACTAACAAATACGCGCTCATATCTATTATTACACTCATACTCATTCTACAGTACTACTGACTCTATCTCTAATGAGTAACACCCAACAGAGCAGGGTTGTCGCTTAATCGGATGCTTTGATACCACGTTGTAACGATACGACTTTTCGACGCTCGAAAGTCGACATTAATACGTCCACTGTATCAAATGCCGCGCAATCGAATGCCGGAAAACCGAACCATTAGGGTTAAAAAGACGAGGTAGAAGAAGACAGAAGAAAAAGAGAACAGAAAAACACAGAAACAGAAACAATATCAGAATCTCACATTTCGCAGCGGAACAAAATATAATAGATAATCACTAGTCTTTTAAACAAAGAACTATATCAGTTATACAATACATCATCAGAGTAAATATACAACTCAATACAACAATGGACAATTATATAAACTTGTCCTCATACAGAACACACAGCGGAATAAAATAACAAGTACGGAAGTACGTCTCGCCATCCAGCTTGTTTCCAAAGCTCCAAAATATCCAGAATATCCTGATAACATAACTCTAGGCTGCCCGTGTGGAAAATTTTGGGCACCCAGAGTTTAGAAGGGAACAATAAACTCCGAGTCAGCCATGGTGACTGGTGTGAGATCGTAAAACAGTTATTTTCACAAAGAAAATGAAATTAATTCGCAATGCTTTTGGAAAATGAAACTAACATAAGACCTCCCGCCACACACACAATGCAAACGCAGAATTGGAGGATATTTCTTCTTATGATAGTCAAAGATGCTTACTACGCCAATCATTGGATTATTATTATTAATGTCTAGTGTGGAAAACATTTCGAAAGTATAATATTAATCTTAGCCAGCATACGACCAGTATCGTATGCCTACTATAGCTACTATGTTCAATAGCAGGTTACCGCCACATTCCATAGTAGGTAATACAACTAAAACCGTACAAGGTTCGTATTGTTTCTTTGGATTTTCCAACAAATGGTCAGGCTAAGAAACTTCCTTTCCTACTGCCACATGGGATCGCCTCTGGCTGGACGTCCCGAGAGACAAACTGCTCTCTTCCAACACAAGGTCGGGTTACCCCTGTAACTAGGTAACTCACGAATATGCCATCCCCCGGTCCTTTGGGACCTTTATCCGAGCGCTCGGTAACCAACATCACACATAATAAATAAAGTGTGTCCACATGAGTAAGTATCTGGGCTCCATACCATGATACCACCCCTTTCCAGAAGGAAATGACATACCCTAAAGGGCGCGACCCTCATAACCTTGCCGCAACATTCCTGTTTCGACCATTTCCGGGTTGTGAGGCCCTGACGAAGTCTCATCCACAAACCTACGCTTTTTCACAAAGCCATGCTTTGATCACAAATGATCAATAAATGATCATCATCACAGCAACACTCAGCATGCCACATTACCAAATTGGGAATATATCGCTGATAACATTCAACTACATAACCTCTAAGCTCGTACGTCTCAGAGAAGGGTGTTAAGCTAAGAGAATAAATTCTCCGCCACCAACAGAAATGTATTTGAAAGAAATCGGCTTTATATCTCAAAACGTAATATCAGACATGTAACAATACAAGTCTATTCCGGGTTCGAACAGAACCGAAGGCACTTCCAAAGAAGCCCTTGCAATCCGGATATTCATAATCCCGATAAAACTTCCCATCATAAAGGAAATCTCAATACCGTAGCTAACGGTGCAGAGACAATCGATAGGTCATCCTATCGTTTTCACAAACACCCGGTCTTCACCACCGGTCTTCAATACGATCCATATCGTCGTATTATTATTCAGAATGGGTTATTTGACACAAAGGTCCTTTTCCGGCTAAACCGAATAATAAGCGTTTGTTTGAAAAACAAATCAAGTGCCATTTCAAAGGCAAATATTGATAGTCGGTGATTTAACTATCAACAACATTCACGACAATCATCAATTTAAATAATTTTCCCAAATTATTTATTTTCAAAATATCTTCACAAGATATATATTTCCCCACACTTAACATTTGAAAACCAATTTCAAATCACATTTCACCTTTCAACTTTTGAAAATAAATTTCAAATCAATTTCCTTACGCGGAATACATTTCCAAATATTTCTTTTAAAAACCAACTTAAGAACCTTTAATTTATATTTTAAAAGGTACTTTGGAAATATACTCGGTTTTTCAAGGAAAATACACTTCCATTTCAAAATGGTCCATTTAAACCAATTTAATAAATCCTTATCGATTTATTTTAAATTTATGTTCCAAATTCGTAAATTTACTTTCACACTTTAAAAATAAATCAGCGTTTACTTTTAAAACAAACTTCCCTTTCATTTCATAAATTCCATTTTGAATTTACATTTCCCAAATATTCACTTATAACCCCAAAAATCAAATTCCAAATTGATTTCTAATTTTATCTCAATATCGAATCAATTACAAATTGATTTCTAAGTTTTATTTCAATAGAACAAAACATTTCAATTTATTTCTAAGTTTATCTCCAAATAACAAACCATTTGCAAATTGACTTCCAAATTCATTTTTTTCAAACACTAAATCAATTTCAAATAAATTTTCCAATGATTTATTTTCCATTACCAAATTAATTACAAATTTGATTTCTAAGTTTATTTTCAACTCCAAATAAATTTCCAAATCGATTTCTCAAAGGTTCATTTTCCAATACTAAATCAATTTCAAATTGATTTCTAAAAGTTTATCACTTTTAAATAAATTCCTTTGTTTATTCCAAATTATTCAAAATTCCATTTTTTAAATGAATTCTTCAACTTTTGAAATAATATTATTCAAAACTCATTTTTTCCATATTTTGGAATTTATTCGGTAAGATTTCAAAAATCAAATTTTAATACTTTAAAATTCCTTCTTTCAATAAATTCAATTCTTAAAAATAAATTCACTTAAAATTTTCCACTTTAATTTCAAAATCCAATTTATACTCATTTCTGGTATCCAACGATACCAAAAATACATTCGGCTAAATTTTAGCCTTCACAATTTCAATTATCAATAAATCATCCACAGATTATCAATAAATCACATCATTCACATATGGAATAATATTCAAACAATTTGAGGAATCCAGTTGGATCCCTCCAACCTGTTTCCCTGCATCCATAGATGTTAGCACAATACCAATTCCACTTCGAGGTGGAATATCGTGGTATATGGGATTTTATAAATATCATCCGCTATTATGCGGCGCAATAGGGTCTCATCCGCTATATAATGCGGGAAATCACAACTGCAATATATACATATGCCAATATATATATATATATATATATATTGCTATATACATAGATATATCCTACTATATCTAATATCACATCCAACAGCAATCAATCAATAACTGGAAAAAAATCAAATTTCCAATTTGAGTGAGAAGATCTCACCTTTGCTTTTAATTTGCAATCCATTTCCAATCCAGTTTGTTTTCTTCACTATTTTAGACCTTGTATAAATAATTATACAATTTATCAATATTCGAATTAAATCGAACAATTCAATTTCCATTTTTGATAGATTAAATTAACTAATTATTAAATTTCCTTTTAATAATTGTTTTCAGCAACAAATACAATTTATAGATTTCAAGAATCTAATTATTAATAAACTTTATATCGTTTTAAAATTCCTATACTTTCAAAATCCTATATATATATATATTTACTGTTTACTGTCAATCTATCTAAAATAGAAATCTTACTGTAAAATCGATATATATATATATATATATATTTCTTTCTGTACATAATGTATATATATATGTTATAAAAATTCAAATTGGAAAATAAATTGTAAGAATATATATATACCTCCCAGCCGAGACCACTTCTTGCCGTCGAACACCACTTCTCAACACGAAACCCGCCTTCACCACGATCGACATCCCCAACAGTCTCGACTTCGTCCATCATTTAGGACAACAGGAAACCCTACAACCTGCAATCGAGCATAGCCAACACCACATGGTCTCGCGTCCCTCTAAATCACAGTCTAATCGCGAATTGCTCCTTTCTTTATGGCCTAGATTCCACTCACGAGATCACGCTGTACGAAGTCGAGATGCGGCCTATTGAAATCACGTTGCCTTCCATCATCTTGATATCGCCACGCCCACGCGACCCACTGCGGTACTCATTCTTCCATCGTGATCGAGTCGCTCTTTGGCTTCTCTCGAAATCAGGGCTTCGGTCGGGTTTGAATAGGAGAGGGAATGGAGTTCATTTGCTTGTGAACGAGAGGGGTGGAACGATTTGTTTTTAAATGAAAGAGGGCTCGATTAAAAGAACTGCGGCATTTTTTCTTTTGAAGCTCTGTGTTTTTAATTTGAACGAAGTAGTTTCATTTTTTTTTCTTTTTCTTTTGAACGAGAAGGAAGCATCTCGACTTTGAAAGAACGAGGAAGTGTGTTCGAGAAGGCAAAGGAAGCGTGCTTAAAAAATATCTAGCTACAGTGCCTTTTAACCAGTTATTGAATTAAATTTCGATATAAATCCCAACGCGTTTATATATCGTACGCTCACACAACAACTCCAAATGTTACGAAAATTGAAATCCGAAAATAATACAATATTACGGATCCAATGGAACTGGTTTCGTCGAATTCCGAGACTGTGCCTCGGAACGCTATTTCAAAAATCGATTTAAACGACAAAATTTCAAAACTGAACAAAACAGTTTCAAATTCAATTCTGAAGCTTCTATTATCTTCAGTATAATCAATATGAATTTTCAAAGCCTTGAAAATATTTTTAATCGGCTTCAAATTGAAGATTCAAATTTTTACCTAGTTTCAATAATTAAATTAAATAATTTAAATTGCCAAATTCATTCTGATATAATGAATTCCAAATTAAACTATCATTCGAATATTTAAACTCAATTAAATATTCATATTTCAAATGTCAAAAATTCAGGGTCGTTACATAACCACCCGTTGATTTAAGTTTCTCACGCTGGTTTACTAAACTGATTTGGGTGTTATTTCTTATAATATTCGGGTCAGACCCGAGTATTTTCTAGAGTTAGTTTTGGACGCTTTGGAATTTCCGGAGACGAGCCAAATGACTCCAAGACCTAACATATTTTATTTTTTTGAGAAAAATGTGTGATCCTCTTGAAATAAAGGAGACCACGCATGTAACTATATATATCACAAAGTAAGGCGCTGCGAACATGCTTGGCAGGTAGCATATATAGGTACAAGTATCAAAGGAAAAAACTCTAATACCCCTATAATGAGCTCCGGCAAGGCCACCGCCCATTGGACGACCTGACATATTTTATTTTTTATAGTTTTCTAATTTTTATTTATCAGCTTTTATAAGGAATACTGTTATAACTGTCCAGACTGATGATACGCTAGTTGACTCTGATTGTTGTATGAACTTTAAAGTTTTCATTTGTAAAGATTGTTTGGATATTATATATATTACTCGTCACGTTATGAGACTTTGTTCTGTCTTTTCTTTTCTTTTACCCCGACAAACTGCATATCCGACACTGCACGTGAATACCATGGATGTATTAGTATCGACTTTCATGGGTTGAAAAGGCAGGTCATCACAAAATGTTTCCATTATGTTTGAGCTGCGCCTAACCCAATACACTACGACCATATGCTCGTTAGCTACTACATGGGAAAAGACTGCCTACATGTCCCTTTTAGGGGAACAAGCTCACGTCGTTCTTTTTCCTTCTCTTCTCCTGCATTCAAAAAGTTGTTAGCACATAACAACTATAACATCCATGCAACCGAAATAACCAATCCTAGTAGAAAACACCAGTCATACAAAACAATTACAATCAATCATCATAAATATAAGGTATTTACAATAATAGCACACTTATCCATTTGATGTTACAAACATTTGATAACACACAATGTCAATCTCAAATATAAAATCAACTGATCACAATATATATACTCATATATATACTAATTATCGACGATTAGTAATACCCCATCAATGCAAGTATAAGTCAATCAAATGTGTATCGAAACTCTATTTTAATAACACAAACATCATCACTATAAAACCACAATTAACTATATACAACGTAGTAATAATGGAAACACATCCAAATACGATCTCATTGTCAAAAAACAGCATAAATGATAAACAAAACCACTCATTAATCACATACCATCCAAACATCATGTTCATGAACATCATTTTCTCCAAAGTATAAAATCATTTTTTTTATTATTTATTATAAAAGCACCTTTTATTTATCCCTTAACAACAATAATTCTTCAAAAATAACAATATACTTTAAAATACTTTATTCTAATCTCCTTACTTCAAATCTCTTTAGAAATCATATTTTTCCATCAAAAATAGTAATTCGCATCTAATTAAGCAATAATAATATTATTTTACATCAAAATAATATATTATATCTTTTTAATATATTCAAACCTAGTTTATTGTTATTTGTCTCAAAAGTAACAATATTTTATATTAAACTTCAAAACTCCATTTTTGTTAATATTTACTTCAAAACAGTAATGATTTAACTTACAACACTTTTGGAAACATACCTTTCATATTATTAGTATTATTTCTAAAATATATATTATTTTATAACTTAAATAATAATAATAATAAAAAAAATTCAATAAACACTACAAAATTCATTACTTTGTTGCTTACCCAAAACAACGTAATTTTCACAAAAACCATATTATTATATATAAATATTTTTTATTAAATAATAATAAACCTTTCAATTTTAGTTTAAAATATATTTTTCTATTATTATTTATGAATTTCCCTAGAAGTTCATAAATAACAACATTATTAGACTTCTTCAATTAATCTCATCAAATTCATTAAATGACTGTTATTTACAAACATCATACTAAAACTATAAATGATTACATCCACCTCTTATTTATCTTATTTTCCCATTATTAAACATTTTATTTCAATTAATTATTTTCCAATTCAAATCAACAATTAAATATAATTAAACACCCAAAAATACAATAATCATTAATAAATAATCAACATGGAACAACATATCCAAAATAGTAACAATACCTAAACAATTACCAATACATCACAACACATATCAATAATTATAATTTTTCGTCGATGGGGAAGCGTTCAATATTTTAAAATTCAATTAGATTAAAACACTAAACCATACCAATGTGATTTTTCCCATTATCTACAAATTCAACAAACTAATTGCTAAAACACCAAGATCCTCACCATGAGTCAAACGGAAGAAACCGCACGTGAATCGAAGTTCGTATGCAAAAGATATGAAGTTTAGAAGTTTAGGGGTCTAAATTGCAATTAATAAAAATTATAGAGGCTAAAATGTAAAATATTACACTGTTATCGTGAATCATTAAACAAGACTCCTCTCATTAATCCACCAGTGCAGTCCATTCTTCCGTCCATTGCATCACCTATGAGCCGCCATCACCAGATCGGCGACCACCGTTGGCCTTCTCACTTTACGATGGACCTAATCGACCCTAGCCTGGCACCTCCGCCCTGGCCAATGGGCAACGACTGCCACCCATTTTCGCCACATCCCTCGTTAATTCTAGAAACCTCTGTGACTTCAAACCCGGTCCAACCATATGGATGAACACCCCTCTTCGTCCTCTACAAGCCTGTACCCAACGATCGTTGGATTGTCATCATGTCATCATCGATCTCCAAGCCCTAAAACTATCGACCGTGGTTATTTCGCCAATTTCTAGCCACCTCGAATATCATACCCGAAAATGAATGCTCGCCATCTATTCCATTCGATGAGGCCTTCCCATGGTATATAAATCGATAGGGTTAGGACACATCGGGTTTTAATCACTTTATTTTATTAATTTGCTAATCACCAACAAGTGATTAAGCAACTTTGGTATTAGGGAACAAAACTAAATATAGAGGTGACGGCTAGGGTTTTATAGCCTCACTTATACAGTCGTTAGGCTGGGTTATGGGTTATAAATCCGGTATGCCCCGAAACTGCTACGTACGCTATTTAAACCATATAATGCCTCTATTTCCCAAACTGTAACTCCAAATGCATCAAAACTATATGTCAAACTGATCGTCTAGAAAATACATTCGCCACAGTTATACACACATTAACCAATTCATCTTTTATTAAAAATTCATTTTTAATTAGTTTAAAATTTTGGGTCAAATTTTCGGGTCGTTGTAAGGGCGTACTAGTTATTTATATGTGGATACATATCGATCAAACTTAAAATGAAGCGTGCTTAATAATAATTGTGACATTTAATAATTATGATTAGGAGTGAATCATAGTTGAGTAGATATGCGATTGTGAGTCACATTATTATAAAGACATGACACAGGTGTTCTGACATTGTATGCTTGAGTTGTGGGATGGGTAATTAGCGAATGTGTGGCATTTACCCATATTTATTTACGATGTTATCATCATGTTATGGTATTTCATACTAATACACTCACACCTAGTTCTATCCTAACCTAGGATGTGTTATTTGTTTAACAACCTTGAGTCAGACTGAGTTTGTTTTAGATAAGATGTATTACTGTGATTGTTTATCTCTCTTGGGACTCGAGTTAGTGATGGAGTAGAAGATTATAGTGATGCCAGTTGTTTGTACTTAGTGACATTGATATATGGTAATATCATGTATATTGTGTGATGTACCTGTGTTGATGATGTTGTATGCCAATATGAGAAGGCACAATTTGTTTTATTTTGTGTTAGATACGCTAAGATATTATATATTCCCTACGTTCTGAGGCACTGTATTCTCTACATATATTATATGTAAATCCATTCTGGAAAACCCACGTGTTTATTGTTTTTTGCCGATGCCGAGTACATATATTTGATGTATTATATGAAGTAAGAATACGTACTGGTGTTAGCCCAATGGAATATCACACGTGATCCCTCTAAAAAGCCTTATTTTCCATATTACCACACAATATTACTATGTCATATATTCTATGTGGGGTGTTGTACAATATGATTGAAGAAAAACACTTCGTTATTTCAAAATTTTCCCCGTCAACTAATGACTTTATATAAGCAACTAATGACTCTATATAAGCTATTTGTAGGATGAATGCTGTTAAACTTTACAAAAGACCATGTGCTTGGTTTAGGTTCTTATATTTTGCTTTATTCCTTGCTTTTTAAGTACAATTTTATTTTTCGCTTACACGCTTTATTTCAATTGCTTCCATTTTCACCAAAGTGTATATTATGAGATCTTAGTTACAAGTGATTAATATTCAAATTATTTCAACTCAAATTGCAAGTTATCCGTGCAGCATAAACACATCCAAGTCAAAGTCAAAGTCAAATGTATTAAGCTACAATTTTATTCTCCACATATTCATGTGATACATTTACTTATACTATTCACATAATTTTATAACATAACTCATAATAGAAAACATAGTGTTTATAGCATGGGTACATTTTAGTACCTAATTAAAGTCCATCGATTGTTCTATTCTTTAGAACACTAAGTTCAACATAGGCCCAATAATTTGAAAAAATAACTTTTTTCTCAAATAATAAGATACGACAATGAAAGTAACTATCCACCTAGTTCAGGCGACCTCTACTGATTAGGAATCTTACAGTGAAATGACTTTTATTTGCCACCTATAGTCTTACACCACCTAGTTCATTCTCATGTCGAAAATAGTCTCACCAATGTCACTTATGGCCTTATACCAAAGTTCTCTTCATTGTTCTCGTCATTTGTCATGAATAGACATTGGGATGCCACTTATGGCCTTACATTGAAGTTCTCACCATTTGTTTTGAATAGGCATTCGGATGCCACTTATGACCTCACTCATCATTTGTCGGGAATAGACATTCAGATACCACTTATGGCCTCACATCGAAGTTCTCATCAATTGTTATGAATAGACATTCATATGGCACTTACAGCCTTACATTGAAGTTCTCGTGTTTTATCATGAATACACATTTTGATACTACAAATGGCCTCATTCCGAAGTTCTCGTCATTTGTCATAAATAGACATTCGAAATGCAACGTACGACCTCACACTACGACTTACATTAAGAAATATAATTGATCTTTACTTACCCTTTCTGAGACTAGTTTCCTCTTCCCATTTTAATAAGTCTTCATATTCCAACTTATCATCCTTTATGGTTATTTCATCCCTATGAAATTCTCAACCATCACTTTGGAAGGTGGCTTCAAAATTGGTACTAAAAGTTAACTTACTTTACATAGAAAAATCTTAGTTTCATTGGCTATCACATGTTAAAATTGCTAAGCTATTGCGCTTTTAAGGGCTCAAAGCTATCACATGTCTAAAACTATCACGTGTTTAAAGCCATCATGCCACTAAAGCTATTGCAGGTCAAAGCTATCGCGCATCTAATGCTATCATAAGCAAACTCTAAAGCTATTGAATGTTGAGCTATCGCATGCCAAACTATTGCATGCTAAGATATTGCAAGCCACATTCTAAAACTATCAAAGTTTGTTATAGCGCATGCCAACCTATCGCATGCTAAGCTATCATGTGTCTAGTTTCAAAGTTATCAAATGTTAAGCCTTTAAAGTTATCGAATGTTTAACCTTAAAGTTATTGAGTGTCAAGGCTATAAATCTATCAAATATTTAACATTAGAGCTATTGATTATCTAGTTTTTAGGCAATCGAAGGTCAAAAATTTTAGGATATCGAAGGTCAAGGCTTTAAAGTTATCGAGTGTTTAACATTAAAGCTATCGAATGTCTAGTTTTTAAGCTATCGAAACCCAAGACTTATATAAGCTATCGCATGTTAAAATTTAGAGCTATCGAGGGTTGACAAATTAATGGTACCAAAAGTTGAGTTTCATAAGCTATCAAATGTCAAGACTTTGGACTATCGCATGTCTAAACAGATTTCTCATATGTCGTGATGGAAAATACATAATTAAGTAAAAAATGTTACTTTTCCTTAATAAAGCAATAAATTTTAACATAACCTGTGCACATGTCATTTGTTCGGTTGTTGCTTTCATCTTGTAATAGTTTCTCTGACCAATCCAAAAATCTAGCCCAACGAATTAATCTTTTCCTTAATTATTTACAATTAACTAAGATTATATTTTCTTTATCAATTTATTCATAAGAATTCGAAAATTAATGGAAAATTCTCAAAAATTCATCGAAATTTCAAAACATGTTGTACTTCTAATAAACATTTCCGATCAAAATATTTAATTTTGATATTTTTAAATATTAATTTATACCTGAAATTAGTCATTTTCCATGTAGAAAATTCATAATTAACTAATATTTCATCAAAATTTATGAAAATTAAAATCTATCTCTATTTTAATGTTAAAAATTCATATTAAAGTTTCGTCAGATTTGGGGAAGATTAAAGCATGTTTCACCCTAAATCATTACCAACTTCTATTCCTTTAAATCGTTAAAAACATACCAAATCACCTCTACCCATTGAAACATATTAATCAATCTCTAAAACAATCAAATCATATCAAATCCTAACCCAAACTAGTTTGGAGGTAATTAGAGAAAGTTTTACTCACCTATGTTGTGAATAACTTAGTTTTTAATCTTTTTCTTTCTTTGGAAATGAGCTTTTAATTTTGCTATGATTTCCCTCTTCCTCTTCGTTGGAATGGTCGGCCTTTTTTTTCTTTCTTTATTTTGTTTTTGTTTCGGATGAATGAGGGTGAATGTGAAATAGAGAGGTGGATAGGTTAAGAGCTTATATGATATATTTTGGCATAGGCTAAATCATTTATTACCTAATTTTATTCATTATTTTCCTTTAGTACAATATCCCCATTCAAATATTCAAATTCATTATCTTATACATATATGACCAAGTTTTATTACCTGAATTACTCTTATTCCATTAAATTATCAATATTAAGGTGCCCATATTTACTCGTTTAAATCTCATTTATCAAGATTTTAAATTTAATTCCGTTAATTGTTTATTAACAAATTATATTATTAATTATCTTCCACATAATATAGCTCTCTAAAATATGGGGGTGTAACAATTTTGGTTTGACGTTTGTTATCGGTATCAATATCTAAATCGCAAGATTTATTATTTTGGTTTAATTTAGTTTTATGAGGTTATGTAATATATTAGGTTCATGTTCAAACAAATATACAAGAAATCACATGTTCGCCAACACTGATTAGTTTGTATTTATTCTTACAGATTTAGTTGGATCCTTTGACATGAGATGCCAAAGTATGTTCAAAGGACTTAGTAATCCAATTCTAGCCCATGGCAGTGGAAATAAGGACAAGGTGAGTAAAGAAAAACATTTCTTTATTTCAGAAGGTTATCTGTTAGTAATGAATCTATATAAGCAATTTGTAGGATGACTATTGTTAAACTTCAAAGAAGACCATGTGATTGGTTTAAGTTCTTATATTTTGCTATATTTCTGCCTTTTTAAGTTTAATTTTGTTTTTTTGCTTCCATGTTTTAATAAAATTGCTTCCATTTTCACCTCGCACCATAGTGTATTTTACGAGATCCTAGTTATAAATGATTCATATTCAAAATATTTCAACTCAAAATGCAAGTTATCCATGCATCATAAACCCATCCAAGTCAATATTAAGTCAAATGTATTAAGCTATAATTTATTCTCAGCATATTCATGTGATACATTTACTTAATACTATTTACATAATTTCGTTACATTTCTCATAATAGAAAACCACTATGTGCATAGATGGGTACATGCTAGTACTTAATTAAATTTCATCGATTGTTCTATTTATCAAAACACTATGTTCAACATATGCTTAACAATTTTCATAATAACATTTTTTATAAAATGTTAAGATCCAACAATGAAAGCAAATATCCACAAAACCCCAAACAATATGTAAGTCAAAATAACATGATTATCAAAATTGGCACCATTCTTAGCGAAATGAATCATTGAAAACACACAGACCCGATTGATTAATCTCCATGTAACAACTGAACTGGAAGGAGAGAAAGTATGATAAAGATTAGCTTTGTAAAAGTTTTACCTATATACATCGGTAAATGAGAAATGATTCGCGATTCATTTCACGTATTTATATCTTTAGTGATTGAAAAACAACCTTCCAAATGGTACTGGATTGAAAATGTAAGGTCTTGTTTGGTTTTATTTTGTGTTTTGCATTTTCAACATGCATTGCATAATTTGAAGAGAGCGAGGAAACAAATTAAAAAATCTAAGCCATTACGACGATGGAGGGAGAAGGGAGGAGGGAGAGGATAAATTGTTTTCCATGCTTTTGTTGTTTCACGAAACACGAAAAACAAAATAATTTTTCGTTCTATTTTGTATATTAACTTCATTTCCCAAAATGGTTGTTTTTCAAAAATACATGCACCGTGTGCATTTTTGTTTGGATGGAACCCAAAACTGGAAAGGGCAAACCAAGTAGGACGTAAAAATCTCCATATTTGTTTTCATTAATGTGAAAGCTTTAATTTAGTCAATATATTACGGGATGGGAAATATTGTGGGGAATGTGAATTAAAACTGAACCAAGAAAATGTAGAGAATCAAGGATGTAAAATTGCAAAAGCAGTATCAAAAGAAATCTATTTATACCCTTTGAGATTTTGAGGGAAAAAATTTGACATAGAATTTACTTATTCTATTGTAAATATATATACTTCATCCGAAATGGGATCCTTAATTTTATTTCTGCAATGACTCGAAACTTCATTCCTTTGATTTGCGAATATTTAATTAATTTTAAATATTCAATATATAGGTTTTATGATGAAAATAAAAATATTTCAAATGATAAATAATGATGGTGAAATAGTTTTCAAAATTTGTTTACAAAAATATATAGTTCGATGAAAAACAGAAAATGTAACCGGAATTTGTTTTCCGAATTTCGACTTTTCGTCGGTTAAAAGTTGTTGGAAACGTTGTAAAATCTTATGTAAATATAATACATTCAAATATTAATAAGTTAGTGTGTATTGATTTACACATAGATATATACTTGTGTATATGCATACATATATATATAAAGACGTTAATAAAATGGAAGATGCTTTAAGATACTTAAGGGGACATGATGGGACATTAGGAGGTAAACATGTTTAGACACTTTAGTACAAGCATTAAATGGCATGGTGGCTTGATGTGAAAGAGGGGAGGCTATGGTGGTGTTGATATGATGGGAGGAGGAGGACATGGTGATGTGGCATTCATGGAATGGAGGGTAAAGGACGAGAGGTAGTTTGGTAATTCAACATGTTAACATAATATATAAACTAATTTTCCTAATTGTTATTTCACTTTCTCATTCTCTTTCCCATTTTCATAACTTTCTTAAGCTTGGAATCAAAACTTCCATGGCTTCTCTATTTAGTTTTTAGGTTTTAAAGTTTTAAAAATCAAATTCTTACTTTAAAAACTTAGTTTTAAATCACTTGTTTTAAGCTCCACTTTCTCCATTTTTACCCCAAATTCACCCGACCAGAACTTCTTTTAAGTGCTCCAAATCAAGGTTTTATTTTTTTCAAACCATGTCAAATTTCAGTGGCTACAACTTTTATGTAGATTGCCTTTTCATATTTTGAGTCCTGTTATGTCAAAATCTCGTTTATTTGCAAGGTGTTTTTGGACTCAGAGATCCAAGTTCGAAAATGGTACTTCTTAATTCTACCATATCTTCCTCAAAAATAAATGAAATTGAGTGATTCTTTTTCTAAAATTGTAGAGGAAAGAATTTTCAAAAACATTACTTTTAACCACTTTTCCAAAATCTGAGAATTACATGTCCAAAAATCGAGGGGAAGTTGACCTATTTTCGAGTAGATTTTCTGATTTTCCAAGCTTTCTGAATTCCAAAATGTATCAAGTTTTCAAAGGATTTTTGGTGAATAAATTCTTTAGCTTTTGAAAAAGTTTTACCTTTATATGTATTTAATATTGGATGGTAAAATAAGTTGGTAGTTTGGTTGGAATATTATATGGTTTGAATATATATGTGTACGTTGCTAGTTGCGGTTTAGATATTGACTTGTGAATCGAAAGTTAAAGCGTTGTGTTTCATTATAAAGATGTGATTTTTTGGGTTTGTGCTATGATGGTGGTATGTTTATGGATGTTTAGGCATGTGTATGTGATGTCATGCTAAGGAAATGGACTCTTCGATATGGTATTGACAATTGGATTTCTTTGTGGAAAAACTAGTGTTTAGTTAAAGGAAATTGAAAATCATTTCAAAGTTTCAACTCTGTTTTTTTTATGCAAACTCTTATGCTATGTTTATGATAAGTTGGGGATGCGGTTTCGCTTAAAAAATCCAAAGTTTTCAAATTTAGTTTAATACTTAAAGTTGTTTTGTAAATGTTTTATAAGCCTAATAATAATTTTTTTAAAAGTTAATTAAGGATTTAACAGTTAATAATTAATTAACTAAGTTTTAATAAGTATTAATTAATTAAGTGTTAATAAGGTTTATTAACTTTAATTAAGTGAAGATTAGTTACTAATTAATTGCCCTTTAAAGGGTAAGATTAATTTTAATTAATCAATTATTAAGTATGATTAATTTTTAATTAATTATATGTTAAGCATATGATTCACTTTTAATTAATTACTAATTAAATACAAGGCTAATTATTAATTAATTATTAACCATGTGTTTAATTTTAAATTAATTAAGGTTTAAATGATTATTTAATAATTAATAAAGGATTAATTAGTGTTTAATTAATTATTTAATAATTAATTGTTGTTTATTATTTATTAAAGGTTTAATTATTTATTAATTTATAATTAAATTAAGTTCGAATTTAATAAATATTAATTATGATTAAATAAAGATTTCAACTTGTAATTAATCATTTTAAAAGGGAATTTTAATTTTTAAATCCTTTGTTTCGAGAACCAAATTGTTTTAAAGGTACTTCTTTTTCAAAGATAGGTTTGAACACAAGGCATTCAAATGTCGATACCATTAAGTTGACAAATGACTGTGAGTGAGTCATGATATGATTGTTTGTGTTTGTATGGATATTTGATAGCATAATAAATCCCCATTCCGTTATAGTGTAATTGTTTAGTTGTTGTGGACACAAGATAACAGAATAAATTTCCGTTCTATTATAAATTGATTGTTGATTGTGTGGACATATGTTAGTAGAATAAATCACCACTCTACAATATGAAATGAACTTTTTAGGCATCTATTTAGCAGGACACTTCCATATGTTATATTGATATCTGTTATATTCATATCTGTTATATTCATATCTGTTATATTCATATCTGTTATATTCATATTAATACCATGTGCTTAGTTTAGGTTCTTATATACAATATGAATGGATCTTCTATGACCACTACTTTGATGTACACTTCCATGTGTTATATTCATATATGTTTCCGCCTTTGTGATATGAATATCTGTGACTGATTTGTGTTATGTTTATTTCTATATTTGTTTCCGAAGACTATTTAGCCACTGTGTGGTAGCTTTGAGTTTGTATTAGATATGTCGGATTTCCTTCAGAAGTGAAATGTAAGTTATATCATCTGACATATCGGTACTCACACAAAGCAATTACACAGATGGTCGCTCCTCAACAGCCTTATTCTTCATGCTAGTCGACGGCATTACTTAGTAGTGTCCTTGGCTAGCGTGAGTATAGAGGTGGGGCATCACAGCATGGTATCAGAGCCAAACTTCGAAACAATGTAGAATAATCTAGCAAGGATCATTGTCCTAAGTCTTTCTTAGGAATCATGTCATGGGATTTAATTCGAGTCTTCGTACCGTTCTATCCTTTTGTGATGCCTTGCTTTATCAATCAAGGTTGTTTGATATTCATTTTGAGAATAACCTATTTCCTCTTCTTTCTTTCTTTCTTAGAGAAGAGAAATGGTTAGACCTGGTCGTCCCAGCGTCGGTCAATCTAGTGCTACTCCTCAGGATGGAGTATTTATGTCAGCTCAACAACTTTTAGATCTTGTGAACAATGCCCGAGCTGCGGGACCCGTTCCAGCGCCAACTCACCCTAAATACGGGTTTGCACGCTTGTGCAAAGATTATACCGCTTTGGGTGGAAGGTCATTCAGGGGATCCGAAAGTGTTACAGAAATCTAAGCTTGGCTTAGATCATGCGATCGCATCTTTTCCCGCATGGATCTTATTGATTCACTTCGAGTCTAAGTGGCTTCTGGCATGCTCCAAGAAAGAGCATTAGATTGGTATGAGCTTTTGATTTCTGAAATTATCGAAGCGGATCTTACTTGGGAGCAATTCCGGGAAAGGTTCGAATTGAAATTTGTGCCGGAGGCTGAAAAAGTAACTTTAGCCCGACGCTTTATTGACCTTGTTCAAGATGAATCTTCTGTGGCAGATTATGTCGCATCTTTTGAATCTCTCTCTAAATATGGGGTCGAGTATATTAATACCCCATTGAAGAAAAATCAGAGATTTGTCTATGGGTTGAATAAGAACCTTAAAAAGCCTTTGCTTCTGAAACTAGAAGTTTCTTTTGATCAGCTTATTGATATCGCTCTTCGACTTGAAGAGGCCGATAGAGAAATTGATGTTGAAGTTGTGTGTGCCAGACAGAACTTCAACAATAACATGAAGAGGCCTACTAAGTTCAAAGGCCTCAATCCCAATCCCAACAATAAAGGGAAGCGAGAAATTTCGATAGCAAAGTCTCCTACCTCTAGTCATGGACGATGCTACAATTGTGGTCTTACGGACCACTATGCAAATGAGTGCCCAAAACCATTTTTTTGTCGTTATTGCAAAAGTTCAGGCCATCTTATATCTACATGTCCATACTCCAAAGTAGGAGAGAGGGAGAGTTGAATGTCGTGCAAGCTCCTAGTGACACTTCTCTTGGTCAAGGTAATTCTCATTCTATCCTTGACGATATTTGTTTTGTGATTATCTTATTCGAGTTCTTTTTGATTTGGGTTCATCTCATTATTTTATATCAAAAGAACTTGATGATTATTTCTCTTTTAATCTTTATGGGCTTGATGACTTCATTGAGAATTGCGAATTCGATTGATGGATCCACAACACTCAATTTACTTTGTGAAAATGTCGAGATTATTTTGTGTGATTATTTTTTCGAGCCGATTTCCATGTTATGCGTTACTTAGGCTTTGAAATTGATTTTTTGAGAAAGGATTGGCTTGATCTTTATGAAGCCCACATCCTATGTCCTGAGCGGACTATCTAACTTCGACATCCTTGATCTGTTAAGAAGATTTCTATTTTTCTTAATGATTTCGATTTCCAATTTGGTGGCATCATTTTATTCTTTAAACCTACATGATGTGGAGAATGTTGTTTCTCTCATTTAAGTAGTTTGTGAATTTTCTGGTATTTTTGAGATTTGTCTTAGGATTATCACCTAAGCAATCTATTGTGTGGCGCTAAGGTCTTTTCACCTCGACCTTGCCACCGGTTTTTCATCAACTACGAAATGCGGAGGATAACATTCCACTTACCGCATTCCGCACTCGTTGTGATTTTTGTGTTTGGTTCGTTATGTCATTCGGTATGACGAACCTTTTACCTTATTTCATCCATTTTGTGAACCGAGTATTCTACAAATATCTCGATTAGTTTATCCTTGTATTTATTGATTATGGATGAAAACAACAATTTAAAATTTGCAAATCTTTTCAATAAGATATTTATAAGTATGATTGGATTTTGTTCTTAAACGAGCAAAGAATGTTTGTAAATATTTTAAGAGACTTGTTTATTATAGAAGATGATTTTGTGTTGTTTTGCCCATTGAGTGCTTTAAGAATTCTGGTCGGTGCGCTTGAGCAACGTTATCGATAGGAATCTCCTAAACACTATGATAAGACAGTTAAACACAGTAAATTGACTTGTAATAAGTAAATTTTTCTAAAAATATGATTACATAAAGTTAATGAAATTTTTGAATGTCTTAGCTTTTCAGGAAAGAGGATGAGAACTCTTTTCCGATGTTTTTATTCTTGCGATTTTCAAAGGGAACCAAAACTTTATTGTTTGTACCGATACTAATCGTATTGGTTTTGGTGTCATTCTCTTGCAAAGGGAATGTGTTATCGCATTTGCTTCTTGACAATTAAAGCTTGTCGAGACTAGATATGCCACTCATGATCTAGAGCTTGCGGCTATTGTTTTCGCTCTTATAACTTGGCTCATTATCTTTTGGGAGAGAAATTTGTTCTCTACTCCGATCATAAATTTTTGAAGTATTTATTTTCTCAAAAGGAACTTAATTGGCGTCAACAACGTTGGCTCGAGTTCCTTGCATTTTATGATCTTGATGTTCTTTATACTCCGAAAAAGGGTAATCGTGTTGCCGACGCCCTTAGCCGAAAGCAACAAGCAGTTGTTTCAAGGATGATATCCGAGTGGAATGATCTCAAGACTTTATCCACTTGTGAGATTCGAGATCATGAATCTAATTCATGTTCATCTCTTGTTTTGTGTAGCCTTGAGGCTCGTCCTTCTCTTTCTGACTATACCTCTTTTGGCAGAACTCTATGTCCTGTTATATTGCATGGAGTTCCTACTTCTATTGTTAGAAATTATGATCCATTATTTTACTAGTGGATTTTTGTAAGGTCTTCAAAATCTTTGGGAACAAAGCTTAAATTTTAGCGCCGCTTATCATCCTCATCCAATGGACAAACCGGGCGTGTGAATCAAACTCTTGAAGATCTTTTTCGTGCATGTGTTCTTGAATTTGGTGGAAGTTGAGAAGATCATATTTGACTTTTCTTCCAATAATAGCTTCCAATCTTGTATTGGTATGGCACCTTTCGAGGCACTCTACGGAAAGTCGTGCCGATTTCCTTCGTGTTGGCTTGAAGCTGGTGAGAAGCTGGTTTTAGGTCCAGATTTTATTGGTGTTCATTTATGTTTCACCGATGAGGGGTGTTGTGCATTTCAGTCAATCGGGAAAGTTAGCACCTCGATATGTTAGTCTATTTCCCATCACCGAACGTATTTGTTATGTAGCTTATCGCCTTTTATGACCGGCTCAATCTTTTGCTATTTATGACAATTTCCACGTCTCTCTACTACGGAAATACCTTAGGGATTCCGATTTTTATTCTTGAGCCCGGTGTTGTTGAAGAAATTGACGTTTCACCAAATTTGACTTATGAGCAATATTCTATTCGTATCATCACTTCGGAGGTTAAATGCCTTCGAAATAAAGATGTTCTTCTTGTGAAAGTTTAAGGGTCCTCAAATCCTAAGGATTGCTCGTGGGAATCTTGAGAATTCATCGAGCAAACACATCCGAACTTACTCTTTCATGCTCTTTATGGTGAACTTCTTATTTCAAATTTTCTTTTGTGTTAATATGCTTTTATGGTTGTTACTCTTTATTCTCTTCTTAAGTAATGCGAGGACGCAATTTCTTTAAGGAGGGGAGTCTGTAACAACCCGCATATTTTACGATTGAATATTTAAATGTTTAATTTAAATATAGAATCGTTAATCGGATTGAAGTCCGAAAAGCTACTTTTTGTAAAGAGACGAATTCGGACTCAAGACTACCTCCATTGAGTCCAAAATGGCATTTACAACTTTTTTGAGTATAAACATCGATATGTTCGGAGTTGAGTAAAAATTATGACTATTTCACTTTGGGTTTGGGTTTGGGTTTCAGCCCAATAACCTAACATAAGACCCTAACTCAGCCCCTCCCCTCTTCATTCATCCTCATTTCCTAATACATTCAAGCTTAAGTAAAAATGGGGAGAGGAATGGGAAATTAGAAATTCCTAAACCCTAGTTTCTTTTACAAATCCAAGTGTTAGCTCCAAAATCAAAGAGAAGCTTAGGTAAGCATCCTCTTCATCTTCTCCAACTCATTCTCTCTTTAGTTTCAGAAATTTCCTAAACCTAACTTAGGAAATGTTCTTCTTTTGAGCTTAGATTCAAGCTTCTAGAGTTGAAGTTGAAGAGTAGTTGATCTTCCCTTGCTTCCAAGCTTCTCCTTCATCGTTTTTGGGTTTAAAGGTGAGATTTTTTCTCACATCTATGTCTATAATTATCTTTGATTGTTAGGTATGAATTCCTAACATCTTTACATGTTCATTTGATTTTGATTTGGATTGATTTGGTGAACATTTCAATTTTTGATGTTTTGAAGTCTAAAACTCTAAAAATCTTAGCTTTGATGTTTGATCATGCTTTCGATGGTGTATCGAAGAGCTTATAGGGCTGGGTTGTCGATTGGGAAAAACCCCTAAAGCCCATGGCTCGTCCGATTGCAAATGGTGAGAGTTTGATCTTCATTTGATAGGCTGGAAAACAGTTCCAGTGTCAGCCAGTCGACTGGCCTTTGTAGTCAGTTGACTGACTGCAGGGTCTGAAACTTTCGGGTTTCTGGATAAGTCGACTGACTGCAGAGGCTAGTCGACTGACCTGTTTATTTTTGCCTATTTTGCATATTTTGCTTGAGGTTCCAATTTTTATCGATTCGTGATTATCCGATTTATGGTTATCATTTATTATTGACTTTGATGACTTCTTTTTCGGGATTTTTGAGAATATCCATTTTGATGGATTCGGTATCGATTTCTTTGGATTTGATTTACGTCTTCGTATGTGGATTTTGGTGATTGATTATTTCTACAATCATTTCTATGCTTTGTCACTTTAAAATACGAAGGTTTCTATACTAGTAATAAATATTCAAACTCTTTTGCAAAGATGATTTCAACTCTATTTTTAATACAAAGCTCATTTATAAAACCGTTTTCTAATCTATTAGTATATACAAACCTTTACCTCATTCGTATGAGAAAATCTAATTAAACGGCTTAGCAAAACAAGTGGTATGAAACGCTTGCGTTTACTTCGCCGGTTAATTCTTGGACTTGTTCGATTGAACTCTTGTGACAATTTTCGAGTGGAAATCTACAATCTTTTCGTAAATATTTGAGTTAAGAAAGTGGTTATGGGACATTAAGCTAAACTCCTATATTTACTAGCTTAGTGTAAACGACACTTCTTGATGATCGATGATGATCATTTTATGATTTAGACTAGCGATGTGCGATGTCTCTTTGTCCGCGTGGGGGACTATACCCCGATTTATTGAGCTTCGTCTCATTCCTTTATAGGCTAGTGACCTATGGTTTTGTTGAGTTTTCTTCATCGGCCGTAACGCTGTATTACGTCGTTGTTCCATATTATTTGTGTTCTGGTTCATCGGGCGTTCATTGTACTACGTCATTGTTCTGGATTATTTGTGTTCAGGTCCATCGGGCGTTCGTTGTACTACGTCGTTGTGCTTGATTATTTGAGTTTGGTTCATCGGGCGTAACGTTGTATTACATCGATGTTCTGAATTATTTGAGTTTCTGTTTCCTCGGGCATTCGATGTACTACGTCGTGGCACCGGCTCTATGGTTAGCGACCATGGGTTAACAACCCGTTTGTGATACACGTGTTGGTGAGTTTTCATGCTCCCGTTTGTGATAGGCCTTCCCCCTTTTGTGGTTTCTGGATTTCTGGTTGATGATTTTTAGAATTTGTGTTTCAACAATTTTTGTGGATTGAATTGATAAGCTCTATCAATATTTGTGTTTGGTGAATTATTTAAAGAATACGTGATTCTTTTTGGTGCTTCGAAATGATTTGAGATATTGTATGGTTTTTGTGTTATTTAATTTATACTTGACACAGTATGACATATTTTGGTTATCATACGTTTTCGGTCATATCTCTTATCCTATATCATTTTATCTAATATTTATAGCTAGACTGATCTGTTTATTATTTTCTTCTTAAATAATACTCAGGTCAGACCGAGGTATTTCAGGTGATCATGCTTGACTTCTTATCAGGGATTATCATCTGATTCTTTTGGCTAACTACTTTAGATTAGTAGTTTTTGTTATTATACATTTGAGATATAGACTCCTTGATGTATAATTATACTTTTGTCTAGCACTTGTATCTATTCTTTTGTGTTGTAGTGGATCTTCTATAACCACTACTTTGATGTACACTTCCATGTGTTATATTCATATCTGTTTCCGCCTTTGTGATATGAATATCTGTGACTGATTTGTGTTATGTTTATTTCTATATTTGTTTCCGAAGACTATTTAGCCACTGTGTGGTAGCTTTGAGTTTGTATTAGATATGTCGGATTTCCTTCAGAAATGAAATGTAAGTTATATCATCTGACATATCGGTACTCGCACAAAGCAATTACACAGATGGTCGCTCCTCAACAGCCTTATTCTTCGTGCTAGTCGATGACATTACTTAGTAGTGTCCTTGGCCAACGTGAGTATAGAGGTGGGGCGTCACATTTTAAATATTCAATATATAGGTTTTATAATAAAAATAAAAATCTTTTAAACGATAAATAATAATGGTGAAATAGTTTCAAAATTTGTTTACAAAAATATATAGTTCAATGAAAAACAGAAAATGTGACCGAAATTTGTTTTTTGAATTTTCGACTTTTCGTCAGTTAAAAGTTGTCGGAAACGTTGTGAAATCTTGTGTAAATATAATACATACAAATATTAATAAGTTAATGTGTACTGATTTATACATAGATATATACTTGTGTATATTCATACATATATATATATATAAAGACGTTAATAAAATGGAAGATGCTTTAAGATAATTAAGGGGACATGATGGGACATTAGGAGGTAAACATGTTTAGACACTTTAGTACAAGCATTAAATGGCATGGTGGCTTGATGTGAAAGAGGGGAGGCTATGGTGGTGTTGATATGATGGGAGGAGGAGGACATGGTGATGTGGCATTCATGGAATGGAGGGTAAAGGACGGGGGGTAGCTTGGTAATTCAACATGTTAACATAATATATAAATTAATTTTCTTAATTGTTATTTCACTTTCTCATTCTCTTTCCATTTTCAAAACTTTCCTAAGCTTGGAAACAAAACTTCCATGGCTTCTCTATTCAGTTTTTAGGTTTTAAAGTTTTAAAAATCAAATTCTTACTTTGAAAATTTTGTTTTAAATCACTTGCTTTAAGCTCCACTTTCTCCATTTTACCCCAAATTCACCCGACCAGAACTTCTTCTAGAGTGCTCCAAATCAAGATTTTATTTTTTTCCAACCATGTCAAATTTTAGTGGCTCGACTTTTATGTAGATCACTTTTTCAAATTTGGGTCCAGCTATGTCAAAATCTCGTATATTTGCAAAGTGTTTTTGGACTCAAAGGTCCAAGTCCGAAAATGGTCCTTATTTCTATCATACCTTCCTCAAAAATAACTGAAATTGTGTGTTTGTTTTTTTAAATTGTAGAGGAAAGAATTTTCTAAAACATTCCTTTTAACCACTTTTCCAAAATCTGATAATTACATGTCCAAAAATCGAGGGGAAGTTGACCTATTTTCGAGTAGATTTTGTGATTTTCCAAACTTTCCGAATTCCAAAATGTATCAAGTTTTCAAAGGATTTTTGGTGAGTAAATTCTTTAACTTTTGGAAAAGTTTTACCTTTATATGCATTTATTATTGAATGGTAAAATAAATTGGTTGTTTGGTTGGAATATTATGGTTCGAATATATGTGTGTTGCTAGTTGAGGTTTGGATATTGACCTGTGAATCGAATGCTAAAGCGTTGTGTTTCATTATAAAGATGTGATTTTTTGGATTTGTGCTATGATGGTGATATGTTTATGTATGTTTAGGCATGTGTATGTGATGTCATGTTAAGGAAATGGACACTTTGATATGGTATTGACGATTGGATTTCTTTGTGGAAAAAATAGCCTTTAGTTAATGGAAATTGAAAATCATTTCAAAGTTTCAACTTTGTTTTTATTTATGCAAACTCTTATGCTATGTTTATGCTAAGTTGGCGAGTATTTAAGTGTTGAGATTTCGGTGAGGAAAGTCAAAACATTTTCAAGTTATAGCGTCCATAGCGATAGTCGCTATGGATGCAGTTTCGGTTAAAATCCGAATTTTTCAAATTTAAGTTTCATACTTAAAATTGTTTTGTAAATGTTTTATAAGCCTAATAATAATGTTTTTAAAAGTTAATTAAGGATTTAACAGTTAATAATTAATTAGCTAAGTTTTAATAAGTATTAATTAATTAAGTGTTAATCAGGTTTATTAACTTTAATTAAGTGAAGATTAGTTACTAATTATTCACCTTTTAAAGGGTAAGATTAATTTTAATTAATCAATTATTAAGTATGATTAATTTTTAATTAATTATAAGTTAAGCATATGATTTACTTTTAATTAAGTACTAATTAAATACAGGGCTAATTATTAATTAATTATTAACCATGTGTTTAATTTTAAATTAATTATGGTTTTTAATTTATAAATTATTTATTAAAAGTTTATATTATTATTTAAGACTTAATTAAAGATTTCTTAATTGAGATTAATTAATATTTAATTATTAATTAAGGTTTAAATGATTATTTAATAATTAATAAAGGATTAATTAATGTTTAATTAATTATTTAATAATTAATTATTGTTTATTATTTATTAAAGGTTTAATTATTTATTAATTTATAATTAAATTAAGTTCAAATTTAATAAATATTAATTATGATTAAATAATGATTTTAACTTGTAGTTAATCATTTTAAAAGGTAATTTTAATTTTTAAATCCTTTGTTTCGAGAACCAAATTGTTTTAAGGCTACTTCTTTTTGAAAGATGGGTTTGAACATAAGGGATTCAAATGTCGATACCATTAAGTCGCCAAATGACTGTGAATGAGTTATGATATGATTGTTTGTGTTTGCGTGGACATTTGATAGCAGAATAAATTCTCGTTCTGCTATAGTGTAATTGTTTAGTTGTTGTGGACACAGGATAACAGAATAAATTTCCATTCTGTTATAAATGGATTGTTGATTGTGTGGACATATGTTAGTAGAATAAATTACCATTCTACAATATGAAATGAATTGTTTGGGCATCTATTTAGCAGGACAAATCACCATCCTGCTATTATGTTATTTGGACATGTTTATACTGGTTAGTTTATATTGACATGTTATATTCCTGATTTGGATATGAAGTGTATTTACATATATGTGACTTATGTAAATAAATTGTTGAATGACTTGAAAATGAAACTGAAATTAAATGGTAACTTAAATTTGTACCATTGGGATTGCTAAGCCTCTTTTTGAAACTATAAAGCAGAGTTTTAAATTAGCTCTAATTTTCTAATCAGTTTGGGGTTTAAAGTTTATAAATGATTTTCAAGTTATATAATTATTTTATAGAAGTATTTATAAATAATAACTTGTTTATAAAAAAGGGTTTTACTAAATAAAAGGGTTTATTTAAAGTGATTTAAAAATGAGATTTTGTAAATGATATTTTGTAGTGTCAAAGATATTTTAAAAAGAAAATTTTATAAAGAATTTTATATACATGGAAAGAGATTTTATAAATCATTTTAGGGATTTTAAGAAGAAGTTAAATCTAGTTTTAAGACTTATAAGGAGGTTTGAAATATGAAGTGAACTTATAAAAACAATTTTTATAAGGGATAAGTGAATGAGTTTTATAAAGTGAATGGGTTTTATAGTAAGTGATGTTTTGAAAAGGGAGTTTCTTGGCTATTTAATATGGAATTTCAAAAAAATGGAATTTTCCAAATGTTTTTGGTAAATGCTTACATTAATTTCCAAGTATAAAAGGAATGTAAAGTGTTTTTGGAATAGTGTTTAAAAAGAACTTTCGATTTAATTTTGCAAAGTGTTTTAATTAATTAACAAAGGCTTGGTGGATCCTATATGAATCAAATCAATGTTTGATTGTTTGTATATTTGATAGTTAAATAACCGACTATCAAATCTAGACCTAATCGTAACTTTGGAAATATCTAGGAGAAACGCGTGAGTTATATGGCACAGTCATCCCCTATGATGTTGTACTATGCGTATAAACCTCGTTTCGTTCTTCTAGGATAAATGATAATGAAATCCGTCCATAGACGATTAGGAAGTGAACTCCGCTCTTATCTTTTATCTGCTTATTTTCTAAAGAACCGAGGTTGATTTTACCACGAACTATCGAAAGTTGTTTCGAAGAGACCGGGATCGAATATGTTATCCGAAAACCACTTCGATCCAACTCAAGAGTTTCGAACTGAAGACATCTTAAAGAGTAAGGAATCGGAGACGGAGCATTGAAGTGTAAGGGCTGCTTGCTACTATTCTGAGGGTGATTCCAAAATGGATGTAGTAGAAGTAGTGCCTTCGGTTTGTCCTTATCTTGGACAACTTGTATGGATGAATGCTGGTACTATAGTACTGCCTGGAAGGCACTGTTAGCATTCCAAGTGAGATTTCTATACAAAAGGTAAGCATAGCCTTAAGCCTCATCAACCGGGAATGACTAAAATCAGGGGAGATGCAGCAAGGCTAAGTAGGTCGCTCCCATTAGTGTGTGTCATCACCTTTCTAGATACATCTACATACTTATGGATTGGTTCTGCATGAGATCTCAAAAAAAAGGTTGCAAAGCAACCAGGGTGATGACATATTCGGTTACCCTGTTAGGGGCAAGCTGGTCTTGTGTTGGCGAAGGATCCCAGCGAGGTCCTCGTTACGTATTCTAGACATGTATCGTGATAGGTGGTACCCCGGTGCCTTATCATAGTATGGAATCCAATCTCCAATACGTGCCTTTACGGTTTTGATTGTAGAACCTAGTATGCTGGAATTTAATAATGGTAACAATTTCGGCTATTTTCATATATTTATTTTGAATGCTTAGACATTATTATAGTATCACCGGATTTTCTATAAAAAAAATGTTTTGGTTATTGTAAGATAAAAATCCGTCCGTGTTTATGTGTCGTGTGGTCTTACGAGATTCCTTTGATTTTGAAAGGGTTTTAATCATAATAATTTAGTTGTTTGAGTTTACTCACACTAGACCCATGTCTGACCTAGATTTTTATTTTCTTTTCCTAAAATTTTGGATGCTCAAATTTTTATGTGCAGCCAAGTAGTTCAGGCTTCCCACGGATGCTTCTTGGAGGAGCTTGGAGCATGAGGCTTTACCGATAGCTAGTTATTATCTTATTTCCACTGTATTATATGTATCTCATATCAGTTAGGTAGGGACAGTCTGTTATAACTGTCCTAGGGTTGAATTTGTATTAGTATGACTTTGATGTATCATTTTTGAAATGACTTTGTAAAGTATATGTTGATTAATATATGTTATTATGTTGTGCTGTGAGATTCTGTGATTGTTTAGATTCTTCTATCTTCTATCTTATTTCTTTCCCCTAACAATCAGTTTTTCCGGCACTTGAATGCTTGGCATGGAATACGGTGGATGTATTAGTGTCGATCTTCGAGGGTTGAAAATTCGGTTCGTTACAATTTCTAAATTCAGCAATTATTTTCAACGAAATACAATAAAAAGTAACATTTTCTCTAATAGAATTTCATTTGGGTAATCCTAATGGATCAAATACCATATCAACAGGTGTTCCATCTTGAAGTAGGGTATATCTTGTCTAGACAAAATTTTAGAAATGATATCTTTATCCAATAAAGGGTTTTTTCATGAAACTCGAGTCTTTGTCTTCGTTTTTCTTTAGAAAATAAGATGTTTTTAATAATAATAAAAAAGGCAAACACTATTGTATTACTTTTAATATAATGAGTTCTTATTATTTTATTTTGAGTTCTAATTAATCAGTGTAAAATAGGATTACATCTTATGGATTCGTTTAGAATGCTTCTGATCTAGTTCATGGCCTATTATAAGTAGAAGGCGCTCTAGCGGGATCCTCACAGACAGAAAAGGATTGCATTCAGTTTGATAATAATTGAATTACATTACTTTTGATTTTGTTCTTTGTTTATTTTTTACAGCTAATCAAAGCTAAAAGTGATTGAGTTATAACATCGGGCTAAGTCTAAAGCATGGGTGTTTTGTATCCATTGACCAAAGATAGGCTATAATTGTATAGCGATATCTGAAAACATATCTTGGGGACATCCAAAAGCGCTTATGGTATCATTATGAATATACAAACCAAAACTGTGAAAACCTAAAAGTAGAGAAAGAAAACCGGTAGGTGCATTAGCGAATAATAAACCTCCAACTTATTTAATATGTGAGGATAAACTATGGACAAATTGTTGTTCTAATGTTTTTGAATGCAGACTATAGCAACAAGAAACCAAGGGTATATTATCTTACCCGTCAAGTACCTTCAATTGAATAGCATTTCAATCGAGAAAAAAATGCTAGTCAACCATGTTTTGTTAAGTTTTTTTATTATGATTAAAAATAAAATAAATGGAATCACGCTTTGTACAATTTGAACCTATGACATCGCATTTTGGAGACCCACGTTCTACCTAACTGAACTAAGAGCACTTTCTTATGATAAGAATTAAACTCTTTTGTTTGAACTAAAGTATTATTTCCATTTTTACTAACACTTAGAAAACTTAGAAAGACCTTTTTATCAAAAAAACAAATATAAATTAAATAAATAGGATGATTATGTTACTCTCTTATAATTGTTTCCGATTCACCAATTTTTTATTTCATTTTAATTTTCTTTCCCTCTCTTATCTTTTTATTTCCTTCCATCATTCCTTAATTCCAATAAGGTTTGGTGATCTTGTGAAATCTAACTCATTTTCTCATCTAGTGAGGGGTACAAAATAAATCAGACTGATTTTTCGCTAATTAGACAAGTTCATTAAATTCTTTTTTTAGGGAAAGAATAAAAACTCTTTTTTGTTTTAATGGAAGAAAAAGAACCTTCATTAGAAAAGCAAGAATCTCTTATAAAAAGAGAAAATAAGGAATCATGTGTCGATTCCAATCCTATCTCTCTCTTTTTACAAGGTTCCGGCTTTTCTAATGAAGGGTTTTTTCTTCCATTAAAAAAAGAGTTTTTACCCATTTCCTAAAAAAACGAATTTACTGACTTTAGACTTAGGTTTTGGCATAACAAAGCTTGCACTATCTCTTCACACTTAGGCGACCCCGAATCAATGGGGGAGGGTAGATTAATAGTTGGTAATGATTCTACTACGGTGCTGAAAATTAGCAAGCTAGTCCTAAGTAATCGTTGTTTTTCATTGGATTTCGAAGGAATGACTTCGTTAGGATTGGAGAATTGCTGCAATTCTTCTTGAATAGACTTGATTCTCCGATCGAGAGTTTATTTGAAAGTCTTACCTGAACTCTTCTGACTGAATATGATAATGCCTAAAAAACAACGAGCTACTATCATTTCTTGATTATAGACTGAGGTCTTCTTCAGAGATTTTTTATTACAATGAGGACTATGAAAAATTCTGTGAAAAATTTAGTGGTTTTTTGGATTATTTGTCAAAGAAAATTCAAGTACCTTATAAGAAATTGATTAACCTGTTGGGTATTCGGGAGTCAAAAACTTGAAATATCTACAAGATCTGGGTCATAATTTGTATCGATTAAAAAATAATGTTGGAATTCCCAAAATGACATCAAAATTTTTTGGTAATGAAGGAATTGGAATCTTGCTTTTCTTATTATGCTTACATTACAAAAACTAATAATTAGTAAAAATTACTGAAAATCCTTTATTTTATTTTGAATCATAATAAAAAATACTTAATAAAACACGTTTGAATAACATTATTTCTCGATTGACCTTTTGTAGGAGGTCGATCGAGAAAAAATGCATCATCCGTTATTATGAGTTTCCATTAATCTCACCAATGAAGTGAAGTTGCGGAAGCATGAAATGAAATTAACGAACGAGCATTGCTATCTAGGAAGACAATCCTTATGATTTTGATATCTAGTAAAAAAGGTGAAAAGAATCAAAAACCTAACTGGCTATTTTTAGCGCTGCTATAATTTGAAAATGAATACACAAATGTCCATCAAAGGTAAGTAAATACATTCAAAGCATATAAAATGCAGTGAGTCCTGCTATAAATGAAGTGACTAATGCAAAAATTTGATTTTATATATCGTTCGATTCTCCAACAGAATTCTAATTTATTGGCAAAAAGGCGAAGAAATAGACTTATCATTCCGGTACAATATAATTCAAAAGGGGAGAAAACAAAGCAGAAACCCGTATCTCTTCCAAAGAATCTCCTACTTGTTCTAGAGCAACTAGAAAGATATTCATTAACAAAAACGAATTCGATCAGTTGACATTGTTCACAAATTTTATGAACAGAAGCCCTTATTTTCATTCTTACTCCTTTAAGTTTTAATCTATTCCTTGGAAGAAAATAAGTCTCAAGCTTTTAATTATATGGCGGTAATCTGTCATTACGTGCGACTATCTCCACTATAGAAAGAAAAAAATGATTAAATTAAGTATTCAATACTAGAAAAAAAGGCTTTCTACATATGCATCGTTCAAAGCAATGATTTTTACCAACTATAGCAAGGAAAGAAGTAATAAGAGCGAAAGAAATCCCGAAAGGATAAAGTCGAATACAAATGGCAAAGAAGGCCTCCTAACGTGGGATAACCCCACTTAACCCTAAGGAGGTAATAAAATTATTGATCGATTAGTGGTTGTGTTTAAAAACCTTTACGCCTATCTGTTCTTTTTTCATTTCGTATTTTCGTATTTTCAACTAACGATTTTGATATAAATTAAAAAAATTATGGGTTTAGTGCGAAAATCATTATAGATTAAATTCAAAAAAAAATTAGATCAAAAATGAATATTTGTGAGCAGTGTGGATATCACTTGAAAATGATCAGTTTAGATAGAATCGTTTCTTCGGACAGAAGAAAGTCCTATAAACACTTATTCGCTCACTCTTGGATATCGTGTCACCTTTTGTTCTGATTTTTCTATAAAAATAAAACTTTTTTATTTTGTTTTCACAAATGCGATTGAGTGTATGGATAGAAATAGAGATATTTCATTAAATTCTAAATTACAATCTCAAACTCTACAACCATTGGGCTTAAACATGAATGCAAGCAATGGTAGGAAGAAATGTAAAAAAACACTGGAGAAATTAATAAAAATAAGAAATTTTTTTCTTTATTTCTCTACGACGAAGGCATTACCCATTGTTTTCTATAAGATAATTAATTATATCTTACTCATGTGGCAGTGAATTCTTAGGATGAGTTGGACTTGAACTAGCTTAGATGGTCGTGAACAAATTTACAGTCTGTCCTCATTAACCGCTCACCAATTAATATACTGGCGGACAACGAATGAGTGGATTTTTTTATCCCACTAGTGCTTGGCCTATTGAAAGTGCTGAATGGCAAGAGAAGAGATAAGATTACCAATATAGGTATAGACAGATGAAAAGAACAACATTCTTTTGTAAGAATCCTCGATGTATTATGAATATTTAAGAATGTCAAATTCATTACAATTGATTGGTTAGAAAAAGGAAGCACTTCAAACCAATATGCTACTGAAATTTATAGCAACTCATGTTAAATACAGATCAAAATGAGAATATTATTTAAAAAATGCATATAAGTCTGAATTCAAATGAGTTATTGAGATATAATTAACAAAATAAATGTATTTTCAAGGGATATTTTGACATTTGTTGTAATCACTTTAAATAAACACATAAGAAATCAATAATAGATAATTGAAACCATTTGCGTATGCTTTAGCCCTAAGAAACCATTAAAGAATCCCTAAAGATAACTGAACCCAAAGCAAACAAATTTCTATGGTACATACATCCGTGTCTCAATCTAAATCAAAATTATCAAATAAAATATTTGATTCAGATGGCTTCCTATGAGCCTAGAAAATCATTAAAGATAAAATAAGAAGATTTAGCCTACAAACATAACAAAAGGAGGCAAAAATAAAGTCATACATTGAGAAATGTAAACTAGTAAGTGCTTAATGGATCACAATATGGTTGTGTCACATTCCAAAACTTTAGTGATGCCACTTATTTAAGGGTATCTAAGGAAGAGAAAGGTATTTTCAGGGAAAAGGAATGAGGAATTAGAAATCGGATTACAAAAATTATTTTTACAGTTCATGAAAGAAGCTGAAATGGATGGTTTCACGTGATTTAAATTATACATTGTATAAGTATTTTTCTATTAATTCCAAGAAAAGTAAGAATAAGTTGGAGCTTATTGAAGATTGGAAGTAGAGGAAAATGTGAGAAAACATAAAAGATGAAACATAAAACCCTTGACTCTTCGTATCCTGCTACTAAATGCATTTTAATTACTTGTAAAATTATACCTTGAAATTCTAGGAATTTAGGATCTAGAATGAGAATTAACATTGTAAAGGTTTAATGTTGGTTCATTAACGAACTTCTTATAAATTAAAACATATATGTACATAATAACAATCAATATAACTAATAGAACATGCCATATATTAACAATGTAGAATAACATCACAAGAGAGTAACAACATATCGATATACATATATACATAAGATTTACTATTCTAATTGCTTAGTGCTCAACAACAATAACATATATGGACCAATACCGATGTTAGCTACATAACTTACTAATGATATATATTTGATAACTACAGTATTAGTTACAAATCCAACAAATAACATGTGTAATGACTACAGTGTCAACTTAAAATTAACAAATAACATGTGTACAAACTACATTGTTAACCGCACATCTAACAAATGATTGTGTAAGTGTAACAACTATTATGTTTACTACATAAATGTTCTACTCTTCAATCAAAAAAAAACACAAACAATAAATTTTACCAACCATTTCACAAAATACAAATAATATCATAACATGTTTTGTAAATTACCATAATCTAGGCATCCAATAAGAAAATAACATATGAATCATATCAACAACGCAGCAAGTAATTGTCAATCTTATACATGCATTTTGTCTACATCAGTACCAACATTGTAAACAATAAAACATGTAAAAGGGATGTGCATGTATATATATGCGTTAAAGATGATATCTCTTAAACTCCAAAAAAGCAGTTCCAATATAAATCTTCTAATTCAGCACAACCAACACAATACCTATCAACCCTCCCAACGAATCCAATGGAAAAAACACGCCTCAACCAAACATCGTACACACAAATTATAAGCATTATAAATTCTAAAGATGTATTTGTTAATAAATATAAAACGCTTATCTTAGAGGACAAAGATCGATATAAAGTAGTTAAAGACTGAGAAAGAAGACAATGAGGGTTTTGAAAGGGCTTACATCTTTCACCCATGTTGTTTTTCACCCATGTTATTTATTAAAGGGTAGTTTTGGCACAGGTCCCTGGTAGGTTTCAAAATACACGAAAAGTCCCTGTCTTAAAACTTTATAAATTAGGTCCCTGTTTTTCGAAAATCAACAAAAAAACAACAAAAAACATCGTAAAAAATTTCCAAACTTCAAAACTAATTTCAACATATAATCATCTTCATATCAATGCAAGAAAAACACAAAAAAATTCATCAAAACCCAAAAAAAAAAAATTCGCTCTTCAGGAAATTCTATAATTTTTCTTGAACTTGCCGATATTTCGGCAACTTTAGTAAATAAATTGTGTTGTTTCATGCAATTTTTTCTGTTTAGTTCAATCTTCCAAATTTACTATCTACATTTATTCAAACAACACATTATTGCACAACAATCAAGGAAAAAAATGATGAAATTGCGTATAATTGAAAAATAATCAATATTGCATAGAACACACAGCTTATTCCCAATAATTGTAGCGAAAAAAGCAATAATTCATAAAAGTTGCATACAAATCAGTAATAATAAGTTAAAAGTAACTTATTTTATGGAATAGCTGCGCACATATCAACAACAATATAGAATAATTGCATATATTGTTGCACTAATATAAATTTTAGTTGATATATAATTATTCAGCAACAATTGCATGATTATCAGTAATAATATTCAATTGTTGCTGACATTTCAGCAACAATATTTACTATCAGCGAGTATTCCTGAATAGTTGCTGAAATATTAGCAATTATTCTGCAGCAAAAACAGGGACCCGCTTTATAATGAACTTACATAGGGACCCGCTTTGCAATATTCTTCCGTTTTGGGGATGCGATCTAAATTTCCACTTTATTAAAATAGATAACAAAAAAATTCTTATTGCTTTTCATATTGTAAATTATACCCTTAAAATATATAATAGAAAAATCATAAACAAAATCATCATTATGAAAAATTAGTAATCCAATTCATAAATTCAAATCCAAAAATAAAAAACAAAATGCAACTATCGCGATTCAAGTTGCCTACATTTTTAAAAAAAGGTAAACAACAATAAAGTAGAAAATAAATGCACAATTGATAATATTTTGAGCAAGTTGCATGTTTGTAACATTTACATGCATCAAAAATATCGTTTTTAAAAATATAATCCCAGTTATTTTGGGAAAAACATACCAATTTCAAAGGTTTGCAAAATTTGTATTATAATAATGCAATAAGAAAACAATAGCAACCTATCTACACTATAAATGATGCAACATTGCATTGTATAAATTTCTTCAAAACATAAGCTAGTTTTACAGAAAAGACAAAAAGCAAACAAATTTTGATGGTTGATACATCCGAGTCTCAATCTAAACCGAAATTATCTTATAAAATATTTGATTCAAACGGCTTCTTGAGCCTAAAAAAATTCAAAAGGATAAAATAGGAAAATTTTAATCTGCAAACTTAATAAAAGATAATGAAAATAAAGTCATACATTAAGAAATTTAAATTGATAAGTGCTTAAAGGATCACGGCATGATGGAGTTATATTCCAAAGCTTCTGTGATCAGGCCCGGCCCATTAAGTATGGTTGCCCAAGGCGAAGATGAGGTGAAAGGAAAATGAAAACAGCTGGAAAATAAAAATGAACAACGAGCAGACTCGAACTGCGCACGTCAATGAGGAAGTAGAAACTCAGACCACTACGCTAAAGCATTTCTTAGTAGCAGTTGCCCTTCTATGTAAATTAAACAAATCACTTAAAAGAAATTTAGAAATTTGTTGCCCCCCTCCGATCTGTTGCCCCAGGCGGCCGCCTTGGCTGCCTTGCCCTGGGGCCGGGCCTGTCTGTGATTCCACTTTAAGGGTGTCTAAGAAGGAGAGGAGTATTTTCAGGGCTAAGGAGTGAGGAACTGGAAATCTGATTACAAAAGTTATGTTTATAGTTTGTGATATAAGCTGAATTAGATGGTTTCATGTGATTTGAATTGATGATTATATAGGTTTTTTTTGCTAATTTAAAGAAAAGTAAGAACAATTTGGGGGTTATTGAAGATAAGAAAGTAGAAGCAAATGTGAGAAGACATAAAAGATGGAACATAAAACCCTTCTTCATATACTACTACTAAATGCATTTTTACTTGTCCATCAGCTTGACAAACAATGAACAAATTAAAGATCGAAATGTAAAATTACTCCTTAAAATTCTAGGAATTTAGGATCTATGATGAGAATTAAAATGGTAAAGGATTAATGATGGTTCATTATTGAACTACTTATGTCTTAAAATATATATGTACATAATAAGAATCGGTATATACTATCATAACTAAACATGTCCAAATATCATATTAACAATAGTAGAATAACATCATAAGGGCGTAATAACGTATCGATCTATGTAAAAAATAAATTTTACTCATCCAATATATCTATTCATTATCAATCCAAATATCGAGCCAATTTGAATGCTCAATGTATTAACATAAAATTTACTAACCTAATTGCATAGTGCACAACCACAAATAACATATATGCATTTGTACCGATATTAGCTACATAACTTACTAATGAATATATGTAATAACAATTATGTTACGAATCTAACAAATAACATGTGCAATTACTACAGTGTTAACTAAAATTAACCAAATAACATATGTGTACAAACTACATTGTTAACCACATCTAACAAGTGATTTGTGTAAGGTGTAATAACTACTATGTTAACTACATAATTTTATATAACTCAATCAAACAAAATGGAGACAAACAATAAATCCTACTGATTGTGTCTCAATACACAAATAATATCATAACATATTTTCTAAATTTCTATGATCCGAGCATCCAATAAGAAAATAACATATGAACCGTATCGACAATGCAGTAAGTAATTAACAATCTATATACATGCATTTTGTCTACATCACCACCAACATTGTAAGCTATAAACCATCATAAAAGAGATGTGCGTGTACACATATGCATTAAAAAAATGATATCACTTAAGCTCCAAAAAAGAAATTCCACTATAAACCTTCAAATTCAACACAACTTATCAACTCCCCTAATGAATCCAATGAAAAAACATACCCCAACCAAACCACGTATACACAAGTTATAAGCATAATAAATTTCAAAGATGTATTCGTAAATAAATATAAAACGCTCAACGTAAAAGACAAAAATAGCTATCAAAGTAGTTAAAGATTGAGGAAAACGACGATGAGGGTTTTGAAAAGAGGGCTTACATTTTTCACCCATATTATTTATTAAAATAGATAACAGGAAAACTATTATTGCTTTTAATATCGTAAATTAAACCCTTAAAATGTATAATAAAAAAATCACAAACTAAATCATCATTATGGAAAGTTAGTAATCCAATCCATAAATTCAAATCCTAAAATAGAAAACTAAATGCAAATATCGATATTTAAGTTTCCTGCATTGTTTAAAAATGTAAAGTACAATGAAGTAGAAAATTAATACACAATTGATATCAGCAAGAAAGAAAGACTTTGGACTAATTTTGGAAAAAAAATATGGTATAAAAATAATTTTCACCTTCGAAAAAGTGATGTGAATTTATATAAATGTCCTAATTTTATATTTACTAATAAATAAATCCCTAAATCTTATAACATCTGTAATTTTTGCATACGAGATTTGATTGAGTTGCAATTCACACCATCGAATTCGTTTGAAAATTCACAATGGAGGGTGCGAGGGGCAAGGAAGCTAGTCGATGAAAGTAGGATTCAGTTAGGTAGTTGGAATGTAGGATCATTAACAGGAAAGTTAAGAGAGATAGTTGATACTATGACTAGGAGACATGTAAATATCTTATGCGTTCAGAAGACCAAATGGACGGGCCATAAGGCGAAGGAGGTGGAGAACATAGGCTTCAAGTTATGGTATATGGGAAAAAACTTAACAAGAACGTGGTAGGCATCTTGGTTGACAAGAACCTTAGAAAGGGAGTGGTCGACGTTAGGAGACAAGGGGACAGGATCATCCTAGTCAAGCTGGTAGTGGGCGATATGATTTTGAACGTCATTTGTAACGCCCCACCTCTATGCTCATAATAACAAAGAGTATTAAAAGAAATACAGTCTATTATTACGAAGAATAAGGCTGGATAGGAGCGACCATCCGTAGTTGACCTTACACTAATATTGGTTATCTCGATAGGAGTGTTATATACTTTTTATTTTTCATCTATTATTTATTTACTCCCATCGACACACCCAATTATCAGTATAAAACAAACTACGATAGTTCATAATAGTTTAGGACATTAGATATAACAATAACACAGATAATATAAATGCGGAACACGGATTAACAAAAATCTCATATATATATAAGCGATGTCAGTTACAATATAGTTGACACGATACATATGATACAACTACAACTGTCGACGCTAGAAGTTATATATACACGTACATTATCAACTAATATACATGAATACATATCATCCTATACAATGACACGACTTCTACAGAATAACAGAGACAACTTCAAAAGATGTGAAAAGTCTTCATATCCCGAACAGCAACTCAAAGAAGGAAATCTACAACCTGAAATAACTCGGGTCTGACTCGAGTATTACATTCAAAAGAAAATAATACCCAGGTCAGTCTAATTCAAACCAGTTTATTAGTGCATATAGGCAGTAATAATTTAAATAGACGACAGTCACAGAAATCTCGTATATCCAACTCCTCGATAAGAGAATCGGATAACGGCAGATATAACACTGAACAGTGTTAAACAAAAAAATCAGCAAATCCAAATCAAATTTCGATGTGGCTGCAGTACACGCACGCGTGCACTGCCTCGCCACTACCGCGATGAAATACACGAAAGCTCAATGAAAATCACAAACAAATGGCACCATCTCGAGATCAAGTTCGAGTTGTACGACTCAAACTCAACTGGACAGTGCTATCACAAAAACATAAATGCATCAAACAAGAGTATAGCCTCAATGATGAGGAGAAAGTGAAGATTCAATAATCAATACCACTGCCTCAATAGTTATAATGCAACTGGTCTGGGAAGCAAGTACGCCCCAAACCAAATAAGAGCAAAACTTCAACAAAGTCAACACTACTACAAGCAACTCAGAGGATCAAGTACAGAGAAACCAGAATGCAAGCGGTATCACTGCAACTTGAACCGGACTTCGAATTATACAATGATGTGAAGATAACCAGTGCACGACAGCCAATATATACAATAAGCACATATAGCTGTGAAGTACACAAACAAATCCAAATGCCAAATGAAGACAACAACATCAGGTGTACCGGATCAGGTGACAAACATGCACAGGCAAAGACTGCCCACATGATGCAGTAAAATAATAAGTACAACCTGAACAAAAGTGAAACAGAGGTGGCAACAAGGAACTACAGAACAACCAGGCTAATGATGCAAACTGACTCGGAGCAATATACAGCGACAACATGTTACAGTGAAGATTAACATGAAATAAAGTTTGTGTGCCACAAAGTTCAGAGGCAATGCAACAGTGACTCAAAGCATAAACAGGAATGCAACAGTAATTGCACATAATAGCAGTGGTAGTTGTTTTATGAAAGAGAAAGTAATGGACTTGAAGTTATTTAAACAACTTCAAGTGAACATTACTAGTAACTTCAATAAGTTAATATGCAACGAAATATGCAGTGACAATGTACATGTACCCAAAACTGTCAAGCTATATCAATGAACTAACACCGTGGATGTTCAAACTCAGTAGACACAAGTGATACATGTATTCGAACTCCAGACAGTACAACCCAAAATGCAAACATTCATGAACACACATATATGACTTATATAAACATTCTACCAGAAAGAGTAATGCATACACAAAGATAATGCACTCAAGTACAATGCAGACGCAAATGAAAATGGCACTGCCTCAACTGTCTTACATAAGCATAGTGCACCAAAGGAATAACAACAATGCACAAAGGCTACAGCAATCAAAGTTAATGCAAACAGTTCAAAGTTTAAGTGAAGACTACAAGATGAACCAGACCAACTAGCATACTTGAATCAACAGCATACTAACTTAACAAATGAACACTACAGGTACACCATATGCAGCAGTAACCTAAATCAGGCAAAAACCAAAACTTCAAATATAACAAATGTAGCCTCTATATGAAGATTCGAAACAAATGGAACCAGAGGCAACTGGCGACAATTACTACAATAACTCAGGTGAAACTACTTGAGCTCCAAAAGATACCACATAATGATCCAGTGAACAACTAATTGAATGACCAGATCAAATGCAATGGTGGGATGTAACGGTGAACCAAGCTACCCCATAACGAAACAAGCAACAGTAACAGAGGAGATGATTCAAGTATAGCAAGATGGCCGATGACACTATTAAGTCATGGAATCACACACAAGTTAATACCGAAGCGTCAAAGTCACAAATGAACGAATTTACAAAACAAGGTAACCAAGTCAGAATTTCCAAGCTAACCATACAAAGGGACAGAATCAACAATCAAAGCCAAAATAAAATAGGAGAATCTCAACCGTGGCGATCAAGGAATGATCGAACCATTTCAAATCAAAACAATGATGACCGAAAACAATTCCACCTATATATGCATACACACATACATAAGCATATATGCACATATATACAGAACAAAAGGAAGTTATCAACCCAGTCAAGACCAATGTCACCGAGAAAATCGAACTGGGGTGAGCAAGGAGATTCAAAGCCGAGAGACCCAAATTCATGACTAAGGCACAACTTCATACAAGAACAAAACTGCAGACTTTACAAGAATACAATACAACAAGACTGTCTCGAAGTGAATGAAAACCAATGCAAAAACTAGATTACCAGAACAATGAGACAGTGGCACCAACTCACAACAAATTTGAACGAAATAAAAACAAGCAGTAGTCTTTATCAAATTAAATAATTCAACATCAATCGAATTAGAGGATGAGAGTGAAGAGAAAACCACTCGCCTATTACGAACAGTCAAACAATCGGGCACACAAATTAGCCTCAAATGGCCAAAACCAAAAAAAAAGAATCGACACTTGAGCAATTGAAAATGAACGAAACCACAGAATTCAAACTCTAATACAACTTGAGAGAATTAGATGTGAGTGCGGTAATCACTCACCTTAGCATCGACAACGAGCACTGGACCCTCGATTGAGCAAGGTAACGAATTCATCGTTCGATCGCACTGTGGAAGTCGACGCCTTCGGATCTATGCGAGCCTTAGCAGCCAAGAGCAACTGAACGGGGACGAAGCACACGCAAATAGTTGGCGCAGCTCCGAAAGCCCCAAATTTTCGCAAATAGGAACGAAGAAGGGACGAAGTCGCCATTGTTTTCTCGTTCGTTTAGTTACGTTTTCGAATTGATAATGACTTGAGAAAAAGAGACTGCCCTAGCTTTTCTAATACCTTAGGGTTTTTACGAAAAAGAATAAGGACCAGTTACAAGCTTTGATAATCTCGGCAACAACGAGTGGGCCAAAACAATCTTTAAAGCCCGCATAACAATTTAAAATTTTAACAAAAAGAATTCAATTCGATTCAAAACTGTAATGGCAATTAACAACCGACTTTATCGTCATTTTGATGATAAATAGTTGCTGTAAAACTCCGGGTTGTTACAGACTCCCCTCCTTAAAGAAATTGCGTCCACGCAATCATAGGGAATAAATGGATAAAAGGTAACAACCAAAAGAGCATGACAATGTCGAAGGTATAAGCAAAGCAAGTGTCAGCGGGGAAGTATTAGATAAGAAATCGAAAGGTTCGACTGCTTCAAATCAAAAGAATCAACCTCGTGGGAATCAGGGATCAAAATCAGACGACTAACAAAAGCAAGAACAATCGAGTTCCAACAACTAAAAGAGAAGGAAAAACAGAGCAGAAATCTCATACAGAGCACGAATTGAATGTGAGTAAATCAAATTACTCACCTGAATCGCCAGAGAAAAAGACGAAGCTCAAATCTCAAAAATCGCAAATATTCAATCATCAAAAACGATAATTGAATTTTCAAATCGCAAATATTTACTTATCTCAAACGATAATCAGAAGACAAATCAAATATCTGATTATCTCAAACGATAGTCAGAAAACCAATCAAATATCTGATTATCTCAAACGATAGTCAAATTTCTCAAATCAACAAATATTCGATTATCACAAGTGATAATCAAATTTCAAATTCAACAAATATTCAATTATCAAAAGCGATAATTAAATCTCAAACCAGCAAATATTTAATTATCAAAAGCGATAATTAAATCTCAAATCAACAAATATTTAATTATCTAACAACGATAATTAAATCTAAAATCAACAAATATTTAATTATCTAAAGCGATAATTAAATCTAAAATCAACAAATTTTTAATTATCTCAAGCGATAATTAAACTTCAAATCAGCAAATATTTAATTATCTAAAACGATAATTAAATCTCATATCAACAAATATTTAATTATCTAAAGTGATAATTAAATCTAAAATCAACAAATATTTAATTATCTCAAGCGATAATTAAATCTCAAATCAACAAATATTTAATTATCTAACAGCGATAATTAAATCTAAAATCAACAAATATTTAATTATCTAAAGCGATAATTAAATCTCATATCAACAAATATTTAATTATCTAAAGTGATAATTAAATCTAAAATCAACAAATATTTAATTATCTCAAGCGATAATTAAATCTCAAATCAACAAATATTTAATTATCTAAAGCGATAATTAAATCTCAAACCAGCAAATATTTAATTATCAAAAGCGATAATTAAATCTCAAATTAACAAATATTTAATTATCTAACAGCGATAATTAAATCTAATATCAACAAATATTTAATTATCTAAAGTGATATTTAAAGGCAACAAATATCCGATTATCGAAAACGATAATCAGAACTCATATCAAAAATATCTAATTATCACAAGCGATAATTAGAAACAACAAATATCTGATTAACAAAACGATAATCAGAGCTCATATCAACAAATATCCAATTACCTGCAGATAATTGGAAACAAAAAATATCTAGAAATCAATTAAGAAGACTAGAAAATCAACATAAAAGCTTGGATCGATCCCATCAGATGGCGAGTTTTTAATTTGCCGCACGTGCATCTCAGAGTGGCCGAAGCCTACCAAGTACTCAACATAATTTTGGCGCCCATCAGATTGACCCGGAGGTCCGCAGAGTGACCCGAAGGTCTAGTACTGGTATTTGACCCGAAGGTCCGCAGAGTGGCCCGAAAGCCCAACAAATGACCCGAAGGTCCGCAGAGTGGCCCGAAAGCCCAACAAATGACCCGAAGGTCCGCAGAGTGGCCCGAAAGCACACGAAATCATCAAATATTTCAATTAACGAGTCCGGAATTAACCGAAATAGCAAACGCACATGTCCCATACCACGTGTTTTACTAAATCGTTTGATTCTCTTCATCGTTTCCTTGAAAGTGCAAAATTGTGTATTTTGTAAAATTACATTTCACATTCTCAAACGGACAAGTCCGGAATTAAGCGAATCAGTAAAAGAAAGGGGTCATAGTCCTCGATTTTGCTGAAACGTTTAAATCGCTTCCTCATTCTTTTGAAAGCGCAAACTGTTAAAATTTCTGAAACAATTTTATTTATTTTGTAAAAATAACAATTCGCATTCTCAACTGAACAAGTCCGGAGTTAAGCGAAACAGTAAAAGAAAGGGGTCATAATCCTCGATTTTGCTGAATCGTTTAAGTCGCTTTCTCATTCTTTTGAAAACGCAAACTGCTAAAATTTTATAAAGCAATTTTCATTTCAAAACGATTTTCCAATCACGTGATTAAAGCAGCAATATTAGTAACAATTTCGATAAGGAAATTGTACTTCTCAAAATACCGTAAAAACGGATCACAAAATCAGCATTGCGGAATATCCGCTAGAAAATCCACTTTTAAAAATTTGACGGTTACTGAAGCCAAAACGACAGTAGTTTTAAAACGTCAAAATCACATCAAAACCATTTACATCAAAATGTAATATCGGAGAATTTTCATTCATCAAAATGCCACAAAACACCGTGCTTCAAAATATAGCATTGGTGTAGAAATTTCCGTTATAAAAACAACGGCAACAAAATACGTTTCATAACCAAGCATCGGTTCAACGTAAAATAAATGCAATAACGTGCAATTCAAATTTTTGCACGTATTACGGAATGAACAAAGAAATCATTCGAAGGTATCTTCAATGAAGATAATTTAAAACAGCAAAAATCTAATCAATAGATGATTAGTACAAAAGAAAGTCAGCAGAAATTTCAACAAAAATCACATATCTGCAATTTCTTCGAATCCTCAATTCGGATTCGAAGTTTTCAAAGAAATAAAATAATTACAGCTATGTAAACAACAAATGAAATTCATATCAATTTCGTATTTTGATTTTTAAATCAAAAAGATTATCAGTTGTACTCAGCGAAGACAGTTTCACTGTTTCCGCTGCGCACTCTGATAAACAGAACACAAATCAATCAAATCATCAGAACACAATTTCACTATTATTTTTAAATAAAGTTATTTAAAAATTTCATCGAAATTTCAAAACTTTAGTTTTGACTCAACCACAAATAAAACATCGACCAATAGTTGTAACATATGTTTCATCCAAGTTATGTTTTATATTATGTCCATAAACCCCAAGCTCTGATACCAACTGTAACGCCCCACCTCTATGCTCATAATAACAAAGAGTATTAAAAGAATACAGTCTATTATTACGAAGAATAAGGCTGGATAGGAGCGACCATCCGTAGTTGACCTTACACTAATATTGGTTATCTCGATAGGAGTGTTATATACTTTTTATTTTTCATCTATTATTTATTTACTCCCATCGACACACCCAATTATCAGTATAAAACAAACTACGATAGTTCATAATAGTTTAGGACATTAGATATAACAATAACACAGATAATATAAATGCGGAACACGGATTAACAAAAATCTCATATATATATAAGCGATGTCAGTTACAATATAGTTGACACGATACATATGATACAACTACAACTGTCGACGCTAGAAGTTATATATACACGTACATTATCAACTAATATACATGAATACATATCATCCTATACAATGACACGACTTCTACAGAATAACAGAGACAACTTCAAAAGATGTGAAAAGTCTTCATATCCCGAACAGCAACTCAAAGAAGGAAATCTACAACCTGAAATAACTCGGGTCTGACCCGAGTATTACATTCAAAAGAAAATAATACCCAGGTCAGTCTAATTCAAACCAGTTTATTAGTGCATATAGGCAGTAATAATTTAAATAGACGACAGTCACAGAAATCTCGTATATCCAACTCCTCGATAAGAGAATCGGATAACGGCAGATATAACACTGAACAGTGTTAAACAAAAAAATCAGCAAATCCAAATCAAATTTCAGTGTGGCTGCAGTACACGCACGCGTGCACTGCCTCGCCACTACCGCGATGAAATACACGAAAGCTCAATGAAAATCACAAACAAATGGCACCATCTCGAGATCAAGTTCGAGTTGTACGACTCAAACTCAACTGGACAGTGCTATCACAAAAACATAAATGCAGCAAACAAGAGTATAGCCTCAATGATGAGGAGAAAGTAAAGATTCAATAATCAATACCACTGCCTCAATAGTTATAATGCAACTGGTCTGGGAAGCAAGTACGCCCCAAACCAAATAAGAGCAAAACTTCAACAAAGTCAACACTACTACAAGCAACTCAGAGGATCAAGTACAGAGAAACCAGAATGCAAGCGGTATCACTGCAACTTGAACCGGACTTCGAATTATACAATGATGTGAAGATAACCAGTGCACGACAGCCAATATATACAATAAGCACATATAGCTGTGAAGTACACAAACAAATCCAAATGCCAAATGAAGACAACAACATCAGGTGTACCGGATCAGGTGACAAACATGCACAGGCAAAGACTGCCCACATGATGCAGTAAAATAATAAGTACAACCTGAACAAAAGTGAAACAGAGGTGGCAACAAGGAACTACAGAACAACCAGGCTAATGATGCAAACTGACTCGGAGCAATATACAGCGACAACATGTTACAGTGAAGATTAACATGAAATAAAGTTTGTGTGCCACAAAGTTCAGAGGCAATGCAACAGTGACTCAAAGCATAAACAGGAATGCAACAGTAATTGCACATAATAGCAGTGGTAGTTGTTTTATGAAAGAGAAAGTAATGGACTTGAAGTTATTTAAACAACTTCAAGTTAACATTACTAGTAACTTCAATAAGTTAATATGCAACGAAATATGCAGTAACAATGTACATGTACCCAAAACTGTCAAGCTATATCAATGAACTAACACCGTGGATGTTCAAACTCAGTAGACACAAGTGATACATGTATTCGAACTCCAGACAGTACAACCCAAAATGCAAACATTCATGAACACACATATATGACTTATATAAACATTCTACCAGAAAGAGTAATGCATACACAAAGATAATGCACTCAAGTACAATGCAGACGCAAATGACAATGGCACTGCCTCAACTGTCTTACATAAGCATAGTGCACCAAAGGAATAACAACAATGCACAAAGGCTACAGCAATCAAAGTTAATGCAAACAGTTCAAAGTTTAAGTGAAGACTACAAGATGAACCAGACCAACTAGCATACTTGAATCAACAGCATACTAACTTAACAAATGAACACTACAGGTACACCATATGCAGCAGTAACCTAAATCAGGCAAAAACCAAAACTTCAAATATAACAAATGTAGCCTCTATATGAAGATTCGAAACAAATGGAGCCAGAGGCAACTGGCGACAATTACTACAATAACTCAGGTGAAACTACTTGAGCTCCAAAAGATACCACATAATGATCCAGTGAACAACTAATTGAATGACCAGATCAAATGCAATGGTGGGATGTAACGGTGAACCAAGCTACCCCATAACGAAACAAGCAACAGTAACAGAGGAGATGATTCAAGTATAGCAAGATGGCCGATGACACTATTAAGTCATGGAATCACACACAAGTTAATACCGAAGCGTCAAAGCCACAAATGAACGAATTTACAAAACAAGGTGACCAAGTCAGAATTTCCAAGCTAACCATACAAAGGGACAGAATCAACAATCAAAGCCAAAATAAAATAGGAGAATCTCAACCGTGGCGATCAAGGAATGATCGAACCATTTCAAATCAAAACAATGATGACCGAAAACAATTCCACCTATATATGCATACACACATACATAAGCATATATGCACATATATACAGAACAAAAGGAAGTTATCAACCCAGTCAAGACCAATGTCACCGAGAAAATCGAACTGGGGTGAGCAAGGAGATTCAAAGCCGAGAGACCCAAATTCATGACTAAGGCACAACTTCATACAAGAACAAAACTGCAGACTTTACAAGAATACAATACAACAAGACTGTCTCGAAGTGAATGAAAACCAATGCAAAAACTAGATTACCAGAACAATGAGACAGTGGCACCAACTCACAACAAATTTGAACGAAATAAAAACAAGCAGTAGTCTTTATCAAATTAAATAATTCAACATCAATCGAATTAGAGGATGAGAGTGAAGAGAAAACCACTCGCCTATTACGAACAGTCAAACAATCGGGCACACAAATTAGCCTCAAATGGCCAAAACCAAAAAAAAAGAATCGACACTTGAGCAATTGAAAACGAACGAAACCACAGAATTCAAACTCTAATACAACTCGAGAGAATTAGATGTGAGTGCGGTAATCACTCACCTTAGCATCGACAACGAGCACTGGACCCTCGATTGAGCAAGGTAACGAATTCATCGTTCGATCGCACTGTGGAAGTCGACGCCTTCGGATCTATGCGAGCCTTAGCAGCCAAGAGCAACTGAACGGGGACGAAGCACATGCAAATAGTTGGCGCAGCTCCGAAAGCCCCAAATTTTCGCAAATAGGAACGAAGAAGGGACGAAGTCGCCATTGTTTTCTCGTTCGTTTAGTTAGGTTTTCGAATTGATAATGACTTGAGAAAAAGAGACTGCCCTAGCTTTTCTAATACCTTAGGGTTTTTACGAAAAAGAATAAGGACCAGTTACAAGCTTTGATAATCTCGGCAACAACGAGTGGGCCAAAACAATCTTTAAAGCCCGCATAACAATTTAAAATTTTAACAAAAAGAATTCAATTCGATTCAAAACTGTAATGGCAATTAACAACCGACTTTATCGTCATTTTGATGATAAATAGTTGCTGTAAAACTCCGGGTTGTTACATCATTAGTGCCTATGCGCTACAAGTAAGCCTAAGTGAAGCCATCAAGAGGAATTTCTAGGAAGAGCTCATGGTTAGAGATGTGCCTGGTAGCGAAAAACTTTTCATATGAGGAGATTTCAACGGCCATGTTGGTACAACTAGTAGGGGGTTTGAGAGAGTGCATGGTGGTTTTAGATATGGCGATAGGAACCAAGAAGGAGAAGAAATATTGAATTTTGCTATTACTTATGACCTCATGATAGCTAATACCTTTTTTAGAAAGAGACAATCATACTTAATTACTTTTAGGAGTGGTCAACATTTTAGCCAGACTGACTTTGTCCTTACTAAAAGAGATGACAAACAAGCTTGTGTAGATTGCAAAGTCATACTTGGAGAATGTGTCGTCTCATAACATCGGCTTTTGATATCCGAGTTTCGTCTCCGAATATGTGTTCGACGGGATAAAGGTGCCAAAATTAGTCGGACGAAATGGTGGAAGCTCAAAGGAGACGCCTCACGGGTGTTTAAGGATAGAGTGATGAGGGAAGGGATATGGAATATGGAAGGAGTAGCAAATCACATATGGGATGAGATGGCAATGCGCATTCAGAAAGTGGCTACTAAGGTGTTTGGGATAACGAATGGAAATAAACGCGAACCTAAAGATTCGTGGTGGTGGAATAGTAATGTGCAAAAGGCTATCAAAAAGAAGAAGGAATGTTAAAAGTGCTTACATTATCACAGGAGCAAGTACAACATGCAATAGTACAAAGTGGTAAAGAAGAACACAAAGAGAGCGGTGGGTGAAGCAAGGGGTCGGGCGTAGAAGACCTATGTCAAAAGCTTGAAAGTTTATACGGGGTGGATCGTGTAGTGTATATGCAAGTATATGTGGCAAAATATATGATGCAACTAAACCAATACTAATCTAAGTAAATATAGAATAAGCACACCAGGATTTTATACTGGTTTGGACCTCCTGTCCTATGTCCAGTCCCGAAGCTCCTCTTCGGAATTTCCTTTCACCAAATAACCCTCACTTCACCCGGAGGAACAGGTTTACAATAGCAGAGTTTCTTTGTCAACTGTGTGTTCTCTATTACACGAATTTTGACTATATAGTACAAATGCTTCCAATATATATCTAGAGAGTATTGTCTATGAGGAACTGTATATTTGGAAGAGTAGAATACAAGTATAGATTGCTAGAGATCAAAAGTATATGATAGAGTGTATAATCAAAGAGCATAAGTAAGTAAGGTTATGTTCTCTTTGATTCTTGATGATATATATAGTTGTAGAGAGATTCCTTGAGTAGTTGCATCCATTAACAAGTGCTCTACAGTTGCTTCTGATGATGATGAAGAGTTGCAGCGAAGAGAAGCGAAGATGTCTTTTCAAATGCGGTAGTTGTAATTTGAATTTTAAATTTCGAGTTCAGCATCAGACGTCTGGTATTTGTTTCAGACGTCTGGCTATATATATTTTTTATATACAGTAGCCTTTCAGACATCTGAGTGCAATAACCAGACGTCTGATCCTGTCTGTTTTGTATTCCAGAGGATTTCTTCATATGTCTGGCTAGTGCACCCAGACGTCTGAAAACTGTGCATGTTTGCTCTGTGCATCTATCTTGTTGCTCCATCGATCCTATTGACTTGTAGTCTCTTGTATTGTTCTTTGCACCTTGTTCTTATCTTTCTAGTAATGTTGCTCTAGCAAGTTCCTGTATATATACATATATATATGTACATTTGATTTTCATTGTATAGTTGTTGTCATTAAAACCATGGATTTGATTTCCTAACAATCTCTCCATTTTTTATGATGACAACTATACAATGTACTTATATATAATTTTTATAAATCTCCCCCTGAATATGTGCTTTCCATTATCTCACCCCCTTTGTCATTATCAAAAAGAATGAGGGAATCATATTTGCAAATTCCAAAATCTTTTCTTTTGTTTTTCCGAGTACCTATAATAAATAAAAATCATTTTTGGTACCCACTTACTATGTTAGGGTCCGGGGGGGTAGGTCTTTGGAAACCATACCCATTTGGGTGTGGTTGAACCTTTATAAATATAATTTTCATTATTAACTACCATATCAAATTAATCATTAATGTATTTTTCTCTATTTTTCTAATTAACAGGAACCCAAATACTTAGATAATTTTTATTCATATTTCTATTCGATGATTTTGTACTTCTAGAGAAATTATAAACATTATTGGCCATAGCAGTATTTGAATTTCTATAAAAATTTGATCTAGACTTTACTCGAATTTAGTACTAGCACTAACATTTTTTCTATACATGAAAGTGTATCTAGTGCTATTTCTACGATTAGTTTTATTATATCCTAAACCACTTATGTCATGTAAAGGTCTAGAACTATATAAAATCATGTTTAAATTGTTTTGACCTTTTTTAAATTTTGTGACTTCAGTGTAAAGTTTATCAAATTTAGCTTTGAAATCAAAATTTTCAAAAGAAATATTACTGTTTTTCAAAATATCAATTTGCTTGTTTAATTCAGAATTTCCCCTTTTTATCGTACAGTTCTCATTTTCGAGAAGAAAAATTCGAGATTCTGAATTATCTAAAGATGATTGTAATAAATCAATTTGTCTTTTCAAATCCGTAATTTCTTTTGAAAAAATTTCCTTTTCTTTATCAAAGATAGTATTTTTATTTTGCAAAACATTGATTTCCTCTAAAAGATAATTGTTTTTATCTTCTAACTGCTCATTTTCTTTTTGTAGGAAATCTTTTTGTGAAACAAGTTCTACGGTATTTTCAAAACATTTAGTTTGCTTTATCAAAAATTTATTTTCCTCTTTTAAACTGGAAATTTCTTGCTCACAATCTTTTAACTTTTCTAAAGCAATTCTATTAACTTTATTCAAGGTTTTACAATCTTTTAATAATTCATCATGTGCTAACAGAAGATCTTTATATAAAGAATCTAAGCATACCGATTGTGATCTGAATTTAGCCATGAAGCATTTGTTTGTTTTCTCCTTTGATTCTTCTTTATTGCTCTTCCTCTTCCTATTGCCTTGAGTAGATCTCTTTATAGCCATTTATTCTAGGATGTTGTTACGATCTCTAGAATCCCAGGCTTTGATACCAATTGAAAGTCTATAGGATGGATCGTGTAGTGTATATGCAAGTATATGTGGCAAAATATATGATGCAACTAAACCAATACTAATCTAAGTAAATATAGAATAAGCACACCAGGATTTTATATTGGTTCAGACCTCCCGTCCTACGTCCAGTCCCGAAGCTCCTCTTTGGAATTTCCTTTCACCAAATAACCCTCACTTCACCCGAAGGAACAGGTTTACAATAGCAGAGTTTCTTTGTCAACTGTGTGTTCTCTATTACACGGATTTTGACTATATAGTACAAATGCTTCCAATATATATCTAGAGAGTATTTTCTATGAGGAACTGTATATTTGGAAGAGTAGAATACAAGTATAGATTACTAGAGATCAGGATTATATGATGGAGTGTATAATCAAAGAGCATAAGTAAGTAAGGTTAATGTTCTCTTTGATTCTTGATGATATATATGGTTGTAGAGAGATTCCTTGAGTAGTTGAATCCATTAACAAATGCTCTACAGTTGCTTCTGATGATGATGAAGAGTTGCAGCGAAGAGAAGCGAAGATGTCTTTTCAAATGCGGTAGTTGTAATTTGAATTTTAAATTCCGAGTTCAGCATCAAACGTTTGGTATTTGTTTCAGACGTCTGGCTATATATATTTTTTGTATACAGTAGCCTTTCAGACGTCTGAGTGCAATAATCAGACGCCTGATCCTGTCTATTTTGTATTCCAGAGGATTTCTTCAGACGTCTTGCTAGTGCACCCAAACGTCTTAAAACTGTGCATGTTTGCTCTATGCATCTATCTTGTTGCTCCATCGATCCTATTGACTTGTAGTCTCTTGTATTGTTCTTTGCACCTTGTTCTTGTCTTTCTAGTGATGTTGCTCTAGCAAGTTCCTGTATATATACATATATGTGTACATTTGATTTTCATTGTATAGTTATTGTCATTAAAACCATGGATTTGATTTCCTAACAAAGCTAAGTAAGAAGGAGGGTGAATAAAACGTCTATAGGATAGCTAAGCTCCGCGAGAGGAAGACAAAAGACTTCAACCAAGTTAAATGCATCAATGATGACAATAATAAACTTTTGGTGAAGGATGATGAGTTAAAAAATAGATGAAGAGATTACTTCGACAAGTTATTTAACAAAGAAGGTGAAAACACTATGATCGAGGTAGATGACTCTTTTGATGACACCAGTAGACATTTTGTTCGTAGAATTCAAGAATCCGAGGTGAAGGAGGCGCTAAAATGGATGGAAGCAGGCAAGGCATCGGGGTCTGATGACATCCCCATTGAGGTGTGGAGATGCCTTGGAGATGTAGAGATCACCTGGCTAACTAAGTTGTTCAATAATATTTTCAAATCAAACAAGATGCCAGATGAGTGGAGGAGAAGCATATTAGTTCCAATTTTTAAGAATAAAGGAGAAATTAAACTTATGAGTCATAAAATGACGCTTTGAAAGAGAGTCATTGAACATCGATTAAGAAGAATGTCAAGCGTTTCAAAAAACCAATTTGGCTTCATGCTTGGGAGGTCAACCACAGAGGCAATTTTCTTGATAAGACAACTTATGGAGAGGTTTAGAGAGCAAAAGAAGGATCTACACATGGTATTTATCAATTTGGAGAAAGCTTATGACAAAGTACCCCGAAAGGTTAAGTGGTGGGCTCTGGAAAAGAAAAGAGTCCCAACAAAGTACATTACCCTTATCAAGGATATGTATGATGATGTTGTGACTAGTGTCAGAGCATGGATGGTGAAACTAGTGACTTTCCCATTAACATAGGATTACATTAGGGGTCAACTTTGAGCCCCTACATTTTTGCCCTAGTGATGGATGAGGTTACGAAGGGTATACAAGGTGATAATCTTTGGTGTATGCTCTTTGCCGATGATGTTGTGCTAATTGATGAAAGTAGGATTGGGGTTGATAGACAACTGGAGCTGTGGAGACAGACTTTAGAATCAAAGGGATTTAGGCTTAGCAAAACTAAAACAAAGTATATGAAGTGCAAGTTCAGAGGTGTCAGGTCAAAGGATGGAGGTGTCACTTTAGCCGGACAAATAATTCCCAAGAAGGAAGCTTTTGGATATTTAGGATCACCAATGTTGCAGTATAATGGTGAGACTGATGAAGATGATAGTTTTAGAATTCGAGCGGGATAGGTGAAATGGCGACAAGCGTCTGGTATTCTCTGTGACAGGAAAGTCCCACAGAAGCTTAAAGGAAAGTTCTACAGAACGGTAATTAGGCATGCGATGCTGTATGGTGCAGAATGTTGGTCTACAAAAAGCCAACACGTCCAGAAGATAAGTGTAGCAGAGATGCATATGCTGCGATGGAGCTGCGGTCATACAAGAAGAGAGAGAATTAAAAATGATGATATACGTGATAAACTTGGAGTAGCACCGATTGAGAAGAATCTAATCCAACATTGCTTAAGATGGTCTGGACATCTCCAACGGAGGCCGCCCGAGGCACCATTGCGCATTGGAATTATAGACCGCGTCGAATGCTCAAAGAGAGGTAGAGGTTGACCAAGGTTGACATGGGAGGAAGTATTAAAAAGGGACTTGATGGATTGGAATATATCGGAAGAGCTGGTGATGGACAGGAGCGCGTAGAAGTTAGCAATCCACATACCAGAACCATGAGCTATGAGTTTTATAAGTTTTAGATTATAGGATTATGGAACAGAAGCCTAAGACGTAGTGTTTGGTCTTCGACCAATATTATTATTAGTATCATTATTACTATTAGTATTATAATTATCATTTTTTTTATTTATATATGGTCTTTATTTTTATTTTACTTAGTTATTATTATTATTAATTTACTTATTTGACTTTATTTTATTATTATTTTTATTGTTATTATTATGGCTTTTAAATTAACTTTGTCATTTAGTTTTGGGTTCCATCTCTAGCCGATCCCAACTTGTTTGAGAGTAATGTCTTAGTTGTTGTTGTTGTTAGATTTCATTTCAATGCTATTTAGAAACTCCAAGTGAAAATGCTCTTTTTGAGCTCAAAGGATGTTCTAATATGGAAGCGCCAGTTCCAATATTATATCAGTGTGTCAGTATTTATGTCCTGGTAATTGTTCACACAAAATATTTGTTACTATAAACAAATAATAATAATTTCTAATATTTTCTAATAATCATACAATTAATATTGGTAAATAAAAGAATAAAACCTTATTGGTTATCATTGTAATCGATAATTAACAAATAAACAATTATTAATATGCCAATTTTGACTATAATTAGCAAGGATATAAGCATACCATCCTACATTCTATGAGATGAGAAATATGATTAAGGTAACTTAGATTGAAGAAGACGTAAGCGAACATTATCATACCATGCATTCCTAAACAATAGAAAATTTACTGTAGGTATATCAAAGCCCTTCGGACGAGATGCAAAATATTATGGAACATTTTCTTAAAGAGACTTCACTAACAATATTTATCCTTCTCCTTTTTCAATCTTAATTCACCTCCTACCCAAAGTAAAAGAATCAATCTCTTGCCTAATGGCTTATTTGGTTCGACTTATACAAGTCACTTATTTGCTTTTTGGAAGTCAATGCATGTAACAACCCGCATATTTATCGATTTTATATTTAAACATTTTATCGTTAGTCGGATTTTAGTCCGAAAAACTACTTTTTGCATACGGACAAATTAGAACTCGAAACCACTTCCATTGAGTTCGAAACGTCGTTTGCAATCTTTTAAGTATAAACATCGGTATGTTTGGTGATAGTGAAATTTTCGTCACTTTTTGCTTTGGGTCTTTGGTTTAGGCTGCACCTTCTTTAGCTCAGCCCAACCCTCTTCTCTTCATAACTCCATCTCTTCACTAACATTCAAGCTTCAACAAAAATGGTGGTGGGAAAGGGAAATTAAAACTCCAAACTCAAATTCTAATTTGCAAATCCAACATTCAACTCCAAATTCAAGTAGAAGATATTAGATCCAAGCTTTGGATTGCTTCTCCTTGCTTTCAAGCTTCATCTTCATCCATTTTAGTGAAAAGGTGAGATTTTTAATCTCACATCTTGCCTATAATCGTCATTGGACTGTTGGGAATGATTCCCCATCACTTTAGCATGTTTGTTTGAATTGGATTTGGATTGAATGGGCGAAAAGCCCCAATTTTCAGTGTTTTTGGTGATTTCCTGGCACTAGGTCGCTCTGGGGTGTTAGCTTGCTGGCTTTAGGTCGTTTTCGACCTATTATCACTTGGCAGCGTTAGGTCGTTCGACTTCGTTAAGTCGTAGGTCATCTCCGACCTTATATCGCCTTGTTTGTTTGAGTTAAGTCGCACTGGGCTTAGGTCGCACGACCTTGTCTTCTTTAGGTCGCTTGGTTTCGTTAAGGCACTAGGTCGCTCGAAGAGCTTAGGTCGTAGGTCGCTCTACTTCAACCTCGCTAGGTCGTTCGTTTTAGGTCGCTCGGCCTGTTTCATGTTAGGTCGCTCGCCCCAGATAGGTCGCGTGCTCCTTAGGTCGCTTGGCCTGGTCCCGTTAGGTCGTTTGACCCATTGCCATTTTAGGTCGCGAGTTTTAGGTCGCTTGGCCTTGCTTCGTTTAGGTCGTTGGACCTTATATCCTTTAGGTCGCTGGCCTTTACATCGATAGGTCGCTCGCCCACCTCATCACTAGGTCGCTCGGCTCGTCTTCTCGTTAGGTCGTGCATACCACTTAGGTCGCATGGCTCCTTAGGTCGCTTGGCCTCGCTAGGTCGCTTGCCTCCACTAGGTCGTTCGACCCGTATGCATGTTAGGTCGCTCTGCATGATTGGCCGCATCATCAACTTATACTTTGATGCATTTTGAGTTGATTTCTTTGGACTTTTCTCACATCTTCGAATGTGAGCTTTTGTGATTTGATTTGTTTTCAACAATCGATTTGGTGGTTCGTCACTTCAAAAACATGAAGGCTTCAATACTAGCAGTAAATATCTCCAAATGATTTCAACACTCTTTTAAATACAAAGCTCGTTTTCTCAAACCGTTTTCCAATCTACTAGTATATACAAGCCTTTACTTCACTCGGATGAGAAATCGAATTAAACGACTTAGTAAAACGAGTGGTATGAAACGCTTGCGTTCACTTCGTCGCTTAGCTCTTGGACTTGTTCGATTGAACCCTTTTGTGACAATTTTCTAGTGAAGATTTACAGCTTGTTCGTAAATATTTATGTTAAGCAAGTGGTTATGGGACATGAAGCTAAACTCATATATTTACTAGCTTGGTGTGATTGACACTTCTTGATGATCATGACGATCATTTTTGTGATTTAGACTAGCAACTGTGCGATGTCTCTTTGTCTGCGAGGGAGACTAGACCCCGCTTTTGTGATGTTTCGCCATCACATATATGGGGTAGCACCCCATGGTCTTCGGGCCGTTCATGTGTTAAAATTTAATGGATAGCTTCCATGAGATAGCTTCTCGTTCATGTGTTATACACGTTGGTCAGTTTTCCTGCTCCCGTTCATGTGTTAGGCCTCCCTCCTTTATGTGTTTTCCTGGATTTCGTGTGTTGATTTCTAGAATTTGTGCTTCACCAATTTTCATGATTTTCATTGATATGATATCAGTTTTTGTGCATTAGTGAATTCATGTGTTATTGACTTGTTTTGAATACAAGTTTAGGGTATGATACCCTATTTTATCTTTGAGAAGATCCTTGTGATTATGATTAATCTTTTGTTGATTATCATTTACATACTTATAGTAGTATGCCATTATGGTTGTTACATGTTCATGCCATGTCTTTTACTTTATACCATATCATCTGATATTTATAGCTAGACTGATCCGTTTATTATTTTCTTAAAAATAATACTCGGGTCAGACCGAGATGTTACAGGTGCTTCTGCTTGACTTCTCTTCAGGATATTTCTGACTTTTGGCTAACTGCTTAGATTAGTAGTTTTTGGATATACACATTTGAGATATAGACTCTATGTGGTGTACTTATTATTTTGTATAGCACGTGTTGCTATTCTTTTGTATTATCGTGGATCTTTCTGACCACTTCTCTGATGTACACTTTCATGTGTTATATATATTTATTCATATCTTCTTCCGCCTTTGTGATATGGATGTCTGTGACTGATTTATGTTATGTTTATTTCTATGTTTGTTTCCGAAGATTATATATAGCCACCGTGTGATAGCTTTGAGTTTGTATCGGTATGTCGGATTTCCTCCTTAAATGTTATGCATTCCATTCTATCTGACATATCGGTGCTCGCACAAAGAAGTTACATGGATGGTCGCTCCTCCACAGCCTTATTCTCCATGCTAATTGACAGCATTACATCGTAGTGTTCTTTGTTAGCGTGGGTATTGAGGTGGGGCGTCACAGCTTGGTATCGGAGCCAAACTTCAGAACAATGTAGAATAACTTAACATGGATCATCGTCCTAAGTCCACCTTAGGAGTTGTGTTTCAGGATTTAGTTCGAGTCTTCGAACCGATTCATCCTATTTTCTTTATGATTCCTTGTTTCATCTATCAAGATTGCTTGATATTATCTGGTGAATAACCTTTTTCTTCTTCTCTCTTTCTTAAGGGAGAGAATGTCTAGACCAGGTCGTCCTAGAGTCGGACCATCTACTGTTACTCCCTAAGATGGAGTTTTCATGACCGCTCAACAGCTTCTTGATTTAGTAAAGAATGCTCAAGCAGCTGGTCCTAATCAGGAACCTACTCATCCTAAGTCTGGATTTGCACGTTTGTGCAACGATTATACCAACTTGGGTGGGAAACCATTCAAAGGTTCTGAAACTATTATCAAGGTCCAGGCTTGGTTAAGAACCTGCGATAGAATCTTTTCTAGCATGAATCTAGTCGATCTTCACCGTGTTCAGGTGGCTTCCAGTATGCTCTAAGAGAGAGCATTGGATTGGTACGAACTTCTTATTTCTGAGATTAATGAAGCGGATCTCACCTAGGAGCAATTCCGGGAACGCTTCGAGTTGAAATTCGTACCTGAAGCAGAGAAGGTGACATTGGCTCGACGTTTTATAGACCTTGTTCAAGGTGAATCCTCTGTGACAGATTATGTCGCATCCTTCGAGTCACTGTCCAAATATGGGGTTGAATACATCAACACCCCCATTGAAGAAGAATCAAAGATTCGTCTATGGCTTAAACAAGAATCTCAAGAAGCCATTACTTCTAAAGTTAGAAGTTCCTTTCGACCAACTTATTGATATCGCTCTTCGTCTTGAAGAGGCTGATAAGGACAGTGATGTTGTAGTGGTGGCTTCCAAACCAAACTTCAACAACAAGAAGAGGCCAAACAAATTCAAAGGTCCTTATCCCAACAAAAAGGGTAAGCAAGCAACTCCTGCTGCAAAGGCATTTTCCCCCAGTGATAGGAAATGCTTCAACTGTGGTGCTAAGGGCCATTTTTCGAACAAGTGTTCAAAGCCCCGCTCTTCTCGCTATTGTAAAAGTCCAGATCATTTTATGCATCAATGTACTAAGCTTCAAGACAAGGAGGGAAAGTTAAACGTTGCTCAAGCACCTGGCAACACATCTCGCGGACAAGGTATGTCTCATTCTGTCCTTGATGGCATTATTATATTTCATGATCAACCTATTAGAGTTCTCTTTGATACGGGTGCATCCCATTCTTTTATATCAAAGGAACTTGTCGACGATTTTTCTTTAAGTGTTGTTGCTTTAATGACTTCTTTAAGAATTGCGAATCCGGTTGGTGGATCCGCAACTCTTAGTCTACTTTGTAAAGATGACGAGATTATTTTGTGTGATTTTTATTTCCTAGCCGATTTGCATGTCATGCGTTACTTAGGCTTCAGAATGATTTTGGGTATGGATTGGCTTACTCGTTATGAAGCTCATATCCTATGTCCGGAGCGGACTATTTGTCTTCGACATCCACTATCTGTTAAGGGGATTTCTATTGTTCTTAAAGATTCCGATTCCGCTTTGGTTGCATCTTTATATTCTTTAAATCCTCGTGATAATGATGATGAGGAGGATGTCATTTCTCTTATTCACGTCGTTCGTGAATTTTCCGACATCTTTGAGCCCGTTTTAGGATTACCACCTAAGCGAGCAATTGAGTTCAAAATTAATCTTATACTTGCAGCTCAACCTATTACCCGTCCTCCTTATCGCATGTCCAATAAGGAGAATGAAGAGATGCGCAAACAACTATCCGAGTTGGAGACGAAGCAACTTATTCGCTCTAGTTCCTCGCCTTGGGGAGCTTAAGCTATTTTCGTAAATAAGTCTGATGGTACACTTAGGCTTTGCGTCAACTACCGCAAGCTTAATGATCTTACTATTAAGAATAAATACCCTTTACCTTGGATTGATGATCTGTTTGATCAGCTTAGTGGTGCTACAGTCTTTTCACAATTGGACTTGGCTACCGGTTTTCATCAGCTTCGTATTGCAGAGGATAGTATTCCTTTGACTTCTTTCCGTACTCGGTATGGATCTTATGAGTGGCTAGTTATGCCATTCGGTTTAACGAATGCTCCGGCTTATTTTGTTGATCTTATGAATCGAGTTTTCAAAGATTTCCTCGATCGGTTTGTTCTCATCTTTATTGATGATATCCTCGTGTATTCTAAAACCGAGGAGGAACATGAAAAGCATCTTCGGATTGTCTTGGAAACTCTTAGGAGCAATCAATTGAAAGCAAAATTTTCTAAATGCCACTTTTGGCAATCTAGTGTGAAGTTTCTCGGTCATATTATTTCTGAATCTGGAATATCAGTGGATCCTTCAAAGATTGAAGCGATTCAAAATTGGAAGAGACCGGAGAGCGTGACTGAAATCCGTAGCTTTCTCCGATTGGCAGGTTATTACCGCCGTTTCATAAAAGACTTTTCTAAGATTGCCGTGCCTCTTACTGGCTTAACAAAGAAAGGTGTTAAATACGTTTGGTCTGACAAATGTGAAACTTCTTTTCAAAAATTAAAAGAACTCCTTTCTGATGCTCCCATTCTTGTTATTCCCGAAGGAATCAAGATTTTGTTGTTTATACCGATGCTAGTCGCGTTGGTTTGGGTGCCGTTCTTATGCAAAAAGAACGTGTTATTGCTTATGCTTCTAGGCAATTGAAGCCGGCAGAGACTAGATATGCCACACATGATTTAGAAACCGCGGCTATCGTTTTCGCCCTTCGAATTTGGCGACACTATCTTTTGGGAGAGAAATTTATACTTTATACTGATCATAAGTCTCTGAAATATTTATTTTCTCAAAAGGAACTTAATTTGCATCAACAGCGTTGGCTCGAGTTCCTTGCCTCTTATGATCTTGATATCCTTTATACTTCTGGAAAGGGAAATCGGGTTACCGATGCACTTAGCCGCAATCAACAAGCGGTTGTTTCAATGATGATATCCGAATGGAGGGATCTCGAGGATTTATCCACTTGTGAAATTCGAGATCGTGTCTCCGAATTATGTTCATCTCTGGTTTTATGTAGCCTTGAGGCTCGGCCTTCTCTTTTAGACCGCATTCTTAAGGCTCAACAGCTAGATCCTGAATTGGCTTCACTTGGCCAAAATCTTAAGGATAAAACCGATATTGAAGGTTTGAAAGACTTCGATATTGATTTTCGTGGCGGCATTCGAAAATTTGGTAGACTGATCGTACCAAATATTAGTGATCTTCGTAAAGATATTCTAGAAGATTCTCACCGTTCCAAATATTCCATTCATCCCGGTAACAGTAAAATGTATGCAGATATGAAGTGACTTTATTACTGGGAGGGAATGAAATCTGATATCGCTAACTTTGTTAAGTGTTGCATGACTTGCCAACTTGTTAAGGCTGAACATCAAAGGCCTGGTGGGTTATTGCAACCATTGGAAATTCCAGTTTGGAAGTGGGATCAAATTTCCATGGATTTTATTGATGGCCTTCCCCGTTCTCGTTCGGGTCATAATAGTTTATGGGTGATCGTTGACAGACTTACTAAATCTGCCCATTTTATTCCTGTTCGGTCAAACCGAACCGTTCCTCTTCTGGCCAAACTCTTTATCAAAGAAATTGTTAAACTGCATGGAGTTCCTTCTTCCATTGTTAGTGATCGAGATCCATTGTTTACCAGTGGATTCTGGAAGAGTCTTCAAAAAGCTTTGGGAACGAAGCTTAATTTTAGAACCGCTTACCACCCCCAGTCCGATGGACAAACTGAGCGTGTGAATCAAACTCTTGAAGATCTTCTTCGTTCTTGTGTGCTTGATTTCGGTGGAAGTTGGGAAGATCATATTTCACTCGTTGAATTTTCCTATAATAACAGCTTCCAATCTAGTATTGGTATGGCTCCTTTCGAGGCACTCTATGGAAAGCCATGCCGATCTCCTTCTTGTTGGCTTGAGGCCGGTGAGAAGCTGGTCTTAGGTCCAGACTTTATTCGAGATTCCGCAGAAAAGATTGAACTTATTCGACATAGGATGAAAGAAGCCCAGAGTAGACAAAAATCCTATGCCGATAATCGAAGAAGGAAATTAGAATTTTCTGTTGGAGATCTTGTATTTATTCGTGTTTCACCCATGAAGGGTGTTGTACGCTTCAGTCGATCAGGAAAGTTAGCGCCTCGATATATTGGGCCATTTCCTATCACTGAACGTATTGGCTCCATGGCTTATCGCCTTTCATTACCGGCTCAGTTTTCCGCCATGCATGACGTGTTTCATGTTTCTCAATTACGGAAGTGCCTTCGGGATTCCGATTCTATTCTCGAGCCCGGTGTTGTGGAAGAGATTGAAGTTTCACCTAATTTAACTTATGAGCAGAATCCTATTCGAATTATTGCTTCGGAGGTCAAACGACTTCGAAATAAAGATGTTCCGCTTGTTAAAGTTCAATGGTCCTCAAATCCTAAGGATTGCTCTTGGGAAACTAGAGAATTCATCGAGCGAACACATCCGGACTTACTTTCACATGCTCTTTTAGGTGAACTTCTATTTTAAATTTCTTTTGTGTTAATATGCTTTTATGGTTGTTACTTTTTATTTCCATCTTACATATTGCGAGGACGCAATTTCTTTAAGGAGGGGAGTCTGTAACAACCCGCATATTTATCGATTTTATATTTAAATATTTTATTTAAACATTTTATCGTTAGTCGGATTTTAGTCTGAAAAACTAATTTTTGCATATGGATGAAGTAGAACTCGAAACCACTTCCATTGAGTTCGAAACGTCGTTTGCAATCTTTTAAGTATAAACATCGGTATGTTTCATGATTGTGAAATTTTCGTCACTTTTTGCTTTGGGTCTTTTGTTTGGGTTGCACCTTCTTTAGCTCAGCCCAACCCTCTTCTCTTCATAACTCCATCTCTTCACTAACATTCAAGCTTCAACAAAAATGGTGGTGGGAAAGGGAAATTAAAACTCCAAACTCAAATTCTAATTTGCAAATCCAACATTCAACTCCAAATTCAAGTAGAAGATATTAGATCCAAGCTTTGGATTGCTTCTCCTTGCTTTCAAGCTTCATCTTCATCCATTTTAGTGAAAAGGTGAGAGTTTTAATCTCACATCTTGACTATAATCGTCATTGGACTGTTGGGAATGATTCCCCATCACTTTAGCATGTTTGTTTGAATTGGATTTGGATTGAATGGGCGAAAAGCCCCAATTTTCAGTGTTTTTGGTGATTTCCTGACACTAGGTCGCTCTGGGGTGTTAGCTCGCTGGCTTTAGGTCGTTTCCGACCTATTATCACTCGGCAACGTTAGGTTGTTCGACTTTGTTAAGTCGTAGGTCGTCTCCGACCTTATATCGCCTTGTTTGTTTGAGTTAAGTCGCACTGGGCTTAGGTAGCACGACCTTGTCTTCTTTAGGTCGCTTGGTTTCATTAAGGCACTAGGTCGCTCGAAGAGCTTAGGTCATAGGTCGCTCTGCTTCAACCTCGCTAGGTCATTGGTTTTAGGTCGCTCGGCCTATTTCGTGTTAGGTCGCTCGCCCCAGATAGGTCGCGTGCTCCTTAGGTTGCTTGGCCTGGTCCCGTTAGGTCGTTTGACCCATTGCCATTTTAGGTCGCGAGTTTTAGGTCGCGAGTTTTAGGTCGCTTGGCCTTGCTTCGTTTAGGTTGTTGGACCTTATATCCTTTAGGTCGCTGGCCTTTACAGCGATAGGTCGCTCGCCCACCTCATCACTGGGTCGCTCGGCTCGTCTTCTCGTTAGGTCGCGCATACCACTTAGGTCGCATTACCCCTTAGGTCGCATGGCTCCTTAGGTCGCTTGGCCTCGCTAGGTCGCTTGCCTCCACTAGGTCGTTCGACTCGTATGCATGTTAGGTCGCTCTGCATGATTGGCCGCATCATCAACTTATACTTTGATGCATTTTGAGTTGATTTCTTTGGACTTTTCTCACATCTTCGAATGTGAGCTTTTGTGATTTGATTTGTTTTCAGCAATCGATTTGGTGGTTCGTCACTTCAAAAACATGAAGGCTTCAATACTAGCAGTAAATATCTCCAATTGATTTCAACACTCTTTTAAATACAAAGCTCGTTTTCTCAAACCGTTTTCCAATCTACTAGTATATACAAGCCTTTACTTCACTCGGATGAGAAATCGAATTAAACGACTTAGTAAAACGAGTGGTATGAAACGCTTGCGTTCACTTCGTCGCTTAGCTCTTGGACTTGTTCGATTGAACCCTTTTGTGACAATTTTCTAGTGAAGATTTACAGCTTGTTCGTAAATATTTATGTTAAGCAAGTGGTTATGGGACATGAAGCTAGACTCATATATTTACTAGCTTGGTGTGATTGACACTTCTTGATGATCATGACGATCATTTTTGTGATTTAGACTAGCAATTGTGCGATGTCTCTTTGTCTGCGAGGGAGACTAGACCCCGCTTTTGTGATGTTTCGCCATCACATATATGGGGTAGCACCCCATGGTCTTCGGGTCGTTCATGTGTTAAAATTTAATGGATAGCTTCCATGAGATAGCTTCTCGTTCATGTGTTATACGCGTTGGTCAGTTTTCATGCTCCCGTTCATGTGTTAGGCCTCCTCCCTTTATGTGTTTTCCTGGATTTCGTGTGTTGATTTCTAGAATTTGTGCTTCACCAATTTTCATTATTTTCATTGATATGATATCAGTTTTTGTGCATTAGTGAATTCATGTGTTATTGACTTGTTTTGAATACAAGTTTAGGGTATGATACCCTATTTTATCTTTGAGAAGATCCTTGTGATTATGATTAATCTTTTGTTGATTATCATTTACATACTTATAGTAGTATGCCATTATGGTTGTTACATGTTCATGCCATGTCTTTTACTTTATACCATATCATCTGATATTTATAGCTAGACTGATCCATTTATTATTTTCTTATAAATAATACTCGGGTCAGACCGAGATGTTACAAGTGCTTCTGCTTGACTTCTCTTCAGGATATTTCTGACTTTTGGCTAACTGCTTAGATTAGTAGTTTTTGGATATACACATTTGAGATATAGACTCTATGTGGTGTACTTATTATTTTGTATAGCACGTGTTACTATTCTTTTGTATTATCGTGGATCTTTCTGACCACTTCTCTGATGTACACTTTCATGTGTTATATATATTTATTCATATCTTCTTCCGCCTTTGTGATATGGATGTCTGTGACTGATTTATGTTATGTTTATTTCTATGTTTGTTTCCGAAGATTATATATAGCCACCGTGTGATAGCTTTGAGTTTGTATCGGTATGTCGGATTTCCTCCTTAAATGTTATGTCCATTCTATCTGACATATCGGTGCTCGCATAAAGAAGTTAGATGGATGGTTGCTCCTCCACAGCCTTATTCTCCGTGCTAATTGACAGCATTACATCGTAGTGTTCTTGGTTAGTGTGGGTATTGAGGTGGGGCATCACAATGCATATTCATTTTGGCTTTCAAAAATTCAAAAACTTATTTAAGTCAATCCAAACGAGGCAATTGAACTAGCTTAGCAGCCTCTACAAAAAATTGAAAAATATTCTTGAGAAAAAAAATAAAAATGGTAACAAATATGTGACCTGAAACAACAAAAATAACTAGAAGTTTGGCCTATACCATTGTCAATAATCAAAATTATACGTTAGTATATTTAATTGTATCTTTAGAAATTACTTTACAGCAGTGTTTACTTCATGTTTCACATAATAATGCACCGGTAAACAATGTTAAAACAATTATTAAATACGTGTGGAATTGGACGATTTTGAGCCAAAATGAATTATTTTCACATAATTCAAATTTACTATTTGATAATAACAATTTTTTTACAAAAGATGGCGAGTGAAATTAATTTATAGAAATTCAAAATCGGTGAACGAAAAAAAAATTATTACAACATAATTCCTCTTTCAATTTTTCTTTCATTTCCTTTTCCAACTCAAAAGCACATTCTTCTTTCTTTCAAACTTTCCCTTTTCCCACGGCTTTCCATTCCCCCAACCCATTCTTTTAAAGGCACCCTAAATTACTCTTCAAAACTACTTTTTCCTTCATCGTTCACAATTGTTATATCAAAATATCTAAACTTGTCCGGACTTGGTAATAATATATGATACGTCCAACATCACATATCATTCTAATTGCCTTTGCAATAACAAAATGCATTCAAGAATGTTGTTTGCGCTATTTTATTGTCATAAAAAGGCAATTTCCCAATGATCTAGAATGCTGTCTACACAAATTTAATATCATAAACGCAACAAATTCCCAATGAAAATGTGCCTCTCATGTGATTTAAATTCATAAAATATATTATTATCGATTGAATATTAATCTCAAGTCCTTAAAATCAAAATTAATTGTGACGCCCCACTTCTATGGTCATGCTAGCCAAGGACACTACGGTGTAATGTCTTCGACTAGCATGAAGAATAAGGCTGTTGAGGAGCGACCATTTGTGTAATTTCTTTGTGCAAGTACTGATATGTTAGATAATATAACTTTACATTTCATTTCAAGAGTAAATCCGACATATCAAATACAAACTCAAAGCTACCACACAGTGGCTATGTGGACTTCGGAAACAAATATAGAAATAAACATAACACAAATCAGTCACAGATATTCATATCACAAAGGCGGAAACAGATATGAATATATCACATAGAAGTGTACATCAAAATAGTGGTCAACTAGATCCACTACATCACAAAATAATAGCTACAAGTGAAAGAATAATTATACATCAAGGAGTCTATAGCTCAAATGTATAATAACAAAACTACTATGCTAAAGTAGTTAGCCAAAAGTCAGGTGACGGGCCCTGATAAGAAGTCAAGCAGAAGCACCTAAAATACCTCGGTTTAACCCGAGTATTATTTAAGAAGAAAATAATAAACGGATCAGTCTAGCTATAAATATCAGATAAAATGAGATAGGATATGAGATATGACAAAAACGTATGATAACCAAAAATGCCATACTGTGTCAAGTATACATCAAATAACAACTAAAATCATACGATATCTCAAATCAACTCGAAGCACCAAAAAGAATCACATTCTTTAAATAATTCACCAAAACACAAATATTGACAAAATATATCAATGCCAATCCACGAAAATTGGTGAAACACAAATTCTAGAAATCACAACCAGAAATCCAGAAATCACAAAGGGGAAGGCCTATCACAAACGGGAGCATGTAAACTCACCAACACATGTATCAAAAATGGGTCACTATCCCATGGTCGCTAACCATAGAGTCGGTGCAACAACGTAGTACAATAACGGTATGCCCGATGAACCTAATACTCAAGTGATTCGGAACAACGACGTAGTACAATAACGATACGCCCGATGAACCTGATAAACCGAGACAACGACGTAGTACAATAACGGTATGCCCGATGAACCAAAAAGCCGGGACATCGATGTAGTACAATAACGGTTTATCCGATGAACCAAACACCATAAAAGAACATGGGTCGCTAGCCCACAAAGGAATGAGACGAAGCTCAATAAAACGAGGTACAGTCCCCTACGTGGACAAAGAGACATCGCACATTGCTAGTCTAAACCACAAAATGATCATCATAGATCAATAAAAAGTGTGAATTACACTAAGCTAGTAAATAGATGAGTTTAGCTTCATGTCCCATAACCACTGCCTTAACTTAAATATTTACGAACAAATTGTAGGTTTCCACTCGAAAATTGTCACAAGAGTTTCAATCGAACAAGTTAAAGAATTAACCGACGAAGTAAACGCAAGCGTTTCATACCACTTGTTTTGCCAAGCCGTTTAATTAGATTTTCTCATATGAATGAGGTAAAGGCACCCTAAATTACTCTTCAAAACTACTTTTTCCTTCATCGTTCTCAATTGTTATATCAAAATATCTAAACTTGTCCGGACTTGGTAATAATATATGATACGTCCAACATCACATATCATTCTAATTGCCTTTGCAATAGCAAAATGCATTCAAGAATGTTGTTCGCGCTATTTTGCTGTCATAAAAAGGCAATTTCCCAATGATCTAGAATGTTTTTTGCATAAATTTAATATCATAAATGCAACAAATTCCCAATGAAAATGTGCCTCTCATGTGATTTAAATTCATAAAATATATTATTATCGATTGAATATTAATATCAAGTCCTTAAAATCAAAATTAATTATGATGCCCCACCTCTATGGTCACGCTAGCGAAGGACACTACGGTATAATGCCATCGACTAGCACGAAGAATAAGGCTGTTGAGGAGCGACCATCTATGTAATTGCTTTGTGTGAGTACCGATATGTCAGATAATATAACTTTACATTTCATTTCAAGAGGAAATCCGACATATCAAATACAAACTCAAAGCTACCATACAGTAGCTATGTGGACTTCAGAAACAAATATAGAAATAAACATAACACAAATCAGTCACAGATATTCATATCACAAAGGCGGAAACAGATATGTATATATCACATAGAAGTGTACATCAAAATAGTGGTCAACTAGATCCACTACATCACAAAAGAATAGATACAAGTGCTAGACAAAAGAATAATTATACATCAAGGAGTCTATAGCTCAAATGTATAATAAAAAAACTACTATGCTAAAGTAGTTAGCCAAAAGTCAGGTGACGGACTCTGATAAGAAGTCAAGCAGAAGCACCTGAAATACCTCGGTCTGACCCGAGTATTATTTAAGAAGAAAATAATAAACGCATCAGTCTAGCTATAAATATCAGATAAAATGAGAAAGGATATGAGATATGACAAAAACGTATGATAACCAAAAATGTCATACTATGTCAAATATACATCAAATAACAACTAAAATCATACGATATCTCAAATCAACTCGAAGCACCAAAAAGAATCACATTCTTTTAATAATTCACCAAAACACAAATATTGACAAAACATATCAATGCCAATCCATGAAAATTGGTGAAACACAAATTCTAGAAATCACAACCAGAAATCTAGAAATCACAAAGGGGGAGGCCTATCACAAACGGGGAGCATGTAAACTCACCAACACGTGTATCACAAATGGGTCACTATCCCATGGTTGCTAACCATAGAGTTGGTGCAACAACGTAGTACAATAACGGTACGCCCGATGAACCTGATACTCAAGTGATTCGGAACAACGACGTAGTACAATAACGGTACACCCGATGAACCTGATAAACTGAGACAATGACGTAGTACAATAACGGTACACTCGATGAACCAAAAAGCCGGGACATCGATGTAGTACAATAACGGTACATCCAATGAACCAAACACCATAAAAGAACATGGATCGCTAGCCCACAAAGGAATGAGACGAAGCTCAATAAAACGAGGTACAGTTCTCTACGTGGACAAAGAGACATCGCACATTGCTAGTCTAAACCACAAAATGATCATCATAGATCAATAAAAAGTGTGAATTACACTAAGCTAGTAAATAGATGAGTTTAGCTTCATGTCCCATAACCACTGGCTTAACTTAAATATTTAGAACAAATTGTAGATTTCCACCCGAAAATTGTCACAAGAGTTTCAATCGAACAAGTCAAAGAATTAACCGAAAATTGTCACAAGAGTGTGGATCGAGTTGGGCGGTAGTTGCGGCTATGCGTTACCAATAGTCCGAAAGTGTAATTGATATATCTACCCTGGCATTGCCTAGTTGTGCCGTGTCACCTACCCTAGCGCGCCTTCTACGAGTTTGTTTTATACTATACTTATGGAGTGCCCTCTGACGACATCCAGTACAGGCGGGATTACGGTACCGTATAGACTATGGGAATATATAATATGTGTTAAGAGGTAAATGGGTAACGCCTTAACGCTATTTTAATCATTTACTTTACTTTAGACATTATTATAATAGTGTATATTACTACATAGTAGATAGTTTAACGGATCCTTAAAGGATGGGCAATCCCAAGCAATCCTTTAAGTTACTGATGCATTTCCTTTGTAGTTCACTTGAGTTGATTTACATTTTATAAGTATGTATGTCCTTACTCGAGTGTTTTGTGTTTTGCTATACACTCGGGTCAGCCTGAGTTTCACAGCTTTGGATTCATCTTTTTGGAGCTAGAGATCCGTCGAAGATTTAGCTGTCTACCGGATATTTCCATCCCACTTATTTCCACTCAGCTTTTGTTTTTCTAGTAGAGAACTTATGTATCTAAACTTTCAGTTGTATTTGTGTTCAGACTTGGGTATTATGTATTAGTTCGTGACTATGTATCTAGGAGCTTCATGAACTCCTATGCTTATTTTATTCCGCTGCGAGTTATTCTGATATTCTGTGTCTGTGATTCTGTGATTGATTTTATTTGCCCCAAATTTTATTAACAATCTGTTGTTTTGAATTATTCAAGTTTTACATGTGTGGTTTTATTTTTGATTTGAATGGTCCAAAATGGTGGGATGTTACAGTTGGTATCAGAGCCCAGGTTTTAGGTAAACCTTAGCCTATGGGGTAAAAACTCATTAGAGATAGGGTAGAAATACCCTAGAATGAGTAAAATCAATCTTAGAATCATTCTTTGCGGGAGAACGTATTTTCAAGTATAAAATGGTTTTCAAATGGTTTTCAAATGATTTTTCAAGGATTATTTTGGATATAAAATTTTCTTATTTCAAAATCAAATTCCTTTTCTTAGAATTTCCCTTCTTTTCGAATCCACCTTGTTTAATAGAATTCATTGATTAGGATTTCCATTTTAGTTGAATCTTGTCTTTTGTCTTTCTCCTCTATCTTGGTCCTAAAAAAATTCATTCTTGAATTTCCAGGATGAATCGTAGGAATGCCAGAGGTCAGGGTCGTGGTGTTGCCCCAGTTCCAACACCAGTTGCACCCATTAGGTTTACCATTCTCCGTAAGGAGTTCACTCAGCTAGGTGGTACTAAGTTTACGGGATCAGAGACCATCATTGAGGCTCAGCAGTGGCTGAGGAGTTTGGAAAGGATTTTCGCTGGTTTGGAGATCACCAACGCTCAGAAGCGTCAGTTAGCAGCTTGGCAGTTACAGGAGACAGCCCTGGATTGATGGGAGTCAGTTACAGCAAACACTATTGAGGCAGATATTTCTTGGGAACAGTTTTGGGAGGCTTTTGTGGCGAAGTGGATGCCAAAAGCTGGGAAGTCTCAGCCATACAGGGAGTTTATGGATCTTAAGCAAGGGGATATGTCATTTTCTGAGTATGAGCGGAAGTTCAACAAACTTTCCAAGTTTGGTCCTAACTTGATTGATACCCCTCTTAAGAAGAATGAGAAGTTTATAGCTGGAGCTCGCCCAGAGTTTTATGATCGTCTGATTTCTCATGTGCACAGCCCTTTTACTGGATTGATGGATATGGCCATTAGATATGAGACCCCCACTTCTAAGGAAGCATCTGTTGCTCGTGCATCTTCATCTCAGCCTTCTTTTGGCAACTCTAAGAAGAGGAAGTCTAATTTCCATCGACAGAAGCAGAATTGGCTTAAGAATCCAGGTTTAGGATCTTCTTCTTCCCGAAGGCAGCCTATTGATCTTTCTTCCATCACTTGCTTCAAGTGCGATCAGAAGGGTCACTATGCCAACAGTTGTCCAGCACCTGCTAGTGCCGCCATTCCTCCACCTCAGAATACCAGGAACAACCACTGCCATGTCTGTTTGCAACCTGGAAATTTCAAGAATGATTGTCCCTTGTTTCAGATGGGCAAGACATCTGGAGTCTTTGCCGTGACTTCTTCCACTCGTGCTCTGCCTACTCCACCTTCTCCTAGTGATACCCAAGGTACTCTCCAGGGCACCTTTACTTTGTTTAATTTTCCTGTTCGTGTTTTATTTGATACTGGAGCTTCCCATAGCTTCATTTCTATGGATCTTTGTGACAAGTTTGAGCATATCCTTTCACCTGAGTATGCAATTGTACCTTTGTGTGTTTCTAATCCTATTGGCGGTCCCGCAAACCTTAGTAGGATTTGTAAAATGGTGAAACTCTTCTTTTCCGACCATCGCTTTTCTGGTGATTTCTATGTTCTTGGTTTCGATGCTTTTCACATATTATTTGGAGGAGATTGGCTGAAGATGCATGAAGTTGTTATCTCTTGTAAAACCCGGACTATTTCTCTTGTTGATGATTTTGGAAACCCTTTAGTGATTCAGTGTCATATGCCTCAGGAGTATGCAGGCAGTTTTATCTATTCTCTTGATTCATCCCCTAGTGATCTTGATTCTACTCCTATAGTCAAACTCTACCCCAATGTGTTTGGTGAAGTCACTTCTTTACCTCCTAAACGGGAAATTGAATTTCGTATTGATCTTATTCCTGGAGCTCGACCTGTAGTTCTTCATCCCAGAAGGATGGCACCCTGCGAGAAGGTTGAGTTTAGGAAGCAAATTGAAGACTTGTTCTCTAAAGGTTTGATCAGACCTAGTCATTCCGAATGGGGAGCAGCGGTGGTTTTTGTCACTAAGTCTGATGGTTCTTTGAGGATGTGTGTTGATTATAGGGAGCCGAACAAGATCACTATGAAAATAGATATCCAATGCCTCATATTAATGATAGTTCGATCAGCTTTATGGAGCTACTATATTCTCTCAACTCGATCTTGCCACCGGTTTCCACCAGCTCGGAATTGCCGTGGAAAGTATTCCCAATACTTCTTTCCATTCTGAGGATGGTTTCTTTGAATGGTTAGTTATGCCTTTTGGTTTGACTAATGCCCCAGCTTTCTTTGTTGACCTTATGAATCGTGTCTTTCGTGATGTTCTTAATAAGTTTGTTCTAGTCTTCATCGACGATATTCTTGTTTTCTCTAAGTCAGAGGAGGAGCATGAATCTCATTTGAACATTGTTCTAGGAACTCTCAGGAGTCATCAGTTGAAGGCTAAATTCTCGAAATGCCGTTTCTAGAAAGATGAAGTCCGATTTCTTGGACATATTGTTTCTGGTAATGAAGTTTATATTGATCCCGTTAAGATCGCTACGAACAATGTAAGTCTATCATATTGAATTTTCGAGTTCTAATTCGATCGTATGGAGAAGATAGCTTTTTGGACCCAATTATCATATTGAATTTTCGATATAAATTTCAACGCGTTTATATACCGTACGACTAAATGATAACTCTAAATGCTACGAAATTTGAAATCCAATTAAAATACACTATTACGGATCAAATGGAACTGGTTTCGTCGAACTCCAAGACGGTGGCTCGGAAGGCTATTTTTACTCGTCAATTTAAAAAAATTATTTTTAAAATCGAACAAAATCACTTTTAAATTCAATTTAAAAGTTTGATTGTCTTCATTCTTATAAATAAAAATTAAATAAGCTTTGAAATTATTTTTATCTAGCCTAAAACTCAATATTCCATATTTAAACCAATTTTTAAATTATTAAATTAAACAATAAAATTATCCCAAAATCATTATATTTGAAATTCAAGTTAAAAATTAACCTTTAAATATTTAAAATCAATTAAATATTCCAATTTCAAATAACCAAAATTATGGGTCATTACATTTAAAGTTAGCGATTTTTTTCCAAATCTTTTATCAATGTTTTCAATAGGATAATTAAGTGTTTGAATAATGATTGGCGGTTTTCTAGCTTTTTTAAGAGAGTTTAAATAAATGTTTAAAAGAAAAGCTATTATAAATAAATTGGTTTAATCTTGGCTCTACAAGCCGACGAGTAGATTGGATTTTTCTATTCGTGAGATCCAGATGTGAGGTGCTTAAACTAAGGAGATGTCAGGAGCAACCAGTGCCCTGGCTCACCTGGCTTCTTCTCTGGGCGAGGTATAGATAAGGTCAAAATGTCGAAAGCGAGTTAAGTATAAAAAGATTTAAATTTTCCATATTTAAATTAAATACAACTTTGATTGTACTTAGATGATCTTTTTACACTTGGTGTTAAAGCCCGAAGAGGGAACTCGTACTATCCGTTGAATATAAAAGGTGATTTCACCGTGGTTCCGCCCATAGTATTTGTTGAATATGGGAGTTGATATTGAGTTTAATTAGATGATTTCTATAGATTCTGCTCACTTAATATTTACTGATTTTGGATTAACATCCGAGTAACATGGTTTCAACCAAATCAAAATTATGAGTTTGAATTTAGAAATCTCGGTCAAGATTTAAATAATATAATTTAGAATCAGTTTAATTCCTATACTTAAAATTTGTTGGTTTGGATTTATAGCAAACGATGTCTTGAATAACATTGTTTTTGATCCATTGTAAAAGTTATGATTAGGAAACCTTTGTTACGATTTAAATAAATGATTTGGAAATATTTTCTTAAGAAGAGATGAAATGATTTAGAATTTAAAAAGGGTTTTCTATAATCAAAGGATTTGATAAGAGAGGTTTAATAATTCCTACATATCGGAAAGAATGTTTTAGAAATATATATCTCTCCAAAAGAGATTTTGATAAAAAGAATGATTCCCCACTCACAGGACCTTTTTTTTTATCGGTGATTGATTCGAAGGAACCGGGGTCGGATCTAGGTAATGTCTATCCGGAAACCACTTCGAACCAATGTATGTGTTCAAAAAATGAAGACATGTTAAAGAAAATGAAGAAAGAAGACTGAGGATTTTCGGGGTGAAAGGAGTACTTGTTGATCATTCTGGTTAGCTCTCAAATACTAAAGTAGTAGTGGTCCCTTCAATTCTGAAACTCTTTGGGTTGCAAGGACTTTTCGCTACTAATCCTATGGATAGTTCCCGACATAATGTGGTAGGAGAGTGCCTTTGGTTTTGTTCAATCCTAGAACGAACTTGTATGGATGGATGCTGACAGTGCATTCTTGAGATTCCATCGTTGACTTTTATAACCACACATCTATTTGATGGCGGAGAAGGAAACTTCTCTTAACTTAACACCCTTCTCTGAGACAAATGAGCTTGGAGGTTGTATGTTTGTGGAAGTCAATAGTGATCGATGGGATGGCAATGTGGCATTCAAAGTGAAATGGGCAAAGTAAAAGGTAATCGTTACCTCAAACCTCACACCCAAAAATGGTCAAATCCAGAGTAGATGCATTAAGGCTATGTGGTTCGCAACAATTAGAATATGATCATCTCTTTCTAGATAAATTATTGTGGATGTATGCTGTGATGGACCTCGGATAGGTTGGTAACGGTCGGGTAATGACATATTAGGTACTATCTAGAGGTAGGTCGGTCTTGTGTTGGTAGAGGACCATTAGTTGGACCTTGGCACATTTTCTTAGAGATGTAATGCAGGAACCGAAAGGTAGTCCCTTTACTTGGTCATTTCTATGGAAACTCATTCTCCAATAAGAGCCTTTACAACTTTAGATGTAGAAAGCCTTGTGTTACAAGGTGGTATGCTACAATTTAATAATGTAATAATTTCGGCAAAGATTAATAAGTTTGTTTGCAAATGTTTTTTTAAAGATATGTCATTAAAAATAATATCGAGTGATTTTACATAATAATGATTTGGTTATCATAAGATAAAAATCTATTCCGTGTTTATTTTAATGAAAGAAAAAACCCCTTCATTAGAAAAGCAAGAATCTCTTACAAAAAGAGAAAATAAAGAATCAATGCATCGATTTCAATCCTATCTTTCTTTTCTTAAGAGCTTCATGCCTTCCTAATGAAGGATTTTTTCTTCCATTAAAAAAATGATTTTTTTCCCATTTCCTAAAAGAAAATTTTACTTATTTTACATTTAGTTTTGGCATAACAAAGCTTGAACTGCCTTTTCGCACTTGGCCGACCCCGAATCAATGGGGTATGGTAGATTAATAGTTGGTAACAATTTTTCTACGATGCCGAAAAATCACAAGATGGTATTAAGTGATCATTGTTGTCCATTGGATTCCAAAAGAATAACTTTGTTAGGATTGAATAATTGCTGCAATTCTTCCTGAATAGACTTGATTCTCCCGTCAAGACTTTCTTAGAAAGCCTTACCTGAACTCTCCCGATTAAATATGATAAAGCCTAAAAAACAACTAACAATTATCATTTCGTCATTATAGATTGAGATCTTATTCAGAGATTTTTCTTTATTACAAAGTGGTCTACGAAAAATTCTACGGAACGTCAATGCCTGTCGGATTATTTGTCACAAAAATTATGTTATAAAAAATTGATTAACCAATTGTGTATTCGGGAGTCAAAAACTAGAAATATCTACAAGATCGGATCATAATTTGTATTGATTAAACATAATGTTGGAATTCCCAAAATGGCACCAAAATGTTTTGGTAATGAAGGAGTTAGAATCTTGCTTTTCTTATTATTATTACATTACAAAAACAAAAAATTAGTAAAAGTTACATTTTTCAAGAAAATACTTTATTTTACTTTGAATCATAATAAAACCACATAACAACTCACGATTGAATAATATAATTTCTCGATTGATCTCACCGACGAAGCGAAGTTTCGAAAGCATTAAATAAATTTACGAACGAGCATTTCTAAATGGACATTCCTTATGATTTTGGTATTTGGTAAAAAAAAGAGAAGAATCAAAAACATAACCGACTTTTTTTATCGCTACTGTAATTTTGAAAATGAATACACAAATGTCCTTCAAAAGGAAAGTAAATACATTCGAACATATAAAATGCAATGAATCCTATTATAAATAAAGTGCTTATTGGAAAATTTGGATTTATATATCCTTCGATTCTCCAAGAGAATTCTTATTTATTGGCAAAAAGGCGAAGAAATAGGGTTATCATCCCATTACAATATAATCCAGAAGGAGAGAAAAACAAAGCAGAAACCCGTATCTCTTTAGAGAATCTCCTAATTATTCCAAAGCAACTAGAAATTCTTTAACAAAAAAGAATTCCGTTCACGAATCAGTTGGCATTGTTCACAAATTTTACTAACAAAAGCCCTTATTTTCATATTTCCAACTAATTATTTTAACTTTTAATTTAATCATTGGACGAAAGTAAGTCCCAAGATTTTAATTATATGGTCGTGATCTATCGTTGCGTGTGAATACCTCCACTATAGAAAGAAAGAAAAAGATCAATTTAACTAGTCGCTAATAAAAAAGGCTTTCCATATATGCATCGTTCAAAACAAGGATTTTTAGCAGCCATAGCAAGGAAAGAAGTAATAAAAGTGAAAGGAATCCTGAAAGGATAAAGTCAAATACAAAGGGCAAAGAAGGCCTTTTAACATTAACCATGCTTAACCCTCAGCATATAATAAATCTATTGATCGATTGTGGTTGTGTTTAAAAACCTTTACGCCTATTTGTTCTTTTTTTTATTTCGTAATTTCTTTCCTATTTTTTATACTCCTTCATTCTTGTTTACGCTACTTTCAACTATGATTTTGATATAAATAAATAAAAAAATATTTATGGTTTCAATGCTAAATTGTTATGCATTAAATTCAAACAAAAAATTAGATCAAAAACGAATATTTTTGAGTGGCGTGGATATCATTTGAAAACGATCGGTTTAGAAGAATCGTTTCTTCGGACAGAAGAAGATTCTATAAACACTTATTCCAAATCACGCTCTTGGATATAGTGTTACCTTTAGTTTTGATTTTTCTATAAGAATAAAACTTTTTTCATTTTGTTTTTGACAAATGCAATTAGTGTACGGGTAGAAATAAAGATATTTCATCGAATTCTAAATGACAATTTCGAACTCTATAAACTTCGGGGCTTAGACACGAATGCACTCACTAATTAGAAGAAATGTAGAAAAAGCGTTGGAAGAAATAATAAAAATAATAATTTTTTTACTTTATTTGTCTATGACATAGGCATTACCCTTTCTTTTCTATAGGATACATTAATTATATCGTACTTATGTGGCAGTGAATTCTTAGGCTAAGATGGATTTGAACCAACATAGACGGTCGTCAACAAATTTACAGTCTTCTCATTAACCGCTCACCAATTATTATACTAATAAACAACGAATGAGAGGTATTTTTATTCCACCGGTACTTAGCCTATAGGAAGAACGTCTAGAGAAGAAATGACATTACCTATATTGGTATAGACAGATGGAAAGAACAACATTCTTTAGTAAGAATCCTGATCTATAACGAATATTCAAAATATCAACTTCATTACAATTGATTGGTTACAAAAAGGAAGCACCTCAAACCAATATGCTACAGAGATAAATAATAACTCAAGCTAAATATAGATCAAAATGAGAATATTATTTTAAAAAAACATGTAAGTCTAAATTCAAATTAGTTATTTAGATCATAATTAACTAAATAGATATATTTTCAAGGGGGATTTTGACATCTGTTGTAATCACTTCAAGTAAACACACAGCAAATCAATAATAGATAATTAAAAGCCATTTATGTTTTCTCTAGTCTTAGGAAATCATTAAAGATAAAATCACTAAAGATAACTAAACCCAAACCAAACAAATTTCTATGGTACATACATCTGTCTAAATTTAAATTTAAATAATCAAATAAAATATTCGATTCAGATGGCTTCCTATGAGCCTAGAAAATAAGTAAAGATAAAATACGAAAATTTAGTCTACGAACATAATAAAAAATGGCTAAAATAAAGTCATACATTAAGAAATGTAAACAAGTAAGTGCTTAATGGATCACAACATGGTGGCGGCACATTCCAAAGCTTTGATGATGCCACTTATTTAAGGATACCTAAGGAAGAGAATGGTATTTTCAAGGAAAAGGAATGCGGAATTGGAAATCTAGTTACAAAGTATTTTTACAGCTCGTAAAAGAAGCTGAATTTGATGGTTTCATGTGATTTAAATTGCACAGTGTATAGGTCATTTTCTGTTAATTCCAAAAAAAGTGAGAATAAGTTGGAGCTTATTCAAGATATGGAAGTAGAGACAAATATGAGAAAACATATAAGAGGAAACATAAAACCCTTGACTCTTCATATGCTGCCACTACACGGTTTTAATTACTTGTAAAATTATACCTTAAGATTCAAAGAACTTAGGACCTAGAATGAGAATTAACATGGTAAAGGTTTAATGATGGCTCATTAACAAATTTCTTATAAATTAAAATATATATGTACACAGTAACAACCAATATAACTAACAAAACTTGCCACATATTAACAATGGTGGAATAACATCACAAGAGGGTAATAACATATCGATCTATATACAAAATAAATTTAACTAACCCTATATATCTACTCACTATCAACCCAAATATCGATCCAATTCGAATGCTCAATGTATCAACATAAGATTTACTAACCTAATTGCTTGGTGCGCACAACCACAAATAACATATATGCACCAATATCGATAATAGGTACAAGACTTACTGATAACTAAAATATTAGTTACAAATCCAGCAAGTAAAATGTGCAATAACTAGAGTGTCAACTAAAAATTAACAAATAACATATGCGTACAAACTACTTTGTTAATGGCACATCTAACAAATGACTGTGAAGGTGCAACAACTATTATGTTAACTACATAAATTTTATACTCTTCAGTCAAATGAAAAAAAACATTAAATTCTACCAACCATTTCGCAATATACAAATAATATCATAACATGTCTTGTAAATTTCTATAATCCAGGCATCCAACAAGAAAATAACATACGAATCATATCAACAATGCAGTAAGTAATTTTCAATCTTATACATGCATTTTGTCTGCATCACCACCAACATTATATACAATAAACGATGTAAAACAGATGTGCATGGATATATATGCATTAAAAAAAGATCTCTCTTAAGATCCCAAAAAAGTAGTTCCAATATAAATTTTCGAATTCAACACAACCAACACAAACTTATCAACTCTCCCAAAGAATTCAACATAATAAACACACCTCAAGCAAACCCCGTATACACAAATTATAAGCATTACTCCAATGATGTATTTGTAAATAAATGTAGAACGCTTATATTAAAAGACGAAGACAGCTATCAAAGTAGTAAAAGATTGAGAAAAAAGACAATGAGAGTTTTGAAAAGAGGGCTTATGTTTCTTCACCTATGCTATCTATTAAAATAGACAACAGAAAAACTCTTATTGCTTTTCATATCGTAAATCGAACCCTTATAATATATTAAAAAAATCACAAATAAAATGGTCATTAAAAAATTAGTAATCCAATTCATAAATTCAAATCCAAAAATAGAAAACAAGACGCAACTATCGAGGTTCAAGTTACCTACATAATTTAAAAATGTAAACCATAATGAAGTCGAAAATAAATGCATAATTGATAATATTTTGAACAAGTGGCCTGTTAACAAAATTTACATGCATCAAATATTCCCTTTTAAAAATATAACCCAAGTTATTTTGGCAAAAACATACCAATTTCAAAGATTTACAAAAGTCGTATTATAATAATGCAATAAACAAAACAATAGCAACATGTCTACACCGTAAATAATGCAACATTGCATTGTATAAATTTCTTCAAAACATAAGCCGGTTTTACAATAATGACAAAAATCGAACAAATTTCTATGGTTACTACATCCGATTCTCACTCTAACATGAAATTAGCATATAAAACATTTATATTCGACTCAAACGGCTTCCTATGAGCCTAAAAAAATACAAAGAGATAAAATAGGAAAATTTTAATCTACAAACTTAATAAAAGACAGCAAAAATAAAGTGATCCATTAAGAAATCTAAATTGATAAATGCTTAAAGGATCACAGCATGGTGAAGTCGCATTCCAAAGCTTCTGTGATGCCACTTTAAGGGTGTCTAAGGAGGAGAGGAGTATTTTCAAGGCTAAGGAGCGAGGAATTGGAAATCTGATTACAAAAGTTATGTTTAGAGTTCGCGATGGAAGATGAATTAGATGGTTTCATGTGATTCAAATCGATAATTATATTGGTTTTTTCCTGCTAATTTAAAGAAATGTAAGGATAAGTTGGAGGTTATTGAAGATAAGAAAGTAAAGGCAAATGTGAGAAGACATAAAAGATGGAACATAAAACCCTTCTTCATGTACTACCACTAAATGCATTTTTCTTGTCCATGAGCTTCCAGACAATGAACAAATTAAAGATTGAAATGTAAAATTACACTTTAAAATTCTAGGAACTTAGGATCTAGGATGAGAATTAAAACCATAGAGGATAAACGACGGTTCATTATCGAACGAGTATTAGAAAATATATGCATAATATAATAATCAAAATATATTAGCAATCTACAACATTTCCAAAATATCATATTAACGATAGTAGAATAACATCATAAGGATGTAAAAACATATTGATCTATATAAAAAATTAATTTCACTCACCCTATATATCTATTTAATATCAATCCAAATATGAGCCAATTTGAATGCTCAATGTATTAGCATATGATTTACTAACCTAAATGCACAACCTCAAATAACATATATGCACTTATACGGGTATTAGCTACGTAACTTACTAATGAATATATATGTGATAACAACTATGCTAGTTACAAATCAAACAAATAACATGTGCAATTACTACAGTGTCAACTAAAAATTAACAAATAACATGTGTACAAACTACATTGGTAACCGCATCTAACAAGTGCTTCGTGTAAGACATTGCAGCTACTACCAATTGTTTCTCAATGCACAAATAATATCATAAAATGTTTTCTAAATTTCTATAATCCGAGCTCTAATAAGAAAATAACATATGAATCGTATCAAAAATGCAAAAAGTAATTATCAATCTTAGACATGCATTTTTTCCACATCACTACCAACATTGTAAACTATAAACCATCATAAAAGAGATGTGCGTGTGTGGATGTATATACATATGCATTAAAAAAATGATATCACTTAAGCTCCAAAACAGTAGTTCAACTATAAACCTTCAAATTCAATAAAACCAACACAAAACCTATAAACTCTCCCAAAGAATCCAATGAAAAAACACACCTCAACCAAACTACTTTTGTACAAATTATAAGCATTACAAATTTCAAAGATTTATTCGTAAATAAATATAAAACGATCAACGTAAAAGACGAAAATATCTATCAAAGTAATTAAAGGCCGAGGAAAACGACGATGAGGGTTTTGATAAGATGGCTTACATTTTTCATCTATGTTATTTATTAAAATAGATAACAGGAAAACTCTTATTGCTTTTCACATCATAAATTAAACCCTTAAAATGTGTAATAAAAAAATCACAAACTAAATCATCATTATGAAAGATTAGTAATTCGATTCATAAATTCAAATCCTAAACCATAAAACTAAATGCGACTACCAATATTCGAGTTGCCTGCATTGTTAAAAAATGTAAAGTACAATAAAGTTGAAACTAAATGCACAATTGATAATATTTTGAACAAGTGGCATGTTTGTAAAATTTACATGTATCAAATATATCCTTTTTTAAAATACAATCCAAATTATTTTGGCAAAAAACATACCAATTTCAAAGATTTACAAAGATTGTATTATAATAATGCAACAAATAAAACAATAGCAACATGTCTATACTGTAATTATGCAACATTGCATTGTGTAAATTTATTCAAAACATAAGTTGACTTTACAAAAAGAAAAATAATTGGGGTGCACTTTAAAATTTTCAAGAATAAAAAGCACCGAATTTAGATATTGATAAGTAAGAAAGGTTCTGGACTACTTTTGGGAAAAAAAAATATAATATTAAGATAATTTTCACCTTATAAAAATGTCCTAATTTATATTTACTAATAAATAAATCCCTAAATCTTATAACATCTGTAACTTTCGCATACGAAATTTGGTTGAGCTGCAATTCACACCATCGAAAACGTTTATGTTGGATTTCATTTCAACAGTATTTAGAAACTCCAAGTGAAATTTTATATCACTGTGTCGGTATTTATGTCCTAGTAATTGTTCACATCAAATATTTGTTATTATAAACAAGTAATAATAATTCCTAATAGTCGTACAATTAATATTGGTAAATAAAAGAATGAAACCATATTGGTTATCATTATAACTGCTAATTAACAAGAATACACAACTATTAACATGCCAATTTTAACTATAATTAGCAATGTACACATGTATACATTAGAAATTAGTCGTTCCAACTTTGTAATTCACAGCTCTGATATATACATTAGAAAAGATGCACCTTCTTCACATTTCCTATAGCCAAACTTTCTTCACATGCCCTACGTAAAATTCATAGACCCAAAACCCAACTCACTTAAAAGCAATACACATGCTTCAAAATTTATCAATGACAAAAATAAGTATACAGCAAACAACCTAATGTACCTTCCTATTTGAGCTTATATACACATCAAAGCTTCATAAATCCACACAACTCAACTGAAATAGCAAGCCACACATATTTTCTCTAACTTCACTCTTGGCATCTGTAAGAGTACCCAGAACCAGTGTCATTCTTCTGAAGCTGTAACGAAATAGCACAACAAATTATCAAAAAATTACTATCCCAATATTTTTCGTTAACCATAAAAGAACATTGAAGAAAATGTATACGAGACTAAACAACATCGGCAACCGACTGGCCAGAAGGTTGGACAAGACTTGACCAAAAAAAAGGGTCAGGAATAGAATCTACAGCATTCCAGTTATTCTTTAAAGTGTGTGAAAAGATGGGATGTAGATGAAAGTTATAAATGTGACGGTACTGGCATTCCAAAAATATCCATTTGATTCTTATAAACAATGATGAGAACCACCTGTGATTCGCATATACAATACAATTAACCGAAAAGAATTGATTTATTAACTATACTTGAAAACTGATAAAACCGCTACTTGGATATACCAATGTCATGCCGTTGTCGTTCGGCGCGGCGTCCGTAAACTTTAGGTGTAATCTTACCTACGACATGTTATTAATGTCATTTCGACGTCCTAAAAATAGTGCTCGTACAGCCTTGGTAAATTGTTGCCCCCTCAACTTACTCCAACCCAGACCGCATCATTTCCACTACTTAGGGCCCGTTTGGCCTGTCGTTTTTAGTTTTGTATTTTCGTCAATACAAAAACGCGTCTGTTGTATGTGTTGTTGAAAAACAAACAATTTTGAAAAATGAATTTAACATGTAAAATAAAAAACAAGTTTATTTTGTTTTTCATGTTTCGAGAGAAAACAAAAGCACGGAAACAATCCAACTCCATCGTTGTCCGTTGGTGTTCGCAATAACTAAGAATTATAAATCTTCTTCGCTTATTTCTTGTTATTTCTTAGTGCGAGTTGAAAACACAAAACTCAAAATAAAAAATGAAACCAAACGGGCCTTAACTTTCTAAAAAAACGCACGATTTTGTCGACAAATCCATGCTGCGTGAACGTCTAGCACCATTGCACGCACGCCTAGCCCTCAGCTGCAAGCCCACCTTGCCGCCATCCATCACCAATGCAAACCTGCCACGTCGCAAGCAAGCACCACCATCCTAAGTCCTCAGGTCGATAAGCAATTTTGCCTTGATGTTTTGTGCGGTTAAATGATCTGATTTGAATTTGTTAGTACACGCCTATCTATCGATGCACACGATATTCAAGTTCTATGATTCATCGCTATAGGTTATTCGGTATGATTTAAATTAGGTTGTACCTCACACAGCACTATAGATTCATTGCAATAATTTGAATTAGATTTTAATTTGTTGGATAATGATATGAATTAGAGATTATATGATTCTTTGCTAATGATTTTTTTCGCTATGATTTTACCTGGTTGAAAGTGAATGATTTACTTCACTATGATTTGAATTAGGTTGTAGGAAAATGCAAATTTCCAAAATCCATGTACCGTGGACAATATCAAGTTCCAACCATTCATTCATTGTTGATGAAGTTACTAAGTTAATAGGATATTGATATGGTTATGCAATGATATTTAAAGTTTCATAAAACATTTCAAATCGAATGGTTAACAAAAATTTTGACAACAATACAAGTTGCTTACATTGTTTAAAAATGTAAACCACATTTAAGTAGAAAATAAATGCACAATTAGCAATATTTTGAACAATTAGCATGTTTATATTAATTACATGGATCAAATGTGTCACTTTTACAAATACAATCCAAGTTATTTTGGCAAAAACATACAAATTTAAAGGAATTATAAAAGTCGTATCATACTAATACAATAAGCAAAACAATAGCAAGATGTCCGTATTGTAGAAAATGAAACATTGCATTGTATAAAATTCTTTAAATTAGAAGTTGGTTTTACATTACAAAAAAGGAAAAAGCATGGAACGCTTTGAAATTTTCAAGAATAAAATGCGGACTGTGTTTGACATTGGTAAGTAAGAAATATTTTTGACAACTTTTGAAGAAAAAGATAAAATAAGGTATACACATAATTTCCACCTTTAAAAAATTGACTAAAATTATATAAATGTCTGAAATTTATATTTAATGTAAAATAGATCTTTAACATTTATAACATTCATAACTTTTGATTTGATTGAATTGCAGTTTGCTCTGTTGAATTCATTTGACAATTTGCTACGTTGGATTTTGCTTCTGTAGTACGTTAGATTGAAGAAAGAAGACGCGAGCAAACATTATAATACCATGCATTCCTAAACAATAACAAAATTACCGTAGATATATGAACGTCACTAACAATATTTATCCTTCTCCTTTGTTCAATCTTAATTAAGATCCTACCCAAAAGTAAAAGAATCAATCTCTTGCCTACTTGAACTAGCTTAGTAGCCTTTATAAGAAATTGTAAAATATTCTTGAGAAACCAAATAAAAAGGTTAACAAATATGTGACCCGAAACACAAAAAATAACTAGAAGTTTGGTATATACCACTGTCAATAGCCAAAAGTATACGTTGGCATATTTAGAAATTATTTTACAAGAGCGTTTACTTCATGTTTCACATAATAATGTAATGATAAACAATTTTAAAACAATTATTAAATAGTGTGGAATTTGATGATTTTGAGCCAGAACGACTTATTTCACATAATTCAAATTTACTACTTAATAAGACCATTACCAACAACCCGACTTGTTCACTTCACTCTCCCTTGTTTTTCAACTGAACGAATGAGCTGCTTTTCAACCGAACGAATAAGCTGCGTATCTATGTGAGGAAACATAGTATGCATTCAATTTTGTAATATTCAACTTTTCTCAATTTTGGACTGAAATTATGTCACTTAAAATTGGAATATGTTATATTTTTTCAAATTTAGCCTTTTTAACCATTATTCTTTAATATGAAGCAGTAGTTCATTTTCTTATCCCTATTTAACTATGAAATTTTTATCCATTCCCATTTTACACAATAAAAAGAGTAATGTATAATATTACAATCCAGTGAGGAGTTACTGGGAAGACTGGAATATTGATTTGTCCCACATTTTCAAAACATTATCATTCCTATATATAATGGAACTAGTTAGTAGGGTAGTGTGAAATGAAAAGAGTTTGGGCTGAAAGAATAGATGCTTGAGGGCTTGCTGGGCATGTAAAATGAACATTAACATGTCAAAAGATAGGCAACTTGGGTCACTTCTTCTTACACATTTTTCTCCTCTCCAACCTCCTTTCTTTGGTAGCTCTTTGTACTTCTGCTTGCAAAGTTCTTTCGGTTAACAGATTTATTAGCTTTTGTTAATAATGCCACTAATTGAAAGCGTCACAAATTTATACAATGCAATTTAAAAGGGATCATGTGTATTCTTCTACCAGAGCCTGATAAATTGCAAGAAATAAAGCTTATGCATGAAGAATTTGTGCAATGAAGACTAGAATTTGCATGATAAGCAAGTAAGTCTAATAGTTTCAATGACTGCATTAGTTTCTTAAATTTTACCGGCAGGCTGGCAACACACTTGCAAAAGTACATGTTGGGTGGAGTACAATTTATTGCAAAGTCAATGCTTCACATTCACATTCTATTTGCCTATTAATATAAGATTCAAGCTGCACAGATCATTTCTAATAGGAATTGGTTTTGAGCAGAGCACTAGATTCTATTATGTTCGGTATTCCTACAAAAACATTATACACTGCCCTTTAAAAAAAGGAACATTGTTCTAATTCAATTAACCAAACAACAAACACTGTTTCTAATATAAAAACTAAAGGATATAAGATTGAAATCACAGCTAAATATCAAAAAGAGCACCTCTAATTACAAACATTCTGAACTATTTCATAAGCAGATCTTCCCCTCCACATCAATCACGAGTTTCTTTTTAGGAACTTTTTATTCCTACCGTATATTGTCGTAACTCCATTAATGCTAGGTTTTGAAAAAGACTCTTTCTAGCTTCACTTCTTTAACATTGCAAGTTCGCTCCAAATCTTCCTTAGTTCCTTAACCTTGTCGTCAAATTGTTTTTTACTGTGCCCAGGACTAGAGTTTTGCACTTTGAGCTCAAACGTCTTTGTCTAAAAATTCTCTCTCGTTATAATAGATCTTTTTTTCTTTGGTTATATAGAACACTTTCTTTCAAAGTAGTCAGATTCCGAACTAGCCATGGTATATTTTGAAAGCATGCATTCACGGTGGATTAGGTTAATTTTGACATCTTTATGTCAAAATGTAGCATGTCTAGTATAAGCTTACCTTGAATTGACAAGAGCATTAGATTAGATTAGACTTGCTTAATTTTGAGGTAAAGCTCTCAAAAATTAACCTCTATCTCAAGAAATTACCGACTATAAACGTAAATGCATGCTTCTAAAAGACGTCTTTACTAAATTGGAATCAGATAATGATGTTTTAAAAGAAAGTGCGTTAAATAACAAATAAATGATACTTATTTTAGACAAGAAGATGAAGATCCATAATAGCGACTGAGAATTTTCAAAATAGATGCTTGAGCTCAATGCCAAACTATAATTAGGAGCATAATAAAAGAAATTTTGATGAGGAGACTAAAGATCTAAGGAAGAAATGTGAAGATGGTGCGAAATTTAAATGCTAAAGAAGTGAAGCTAAAAAAAAGCATACTTATAATGTTTGTAATTTCATGTGCACTTTTAAATATTTAGCCGTGATTTTGAAGTATATCGTGCAGTTTTTACTGCGTTTGTTGTTCAGTTAATTGAAATATTCTTCTACTAAAGCACATAAGTAGACAGCAGAAGTGAAGTAAACATTATATCCTTTTTAATATCTCAAAACTAACATTTGCAACAGAATATAGTGTTATCCAACAATAGACGAACGGTTGTATCATGCTTTGCTATATGATTTGTTGCAAAATAACAAAAAATACCATATATATAATAAACAATATACTTCTACCTGCCAGTATTTGCAATTAGACTTTTCAACTGAGCTTAATGGCACACATACTTGCTATTATGTAGCACTAACGAACCTTACTAAATGGCCACGTATAGTACATCTAGAATCATTAACAAATAACATAATTACTTAAAAAATTTAAAAGTCATAACAAACTAAAAGCACTAAAAAATATAGCCCAAGAATACATACGATTCATCTTGAAACAGATGAAAATGAAAATCAGGTACCGAATATCGCAGCTTTGTAGGCAACAGAGCAGAAGAGTTTACCAATTGACACTTATGGCTACTCTGGGAAAGTTGACCTTTGACCGCAAATCAAATATCAATCCAAAAAAAAGGCTAGGACGTTAATTTAATCGAAAATAAAATAAATTAAGAAGAATAAAATTAAATCCATACATCAAGCCGAGGAAGGCAAAAGCTCTTAGGCGGCCACACCAAATGTTTTGATAAACAAGCCTTCCTGTTTTCATCATCAACTGCTTACTTTTCATACGATTCCAATAAATCAGAAAATGATAGCATAGAGATGAAAAATCAAAATGAATGAAAAAGAATCAGAACCATTGGCTTGATTCCTCCGAAGAGGAATTAATTTGCGCGAATTATAATCAGTGTCGATCATTTGGGGAAAGGATCATCATCTCAATAATTTTGATTCAAAGTATTCTTAATTCAAGAAAACAAAAAAAATGTAAAACGAATGTAAAAAATAAGAATTCTTACACTTAATTTGAATGCGTTTGGAAAACAAGAAGCCGATCTGAGTATTTATAATGGATAAACAAAACCCTAGATCTCTGTGGATAAAATAAACGGATTATCTTATATTTTTGTGTCCAAATTTTTATTGATTATTCATGTATTTAGGGCCAGATCTATTTTGAGTCCAATTAGTGTACGGGCCAGATTTTTATTGATTATTTAATCTATTATACCTAATAAAGGTAATACTGTTTTAACTGATAATTAATTACTTTTCATGTTCAATGCAAAACTGTGCATTAAGCGAGTACTCGGAATTCAAAAATTATTGGCGCATGTATTCAAATCATGGAAAAGTATTTAAAAATTTAAAATCACTTACCATGTAGACGTAAGATATAAATGTGACGGTATTCGCATTCGAAAAATATTCATTTGATTATTGTAAACAACGATGAGAACATGTGATTCACATTCATAGCACAATTAACTAAAACAATTGATTTATTAACATTACTAGAAAATAGATAAAATAGCTACTTAGATTTACCATTGTCGCCTCGGGGCCATTTTTATATCGTCAGCGCGGCGTCGGTAAGCCGTAGGTATAACCTAACCTTACCTATGACATTCTGATGCCCTAAAAATAGTGTCCGTACATCCTCGGCATCGTTGCCCCCATCGACATACTCCAACCCTGTAACAATCCGAAATTTTAGTCATTTGCTTTTAAATATTTAATTTATTTTAAATTTTTAAACAATTAAATTTTGGAATTTAATAACTTTAATTTAAATATGGTGATCATTTAAATATTTGAATTGTAAATTAAATATTAATTAAATGGATTTAATAGTTTTATTTAACCCATTTTAATTAATAAATTAAATTACAATAATAAATAGTATGAATAAATACAGATAATGTGAACGACAAATATAAAACGATATTTAAATGTGTGAAACTAGCATTCCAGGGCACTGTCTTGAATTTGAACGAAATTAGGACCGTCGGGACCGCAACGATAAGGCGTTGTACGTCGACAAGTTTCTTATGCCATAAAATGGAACTAGTTGGTAGATTGTTGTGAGATGAAAAGACTTGGGCTTAAGGAATGGGTACATGAAGGCTTAAGGAATGGGTACACGAAGAAGTTGTGCAATGAAGACAATAATTTGCATGATAAGCAAGTAAGTCTAATTATTTTAAAGACTGCATTACTACTTTAAATTTTAGTGGCAGGCAGGCAGCACACTTGCACAAGTATATTTTGGATGGAGCACAATGTATTGCAAAATCAATGCTTCATGTTCACGTTCTATTTGCCCATGAGTATAAGATTCAAGTTATGCAGATCATTTCTAATAGGAATTGGTTTTGAGCAGAGCACTTGATTCTGTCATGTTCAGTATTCCTACAAAAACATTACAAACTGTCCTTGTCAAAAACGAACACTGTTATAATTCAATTAACTGAACAACAAACATTGTTTCTACTGTAAAAACTAAAGGATACAAGAGTGAAATCATAGCTAAATATTAAAAAAGATCGCCTGGAATTACAAACGTTATAAGTATGCTTCATTCTAGCTCTCACTTCTTTTACATTGCAAGCTCGCTCCAAATCTTCCTTAGTTCCTTAACCTCGTCGTCAAATTTTCTTTTACTGTACTCAGGATCAGATTTTTGCACTTTGAACTCAAACACCTTTTTTAAAAATTCTCTCTCATTATCATGGATCTTCTTTTATCATGGATCTTCTTGTCTAAACAAAGTATCATAAATACGATAGAACATGTCCAAAATATCATACTAACAATAGTAGGATAACATCACAAGGGTGTAATAACATATCGATCTATATAAAAAATAAATTTCACTCACCCTATATATCTATTCAATATCAATCCAAATACCCAGCAAATTCGAATGCTCAATGTATTAAAATAAGGTTTACTGACCTAATTGCATGGTGCACAACCACAAATAACATATATGCACTTATACCGGTATTAGCTACATAACATACTAATGAATATATGTGATAACAACTATGCTAGTTACGTCCGCATGTGCGGCGCAGTGGAAAGGAGGTTTGGGTTCTGGTAAAAAAGACTCAGGTTTGATTCCTACCATGCGCTTCCCTATCCTATATAAATTTATCCGAGGTATGGAAGCTTGGATCAGCGGACGGCTTTACTATACCATCCTCATGAGTTTACTGGCCCACCGGGTTCTCCTGGGTTTTCAAAAAAAAAACTATACTAGTTACAAATCTAACAAATAACGTGTGCAATTACTAGTGTCAACTAAAAATTAACAAATAACATGTGTACAAACAACATTGTTAACGGTATCTAACAAGTGATTTGTTTAAGACGTAATAACTATTATGTTAACTACATAATTTTATATAACTCAATCAAATGAAATGGAGACAAAGAGTAAATCCTACCAATTGTTTCTCAATACACAAATAATATCAGAACATGTGTTCTAAATTTATATAATCCGAGCATCCAATAAGAAAATAACATATGAATCGTATCAAAAATGCAATAAGTAATTGTCAATCTTTTACATGCATTTTGTCTACATCACTACCAACATAAAAGAGGTCTATGTGAATACATCTTTACTACTAATAATGATAATTCAATGAACTGAAAATCAACCGTGTCTTTTCGAAATTTCCAAAATGCCCTTTCTCAACCGCGTCTGTTTGCCTTCCCACCGCAAAAAGCCCCAACTCTCGTTTCTTTCTCGCTGCATCAAAGACGGGACTCTAGATCCAATGCCATTCCAAATACACCATCTTCCCTATCAGTCTCAATTCAAACTGGATTGCTAATTTCGTCGACTGATTTCATCGCCACCAGCAACCCTACCCGTTACTACCAACTGCTATTCGATTTATAAAATTTAAGTTCTCCAATGTTGCTAATTTTTTGTTTAGGTTTTCCTTCTAATTTGTTATGTTATTTCGCAAGGGGAAGAAGGATTTTAGTACGGTGAAGAAGAAGGCAGTGATTAGGTTGGCCGTCGATGGTGCAGTCAATGATGATAATTCAGTTGTTGCCATGAACCCTGAGACAATGGAAATGCTTCAGCCATGGTTATTCGATTTTATTGAAGGTATTTTTCTCTTCTTATTTTTTAATAAATTCGGATTGGGTAATAGGGCTTTTTGTTTTGCTTTGATTGACAATTGGATTGCCGTGTTGCGATGTTGATTTTAGATTAGAGTTAGAATTTCAAATCAGGTAATCATCATTGCATATTTTTCCTACTATTTTTTTTCTTTGATTGATAAAATAAATGCATACTAAATTTCAACCCCTAATTACTTCCTGCATGATTAATGCATGCATACATTCTTCACTATATTACCTTAACTGATCAAATTGTTTGAAATGCTAGCACTTCCGCAATTGGAGGTAGCATTCTAGGTTTAAATCAATATTTCAAGGATTTCTAAACCCATTATTTGACCTAACACTATTTGTTTAAGAACTTTCTAATTTATTTTTGTTCATTTCTTATAGTATCACATATGTGCCTTCTTTTTCTAACTTCTCTCAAAGTGGCTTACTTTGGTTTTGTTATTAAATGCAACTGGCAAGGTACTTTAAGCAAGCATTTGTTTGGACTTGAAAAGCATATGTCTAAAAGGTTTGAAAATAGTTAATGATCTGCTCACCCATAAGATGTTAACTTCAAATCAAAATTTTCATAGAGCAATGAATTAAGTTAACAAAATTTTGTTATGTCTAAAAGGTTTGAAAAATGTCCCCAATTATTGATGTGTTCTCCTATGGTTATTTAAAAAAAATTCCAGTTAGATTAGTTCACTAAACTACCATGTTAGCTTTATAGTGAAAGATAATAAGGGTATAATTAGATACTTTTTGTTCAATTATTAAAAAAATTAATTCAGATACTATGTATATTGGTTTGAAAATCTACAAGGAGACCATGGAATCCAGATGTTACTACAGAAAATGTTACAGATGTCTCTTTTTATCAAATCATATGTTTCTACCTGATTATTCAACTACGCAATGCATATGTGAACATTGTAATTTTGTTCTAATTGAAATCTGTGTTATTTAAGAATAAAATAATTATAGCAATGACATCCAGCTCATTAGAACTTCAAAGCTATCTTTTTTTGCTTCATTTGACAACCTTGATAATGACCTATGTTGCATCTTCCAAGTTGTGATATAATGATGTAATAATGCAAATGACCACTTTAAAAGAAAATAAAGCGTCTATTTTAACAAACAGTGTTTGCAACTGAATGTAGTATTGAATATCGCAAAAATATTGTAAACTAGCTGCATTGTTTCACATAGCAATACTGTAACTAATGGAAATCAGGTTCGGCAATATTTTCTAGCTTCCTCTTAGAATGCAACTGTCTATTTTGAATGTGAATTTTTCTTTTCATGTTACTCAGGACTGGCTAATAATTTATATCTTTGTTGTCCAAAAAATTAAAATAAATGAGTTAACATAGTGTTGTTAATAATAAGGCTTTTGTCTTCATAAAGTGGTATCACAAGATTTTTTTTCATTTTTTTAATATCCACCAAAACAGCTCATCGTCCCTGATGTATCATGCATAGCTCTAGCACATATTTTAAGTTAAAAGTTTCAAATACGTAATAAAATTCATAAGAATAAAATTTGATTTAAAATTAAATCTAAATCTAAAAGTCATCAATTAGAGTTTCAGCTAATTGCTGATATTCTTAATTATCGGTTACATGATTTACATTGGTTGTCAGCTATATTATTACCTTAGACTTAACAAGAGAATTAACAAATGCAGAGGATATTTTTCTATGTTTTGGATTTTGTTTTGCAATATCATTATCTTAAACCATTTGCAGTTACATGTTTTTTGATATGTATGAATTTTAAAATAAAATTGACATAAGATAAATCTTGGTGAATGGGTAGCTAAACTTTCAATTAGCATCATGCAGTTTTGACGATGCTTCTATTTTAAGGTGTTCAGGAAGTATCCAACTCTTATGCTTCAATCTTCTCAAATAAATGACAGTGTATATGCCAAATTTTTTGAAGTTTTGTAAATACAAGAAGAGCATAATTTTGATAAGAAACATGATACTTTGTTAGGAAACAGGCTACCAAGAGGTAAGACCAACAACTATTCAATTATTATAATGTTATTCTATTGCCATATAGTGCTATTATATTTTTGTACTCTATATATAAATTTTGAACAATTAAGTTTAGTTTTCTTGATCGGTACAGTCCAAATTTCACTTATATTCACTTGATGCAACTGTCTATATCTGTTGTACTCAGGACCCACTTTATCAAATAATTGGTGTGTTCGAGTGCATTTGCCATTTGGATATGGATTTGAGTGCTAAAGACTCTACAGATGCGAAGATTAAAGGTGTATAGTATGCTCAACTTGATTTTTAGAGGAGGATAGATTTTAGTGGTTGGCCTTTAAATTCTCTTTGTTTTGCTTTTTGTAAATCTGGAAAAAACCATTTTGCTTCTCTTACTTTTTATCGTATTTATTTATGAGTATTGTAATTTTATATATAACCGTGGGTGAAGAGAACAAAATGAAAGTGTAATTATGGCTTAGAAATACAAGTGCATAGTGTAAAAATAATAAAAGAGAAATGTGCCTTAGTAAGTGCCAAACAAATATATATTTTTTGGCTTGACTAGGCCAGGCAAATCCCCATACTTTTGATGTATCACGTACTATGAATTATGCATGGAAATCTAAGATTTGTACATATAGTAAAGTATTAACCACAAAGAAAAGTAGTTGAAGTCTAATTTTCAAATGTGATGGCTTATAGTCCTCTAAAGTAGTTTATCGCCATTGTGGCCACAGAGAAAATTGATGACATTGTTACCATGAACTAAATGATAAGTAGATATTCATTAATTCATGTACAATTTCATTTGTATTCAACATTGTCTCTACTGTAAATGTAACGTCCCAGTATTTTCAACCATTCGCATCCGCACATGTCGGACTTGAATTGCTCAAAATATCAGATTGTTAATTTAAATTTGGTAAGACTCAGCATATATAGTAAATAAAATAATCACAGATACAGAGTATATAACAGAATGCAGCAGAATAGATAAATAGTAGTTCATGAAGCTACTATATAAACAACAGAGTTTGAAATATAATACAACAGAATATCTCAAATGCAGATTGATGACATCTCTGAGCCAATCAACTGGAAAGGCTGTAGGCTGAATATATAGTTGGATCTCCAAGCGAAGCTCCAAACTTCAAAGGTGAGTCTCAAATGCTGTATTTCTCAATCTGACCCGAGCGTAAAGCAAAACACAAAACACTCGAGTCAGGATTAACATTCTAATATCAATAAATCCAACTCAAGTGAAATATCAACTGAAATACAAGTAACTTAAAGGATGTTTGGGATAACCATCCACTAAGGATCCATGGAACTATCTACTAGGTAGAATTATACGCTATATTAACAACCAAACATCATTATAACACCGTGATCATTTCAAATTAATTTATACGTCAAAACCAAAATATCATTTCCATTTCAAATATATAAAATTTCCAAATTATAGCACCTTCAACTAAATTGATAATTTCATATATATATATATATATATCTTATTTAACTTCATTATTATTTAGTTTTGAAATATTCACTCAAATAATCTATTATCATTTAAATAACCTTAAATTACATTAAACTAAATATTTCCTTCGATTTATTTAAAACTTGAAATATCCACTTATATTACTTTGAATCGAAGCCAAGTTATAAAAAATCATATCTTAAACCCCTCAAATTCAATAAGTTTCAAATCAATTTAATTAAACAAAATTCTTAAATCAACTTTACTAAATTTAAAGCTTATTATTTAATCTTCTATTTTATATTAAAACTTATTCGTATACAAGATATTTTCAAATTTAAATAAACCATATATATTTCCTTTCAAACCATAGAAATCAATTTCAAAATATTTATATATTGACCAATGGTGTCAGTATATAGTTTCTATACTATGGTCAAGTGATACAGATATTTATCATTTCAATCCGTAATTTAAATATATACGGGTATATATTATTACAAACCCGCAATCCCAAATTCAATTCAATGAAAATCGCTTGGGTTTATCATTTCAACCCATAACGATTTTCCCCTATTCTACAGATCGTTCGGGTATGTATCATTTCAACCCATAGTGCTATACTAACAGGGAACTTGCAGAGTGATAAAAGATATGATGATAATGTAACAGGCATATATCATCAATAACAATATAATATAAATAATGGGATATGGTGTCATATCCCATAGGTGAATAGTTACAGATAATAGCATATATAACAATTTAAATAACTACAGCAGCATATTTCAATCGTCGTTCCAATTGAAATCAAATTTAATAAACATAAGAACGTTAATCATGAGTGATTGCTCACCTTTCAAGGCTATAGAAATTTGACGATTCGACAAGATACGAATTGGATCACGATCTAGACCCTCGAACAATCCAAACAACTCAAAGCAAAGTAAGCTGAGGGCGGATTTTTGACGGACAAAGCTGAAAGGGGAACCGAGGGAAAAATCAGAATCAGGTCGACAGAAACAGAAAATATATTATTATTATTATTATTCCCATGAAATAAATATTAATTTGAAACAAATATTAAAATAATATATAAAAATCATTGTTTTAATTAAACACATATAAAAATATCCACATATATATCATACCTTTAAATAACCACTTATATGTACTTTGAAATCAACACTTTAAAACCAATCAATATATACAACTATTATATAATTTAAATCTTTATACAATTCAACATTAACCCAAAACAAAGTAGAAGAACAGGTTCAACAAAAATGCATGCCGACTAGATAACTACAGGCTACAGACTTTACAATACGTATAAACCGATGCACGACTCGCATATCAAACTGCATATCAACTGCCTAAACCCACTTTTATATATAAAATAACATATATATTTATATATATAAATAGTATAAACAAACAATGTAAACTAATATATAATATATAAACCGAGACATAGTTATATTATATTCATTTCCAATAGAAAACCAGATCCACATATTCATAAAGGTCAATATTTATACAACCTAACATATATATGCACTACACGCAAATCAAAAAATCCACTTCTTAAACTAATATTTTGTACACATATATATTCTACATAACACACACACACACACACACACACATATATATATATACCTATATAAAGTAACGAACATAAGCTAACATTCATACTTTCCCTTATACAGTAATAATATATAACTAACAGTAATTGAAAATTCAGAATCTGAGTATGTTATATTTAAAATCACGATATCCATATATACACACACACATACTTTAAGCTTATAAACTCTTATATATACTGTGAAACAGATTTTTAACAGAGTACATTTTTCTAATCATATAAAATAAACTGCAAACTATATATACAAGCAATTATATAAATAAATAACTTATACAATAACCCAAAACAAGAGTTTTATAAACTAATATATGTATTAACATATGAAACCTATATACTTTATATAAACCTAACGTAACAAAGATTTTTTTATAAGCTCATGTATAAACTTTATTAATATATAAAAATCCTATATACAAACATGTATAAATCTTCTAACATAAAACTGTAAACTAAAATATATAACAAACACCTAACACTTATATATATTTCGAAATTAAATAAACATATATATATATATTAGAATATATAATAGCAAGAGAGTTGCTATACTCATGTGCACGGCGATGAAGAGGGAAGATGCTCGGCTTGAAGGTGGTTGGTCGATGGTGATGCTAACTTGGATAGAGGAGGAAAGGAGAGGTACGAGGCGGCTCCGGGTGATGCTAGGTGCGCGCAGGGAGAATAGACAGAGGTGCGTTTGGTCACGCTAAGATGTGGAGGTCGGCTAGGCTCAGGAAAGAAGACGTGGTGATGGAATGCCATGCGGCAGCGTGGGCGGGGAGGATAGTGCTGAACGGTGAAGAGGGAAGAACGGCGGACGTTGGCGAGGGCGAGTTGCACGGTGGAAAGAAGTGGAGCGGGGTGTGCTTGCGTGAGGAGCTTTAGATCTGGGAAAATGAAAGAGGAAAGAGGCGAAAGAGAGAAGAAATATATGCGTACCGAAAATTTTTGCGTCGTTTCATATTTTTTTGACTTTTGGGCGTCAAAACTGACGAATAGGAAAGGGCACGTGATATATCTGTGATTAACACAGCAAGCTGAATCAGATGGAGGACACAGAATTGCAAATGGACCCAATTTAACGAATCGTCGCCCTTTGCATTTTGTTGATTCCGTCGCACACCGGACTCCGAAATACACCAATGAACATATCATGGTGATCAGCGCGATGAGACAGACAAGAGGAAACAGAAATATTTGTGTCAGGACCTTCCTATCAAAAGTCCATACGGACACTGATGTACGTTGCTATCCCGTATAGAAAAACCCAAACGGAGCAAGAAATGTTCGAATTTCGCGAAACGGATTGCGTAGTCTTGTTCGGAGTGTTCTAAATAAATTTTCTTATGTTGACACATTTAGGTTTCGGAACACTTTTAAATTCAACTGTTATTAACCGATTTAAACTGAATTTCTAGCGACCGATAGAACATCTATATTATTCGACGAAAATTTGCCATTTGCTATGTCTAAATGGATGCATAGCAAATATCAAATTTCTATTATAAATTTCTATTGTTTGTTTTAAATGGTATATTTTAATTTATTATATTCAATAAAATTCACCTTTATCTAATTTCAAATAAACTTTATTTTAATTAATATAATTGAATATTCATTGGTTTATAATTTCTAGTTCCTTAATTAAAATGCTAATATTAACCAATGCAGTATTAAATTCTCAATTTTCGCAACTTCTGAATCGTTTAACCAATTAAGCCTTATTAAATTAAAATTTATATTTCTTTCCTTTTTGTAAAATCCAATTATAATAAATTTTATTAAAAATTTAATTTCAATAGATGAGCAAAAACCAATACTAAAATTTAAATAAGTTTGAATATACAATTATACATTTATTATTTACAAATAGATTTGAAGTTAATTTACAATTAAAACCCAATTTTAGTTAATCATAAATTGATTTCATGCTTTACACAATATTAAATCTATCCAATTAAACTTTTGTTAAACCATACATTTGAAATCACATAAAATAGTTGTCACTTTATTAAATCAAAAACAGATGTTATAATTCAAAGTAAATTTTATTTAAAATCATAAATTTTTAATTTCTAACTGTATTAAATTCTAAAATTTGAATTTTCTTCTCTCGAAAAATACGGGTCGTTCCACTCTCCCCTACTCAAAACTTTTCATCCTCGAAAAGGAACGAAGACAGGAGAAAAAGGGTAAAGCAGAGTAGATAGGATATATTCAAAAAGGAAATGAAGATAGGAGAATAGAATAAGATAAAAAATAGAGGTAGATTCAGAAAAACAAAATATAGGTGAATAAATAAAGCTGAGTAGATAAGGTAGATTCAAAAGGATAACATCAGGCATGCATAATTAATTTAAAACCATAAAATTTCAATTTTAAATGTTAATAAAAAAATTCTTTGTTGAAAATACTTTTATATCGAAACAAATTTTCCTTTCGAAAATCTTTTATAACTCGATGTCTCAACAAGTTTATCCTCGTTCTTGCAGACTCTGGCTATACGTTGATCAGGCGCAAAGCTAGAATTCTCCAAGTACTTAGTATACTTGTTTCAACACCCAATGAAAATACTTGAAAACCTTCAAAACTGATATGGAAAGTACAATCCAAACAAATCAACCGAATCGAATCATGGATCGCAGATACACAATGGTTACGCCTGGGTCCCCCAAGAAACATCCGTACCTTTTAAGCATTCGCTGCCTTGCGAATTTCGCCATGATAACAAAAACTGTAGACCGTGGATATACAATGGTTACACCTAGATCCCCCAGGAAACATCCGTACCCTTTAAGCAATCTCTGCCTTGCGGATTACGCTACGACAAAAACCTGTAGACCGCGGATACACAATGGTTACGCCTGGATCCCCCAGGAAACATCCATACCCTTTAAGCAATCTCTGCCTTGCGGATTACGCTACTAAAATGACCATAGATCGCAGATACACAATGGTTACACCTGGATCCCCTAGGAAACATCAGTACCTTTTAAGCAATCACTGCCTTGCGAATTACGCTATGCAGTCGAGTTCGTAAGACCATGGGTTACGCCATGGAATTCGATGAACACTTGAGTATCATATCCGGAAAACCCAAATCAGAGAGAATAATATCGATAGAATGAATCCAAGATGTGGCCACAAATCGGATATCAAGTAGAAGGCAATTTCCATATCTTTACTTCGAAAATATATATCATATAGTACCTTTCAAATCAATTTCAAATATCATACTTATATAAAGTCCATTATATATAATATTTCAATTTCAAATCGAATACTTTCCAAAATCAATAGTATATCAAATCACACTTATATAGACTTCGATTATATAAGATTTCGCTTTTCAAATTGAGTACCTTTCCAAATCAATAGTTTTCAAATCAACTTCATACTTATACAAATCAGTTTTATATAAGTTCGATAACTCCCAAATTGAGTATTTAGTAAAACAAGGTTCTCAATTTCAATTCGTTTCAATATCAGTTCAGTTTCAAAATCATATACGATTTCAACGAATTATTTCTTCCAAATTAAATATCTTATGTTTCAAAGTTTCCAAAATAATAGGTTTAGAAAATAATCCTAGTTTCCAAATCAACATAATTTAGGTCAAACGAATCCATTTCTAAAATCATCCTGTAAATACTGGGTTTTAAATTTCAATCTATTTTCGAAACCAAATATTTTTCTCAAAATCAGTTATACCCAAAATGATTACCCAGTTTATAACCTGTCCTTTAAATCCTCTTTAAACTATTTATTTTTATTTGAAAGATCTACTTTACCTTTTGAAAATTATTATTATTATTATTATATATAGTTTCATAAAAGATGTTACTAAGTTAAAGCATTAAAACTAAATTTTATTCAAAATACTTCAAAACTAAATTTTATTCAAAATATTTTGAAAACTAAATTTCATATCAGTACAGTTCAAAATAGTCTTATTTATTTACTTAACAAAACAGTTTCAAACTTATTTAAATCATATTGCTTTATACTTATATACTTAAACATACAAAACTAAACTTATATACTTTATCAAATAATTTATACCTTTCGAAATTACTTAGCTTTGAAAATTAAACCTCGATTTGGAAGTGTTCGAACATTCAAAATAGTGAGAAATCAAATTTCCAATCCAAGAATTGGAAATCAACAGCAAATCAATAAATCAATTTCAATAGATAGGGTTATACCAAATCAAATCCAAAACTCGAGGACTGAACACTGGGCTCACTTCAAATCGTTTCAAATATATATACATATTTCTTTCGAATATCAAATCATACTTTGGAATTTGAAATCAAAATTGGTTTCACAAAATCAATCGCATAGCAAAGCTACTAAAGTGGCCTATCCCCCACTCTGAAACTCAAAAATCAATGTCGATGATGTGTGCACTCATCACCGAAATTATTCTCCAGCGACATAAGTGAGTTCTGGACTTCTATTTTCTTGAAAACTTCTTTGAAATTTCTTCAAAATCATTGGAACTCGTTTTAAGTCATTTGAAACATTTCTTATTCGAAAATACTTTCAAATCATATTATTATATATTTTCAAAATCTTAAAAACAATTTCAAAATACCGGAGTTCAATCTCTCAAATTTCAAATTCAAAACCTTTAGTTATAAATCCTTTTTATATAAATCCATTTCTTATATAATTTTCAAAATTTCAAATCTTTTCGAAACTTCAAATTCTCGTTTTTAAAAGGTATAAAATCCTTATTGAAAACATTTTCACTTTTATATATAGAATAAAATCACACTTATCAAGATATTAATTTCGATATATAAAACAATTTCTAAAATACAAACAAGCCCGATTTTTCAAAGGATGATTCAAGAATGGGTTTCAAACAAAGATAGGGATTCAAATTAGAGGAACCCTAATCAAATAGAACTTTGATTTAAAGATAGGCTCGATCGAAGATGAGATAATTAAACTTCAAAATAGGAGATGGATATACTTGTATAAATCGCGGGCGACCTTAACCGGGTCAACCGCGAATTTAGGAATATGATCGATGCAGAATTCTAAGGCAAATCGACATTCGATCGCCAGAGATAGAATTCGACATAGTAAAAGATAGCAGCATCTAAACCGAGGGTATAAAAATCTTCGGTGAATCAATGCCAATTGTAAAGGAGTTTCACCCCTTTACAAATCATTCAAAGATTGGTGGGATCGCCGATTTTTTTATAGAGATCATTCGAAGTGGAGTTATGGGATGCTCTAGAATCAAAAGAATACAAATAGGGGAGACAAGAATGGATTCCAGAACAAATGGGAATGTTCCAAAATTCAAAGGAAACTGAATCAAAGAGGAAGAGATTCAAGCACGAACGAAAGTAATTCTGTAATTAAATCTACTACATATGCTAAGTATGCCTAAAACCAGAGCTCTAATACCAACTGTAACGTCCCGGTATTTTCAACCATTCGCATCCGCACATGTCGGACTTGAATTGCTCAAAATATTAGATTGTTAATTTAAATTTGGCAAGACTCGGCATATACAGTAAATAAAATAATCACAGATACAGAGTATATAACAGAATGCAGCGGAATAGATAAATAGTAGTTCATGAAGCTACTATATAAACAACGGAGTTTGAAATAAAATACAACAGAATATCTCAAATGCAGAATGATGACATCTCTGAGCCAATCAACTGGAAAGGATAAAGGCTGAATCGATAGTTGGAGCTCCAAACTTCAAAGGTGAGTCTCAAATACTGTATTTCTCAGCCTGACCCAAGCGTAAAGCAAAACACAAAACACTCGAGTCAGGATTAACATTCTTGTATCAATAAATCCAACTCAAGTGAAATATCAACTGAAATACAAGTAACATAAAGGATGTTTGGGATAACTATCCTCTAAGGATCAATGGAACTATCTACTAGGTAGAATTATACGCTATATTAACAACCAAACATCATTATAACACCGTGGTCATTTCAAATTAATTTATACTTCAAAACCAAAATATCATTTCCATTTCAAATATATAAAATTTCCAAATTATAGCACCTTCAACTAAATTGATAATTTCATATATATATCTTATTTAACTTCGTTATTATTTAATTTTGAAATATTCACTCAAATAATCTATTATCATTTAAATAACCTTAAATTACATTAAACTAAATATTTCCTTCGATTTATTTAAAACTTGAAATATCCACTTATATTACTTTGAATCGAAACCAAGTTATAAAAATCATATCTTAAACCCCTCAAATTCAATAAATTTCAAATCGAATTAATTTAAACAAAATTCTTAAATCAACTTTACTAAATTCAAAGCTTATTATTTAATCTTCTATTTTATATTAAAACTTATTCGTATACATGATATTTTCAAATTTAAATAAACCATATATATTTCCTTTCAAACCATAGAAATCAATTTCAAAATATTTAAATATAGACCAATGGTGTGATATCCTGGAATTTCAAGGAATTTAAAATGTGGTAATCTCTTAATTAAATTATTTAAAATTGATAAAATTGTTATTTTCATATATAAATAACCAATTAATTAATAATGTGATGTTTTAAATTATGATTATAGATTGATTTTATATAAGAATAATTATTTAATTTGTGTTATTTTAAAAATAGATTTTCAAATTTAATAAGTTTATATATATATGGGTATTTTGGAAGAAGCTATGATTTGTAAATTTAAAATAAAATCTTTCAAATATGTTTAAGATAAAATAAATCTTATAAATATTTAAACATAAGTATAAAAATAGTTAATAAGTAAATTAAGTATTTAATAGTTTAAGTTTAAAAATAAAGGAAAGATAAAATTGTAAATTAATTAAGTATAAAAGTATATATGTACATAAGGTATGAAGCATAACCAGGCAAGAACAAAATAAAAAGAATCTTGTATGTAGCCTGTAAGTAATTATGAAAGGCAAGAATAAACAAAGTATAAAAGAAAATATCTATGTACTAATAAGATAAGGTTGTAGACATTAAGGACTCATGCATTAAATACCAGCAAACAATTGAGTCAATTCGAAATGTTGGAAAAGAAAATCTCTAACCCAATATATATTAAATAAATAAATAAAAAGAGAAGAAAGTGTACCAGGTAAAATACAAACCCAGATACACCTACCCTTTATACAAACTTATCTTTCTATATATACTTACCTTTTTATTTCTAATCCGATCATCTCAACATAGCAACTAGGAAATAAGAAAACTAAGCATCATTATTTTACAACTTAAACATTTTTTCATGTAAACTAAAACAAGAAAACACACAAGTACATACGAATTGATAGGGGATAAGCATGAAAATGTACAACTTCATTAATTGCTCTCATATCAGCCTCCATACCAAAAGAAAATCTCTGATCAAATATTGTACTAGCTAGAAACAAAGATTATTTTTTTGTACAAATACAACTATCAAAGCTGCATACTTGTTTTCTATTTATCAAGCTTCCTTTTTCTTTTCGTTCATAAAACAATGAAACCTGGAAAATGTAAAACCAGAAATGAATCAAAGTCCTGTAATCTTTTTTTTTCTCAAGCCTGTAATCATTTTTCAAAAACCTAAAATCAACTGAGCAAGCAAAGCATTTCAGTTTAAAGAAAATCAAAGCATCTTTCAAAAATCTGAAGTCCATTCCAGTTTCAAAGCTTCTTCAGTTTTAAGGAAATCAAGCAACAAAAGTATTCAAATTTTCAAAGCTCAGTTTTCAATCCAGTTTCCCAAACTCTCTGTCTTTTGAATAAGGTGAGTAAACATCAATTTTAAATCCTAAGTAATAACTGTCTAATGCTTTTTAGATTTCTAGAATGATAAATGCTTACTTATGTATATATAAGCGTATTATTTGTGAATATGAATGTGTATGGACTATGCATGCATATTTTGTTTGCTCTTCTCTGTTTTTTAAACTACAGGGATTAGGAATAAAGAAAATTCAAATCTCCTTATCTGATTTTGGTTAGACTTCGAGATTTAAATAAGCTAAGTTAGTTTAAATCAAATCTTAATTTTAAAAATACGTTAAGTATATTAGAATTGAAGATCTACTGGGATCTAATATTCATAGTAGAAATCTTTAAACAGGTTAAAAATCAATCATCATAGATTATTGATTCCAGTTTATAACTTGAATTGCTATGGGAAAATATGAATTTTAAAAAGAAAATCAGGATTTCTAATAATGTATTGAGTGAGCATTTTGGAAATGACTGGAATTGGATTATTGGGTGAATTCTGGTGGCCGGAGGATTTAGGGTGGTCGAGAACTTGGCTGGAGGAAGGAGTATGTCTGGCAGTTCAGGAAAAATTGGCAGGTAGGATGATAGTCCACCGTGGCATCGGCGGTGTGGCGATCTTGTTTTAAACCCTAGTTTATGTTGAAGCTGGAATTCGGGGTCACTACGTCGTCTAAGGGTGATCGAGTGGCTCGAGGCTTTGGGGAATGGTGGCGTAGAAGCTCGGTAGGGCGTGATCGGAGTTGTAGGGATTCCGGTGGTCGGCATTGGGAGTTCGAGGCGATTTTCATGGCGTTGGTTGCTGTACTTTTTGATCGAGGTAGCTCGATTTCGTCTTCGAGGTTGACTTGCATTTCTGGGTGGTCAGGTGGCAAGTGTGGGTAGAAGGCGACGTGTCGGAGATGATCATGGAGGCTGGATCGTCAGCGATGGCTGGTGCATGTGCAAAGGGAGGAGGAGTTGTGTCAGTTGTTGGGTTTGGTTTTGTCTCGAAGTAGGGATCGGGTTTTTGGGCTTGTGACTCGAGAGGGAACTCGGGTAGGGTAAGTGTTTTTGGCAAACAGTTTTAAACTTAAAGTTTTTCTAAGTTTTCAAAAAAATGAAGAAGTTGGAGAAAACTCGAGTCTGAACTCGAGCTAGTGTCGGGTAGAACCCGAAGTGGTTTAAAATGCAGATTTTAACAGATTTTTTTTAAAACAACTTTTAAGTTTTAAATTGAATCTAATTCTAAACTAATGTAAACAAAATGTTTCTTTTACATTTTATTTAGAAGTTTTATAAATTGTTTTACTTAAAATTTGTTAAGTTAAATTGTAAGTTATTTCTTTATCTTAAATTTAAAAGTTAAATTAAAAGTGGAATGTTTTAAATGTATTTAAATTATGTTAATGTTAAGTGAGTCATTAAATAAAGATAAAGATTTATCTTAAAAGTTAATAAAGATTTTGACAATTAATGTCTAATTAATAAAATGATGTAATTATGAGTGATTAAGAGTAATTAGTTAATCTAATTAATAATGATTAAGGATTAATTAAGTAATTAATTAAGAATAATTAATTAATTTAATTAACTAATGAATATGATTGATTAATTAATGATTAAGAGATTAATTAATTAGTAATTAGAAGATTAATTAACTTATAATTTGAAGTACTTAAATTGTAATTAAGTTGTATTAATTAATAATTAGGCTTAATTAATTAACAATTAAGAAATAATTAATCTAAAGATTATTAAGGGTTAATTAATTGATTAATTAAGGATTGATTAACTGATTAATTAAGAAGTGATTAATTTGTTATTTAGTTTTATAAATTGATAATTAATGTTTATTAATTAATAATTAAAGAATAATTAATCTATAATTAAAGATTAATTAATTTGTTTAAGGGTAATTAAGGGATGAATTACTCAAGTGTAATTAATAAAATGAATGTGATTAATTTAAGTTAATTAATTTGTAAATTAATTAAAGATAATCACTTAATAAAGGATTAAGTATGAATACTTGATAAGATTGATAAGTGTAATTACTTAGTAAAATAATTAATGTATAATTACTGGATGTAATTAATTAAAGGGAATTACTTAATGGGAAGTAATTAAAGGGTAATTACTTAGGAGGAGTAATTAAAGGTTTATTACTTGGTGTAATTAATCAAAGGATTTATATAATTAATTAAGAAGTTAATTAATTAAGGTAAGTAATTTCAGGATGATAACTACTGTTTATGATTAGGGTTGATTAATGGAAGTAATTAATTTAAGTTTAATTAATTAATGTAAGTAATTAAGGATAAATGTAATTAATTATAGTTAATTAATTAAGGATCATTTATTAATGTTATTAATGAAGTAATAAATGGTTAATTTCTGTGAATGGTTAAGGATAATTAATTTGTGTAATAAATTAAAGGCTAATTACTTCAGGTAATTAAGAATAACTAATCAGGATGATAAATTAAGTTGGATAAGTAGATGATAATCAATTAATTGATTTGTAATTAATTACTGATTAAGTAAGCAAGATTTATGTGATGAAAGTAATTAATTTAATTAATTTAAATTAATTAGAGATGGAGGTAACTAATTCAATTCACTTTAAATTAATTATAGATGGTGATTAATAAATCATTGCTTATGGATGTTGAATGATATTGATTGTCTTGAATGGTTTGAGATCTCAGATATGAGATAAGTGATGCTGTGTGATATGGATGTTTTGGTTGAACATGATGATAATATGAATTATCTATTGTGATGATATGAATTATCTATCTCTGTGTATATAGATATAGAATTGAATTGTTTTAACTTTAAAACAACTTGGACCTAAAAGATGGCGATTTGGATTTCGATGAGACCGGGATTGGGTTTCTAGATTTGGATATCTGAAAACCACATCGATCCCAATTAATGATAGGTCGTGAATCTCAAGTGAAGATGAAGATTCAGAGTGCAAGGGTTATTGTCGTTAACTCTGAGGATGATTCCAAAATGAGTGTAACGAGATAATGCCTTCGGTTTCGTTCGAACCCGAAACGAACTTGTATGGATTGAATGCTTTCAACACATCGTCAGGTGGATGATGAGCATTCTAAGTGATGTGTTCTGATAAAGGTAAATCATAGTCTCAAGCCTCATCAACCGGGAATGGATAAAATAGGGGAGGTGCAGCAAGGCTTCGTGGGTAGCACCCACTTGAGAGCGAGATATACCCCTGTCTAGATGTCCCTTTTTATTTCAGCTGTGTGGGCAGTTGCTAGCTACAACCGCGGGGTTGTCTTGTTCGGGACTGTCCAGTAAGGGATGGTTCCGGCTTTGTGTTGCAGGGGGTCGGGAGTGATCCTCGGTACGGTGATCTAGGCCACGTACTGTGACGGGCGGTACCCCAGTAGCCCTGCCATTGTATGGAATACAATCTCCAATAAGCGTCGTACGATTTAGTTGTGCCCAACTATGTTGGAACGTGAGATGTAAGCATTCCAGCTATTTCTGTATTTTACTTGAAAACCCTAGACCCTATTATAATATCACTGAATTTCCTATCGAATGTTTGGTTAGCGTAAGGTAAAAACTTACCCATGTTTATGTGTGGGGAGTCTTACGTGATACCTTTGTTTTCAAAAGTATTTTAAAATTAAGCAACTTTAACCGTTTACTCATACCAGACTCATGTCTGACCCGGAGTTTATTTCTGTTTTTCTTAAACTCTCGGGTACTCAAATTTTTACGAGTAGCCAAGGGATTTAGGTTAGCTTTGACGAATTCTGGAGGAGCAATGGAGCAGGAGGCTTCAGCGTATAGATATATATATAGTGTTCCGCTGTGTTGGTATCTCTGTGTAGTTTCTCTATGTTGTATTTGAGTTGTAATAACTAGACAGGTGTTTATAACTATCTAGTATGTGATGTATAATCTGTGTAACTCTGATAGATGTTGAATACTATGTAATACTTATGTGATTAATATAATTTATTCGTTCTGCTGTGAGATTCTGATGTTGTTTAGTTCTTTCTTCTCTATCTTTTCTCTTTTCTATCCCTTTCTTTCTTATTGATGATGCGACTTTCTGGTGCTAGAAGGTCGGGTCGCTACAGTTGGTATTAGAGCATAGGTTGAGCGAATACCTAAGCTCTGGAGTGGTGTCTATCTTGAGAGAGCGTACTTGTAATTTTTATCTATATACATATATCTATATTTCTACCTATTTGTTGGGTTACCTGTTCGGGTTTTCCAATATAAGTTATAAAGGTAGATGAGGTAGTGGTGTGTGTAACACGACTACCAATGGTTGGAGTTTGAATGTTTGAGGTTGGAAGTGTATTTGTCGAGACTGTAGACCTAATCCCGTCTCAAGTAAGCTTTGCTTAATGTAAGGATTTTATTGATCTCTGAAGGAAACCTGTTAAGGATTCGGAGTTCATCATTTAAGTGCAAGTTTGATCGCGCTCGTGTGAGCGGATTTTTGAGAGTTTGGATCTGCCGGTTAGGCAGAAACAAGTGATGGTATGTTGGCAACCCCAGGAAGTAGTAGTTGCGTGGTGAGACGCAACGACTATGGATGTTTTCGAAGATGTTTTCTTTGGAACAAGTTTAGGGAGTGTGTCTTCATCGATGATGAGACCGAGTTTCAGCTAGATGTTGTGTTTGGTTTAAAGTCTGAGTTTCTCAAAGGAGCTTTGGATTAGGAAGTTTTTGGCATCCGTGGCAGCAGTGCAGCTGGGAGATGTTTTTGTGCCAGCAGGAAGATCTTTTGGCTTAATAGTACCCTAGTGGTGGAATTCAGAAGCAGCAAAGTGGATCCATTTCTTCGGTGGATTGGTTAGTCAAGGACAAGCTGTTTTGATTTGTGAAGAGAGAATAGTATCTGTGGATATTGGTCTGGATGGGATCGCAAAAGCGACTTGCGATAGTTTGAGTGATTCTCTTGGATAATCTTTTGCATGGATTTGTGGCATCCCTAGAGGATATATGAGTTATAAAGTTGTTAAAGATGTGTCCAGAAGTTTTCAAGGAAGCCAGCAGTTTGTCTACATTAGGAAGTTTAATTTCTATTGACCAAGGTCTGGAAGAGATACCGGTGGTTCAGCTAAGGAGATGGATGGTTTCTAAAGAAGATTTGGTGGAGCATTTGAGTTTTCTCTTCTGTATCTAGTTTCGAGTTTCTTCCAGCTAAGGGTAGCTGAAGACAATACCCTTGACTGAGGACTCATCTATTTCTTTGAGCAGTTCATTTCCGATTGTGGTGGATCTGATGAACTGTGTGTTCAGGAGGTGTTAGTTAAGATTTTTCTTGAATTCATCGACATGCTCATCTACTCCAGATCAGAGTTGTGCAGCGGAAGCAAGGTGGCAGCTGTTCTAGAGTGGAAGCAACCGGAAGTTGCAGTGTTTTGGGATTAAAGAATTTCTACAGGAATTTTTTTTTCTGGATTTGAGGCCAGATTGGCAAGTGTTTTTGTTTTGTCTTTCCCGGACAGGAGAAGTAAGTTGTAATCTATTGATGATGGTGGAGTAGCGTTGTATTCTAGATTTTAGGTAAATCTGGAGAGGATCTTTTTGTTGAGTTATTTTGATCCAGTTTGTTTATTGAAGCATCAGCGAAGTTTGAGCTGATCAAGAAAGGATGTAAGCAGTCCAGGATCGTCAAGGGAGTTTTGTGGATAAGAAACAGAGGAATTTGGAATTCGAAGTTGGAGACTTCGTTGTTGTTGAGATTTTCTCTGGTAAAGGGAGCAATAAGATTGGGTAAGACTGTGAGGTTAGCTCCGGAGTATATTGGATCTTTCTGTATTCTTGTAAGGATAAGTGTTTTGGATTACAGGAGTGAATTGCCAATTTGGAAGTCTGGGGTTCAATGTGTTTCGCGTATCTCTGAGGGAGTACGTGTATGATCCATCACTGATGTTGGAACCAGCAGTTCAGGAGGATTTGGTAGTTGAGTGGGACTTGTATGTGGTCCGATCTTGTGTAGATTGTAGATCTAGATGAGTAGGAGCTCAGTAGTATAGCTAGTTTGGATTCAATAGAGCGAGTATTCCAGTATTTGTACCTGGGAAACTCGGGAAATTTTTAGGAAGCTTATCCGGATCTGTGTCCGAATAGCTAGTGTTGTTTGTTTGATTGAATTATTTGTTTGGATGAAATTGCTTGTTTGGTTGTGTATGGCTGATATGTATGCTGAATTGGTTGAAATAAAATAAAACTTTGGATTATCTTTTGTTTTAAATTTTGAGGACGAAATTCTTTAAGGGGGGAGGAATGTGATATCCCGGAATTTCAAGGAATTTAAAATGTGGTAATCTCTTAATTAAATTATTTAAAATTGATAAAATTGTTATTTACATATATAAACAACCAATTAATTAATAATGTGATGTTTTAAATTATGATTATAGATTGATTTTATATAAGAATAATTATTTAATTTGTGTTATTTTAAAAATAGATTTTCAAATTTAATAAGTTTATATATATATGGGTATTTTGGAAGAAGCTATGATTTGTAAATTTAAAATAAAATCTTTTAAATATGTTTAAGATAAAATAAATCTTATAAATATTTAAACATAAGTATAAAAATAGTTAATAAGTAAATTAAGTATTTAATAGTTTAAGTTTAAAAATAAAGGAAAGATAAAATTGTAAATTAATTAAGTATAAAAGTATATATATACATAAGGTATGAAGCATAACCAGGCAAGAACAAAATAAAAAGAATCTTGTATGTAACCTGTAAGTAATTATGAAAGGCAAGAATAAACAAAGTATAAAAGAAAATATCTATGTACTAATAAGATAAGGTTGTAGACATTAAGGACTCATGCATTAAATACCAGCAAACAATTGAGTCAATTCGAAATGTTGGAAAAGAAAATCTCTGACCCAATATATATTAAATAAAAAAAAGAGAGAAGAAAGTGTACCAGGCAAAATACAAACCCAGATACACCTACCCTTTATACAAACTTATCTTTCTATATATACTTACCTTTTTATTTCTAATCCGATCATCTCAACATAGCAACCAGGAAATAAGAAAACTAAGCATCATTATTTTACAACTTAAACATTTCTTCATGTAAACTAAAACAAGAAAACACACAAGTACATACGAATTGATAGGGGATAAGCATGAAAATGTACAACTTCATTAATTGCTCTCATATCAGCCTCCATACCAAAAGAAAATCTCTGATCAAATATTGTACTAGCTAGAAACAAAGATTATTTTTTGTACAAATACAACTATCAAAGCTGCATACTTGTTTTATATTTATCAAGCTTCCTTTTTCTTTTCGTTCATAAAACAATGAAACTTGGAAAATGTAAAACCAGAAATGAATCAAAGTCCTGTAATCTTTTTTTTCTCAAGCCTGTAATCATTTTTCAAAAACCTGAAATCAACTGAGCAAGAAAGCATTTCAGTTTAAAGAAAATCAAAGCATCTTTCAAAAATCTGAAGTCCATTCCAGTTTCAAAGCTTCTTCAATTTTAAGGAAAACAAGCAACAAAAGTATTCAAATTTTCAAAGCTCAGTTTTCAATTCAGTTTCCCAAACTCTCCGTCTTTTGAATAAGGTGAGTAAACATCTATTATTATTTTTTTGCAACCAGGGAAACCTGTTCCATCACCGCCGACATTGCGACTCCTGAACAGTAAACCTGAGGGAACACAACTGGCCCGCCACAACCGTGTCCCTAGGTAGAGCAGACCTTTCGGTAGGCTTGAAGCAGTTGACAGGAATCGAACTCCTCATCTCATAGGAGGGAGGCCGTTGCTCTTGCCAACTGCGCCAAGTACGCGGACTAGTAAACATCTATTTTAAATCCTAAGTAATAACTGTCTGATGCTTGTTAGATTTCTAGAATGATAAATGCTTGCTTATGTATATATAAGTGTATTATTTGTGAATATGAATGTGTATGGACTGTGCATGCATATTTTGTTTGCTTTTCTCTGTTTTTTTAAACTACAGGGATTAGGAATAAAGAAAATTCAAATCTCCTTATCTGATTTTGGTTAGACTATGAGATTTAAATAAGCTAAGTTAGTTTAAATCAAATCTTAGTTTTAAAAATACGTTAAGTATATTAGAATTGAAGATCTGCTGGGATATAATATTCAAAGTAGAAATCTTTAAACAGGTTAAAAATCCATCATCATAGATTATTAATTCCAGTTTATAACCTGAATTGCTATGGGAAAATATGAATTTTAAAAAGAAAATCAGGATTTCTAATAATGTATTGAGTGAGCATTTTGGAAATGACTGGAATTGGGTTATTGGGTGAATTCTGGTGGCCGGAGGATTTAGGGTGGTCGGGAACTTGGCTGGGGGAAGGAGTATGTCTGGCAGTTCAGGCAAAATTGGCAGGTAGGATGATAGTCCACCGTGGCGTCGGCGGTGTGGCGATCTTGTTTTAAACCCTAGTTTATGTTGAAGCTGGAATTCGGGGTCACTACATCGTCTAAGGGTGATCGAGTGGCTCGAGGCTTTGGGGAATGGTGGCGTAGAAGCTCGGTAGGGTGTGGTCGGAGTTGTAGGGATTCCGGTGGTCGGCATTGGGAGTTCGAGGCGATTTTCATGGCGTTGGTTGCTGTACTTTTTGATCGAGGTAGCTCGATTTCGTCTTCGAGGTTGACTTGCATTTCTGGGTGGTCAGGTGGAAAGTGTTGGTAGAAGGCGACGTGTCGGAGGTGATCATGGAGGCTGGATCGTCACCGATGGCTGGTGCATGTGCACAGGGAGGAGGAGTTGTGTCAGTTGTTGGGTTTGGTTTTGTCTCGAAGTAGGGATCAGGTTTTTGGGCTTGTGACTCGAGAGGGAACTCGGGTAGGGTAAGTGTTTTTGGTAAACAGTTTTAAACTTAAAATTTTTCTAAGTTTTCAAAAAAATGAAGAAGTTGGAGAAAACTCGAGTCTGAACTCGAGCTAGTGTCGGGTAGAACCCGAAGTGGTTTAAAATGCAGATTTTAACAGATTTTTTTTAAAACAACTTTTAAGTTTTAAATTGAATCTAATTCTAAACTAATGTAAACAAAATGTTTCTTTTACATTTTATTTAGAAGTTTTATAAATTGTTTTACTTAAAATTTGTTAAGTTAAATTGTAAGTTATTTCTTTATCTTAAATTTAAAAGTTAAATTAAAAGTGGAATGTTTTAAATGTATTTAAATTATGTTAATGTTAAGTGAGTCATTAAATAAAGATAAAGATTTATCTTAAAAGTTAATAAAGATTTTGACAATTAATGTCTAATTAATAAAATGATGTAATTATGAGTAATTAAGAGTAATTAGTTAATTTAATTAATAATGATTAAGGATTAATTAAGTAATTAATTAAGAATAATTAATTAATTTAATTAACTAATGACTATGATTGATTAATTAATGATTAAGAGATTAATTAATTAGTAATTAGAAGATTAATTAACTTATAATTAGAAGTACTTAAATTGTAATTAAGTTGTATTAATTAATAATTAGGCTTTATTAATTAACAATTAAGAAATAATTAATCTAAAGATTATTAAGGGTTAATTAATTGATTAATTAAGGATTGATTAACTGATTAATTAAGAAGTGATTAATTTGTTATTTAGTTTTATAAATTGAAAATTAAGGTTTATTAATTAATAATTAAAGAATAATTAATCTGTAATTAAAGATTAATTAATTTGTTTAAGGGTAATTAAGGGATGAATTACTCAAGTGTAATTAATAAAATGAATGTGATTAATTTAAGTTAATTAATTTGTAAATTAATTAAAGATAATCACTTAATAAAGGATTAAGTATGAATACTTAATAAGATTGATAAGTGTAATTAATTAGTAAAATAATTAATGTATAATTACTGGATGTAATTAATTAAAGGGAATTACTTAATGGGAAGTAATTAAAGGGTAATTACTTAGGAGGAGTAATTAAAGATTTATTACTTGGTGTAATTAATCAAAGGATTTATATAATTAATTAAGAAGTTAATTAATTAAGGTAAGTAATTTCAAGATGATAACTACTGTTTATGATTAGGGTTGATTAATGGAAGTAATTAATTTAAGTTTAATTAATTAATGTAAGTAAATAAGGATAAATGTAATTAATTATAGTTAATTAATTAAGGGTCATTTATTAATGTTATTAATGAAGTAATAAATGGTTAATTTCTGTGAATGGTTAAGGATAATTAATTTGTGTAATAAATTAAAGGCTAATTACTTAAGGTAATTAAGAATAACTAATCAGGATGATAAATTAAGATGGATAAGTAGATGATAATCAATTAATTGATTTGTAATTAATTACTGATTAAGTAAGCAAGATTTATGTGATGAAAGTAATTAATTTAACTTATTTAAATTAATTAGAGATGGAGGTAATTAATTTAATTCACTTTAAATTAATTATAGATGGTGATTAATAAATCATTGCTTATGGATGTTGAATGATATTGATTGTCTTGAATGGTTCGAGATCTCAGATATGAGATAAGTGATGCTGTGTGATATGGATGTTTTGGTTGAACATGATGATAATATGAATTATCTATTGTGATGATATGAATTATCTATCTTTGTCTATATAGATAATAGAATTGAATTGTTTTAACTTTAAAACAACTTGGACCTAAAAGATGGCGATTTGAATTTCGATGAGACCGGGATCGGGTTTCTAGATTTGGATATCTGAAAACCACATCGATCCCAATTAACGATAGGTCGTGAATCTCAAGTGAAGATGAAGATTCAGAGTGCAAGGGTTATTGTCGTTAACTCTGAGGATGATTCCAAAATGAGTGTAACGAGATAATGCCTTCGGTTTCGTTCGAACCCGAAACGAACTTGTATGGATTGAATGCTTTCAACACATCGTCAGGTGGACGATGAGCATTCTAAGTGATGTGTTCTGATAAAGGTAAATCGTAGTCTCAAGCCTCATCAACCGGGAATGGCTAAAACAGGGGAGGTGCAGCAAGGCTTCGTGGGTAGCACCCACTTGAGAGCGAGATATACCCCTGTCTAGATGTCCCTTTTTATTTCGGCTGTGTGGGCAGTTGCTAGCTACAACCGTGGGGTTGTCTTGTTCGGGACTGTCCAGTAAGGGATGGTTCCGGCTTTGTGTTGCAAGGGGTCGGGAGTGATCCTCGGTACGGTGATCTAGGCCACGTACTGTGACGGGCGGTACCCCAGTAGCCCAGCCATTGTATAGAATCCAATCTCCAATAAGCACCGTACGATTTAGTTGTGCCCAACTATGTTGGAACGTGAGATGTAAGCATTCCAGCTATATCTGTATTTTACTTGAAAACCCTAGACCCTATTATAATATCACTGAATTTCCTATCGAATGCTTGGTTAGCATAAGATAAAAACTTACCCTTGTTTATGTGTAGGGAGTCTTACGTGATACCTTTGTTTTCAAAAGGTTTTTAAAATTAAGCAACTTTAACCGTTTACTCATACCAGACCCATGTCTGACCCGGAGTTTATTTCTGTTTTTCTTAAACTCTCAAATACTCAAATTTTTACGAGTAGCCATTGGATTTAGGTTAGCTTTGACGAATTCTGGAGGAGCAATGGAGCAGGAGGCTTCAGCATATATATATATATATATATATATATATATAGTGTTCCGCTGTGTTGGTATCTCTGTGTAGTTTCTCTATGTTGTATTTGAGTTATAATAACTAGACAGGTGTTTATAACTGTCTAGTATGTGATGTATAATCTGTGTAACTCTGATAGATGTTGAATACTATGTAATACTTATGTGATTAATATAATTTATTCGTTCCGCTGTGAGATTCTGATGTTGTTTAGTTCTTTCTTCTCTATCTTTTCTCTTTTCTATCCCTTTCTTTCTTATTGATGATGCGACTTTCTGGTGCTAGAAGGTTGGGTCGCTGCAAACGGTGTCAGTATATAGTTTCTGTACTATGGTCAAGTGATACGGATATTTATCATTTCAATCCGTAATTTAAATATATATGGGTATATATCATTACAAACCCGCAATCCCAAATTCAATTCAATGAAAATCGCTTGGGTTTATCATTTCAACCCATAACGATTTTCCCCTATTCTACAGATCGTTCGGGTATGTATCATTTCCACCCATAGTGAATTCTATACTAACAAGGAACTTACAGAGTGATAACAGATATGATAATAATATAACAGGCATATATCATCAACAACAATATAATATAAATAACGGGATATGGTGTCATATCCCACAGGTGAATAGTTACAGATAATAGCATATATAACAATTTAAATAACTACAGCAGCATATTTCAATCGTCGTTTCAATTGAAATCAAATTTAATAAACATAAGAACGTTAATCATGAGTGATTGCTCACCTTTCAAGGCTAGAGAAATTTGACGATTCGACAAGATACGAATTGGATCACGATCTAGACCCTCGAACAATCCAAACAACTCAAAGCAAAGTAAGCTGAGGGTGGATTTTTGACGGACAAAGCTGAAAGGGGAACCGAGGGAAAAATCAGAATCAAGTCGATAGAAACAGAAAATATATTATTATTATTATTCCCATGAAATAAATATTAATTTGAAACGAATATTAAAATAATATATAAAAATCATTGTTTTAATTAAACACATATAAAAATATCCACATATATATATATATATATCATACCTTTAAATAACCACTTATATGTACTTTGAAATCAACACTTTAAAACCAATCAATATATACAACTATTATATAATTTAAATCTTTATACAATTCAACATTAACCCAAAACAAAGTAGAAGATCAGGTTCAACAAAAATGCATGCCGACTAGATAACTACAGGCTACAGACTTTACAATACGTATAAACTGATGCACGACTCTCATATCAAACTGCATATCAACTGCCTAAACCCACTTTTATATATAAAATAACATATATATTTATATACTTAAATATTATAAACAAACATGTAAACTAATATATAATATATAAACCGAGACATAGTTATATTATATTCATTTCCAATAGAAAACCAGATCCACATATTCATAAAGGTCAATATTTATACAACCTAACGTATATATGCACTACACACAAATAACCAAATCCACTTCTTAAACTAATATTTTGTACACATATATATTCTACAGAACATATATATATACCTATATAAAGTAACGAACATAGGCTAACATTCATACTTTCCCTTATACTGTAATAATATATAACTAACAGTAATTGAAAATTCAGAATCTAAGTATGTTATATTTAAAATCACGATATCTATATAAATATAAATATATATACACACACATACTTTAAGCTTATAAACTCTTATATATACTGTGAACCAGATTTTTAAGAGAGTACATTTTTCTAATCATATGAAATAAACTGCAAACTATATATATAAGCAATTATATAAATAAATAACTTATACAATAACCCAAAACAAGAGTTTTATAAACTAATATACGTATTAACGTATGAAACCTATATACTTTATATAAACCGAACGTAGCAAAGATTTTTTTATAAGCTCATGTATATACTTTATTAATATATAAAAATCCTATATACAAACATGTATAAATCTTCAAACATAACACTGTAACTAAAATATATAACAAACACCTAACACTTATATATATTTCGAAATTAAATAAACATATATATATATTAGAATATATAATAGCAAGAGAGTTGCTATACTCACGTTGCACGGCGATGAAGAGGGAAGATGCTCGGCTTGAAGGTGGTTGGTCGATGGTGATGCTGACTCGGATAGAGGAGGAAAGGAGAGGTACGAGGCGGCTCCGGGTGATGCTAGGTGCGCGCAGGGAGAATAGACAGAGGTGTGTTTGGTCACGCTAAGATGTGGAAGTCGGCTAGGCTCGGGAAAGAAGATGTGGTGATGGAATGCCATGCGGCAGCGTGGGCGGGGAAGATAGTGCTGAACGGTGAAGAGGGAAGAACGGCGGGCGCTGGCGAAGGCGAGTTGCGCGGTGGGAAGATGTGGAGCGGGGTGTGCTTGCGTGAGGAGCTTTAGATCTGGGAAAATGAAAAAGGAAAGAGGCGAAAGAGAAAAGAAATATATGCGTATCGAAAATTTTTGTGTCGTTTTATATTTTTTTGACTTTTGGGTGTCAAAACTGACGAATAGAAAAGGACACAGGATATATCTATGATTAACACAGCAAGCTGAATCAGATGGAGGACACAGAGTTGCAAATGGACCCAATTTAGTGAATTGTCACCCTTTGCATTTTGTTGATTCTGTCGTGCACCGGACTCTGAAATACACCAATGAACATATCACGGTGATCAGCGCGATGAGACAGACAAGAGGAAACATAAATATCTGTGTCAAGACTTTCCTATCAAAAGTCCATACGGACACTGATGTACGTTGCTATCCCGTACGACGAAATCCAAACGGAGCAAGAAACGTCCGAATTTTGCGAAACGGATTGCGTAGTCTTATTCAGAGTGTTCTAAATAAATTTTCTCATGTTGACACATTTAGGTTTCCGAACACTTTTAAATTCAACTGTTATTAACCGATTTAAACTGAATTTCTAGCGACCGATAGAACATCTATATTATTCGACGAAAATTTGCCATTTGCTATGTCTAAATGGACGCATAGCAAATATCAAATTTCTATCATAAATTTCTGCTGTTTGTTTTAAGTGGAAATTAGCCACAAGGGCCTCTTTAGCAAGTGGAATTAGTTTCTATGACATACAACTGAAATAATTACTTTCAAGGACAAAACGTAAAATAATTAGTTTCTAGGACCTAAAAACCTATGAAATTATGTCCTTGAAAGTAATTGGACTGCTGACTTTGTCCTTGAAAGTAATTATTCTTTTGACTTTGACCTTGAAATTAATTTCTTTGAATGTGTGTCCTAGAAACTAATTAGACTGCAAAGTTTGTCCTTCTGTTGAAATGGTAGATTTCAATTTATTATATTCAATAAAATTCACCTTTATCTAATTTCAAAATAAACTATATTTTAAATTAATATAATTGAATATTCATTGGTTTATAATTCTAGTTCCTTAATTAAAATGCTAACATTAACCAATGCAGTATTAAATTCTCAATTTTCTTAATTTCTGAATCATTTAACCAATTAAGCCTTATTAAATTAAAATTTATATTTGTTTCCTTTTTGTAAAATCCAATTATACTAAATTTTATTAACAATTTAATTTCAATAGATGAGAAAAAACCAATACTAAAATTTTAATAAATTTTAATATACAATCAAACATTTATTGTTTACAAATAGATTAGAAGTTAATTTACAATTAAAACCCAATTTCAGTTAATCATAAATTGATTTCATGCTTTACACAATATTAAATCTATCCAATTAAACTTTTGTTAAACCATACGTTTGAAATCACATAAAATAGTTGTCACTTTATTAAATCAAAAATAGATGTTATAATTCAAAGTAAATTTTATTTAAAATCATAAATTTCTAATTTCTAACTGTATTAAATTCTAAAATTTGAATTTTCTTCTCTCGAAAAATACGGGTCGTTACACTCTCCCCCACTCAAAACTTTTCGTCCTCGAAAAGGAACGAAGACAGGAGAAAAAGGGTAAAGTAGAGTAAATAGGATATATTCAAAAAGGAAATGAAGATAGGAGAATAGAATAAAATAAAAAATAGAGGTAGATTCGGAAAAACAAAATATATGTCAATAAAAAAAGCTGAGTAGATAAGGTTGATTCAAAAGGATAGCATCAGGCATGCATAATTAATTTAAAACCATAAAATTTCAATTTTAAATGTTAATACAAAATTTCTTTGTTGAAAATACTTTTATATCGAAACAAATTTTCCTTTCGAAAATCTTTTATAACTCAATGTCTCAACAAGTTTATCCTCGTTCTTGTAGACTCTGGCTATGCGTTGATTAGGCGCAAAGCTAGAATTCTCCAAGTACTTAGTAGACTTGTTTCAACACCCAGTGAAAATACTTGAAAACCTTCAAAATTGATATGGAAAGTACAATCCAAACAAATCAACCGAATCAAATCATGGATCGCAGATACACAATGGTTACACCCGGGTCCCCCAAGAAACATCTATACCTTTTAAGCATTCACTACCTTGCGAATTTCGCCATGATAACAAAAACTGTAGACCGCGGATACACAATGGTTATGTCTGGATCTCCCAGGAAACATCCGTACCCTTTAAACAATCTCAGCCTTGGGGATTACGCTACGACAAAAACCTATAGACCGCGGATACACAATGGTTACGCCTGGATCCCCCAGGAAACATCCGTACCCTTTAAGCAATCTCTGCCTTGCGGATTACGCTACTAAAACGACCATAGATCGCAGAAACACAATGGTTACGCCTGGATCCCCCAGGAAACATCCGTACCTTTTAAGCAATCACTGCCTCGTGAATTGCGCTATGCAGTCGAGTTCGTAAGACCATGGGTTACGCCATGGAATTCGATGGACACTCGAGTATCATATTCGGAAAACCCAAATCAGAGAGAATAATATCGATAGAATGAATCCAAGCTGTGGCCACAAATCGGATATCAAGCAGAAGGCACTTTCCATATCTTTACTTCGAAAATATATATCATATAGTACCTTTCAAATCAATTTCAAATATCGTACTTATATAAAGTATATTATATATAAGATTTCAATTTCAAATCGAATACTTTCCAAAATCAATAGTATATCAAATCACACTTATATAGACTTCGATTATATAATATTTTGCTTTTCAAATTGAGTACCTTTCCAAATCAATAGTTTTCAAATCAACTTCATACTTATACAAATCAGTTTTTTATAAGTTCGATAACTCCCAAATCGAGTATTTAGTAAAACAAGGTTCTCAATTTCAATTCGTTTCCATATCAGTTAAGTTTCAAAATCATATACAATTTCAATGAATTATTTCTTCCAAATTAAATATCTTATGTTTCAAAGTTTCCAAAATAATAGGTTTAGAAAATAATCCTAGTTTCCAAATCAACATAATTTAGGTCAAACGAATCCATTTCAAAAATAATCCTAGTTTCCAAATAACCACACTCGCGCTGCCGCCGTCCTTCCAACCGAACCGGGCCGGGCCAGGTCGGGTACAAGTTTTGGGTTCGGATCCGAAAATATTTTTGGATCATATGTGAACAGTAACGGGCCATATTTCAGCCCGTTAAGGACCCAAAACCGAAATTCCTGAATTTGAATAAATGGCGGCAAATTTGTAACGTTTTCTAAACGTTACAAAATGAATAGACGCGACGTTTAAATATTGAATGGATAAAGCCGTTTGTAACAGTTGTGAACCATTGCAAACGGTTGTGACGCTTAGCGAATAAGCACCTCTCTACCACTATAAATAATGACGCCCAGAAAACGTTAGACATATCCTGAATCTTCTTCTTCTACACAGAGCAGTTTTTTGCGACGCCAGAAAGTGTTACAAAACACTGCGCCACCATTACTCTGTTTTGTGACGCCTCCAAGGTGTTGCAAACTCAGATAACGTCGTAGAATTGCTCTCTTCTTCCTCTTCATTCTATTCTATACAAATTGCATCATCAGAAACCATTACTAAAGTTTTCTTGGTCGGCTCAAAGGTGTACAAACTTTGAATCTGATTTCGCTGTTATAGGGCTTCATTGAATCCTTAAAGTCGATAGTTCGATAACCTGTTTGTACCTGGTGGGTTGAACTATTGTCTGAAAGAATCTATTTAATAGATCCTTGAAGTCGGAAGTACAGCACTATTTTTCACAATCGCCATCAAATTTGTCTCGAACCGCAAAATTCACAACAATTTTCAGACAATAATTTTCAACCATGGAAGGTTCGAGTGCTCTACAAGTTATGAATTAGCATCTAACTCGATTAGAGCGTTTTGATGGCGACAATTTCACTCGTTGGCAAGAGACGATGAAGTTTTTCTTGGTCACCGTCAAGTTGGTCTACATTTTGAAAGATGACTTGGAAGAAATCCCGGAGGAAACTGATAAGGATGATGCTGCTCTAAAGGTTGGACGTGCAAAGCGCAAAGAGGACGATTTTCTATGCAGAGGCCATATTCTGAATGCGCTATCTACCCCAGTCTACAATGCTCATAGGACCTTGGAAACAGCGAAGGCACTCTGGACTGCACTAGAGAATAAGTACCGCATATCCGAGGCAAGTAATAAAAAGTTTCTTATTTCCAATTTTATGGATTTCAAAATGGTCACCAATAAGTCCATAATTGGACAATTAAGCGAAATCTTACTGTTGATGAATAAACTTAAAGATGCTGGAATTAATCTCCCTGGATCTTTTGTTGTTGGAGTTATAATTTCTAGACTTCCGCATAGTTGGAATGATTATAAGAAAAAGATGAAGCATGTGGAAACGGATTATAATTTAGACAGTTTACAGCGTCATCTTCGTATTGAAGAAGACTCTCGCAAATGCGATCTAGATGATAATCCGCAAACTAAGTCCCATTCTAAGGCAAATAATGTTGAAATTACTGATAAGTTAAAGCCAAAGAATGAGACACGGTTTAAGAAGAAAAATCATTCCAAAACCAACAACAAAAAAAGGTGCTTGTTATTTTTGTAACATGCCCGGCCACTATGCTCGAAACTACCGTCTGTGGAAGAAATAACAAAAAGTGAATGTGGTCGAAGACTCGCTTGTGCCTGTAGTGCAAGAGGCGAACTCCATTAGCGGCAATGATAATGATTGGTGGTTCAATACTGGAGCAACCATTCACATTTGCAAAGACCGTAATCTGTTCAAGAGTTACAAAGAAAATAAAAGAGAATCCGACGAAGTTACTGGAGCAAATAAGGTTCCGAGCAAAGTTCTGGGAAAAGGCACTATAGAACTTCCTTTCACCTCTGGAAATGTTCTTACATTAGTAAATGTATTTTATGTACTTGATATGTGTAAGAATTTGGTCTCTGGATACCTTCTTAACAAAGGAGGATTCAAGATGGTGTATGAGTCTGATAAGCTAGTGTTGTCTAAGAATGGTAGATTCATTGGACAGGGATACTCTTGTAACGGCATGATTAAGTTGAATCTAATAATGAAATCTTCTGTTTATATTGTAGATTCTATTAATTTATGGCATGGTAGATTAGGACATGTTAATTATAATTCCATTAGAAATATGCATAAATTAGGATTAATTTCTGATTGTGATTTCGATACCATCTCTAAATGTGAAATATGTGTTCAAGCAAAAATACACCGAGAATCCTTTAAATCCGTAGAAAGGAAAACTGGTTTGCTTGATTTGGTATATAGTGATGTGGGTGACTTAAAAAGTCATATCACCTATGGTGGCAACCAACACTATATAACATTCATTGATGATTATACTAGATATGCATATGTATATCTAATGAAAACTAAAGATTAGGTTTTTGATAAATTCAAAATTTATAAAGCAGAGGTGGAAACACAATTAGGAGCTGAAATTAAAATATTACATTCAGATCCTGGTGGTGAATATTTCTCAAATGAATTCACCTTGTTTTGTAAACAACAAGGTATAGTTCACCAATGTACTGCCCCATATACACCACAACAAAATGGTGTTGCTGAAAGGAAGAATAGAACTTTAGTAGAAGTGGTTAATGCCATGCTCATAAGTTCTAATTTACCTTATAACCTATGGGGTGATGCTATGTTATCTGCATGTTATATTTTAAATAGAGTACCACTTAAAAAGAATAAATTTCCCCTTATGAATTATGGTTTAATAGGAAACCTAACCTAACTAGACTTAAAGTTTGGGGTTGCTTAGCATATGTTAGAAAACCAGACCCTAAACGACCAAAGTTAGGAAATATAGTATTTAAATGTGTTTTCATAGGATATTCACTTAATAGTATAACTTATAGATCCCTTATTCTTGACACCCTAGAAGTTATAGAATCTGTAGATGTAGAAGTTTTTGAAAATCAAACTGTTGAGATCCCATTGAGATCATCTAGCCCAGAACCTAGTATGGCTAATGATATCAATGACGATGATTATGCTCCTGCTCAAAACAGCAAGGAAGTATCAGTACCAGATAATAGTACTAAACAACGGAAAAGTAAAAGAGCGAGAATAGAGAAGGACTATGGTCCTGACTTCATTACATATCTTGTAGCAGGCACTAAGGACGAAGTCCTTAATGTGAATAAATATGTAATGAACATCGATGACGATCCCAAAACTTATTCTGAGGCTATGAGTTCTAGAGATTCCAATTTCTGGAAAGAAGCTATCAATGATGAAATGAATTCCATACTGTTAAACCAAACTTGGGTTTTAACTGATTTACCTCCTGGTGCTAAACCTGTAGGATGTAAATGGATATTCAAGAAAAAGTTGAATACAAATGGATCCATTGATAAGTTTAAAGCTAGATTAGTTGCGAAGGGATATAAGCAAAAACATGGAGTAGATTACTTTGATACATATGCTCTAGTTGCTCGCATATCTTCTATACGCTGTCTAATTGCACTTGCATCAATTCATAAATTAGTCATACATCAAATGGATGTAAAGACTGCTTTTCTAAATGGAGATTTAGAAGAAGAGATATATATGGAACAGCCTGAAGGTTTCAAAACCCCAGGCCAAGAAAAGAAAGTTTGCAAATTAGTGAAATCTCTTTATGGCCTGAAGCAAGCTCCCATGTAATGGCATGAGAAATTTGATAAAGTTGCACTGTCATATGGATTCATTGTTAATGATGCTGATAAATGTATTTATAGCAAATTGGATAACAACGGTAGTGTTATAATATGTTTATATGTTGATGACATGCTAATATTTGGTTCCAATATATCATGTGTGAATGAAACTAAAAAGTTTCTTTCTTCTAAATTCGATATGAAAGATCTAGGAGAGGCTGATGTAATTTTGGGAATTAAAATTGTTAGGAAAGAAGAGATGTTATTACTAACTCAATCTCATTACATAGAGAAATTCCTACAAAAGTATGGTCATTACGATAATAAACCAGCACCAACTCCTTTAGATCCTAGTATTAAATTAGAAATGAACACTGGACGCACTATCTCTCAACTAGAATATTCCAGTGTTATTGGGAGTCTTATGTATCCTATGCATTGCACTAGACCAAACATCGCACATGCTATCATTGTATTGTGTCGATTTGCGAGTAATCCAGGTTTCTAACATTGGAAAGCTATTTCCAGAGTTTTAGCTTATTTGAAAGGAACCATTGAATATGGTTTATCTTATAAAGGATATCCTGCTGTAATAGAAGGATATAGTGATGCAACCCGGAACAATGTAGAATCCAAATCCAAGTCTACGACTGGATGGATCTTTACATTAGGAGGCGCTGCTATGTCTTGGGCTTCTAAGAAGCAGACCTGTATTTCTGACTCAACAATGTTGTCAGAATTGATTGCGTTAGCAGATGCATGTAAAGAAGCGGAATGGCTTAGGAATTTATTAATGGAAATCCCTTTATGGAAGAAGCCATCTCCAGCAGTCTTGATTAACTGTGACAATCAAGCAACGATAGACAATGTGTCTAAAAAGACATATAATGGAAAGTCTAGACATGTGAGTCTAAGACATCAAATGGTGAGACAGTTACTCAAAAGAGGAGTTATAATTGTTGACTACATAGAAATGAAGAAAAACTTGGCTGATCCACTTACAAAGAGTCTTCCAAAGGCAATGTTTTCTATAAAGTCACAAGGAATGGGACTAAGGTCTGTGAAGGAAGGTTGATCATCCTTAACAGAAACCCAACTTATGTCTTGAAAAGGATAGACAAAGTTCAATGGGTACCAACAAGTTAAGAGAATGATTATGGAACACTAAATCGATAATCCCATAATATTTAGTATTGGATTCTGCAAGAACAAAGGATGGATATATATCCTTAATAAGTCTAGAAACCTTAAAAGGTGAATCACAGAAACACCTTAAGAGACTTACCTATATGAGTATGGAAATCGGGTCATTTCCTAGGAAAGTAAGACCGCTTTCTAAGTAGACTCATGAACAAGGATTTAAGCACATGGCCATTAACGTGCTGAGCAATACATAACACTTTACCTAAGGAAATCAACATGTATGATTGTTCCGGTTTTATCATTAGGGATACTTGGTTCAAGATTCGTTCACCATAGAATCTCAAAAAGGCTTTGAATGATTTACACTAAGTAAAGGTTCAAATTCAAAAGATACCTTTTATTTATGTGTTGGTTTTCACGATGATGCAAAACTTGATCTTAGAACTACATAGGCTTGATCCCACTTGGGTATGTAGGAAGTCACTCTAGTGATGCAGCCGTCCTATTTATTTACTTTTTTATTTGAAAATTGGGGGAGATTGTTGTAAAATTTTCAAATATAGTTTTGGGGCTTTGGGTTTTGATTTGGAAGAGAAGAAGTAAAGAGGGAAGAAGAAATTAATTAGTCCCACATGCTAGAAAATTATGCAATATATTTGTATAAATATAGCTTTCTATGTGGATGTTGGGGCCTTGGGGCTCCCACATGTTTGCTTTGTTGTGAGGAGAGAAGTCATGCAACACCACACGCGCGCCGCCGCCGTTCGTCCGACCGAACCGGGCCAGGTCGGGTCGTGTCGGGTACAGGTTTCGGGTTTTTTGGATCATATGTGAACAGTTTCGGGCCAGATTTCAGCCCGTTAAGGACCCAAAACCGAAATTCCTGAATTTGAATAAATGGCAGGAAATTTGTAACGTTTTCTAAACGTTACAAAATGAATAGACGCGACGTTTAAATATTGAATGGATAAAGCCGTTTGTAACAGTTGTGAACCGTTGCAAACGGTTGTGACGCTTAGCGAATAGGCACCTCTCTACCACTATAAATAGTGACGCCCAGAAAACGTTAGACATATTCTGAATCTTCTTCTTCTTCACAGAGCAGTTTTTTGCGACGCCAGAAAGTGTTACAAAACACTGCGCCACCATTACTCTGTTTTGTGACGCCTCCAAGGTGTTGCAAACTCAAAAAACGTCACAGAATTGTTCTCTTCTTCCTCTTCATTCTATTATATACAAAATGCATCATTAGAAACCATTACTAAAGTGTTCTTGGTCGTCTCAAAGGCGTACAAACTTTGAATCCAATTTCGTTGTTATAGGGCTTCATTGAATCTTGAAAGTTAATAGTTCGATAACCCGTTTGTACCTGGTGGTTTGAACTATTGTCTGAAAGAATCTATTCCATAGATCCTTGATGTCGGAAGTACAACATTATTTTTCACAATCGCCATCAAATTTGTCTCGAACCGCAAAATTCACAACATCTTTTGTAACGACCCGTATTTTCACGGATCGGAAAGTTCGTTCGAATCTGGAATTTTCAACTTTTTAGGTTGTTTCAGATTTTGGTTGAGATTTTTCTAAGTCCTAGGTCGCGAACGACCTAAGAGATAAGTCGCAACCGACTTATAGGTTGAACGACTTAAGAGCGTGTGGAAGCTTAAGTCGTATAGGAATCACGTCTGGGCGAGTGAATGACCAAGTGCTTAGGTCGTAGACGACTTAGGAGGGAAGACTTAAGAGTTCTGGACGAGTTGAGGGATGAGTCGTATACCTACTAAGTCTTAAGTCGTAAGCCTAGTTGAGTCGTCTGACCAGTGTTTGTTAAGTCGTTGCCGAGTTAAGAAAGTGGGGTAGAGTTAGGTCGGCAACGACCTAAGGAAATGTTGTGAGCAACCTAAGTTTTTGTTAAGTGTTAGGTCGACTGGGAAAGCTAGCGACCTAGTGGTTCCGGGTTAGCGACTTAGTAATTAAGTTGTTAGGTCGGTTGGGACGACCTAAGGAGTTAGCTTGTTAGCGACCTAAGGAGTTGCCGTGTTAGCGACCTAGTGGTTCCTAGTTAGCATAGTTAGGTCGGTAGCGACCTAAGGGGTTTGGAGACAGTAGTTAGCGACCTAGTATAGTGGAGCGACCTATAGGTTAGCGACCTAAGGGTTAGGTCGTGAGTTCTGCTTTTAGTTAGGTCGCGTGTTGGCTTTAGGGTTAGGTCGCTGGGTTTTGCCAAGTGTTAGGTCGCGTAGAAGCCTAAGTGGTTAGGTCGCAACCCAACTAAGTCGTAGGTCGAAGGAAGCGCATTGTCTTAGGTCGTCAACTGTTAGGTCGCTGAGGAGTTAAGTCGTTCATCTGTTAGGTCGGAGAGGCTTAGGTCGGTGAGTGTTAGGTCGGCAAGAGTCGTAAGTCGTAAGTCGGAAGCGACTTAGGGAGATAGCCAGATTTCGACTTAAGGACAGATTTCAGCTATAAATAGGAGGGGTTGTTCTCACTTTTTGGGATCCGGATTTTTGAAGCGACGAAGTGCTGCCATTTTGAGAGCTCGACTTCTACACTTCTTCACTTCTTTTCTCCACTCTAATCTAGTGCTCCCATCCATCCAAATCGAAGATCAAGGTTGAAGATTCAAGAGCTTAGATTGAAGATCTTCATCTTTTCAAGAGAGATTTCTTCGTTTGAAGTGAGATCTTGTCGGATCTAGCTTAGTTCTTCGCTGTCCAGATCTGAAGTTGTTATCTTTTGGATTGTTTAGGAGATTTGGTGAGTGGTGATTATCTCTCACACGGATCCAAAGGAGTATATCGGATTGTTGGCTCGTTATGGTGTTAAAATAGTGATTTCCATGCATTTTCTTCATCCTATGTGTAGATCCATATAGATCCATTGTTCATGATGATGTTACATCCATTTTATCATATGTTAACCTATGCAAGTTCATTCATCAAGTTTGTAGAGATATAATCCATGTTTTCATGCTTATTGGACTTTCAACTCTTTAATTACGAAAATGCCATTATTGTTATAATTGTCTACTTAGATCATTTTTGAATGCTTGATTGCTTAGATTGATGTTTGATTTGATTGATTGTTATGAACTAGATGATTGATGATTAGATTTAGATCGAAGGTGATTCAAAAGCTAAGGGAAAGGCTCTTGAATTGGAAAAGCTGCTCGTGGCATATGTAGCGGGATGATGAAGCTCCTATGCATAGATTTGATGATGTGAAGTTGAGATGAAGCTTTGCGAGGATGTAATGAAGCGAGGCATCATATGATGAAGACTTGGTCTAATCCAGGCGGGATCATTCCAAGCATGTTGATAACTCGGTGATATGATTCGAGTTGAGGATAATGGATGCTCGAGAGGCGCTTGAGCTAGTATGGCAATAGTCGTCGAGGAGGATGACTAGGAGGTTGAGATCTCATCGTTGTTGAAGGTTCTAGCATGCTCTAAGCAAGAGTACATGGGGACGCCCAAAAGACTAAGTTGATGGTCGAGTACTCTGGGTAGATTCGATAATCCTAGGCACGGGTCACGATGACGTGCGGGAGTTATGTCTAGAACCGGGGTTACCATTAGCCCTTGACGGACGGCTGAAAGAATGTGCCGGTCATTCAATTAACGGTGATATCGCAACAATGATAACAGTGATAGCCGAGTCATGGATGTTTGGTTGTATCGTCATTCGGTCTCAAGAGCGGTATTTCCTGGGTGCTTATCTGACCTTGGTTTTAGACCTTGGGATTTGTACTTGGAAAACATCGCTCTTGACTCGAGTGAAAATTGCTTTACTTTAAATTGTATGCTCTGCTATGTTTGCTTCTGCTTAGTGTGTGTCTGGGGGCTATCACTGTAGAATGAGGTTGGAGTGGGAGGGTTGTATTCCTATTCCTTTTCCTTTATGCTCTTTTGGTATGTTGTTAGTTAATTTACTGCTCACTAAGACTGTTGTCTGACTCAAGGCTTTATGTTTTAATTCTTATTGCCTTGGGCTGTTCGTCCATTTTGGGACGGGCAGACTAGGTAGCAGGTGACAGGTGCTGTTCTCTTCTCACGATGCTGATATCGAAGACGAGCTAGAGGGTTGCATATTATCTTCTTATTATATGTACTGGATATTCCGCTGTTTTGTATTCTCTGAGAGATATGTAGTGAGGCTGGATGTATTGACTATGTGGATGCTTGTATTCAACTATTATGGAGTTTTATATGATGTCATTTTGTTCTGTAAAGCTTCACTATACATATGTTCTATTGTATTTTGTCCATGCGCTGTGAGTAATACGATAGATTCTTTCGTTTTAAATCTTACCTTGACAATCGTCCATGGTCGCCTGGCACACTTTACAGCGCACTATCTCTAGATTCGGTGCAGGGGTCATGGGCGGTCGTCACATTTGGTATCAGAGCCTTGGTTAATCGATTTTACCCAACGCTCGCTGAAGTAACTACGTATGAGAGACGTAATTGTATTTTGATGGATGATTACTATATATAATATAGTAGCTTAGTAGAGTTTGAGTCCTTTATGCAGTTGTTTCTCTCGGTATGTTGATCATTCCTTTTTGTAGATATTGAGAATGAGTCAAGGAGGGAGACCAGCTGCTAGGGAAGGCCGTGCTACTGAAGGGGCTGCTGATTATGTTGCTATGTTCGAAACCATGATGACTTCGATCAGGAGAAGGATGACAGCCCCGGGGCCATCAGTAGATGTTGGAGATCAAGTACAGGCTCCAAGATTGATGGATCACTTGGACGATTCATTTAGGAAGCTTGTGGAGGAAGCTCTCAGACATGAGAATCTGTTTCCTAAGGAAGGATCTGTTGTTGCTGTGACCAGGGAAGAGTCTAAACCCCAGCAGGGTAGAAACAAGAAGAGGAAGCAGCAGCAGCAGAAGGGTAAGGATGGTCAGAAGAAGCCGAAAGGCGAAGTGACTTGCTACAACTGTCAGCAGAAAGGCCATCTCTCCAAGGATTGCAAGAATCCGAAGGCGCCGGCGAAGTGCCACAACTGTGACAAGCCAGGGCATTTCAGGAAGAATTGTCCAGAACCGAGTAGGGACAAGCAGATTGTGCAGGCCTATGCTTTGGGAGCTGTTCCGTCATCTTCAAAAGCTCCTACCGCAGAAGAGAAGGGAAAGAGTGTGGTGGTTCAAGGTACTCTTTTCCTATGAGGTGTTCCTGATAGAGTCTTGTTTGATACCGGAGCGTCGCACTCGTTTGTTTGTAGTGATCTAGTAGGCCGGTTAGATTTGAAGTCGGATATTGTTGATAGGCCATTGGTTGTGACTAATCCAGTTGGGGGTTCGTCTTGTTTTTGTATGTTATGACGTGGTCTAGTTGTATCGAGTCATGGTTGCTCTTTTGTTTGTGATTGCTTTGTTCTGAACTTTGCGGGATTCGGAATTATCTTGGGTATGGACTGGCTTAGGAAGTATGCGGCTAAGGTTGATTGTGAGAGGCTGGAGGTGACAGTCGAGAATGTGGAAGGGCGAAAGATTGTGATACGATGTAAGCATGAGGAAGGCGTCTTCATGAGCTTCATGTATTCGCTAGTTGTTCCACGGGATGGACTGTCTTTAGTGCCAATCGCAAATGGATTCGAGGATGTCTTTGACGAAGTCAAAGGGTTGCCGCCGCATAGAGAGATCGAGTTTCGTATAGATCTAGTTGAAGGAGCCAGACCTGTTGTGATGCTTCTTAGGCGGATGGCGCCTAGGGAACAGCAAGAGTTGAGGGTGCAAGTTGATGACCTTTTGCAGAAAGGATTCATTCGGCGTAGTGTGTCCGAGTGGGGTGCACCAGTTGTGTTTGCAACCAAGGCAGATGGGTCGTTGAGATTGTGTGTGGATTATCGTGAGCTGAATAAGGTGACTAAGAAAAACAAGTATCCATTGCCGAGAATAGATGACTTGTTTGATCAGCTTCACGAAGCTAAGGTGTTTTCTCAGATGGATTTGGCAACGGGATTTCACCAATTGAGAGTAGCTAAGGATAGTGTGCCGAAGACTGCTTTTAGGACACCATCCGGTTTCTTTGAGTGGCTGGTAATGCCGTTTGGATTGACTAACGCGCCAGCATATTTTGTGGATCTTATGAATAGAGTGTTCAGAGATCAATTGAACAAGTTCGTACTTGTGTTCGTGGATGATATTCTGATTTATTCCAGAACGGAAGAAGAGCACAAGACGCACTTGCGTATTGTTTTGGATATCTTACGGAAACATCAGCTAAAGGCTAAGTTTTCGAAGTGTCACTTCTGGAAGAGTGAAGTGAGGTTCTTAGGCCATGTGATTTCTGGAAATGGAATAGCGGTTGATCCCGCTAAGGTGGCAGCAATCCAGGATTGGGTTAAACCTAAGAATGCATCTGATGTGAGAAGTTTTCTTGGATTAGCAGGATATTATCGACGGTTTATCAAAGACTTCTCCAAGATAGCTGCACCGTTAACAGGATTGACGAAGAAGAACCAAGTGTTCAGTTGGGATGCTAAGTGTGAGCAAGCTTTCGGAATCCTGAAAGAGCGATTGACGAGTGCTCCTGTTTTGACTATTCCAAGTGGGAATGATGAGATGGTGGTTTACACCGATGCATGTGGTACTGGACTTGGAGCAGTGCTGATGCAGAAGGATAAAGTTGTTGCGTATGCCAGTCGACAACTGAAGCCGCATGAAAGGAATTACCCAACTCATGACTTGGAGTTAGCGGCGATTGTATTTGCTCTGAAGATGTGGAGGCATTATCTGTTGGGAGTTCGATTCGAGTTGTTTACAGATCACAAGTCGTTGAAGTATCTTTTCTCCCAAAAGGATTTGAATCTTCGGCAGCAACGTTGGCTAGAGTTTTTGGCATCATATGACTTTGGTATAGCTTATACTCCAGGAAAAGGTAACGCAGTGGCAGATGCGTTAAGTCGAAGACATGCAGGATTGGGAGCCATGTTTTCAGAATGGAAGAGTCTCGAGTATTTAGCTGGATTTGACTTCAGACCTAGATGCGAATTGGAACCTGAAATGTTGGCAAACTTATCGATAAGACCGACTCTTGTGGAAAGGATTGGCGAGAGTCAAAAGCGAGATGATAAGCTTGTCAAGATTATCCGTGAATTGGAATCTGGATTGGAGCCAGAAAAGGATAAAGGATTCGAGGTCGATAGAGAAGGTTGGCTTCGAAAGCAAGGACGACTAGTGGTTCCCGATATAGATGAATTGAGGAGTGAAGTTCTGAAGGAAAGTCATCACTCGAAGTTGACAATTCATCCAGGTGGAAATAAGATGTATCGGGATATGAAGAGAACCTACTACTGGGAAGGCATGAAGAAGGATGTTGGAGATTTCATTTCCAAGTGTATGAACTGTCAGTTGGTAAAGGCTGAACAGAAGAAGCCAAGTGGATTGCTTCAACCCTTAGAAGTTCCTACATGGAAGTGGGAACAAGTGTCGATGGATTTTATTGATGGATTGCCTAGAACCAGGACGGGAAATGAAGGGATTTGGGTCATTGTGGATCGTCTGACTAAGAGTGCACGATTCATTCCTGTTCGATCGACTAGGACTGCATCAAAGTTGGCTGAGTTGTATGTTAAGTGGATAGTTCGTTTCCATGGTATTCCGAAGAGTATAGTGAGCGATCGAGACTCATTGTTCACTAGTGGATTTTGGAAGAGCTTCCAGGAAGTTTTGGGAACCGAGTTGTGTTTGAGTACAGCTTATCATCCCCAAACAGATAGTCAGACCGAGAGAGTCAACCGAGTTTTGGAAGATCTTCTCAGAGCATGTGTTTTGGACTTCGGAGGATCATGGGAAGATCACCTTCATTTGGTGGAGTTTGCATACAACAACAGTTACCAGTCAAGCATTGGTATGGCACCGTATGAGGCGTTGTATGGAAGACCGTGTAACTCTCCGACATGTTGGTTGAAAACTGGAGAAAAGCTGATACTTGGGCCAGAGATGATTCGACAGACTTCGGATTGCATAGAGATCATTCGACAACGAATGAAGGCAGCCCAAGACCGTCAGAAGAGTTATGCTGATAAGCGTCGAAAGGATTTGGAATTCGACGTAGGAGATATGGTTTTTGTGAAGATTTCTCCACTGAAGAATGTTATCCGATTCGGGAAGAAAGGAAAATTGACTCCGAGATTTGTTGGACCATTCCCGATTATCGAGCGAATTGGAAAGCTCGCTTACAGATTGGAGTTACCAGAGAAGATGTCGAGTGTGCACAATGTTTTTCATGTGTCATATCTACGGAAGTATGTGCACGACTCGAATACAGTGGTTTCTGCTGATAGCTGTGAAGACTTAGAAGTTGATCCAGTCGATAGAAGACCTCGTAAGCCGCTTCGTGTTGTTGAAACCGACACGAAACAGCTTAGGAGAAAGGTAGTTAAGTTGCTCAAGATACAATGGAGTGAAGATGATAACGACTGTACGTGGGAGGTGGAAGAGAGGATGAAAGCAGCTCATCCTGAACTCTTCAAGGTATGGCCCTAAGGTGTCGTGTCATCTCGCGATATTGTAACTTGTTCTAATTTTAGAATTCTGTACGCTAAGTTAGAATTGGATGCATGGTTTGTTGATTGCTATGGATGGTAGGCGTACAGAATAGTTTTTGATTGCTTGGAATTTCGGGGGCGAAATTCCTAAGGGGGAGAGAATGTAACGACCCGTATTTTCACGGATCGGAAAGTTCGTTCGAATCTGGAATTTTCAACTTTTTAGGTTGTTTCAGATTTTGGTTGAGATTTTTCTAAGTCCTAGGTCGCGAACGACCTAAGAGATAAGTCGCAACCGACTTATAGGTTGAACGACTTAAGAGCGTGTGGAAGCTTAAGTCGTATAGGAATCACGTCTGGGCGAGTGAATGACCAAGTGCTTAGGTCGTAGACGACTTAGGAGGGAAGACTTAAGAGTTCTGGACGAGTTGAGGGATGAGTCGTATACCTACTAAGTCTTAAGTCGTAAGCCTAGTTGAGTCGTCTGACCAGTGTTTGTTAAGTCGTTGCCGAGTTAAGAAAGTGGGGTAGAGTTAGGTCGGCAACGACCTAAGGAAATGTTGTGAGCAACCTAAGTTTTTGTTAAGTGTTAGGTCGACTGGGAAAGCTAGCGACCTAGTGGTTCCGGGTTAGCGACTTAGTAATTAAGTTGTTAGGTCGGTTGGGACGACCTAAGGAGTTAGCTTGTTAGCGACCTAAGGAGTTGCCGTGTTAGCGACCTAGTGGTTCCTAGTTAGCATAGTTAGGTCGGTAGCGACCTAAGGGGTTTGGAGACAGTAGTTAGCGACCTAGTATAGTGGAGCGACCTATAGGTTAGCGACCTAAGGGTTAGGTCGTGAGTTCTGCTTTTAGTTAGGTCGCGTGTTGGCTTTAGGGTTAGGTCGCTGGGTTTTGCCAAGTGTTAGGTCGCGTAGAAGCCTAAGTGGTTAGGTCGCAACCCAACTAAGTCGTAGGTCGAAGGAAGCGCATTGTCTTAGGTCGTCAACTGTTAGGTCGCTGAGGAGTTAAGTCGTTCATCTGTTAGGTCGGAGAGGCTTAGGTCGGTGAGTGTTAGGTCGGCAAGAGTCGTAAGTCGTAAGTCGGAAGCGACTTAGGGAGATAGCCAGATTTCGACTTAAGGACAGATTTCAGCTATAAATAGGAGGGGTTGTTCTCACTTTTTGGGATCCGGATTTTTGAAGCGACGAAGTGCTGCCATTTTGAGAGCTCGACTTCTACACTTCTTCACTTCTTTTCTCCACTCTAATCTAGTGCTCCCATCCATCCAAATCGAAGATCAAGGTTGAAGATTCAAGAGCTTAGATTGAAGATCTTCATCTTTTCAAGAGAGATTTCTTCGTTTGAAGTGAGATCTTGTCGGATCTAGCTTAGTTCTTCGCTGTCCAGATCTGAAGTTGTTATCTTTTGGATTGTTTAGGAGATTTGGTGAGTGGTGATTATCTCTCACACGGATCCAAAGGAGTATATCGGATTGTTGGCTCGTTATGGTGTTAAAATAGTGATTTCCATGCATTTTCTTCATCCTATGTGTAGATCCATATAGATCCATTGTTCATGATGATGTTACATCCATTTTATCATATGTTAACCTATGCAAGTTCATTCATCAAGTTTGTAGAGATATAATCCATGTTTTCATGCTTATTGGACTTTCAACTCTTTAATTACGAAAATGCCATTATTGTTATAATTGTCTACTTAGATCATTTTTGAATGCTTGATTGCTTAGATTGATGTTTGATTTGATTGATTGTTATGAACTAGATGATTGATGATTAGATTTAGATCGAAGGTGATTCAAAAGCTAAGGGAAAGGCTCTTGAATTGGAAAAGCTGCTCGTGGCATATGTAGCGGGATGATGAAGCTCCTATGCATAGATTTGATGATGTGAAGTTGAGATGAAGCTTTGCGAGGATGTAATGAAGCGAGGCATCATATGATGAAGACTTGGTCTAATCCAGGCGGGATCATTCCAAGCATGTTGATAACTCGGTGATATGATTCGAGTTGAGGATAATGGATGCTCGAGAGGCGCTTGAGCTAGTATGGCAATAGTCGTCGAGGAGGATGACTAGGAGGTTGAGATCTCATCGTTGTTGAAGGTTCTAGCATGCTCTAAGCAAGAGTACATGGGGACGCCCAAAAGACTAAGTTGATGGTCGAGTACTCTGGGTAGATTCGATAATCCTAGGCACGGGTCACGATGACGTGCGGGAGTTATGTCTAGAACCGGGGTTACCATTAGCCCTTGACGGACGGCTGAAAGAATGTGCCGGTCATTCAATTAACGGTGATATCGCAACAATGATAACAGTGATAGCCGAGTCATGGATGTTTGGTTGTATCGTCATTCGGTCTCAAGAGCGGTATTTCCTGGGTGCTTATCTGACCTTGGTTTTAGACCTTGGGATTTGTACTTGGAAAACATCGCTCTTGACTCGAGTGAAAATTGCTTTACTTTAAATTGTATGCTCTGCTATGTTTGCTTCTGCTTAGTGTGTGTCTGGGGGCTATCACTGTAGAATGAGGTTGGAGTGGGAGGGTTGTATTCCTATTCCTTTTCCTTTATGCTCTTTTGGTATGTTGTTAGTTAATTTACTGCTCACTAAGACTGTTGTCTGACTCAAGGCTTTATGTTTTAATTCTTATTGCCTTGGGCTGTTCGTCCATTTTGGGACGGGCAGACTAGGTAGCAGGTGACAGGTGCTGTTCTCTTCTCACGATGCTGATATCGAAGACGAGCTAGAGGGTTGCATATTATCTTCTTATTATATGTACTGGATATTCCGCTGTTTTGTATTCTCTGAGAGATATGTAGTGAGGCTGGATGTATTGACTATGTGGATGCTTGTATTCAACTATTATGGAGTTTTATATGATGTCATTTTGTTCTGTAAAGCTTCACTATACATATGTTCTATTGTATTTTGTCCATGCGCTGTGAGTAATACGATAGATTCTTTCGTTTTAAATCTTACCTTGACAATCGTCCATGGTCGCCTGGCACACTTTACAGCGCACTATCTCTAGATTCGGTGCAGGGGTCATGGGCGGTCGTCACATCTTTTGTAAATAGCCACGAATAGTACATCCAGATTCATTAACAAATAACATAATTACTTTTAAAAATTTTAAAAGTTGCAACAAATTTAAAGCACAGAAAAATATAGGCCAACAATACATAGGATTCATCTTGAAACAGATAAAAACAGAAAATCAAGCACTGAATAGCGCGGCTTTGTAGGCAACAGAGCAAAAGAGTTCACCAATTGACATTTTTGGCTACTTTGGGAAACTTGCCATTTAATTTCTAATCAAATATCAATCCAAAAAAGACTAAGATGCTGATTTAATCAAAAATAAAATAAAAGAAGAAATAATAAAATGAAATCCATAAGGTTTGTTTTCAATATGATATCATAGCCTTTTAGTTTCTGCCATTGTCAGTTTGAAATCTCCTTTTGTGTATCTAACATTACCATCGACTATTTAATTAATTTCTTTTATTTCTCAAAAGGGAAAAGAAAACATAGGCTTCATTGCGTGAGATATTGCACCAAATAAAGTCAATATACAATCGCACTGATGCATTCAATAATGGAGAAAATAACGTATAAATAAGAGCGGCTAAAGCTGCCATAATCTGAACTTAGGAAAAGTAATAGTATTAGGAGCGTTTCATTGTTTGTTTACCAGAATGAGGTGTAGATTCCCACATGTAGTTGGTGCATGTTTTACCCATGCACGATATTATGTATTGACATACGTCGTGGTTTTTATCGAGTTCAAACTCTACTTTAGGATACAAAACAACAAGATCTACATGATATATCCGCAAATAATGGATCCTTTTAGTTGTAGATTGCAGATTACACTTGTTACCTTCATCAATCACATAATCACTCTAAGCTCCACAAAGGGCATGAAAAAGTCTCAAGTTTAAGTGAAGAATCATCATTTCTCTTATCTTGAGAATTTGGCATCCAATAAGGGTCAATGCCAGCAACATAGTAACACCGACAATTACTACAGTCAAAACCAAAAAGGGCAATACATACCCCAACTACCACATCCTTCATAATTTAGCGGTATAATTGGTTTGTGCTAATCTACCATTAATCATACCCCAATTTCCACACTTTATGCATTTCTTGTACATTTCCTTCTTATCCAAGCGAAGATGATGCCAAAAAATGGGAAAAAAGGTTTATAACTAATAAGGTGTAATGTATATTGAAAATGCAAGTAAATGTAGTCTTATAGTACTTTAAGTCTTATCAGCTGGTCATTGAACTCTTGCTACTTTTTCCTTTTTCATTGAAACGAAAGTTTCTGGGTTTAAACAACATCAAAGATCCACAAATACCTTTCCCTCAACTAGGGAGTTAGAAAACCTTGCCAACCGCACTAAAGCTGCGAACAAAAAAATAAAAATTAAAATTTATCAATGTATTTTTAGTTCTAATTTGTATTTAATTTGTGTGCCCTTACTAAGATTAGTTGATTTTGAAACATTGCTAAATTCACAAGTATTGTTAAAAATAGGATTAGATAACAGAAAACTACATGTGCATGGGTAATTAATTATCAACAAAGTTGCAAACCTTTTTTTCATTTTTGGCATCACCGTCGATTGGATAAGAAGGAAATGTACCACCAATGCATAAAGTGTAGAAATTGGGGTATGATTAATTGTAAATTAGCAAAACCAGTCGTACCGCTAAATTGTGAAGGATGTGGTGATAACCTTAGTTGGGATATACATCGTCCTTTTGGTATTGACTATAACAACTGTCGGTGTTTGTAACAATCCTGGATTTTGATCATTTAATTTTGAATATTCAATTAATTATATTTATTAAAATATTGGTATAAAAGCTTTAAAACTCGAATTAAATTTCAGTATTGTTTAAAATCCTTGAATTGTGAATGAATATTTGAATAGTATTTTAAATGTTGGAATTTTAGATTTATTATTTGAATAATCATTTAAATATCTGCATTTTTAATTGAATATTTATTTAACGGGTTTAATGGACTTATTTAACTCCTTTAAAATTAGTAAATGTTATCAGTGAATTCCATGGTTAATTTATTAACAGTAATCAATAGTTCAAATAAATAATCAGAGAATCATTTTTATTTTTATGACTCGAATTCTATCGATGTATTTTTAATTTATTTTATTTTTCCATGATTTTTAATTGGGAAAATATTTAAGTTGTCGTTTGATGATTTTCGACAAACGATGGTGTTTTTGTGATTTTTCAAAATTCAATAACCAGTGTATATTATTATTTTTTTAGGATCGCGCTGCTATCCTGAGCACGAACGTATATTTGTTTGGTCGATTCGGGGTCCGTATGTAAGCAGAAATCTATGTAGCGAGATACTAAAAAATTTTCAATAAATATAGGTCAACATTACATCACCCAACATTTTTATCTGACCCTTGTTACCTTTGACTCCCCTGTACCCTTCACGTTCAGATCAAATTAAAAAAATGGCATACTTTCAAAAATTCAAGGAAATTCAAATTTAAATCTAAAATTCAAAAGACTTGATCTTTGAAGTCTATGAGCTTAGGTCTTCTTGTAATGGTTTTTAGGGAGGGTGTGGCTGCCATTTTTGTATTTGAAAGTGAGTTAATTTTGGGAACTGGGGCTAGCATTTGGTTGAGCTTTTGCAGTCGGGGGGATGATTAGAGAGTACGGATGGGTTTGTGCTTGCGATGGGAGCCTGTGGCCAGAAAACTGTGGGATGCAGCTTAGTGGAGGTGGGTGCGATGAGAAGTGCGATCACGTTCGAACTTCAGGTCGCTTTCCGCTAGCATAGGCCGAGTGGAACATGGAGGTGATGAGAAGGTGGAGCTCGTAGAGTGGGAATCGAAAGCAAAGTCGATTTTAGATATCATTGAAGAATGAGGGAGCATCGGTGGAAGAACAGCGGACATGGTGGGTTTGGCGAACAGGCAGTAGCGGGTTTTGTTTGGGGAGGGAAGGATTAAGGATGGTAATTAAAATTTTGAATTGTAATTGGTATATTTAATTTTTAATTTAAATATAGAAATCTTCTAATATCAATAACTTCTCCATACAAGGTCCAATCCATACAAAACTTTTTGGGTTGCGCTCGTTATGACAATATCTTTGCTATGAAACTAGTTTGGTCCAATTTGGAGCAAGTTGAAAATTTGGACTAAAATTAGACGTCGTTCAATTTTAGTCCAAAGCAGAACTCCAGTGAGTCAAACTTACTGTTTTTGGTTAATTAGCATGTTTATAATTAATAAATTTATGTATGCCTGTATGGGTTGTTGAATTTGCGGGTTGATTGAATTTGGTCTAGGATCACGATATAGCATCTTGAAATGCTATTAGATTGGTTGAATTTGATCTAGGATCGCGATATAGCATCTTGAAATGCTATTAGATTGTTTGAGTTTTAAATTTGTATTCAAACTTGTTTAAGAAATGGTTCATATGGAGGTGATAAATTGATATTGATTTTGATTAATATAAGTACGTTGTTTAAAATTATAACGTAGTTAATATAAGTATACTTCTTGATGTTTATCTATTTAGCCAAATAGACATCGTTTAATAAATGTAAGGGTTTATCTTTGAATGACATTGTTTAGCAGAATAAATCTTCGTTCTGCTATTATGTTAATTTGAACATTTATTTAAGTGTCAATTGACCGTTAATCATGGATTGGATTTGATTAACATCTAATTTTATAAATTGGAAGAAAAATGTTTTGAATTATTTCTATATATACAAGGAGCTTTATTGATAATTAATTACAAATGTTTGTAAAAAATATTTTTTTTTGTAACTTAATTACTATATTATCTATAGTGTTTTAAAATAAATGGTTTTATTAATGTTTTTGAAGATAATAATTATTTTATTATTAGTTATTTAAAACCAGATGATTATTTCATTAAAAATATTTTTGAAGATAATTAATTTTATTTAAAAGGTTGTTTAAAGTTATTTAATTTTATTTACCTATTGGAGATGTTTAAAGGTTTAAGAGTTTGTTTATTATATTATTAAAATGTTTTTAGTTATATTTCTTTATATTATTTAAAAATGATTAAAGCTAAGTTTATGATGTTTTAGTTTATTTATTACAAAATAAATAAACTGTTATAAAAGGACTTCTTTTATAAAAAGGATTTATGTAAAGGAGTTTATAAACTTGGGAATTTATATGGAACTCTATAAATAGATTTTGGAAATTTATAAAGAAGATACTTTAAAATAAAAAGAAAAGATAGTTAAAGAAAGAAAGGGTATTTTGGAATACAGGAAATTATTGTCAAGGACAAAAATTTTCAGCGTTTTAACCTCAAGGACAGACCTTCAATATTTTAGCCTAAAGGACAACTTTCTTTAGGTAATAGTTTTTAGTTATTGATAGCAGTTTTTAGGTATCAGTTTGTAGTTATCGGTAGCAGTTTTTAGGTATCAGTTTTTAGTTCAATAGCAGTTTTGGAAGAATGTTTGTCCTTATGAATAATTTGGAAAGAATATTTGTCCTTATGAATAATTTTTAGGAGAATGTTTGTCCTTTGTGGTTAAAATATTGAGGTCGTGTCCTTGAGGCTAAAAATATACAAATTTTTGTCCTTTAAATTAATTCCCCCTTTGGATTTATATATTTGTTTAAAGGATACTGATGTTTAATCATTTTAAATAATCTTGAAATAAGTGAATCTTTTTAAGTGAATGATTAAGATACTTATACCATTTTGCAAGTATATGGAAAAGGTTCTTCAAGTTTCGAATAAAATGATTTGAAAATATACTTATACCGTTAGGATAAGTACATGGTTATATTTTCTAAGTATCGAAAATATTGCGTTTTGTGACTATACTTATTTTGTTGAGATAAGTATATGGAAGTAATTTCCAAGTATTTGGAAAGTGATTTTAAGTCTATGAATGTGAGGCTCAGTGGGTTCCACGGAAATGAAATCTATGATTTGAATGTTTGTTTATTCGATTGTTAAATAACTGACTATTGAATTTAGACCCAAAAGTAACTTTGGAAATATATTGGACAAACACATGAGTTATATGGCACAGTCATCTACGGTGATGTTGTACTGTACGTATAAATCACGTTTCGTTCTTCTAGGATGAATGACAAGAAAATCTGTCCACAAACGGTTAGGAGGTGAACTCCGCTCTTATCTTTATCTGTTTATTTCCTAAAGAACCGGGGTTGAGTTTATTGAAAACCGTCAAATGTTCTTTCTAAGAGACCGGGATTGGATATGTTCTCCGAAAACCACTTCGATCAAACTTAAGTGTTGCGAAGTGAAGACATCTTGAGGATGATGGGAATTCAGAGACAGAGCTCTCAAGTATTTCGTTCAGTCCAAGAACAAACTCATATGGATGATTGCTGTCATTGTATTGTTGCCAAGAGGGCAGTGTTAGCATTCCAAGTGGAAAGTGCTATAAAAGATAATTGTAGCCTCAAGCCTCATCAACCGGGAATGACTAAAACAGAGAAGATGCTTCAAGTCTATGTGGTTCGCTACCATTAGGGTATGGTCATCATTCAATCTAGATTGATATTATAGATCATGTATGCTCGGGGCCCATTTAGGTTGTTAATCCCAACCACGATGATGACATATTCGGTGCTATCCAGTAAAGGGTAGGGCTGGTTTTGACTCGCAGGGAGTCCATGTGAGGCTCTCGGTGTATTTTATCTAGAGATGCACCATGAAGGGCAGTACCCCAGTAGCTTGGTCATTGTATGGAATCTGTTCTTCAATAAGTGCTATACGTTTTTAGTTGTGCTCAAATATGTCGGAATGTGAGATACAACTGTTTCAGCTATTTTATGTATTTACTTTGAACCTTTAGACATTATCATAATATCATTGGATTTTATATAAAAGTGTATTGGTTATCGTAAGGTAAAACCCATCCGTGTTTCTGTGCAGCGTGGTCTTACGAGATACCTTTGATTTTATAGGATTTACAAGTTATAATAAATAAAATTCCTTGTGATTTGAGTTTCTCATGCTGGTTTTACCATATTGATCCGGGTGTTATTTTATTATAATGCTCGGGTCAACCCAAGCATATTTTTCAGATTTAGTTGGACCGTTTGGAGCTTTTCAGGTGACGAGCTGAATTCTCCAAGATGTATTCACATACCATATATTCTTCAAATGTTTCCATTTGTTTTGTTTTTGTCTGTATCTATCGACAATTGTAAGGACGGGCTGTTATTACTGTACATGCTGATAATAGGTTAATGTACTCTGATGATGTGTATAATAAAGATAATTTCTTTTTGTAAAGACTTGTTCATATTATATTTTACTCACCAACACGTGTATCACAAACGGGACACTATCCCATAGATCGCTAAAACATAAAAATACGGGGTACCGTCCCCCCTTGAGGACGAACGAGCCAAACATCGACGCACCCTAAAAGATATGCCTCATACAAAGGCTCATTGAGCCGATTGCTCCACGAACGGTCAAAAGACCATGGGTCGCTACCCCACCAAATTGAGTCGAAGCTCCATAGAACGGGGTATAGTCCCCCACGCGGACAAAGAGACATCGCATATCGCTGGTCTAAATCACAAAATGATCATCACTGATCAAAAAGAAGTGTAAATTACACTAAGCTAGTAAATAAATGAGTTTAGCTTCATGTCTCATAGTCACTGGCCTAACTTAAATATTTATGAAAAAATTGTAGATTTCCACTCTAAAATTGTCATAAGATTTCAATCGAACAAGTCTAAGAATTAACCGAAGTAAACGCAAGCATTTCATACCACTTGTTTTGCTAAGTCGTTTAATTGGATTCCTTGTACGAATGAGATAAAGGTTTGTATATACTAATAGATTGGAAAATGGTTTTAAAAATGAGCTTTGTACTAAAAGTAATGTTGAAATCATTTTTTGTGAAAGAGTTTGAGTATTTACTACTAGCATAGGAACCTTTGTATTTTAAAGTGACAAATCATAGAAACGATTGTAAAAACAATCTATCACAAAAAATTCACATTCGACGACGTGATTAAAACCATGAAAATCGATATCAAATCCATCAAATGGATATTCCCAAAAATCCGGAAAAGAAGTCATCAAAGTCAATAATAAATGACAAGAACTAACCGAATCAACAAAAACCGATAAAACAGAAACCCACATAAATATAGGCAAATTGGCTGAATTTAACCGCACTAAACGTCTGGTGGTTTTCCCAGACGTCTGAGCGAAGGTTTGGAAATTTCTTCTAGATCGCTCAGATGTCTGGGAATAACCTCGGACTTCTGAGTTGTAGGTCTGAGTGAATAAAAATTGCATTCTTTCGAATTTCAGAAAATCAAATTAAAATGCTGAAACTTGGTTTGAAGATAGTATTAACATCAGTGATCTCAAGAAAAATGTGCAATAATTTTTCTATTGCATGAAATTAGGATACGAGATCATATTAGGGTTTTAGTTGGAGTTTTTTGTCATGTCTGTTATGGGTCGAGTTTGTCATCAATACGCGATCGAGTTGCATGAATTTCTGGTGGAGTTTTGCTTGGTGGGTTGTCGTAGTGTGGCCGAAGTTTCATGGATTCAGATGATCGGAGCGTCGTGGTCGAGGCGATGACAGGTTGGGATGTGGTGGTTCAAGTTTGTTCCAGGTTTGGGATGTGAAGCTCGATTTTGACTTTGAGTTTGGAAGGTTGATCTGATGATTGCGAGAGGGTGTGAGGGTGATTGCCGATGTGTGTAGATCATCGTTGATGATCAGAGTAGGCGAAGTTGATGGTGTACGTGCACATCTTGGTTTTGTGTCTGGAATGGTGAGGTTTTTTTTTCTCGAGTTACATGCGTGAGTTACCCGAAGCATTTGGGGTTTTGTCTTGGAGTTTCAGAAGTCTGGGCTCGGGTTATAATTTTGTTACAGGTTTCAAACAAAACCTGTAATGGTTTGTTTTAAAATTTAAAACTGAAGTTTAAAAAGTAAAGTTTTAAACCAGTTTAAATCTAAGCTTTAAAATCTGGTTCTAGTTAGTTTGAATCTCAATTTTTAAAAAGAAATAAAATAAATAAGGTTTTAAATTTGAATTATTTTAACTACTTTAAGATGGTTAAATGGTTTAAATTTTGAAGTTAAAAAAAATATAAGTAGGTTTTAAAATCTAAGTTAAATCTGGAATCAAGATTTATCCTATATTCCAGTTTTGTAATTAAAGAAGTTTTTAAATTTAAAATTATTTAAATAACTTTGAGTGTTTAAAGTGATTAAAGCATAATTACTTTAGGTAAATTAATTAAGGGGCATTTCACCAGAAGGACAAACTTTGCAGTCCAATTAGTTTTTAGGACACATATTCTAAGAAATTACTTTCAAGGCCAAAGTCAGCAGAATAATTACTTTCAAGGACAAAGTCAACAGTCCAATTACTTTTAAGGACATAATTTCATAGGTTTTTAGGCCCTAGAAACTAATTATTTTGCGTTCTGTCCTTGAAAGTAATTATTTCAGTTGTGTGTCCTAGAAACTAATTCCACTTGCTAAAGAGGCCCTTGTGGCTAATTTCCACATTAATTAATTAAGGAAATTTATTTGAGGATAATTAATTATTTAGAGTTTAATAAATTAATGAAGAATGATAATTAATTGAGGGTTAAATAATTATTGTAATTAATTAAGGATAATTAATTAAATAGTAATTAATTAAGGGTTGATTAATTCATTAGTTAATGAAAATTAATTAAAGAGTGATTAAATAATTAAAGGTAAATTATTTAATAATTGAAGGTAGATTAATTTATTTTCAAAGCTTAATTAATCAAAATGATTTGTAATTAATTAACATTAATTAACCAGGATTAGTAATTTATTCATAGAAATTAATCTGATTTAAATCAATCAGATAATTAAATTGATCCTACCTACGGATGTTTGGATTGTATTGAATGGTTGAATTGTTTGATATCCCTGATATATGATGCTTTGTGATATATTTTGATTTGTGTGTGATCTGTATTGTAGTTATTTATCTGGGATGAATGTAATTATTATTTGTAACTTATATATCTGTGATTTGTGATCTGTAAATAAAAGATAAGCGTTATAATTTATATTTTTGTATTCTGATCTGTGATGATTTATTGATGATGCACTATACTGTGTAAAACCCCTGGACTACACCATACACACACAAATATGGATTTCACGTGGAAATCGGTTAAGTCACGGATGATTTAAAATTAATAGTTTTGAAATTGAAATTTTAATTTCAATTGATTTTGAAAATGGATTTGGGTTAAATGTGAAAGCTTTTGAAAAGGTGTTTTCAAAGATAAAAGCTATTTTGAATAACTTGGTAAAGTTTCAATTTAAATAATTCAATTTGAATTTGAATTCAAATAATTTGGAATTGAATTCCATGTTTGGAAATTATGGTTAAAGATGTTATAAATATGTTTATATGAATTTAAACCATTTTAAAAGTATTGGTTTGGGAATTTGAACTTAACCCAAGGGTAACTCGTATAAATGAATCAGATTTTCCAAAATGAAAACTGTTTGTTTTCAAATGATAAAAGCTTTCATATAAGAAATGAAATTCCAATTTAAGTTAAAGGATTTTCAAGTTTGAATTGAAAAATGATTTTCCAAGTTATGAGTGAATTCTTTTTGAAAGCTATGAATTGAATCTGTGTATTTTAACAGATTTAAAATGGTGATTTGTTTAAACCATTCGAAATGAAATTGTTTTGAAAGCTATAAGTTAAATCTTTGTTTTAAAGATTTAACGAGTTAATCCAATTGAAATGGAAATTGATTTGGAAAATCCGTGAATGAATCCTTGTGAAACTGAGTGAACTTTGTGAATTGAATCTTTTTATGTAAAAGATTAAAATGGTAATTTGTTTAACCATTTAAAAGAAAAGTTTTGGATAATAAGTTGTGACTTAACTGAAATTCCATTATCCATATGTTTTTAAATATCGCGCTCATTATTCAGATTAGCCGGGAGAGGACCCTTGTGTCATATAACCCATTCCGAATAATGATACGTCGTATATGGATGGCATTTGAAGACCGGGTATTTGCGAGAATGATAGGATAACCTATCGATTGTCTCTGCACTGAGTCGCGCCGGTATAGAGATTTCCTAAGTGATGGGAAATCCGATCGGGATTGTGAATACCCGGATTGTAAGGGATTCTTTGGAAGTGCCTTCGGTTCTGTTCGAACCTGGAACAGACTTGTATGGTTACATGTCTAACATTACACTTTGAGATATAAAGCTGATTTCTTTCAAATACATTTCTGTTGGTGGCGGAGAATTTATTCTCTTAGCCTAACACCCTTCTCTGAGACGTACGAGCTCAGAGGTTATGTAGTTGAAGGTTATCAGCAATATACTCCCAATTTGGTAATGTGGCATGCTGAGTGTTGCTATGTGTTGATCATTTATTGATCATTTGTGATCAAAGCATGTCTTTGTGAAAAAGCGTAGCTTTGTGGACGAGACCTCGTCGGACCTCACAGATCGGAAATGGTCGAAACAGGAATGATGCGGCAAGGTTATGAGGGTCGCGCCCTTTAGGGTATGTCATTTCCTTCTGGAAAAGGGTAGTATCATGGTATGGAGCCTAGATACTTACTCATGTGGACACACTTTATTTATTATGTGTGATGTTGGTTACCGAGCGCTTGGATAAAGGTCCCAAAGGACCGGGGGATGGCATATTCGTGAGTTACCTGTTACAGGGGTAACCCGGCCTTGTATTGGAAGAGAGCTAGTTAGTTCTCGGGACGTCCCGCCAGAGGCGTACCCATGTGGCAGTAGGAAGTTCCTTAGCCTAACCATTTGTTGGAAATCCAATTTCCAATACGAACCCTGTACGGTATTAGTTGTAGAACCTGCTATTTAACAAAGCAGCTATAGTAGGCATAGTATAATGGTACTTATGCTGGCTAAGATTAATATTGTATTTTCGAAATGATTTTGTACACTATGCACTAATAATAATATCAAAAGAGTTTGTTTTGCGTAGTAAGCATTTTTGGCTATCATAAGAAGAAATCTCCTCCAAGTCTGCGATTGCATTGTGTGTGTGGTGGGAGGTCTTATGGTAGTTTCATTTTCCAAAAGCATTGCGGGTTTCAATGTTTAAAGTTCTTTTGTGTTTGTTTTAAAGATAAACTATTTTTGTTGCTCACACCAGTCCCACGACTGACTCAGAGTTTATTGTTCCCTTCCTAAACTCTGGGTGCCCACAATTTTCCACACGGGCTGTCTAGAGTTGGGTTTTTCAGATAATCAGGTCCAGTTGGCATTGGAGCTAGTTCAGTTTTGGAGATCACGACTGACATTGCTTACCTTTGTCTTACGTGATGATGGTTCGAGCTTGATATTGGAGTGGTTGGACTCAGCCTCTTTGACTGATCATTTGGAGTTATCTTTCTTATGATATTTCCGCTGTATCATTATTTATCTCTGATATTGTTGTATCATATTGATATCATTGTTGTATATCATTCTGGATATTGTATTCATTGGAGTTGTATATGATATCATCTATTTTTATTCCGCTGTGTTGTTATACTTAATGGTGTTATAAGCTCCGGTGAGCCAGATTTCGCGTTTGAATCTGCGGCATTTTGAGTACAAGTGAAGTACGGGTGCCGATTTTCGAAGGCTGAATTTTGGATCACTACAAATGCACTTGCATATGGCAATATACAGAGTTGAGATTGTTAATTGACTAAAAATAGGACACAACTTTTTTAAATATATAGTTATTATACACCATGGAAGAATGTACAGGCCATCAACATTTTGACCTCTGCATATAAAAAAAAGATCAGCATGATAATTACATTCTTGGTATATGTCTAGACCATACAATGCATTTGCATATGGGGATATATACAGCTGGTGAATTCGATAAGTCTATATGGTTATTGTCTGAACCACTAAGTTTGATGCATGCTACTTTACCATATTAAAACATCTATATAACGGTCAAATAAATACTTTAATCGAATAACCAATAAAGTATTGTTATATATAAGCAATGAAATATAACTATGAATCAGTTTTAATATATGATTACATCCAAATTTTAATCCACAACGTTCTCAACACAATCTAATATGTATAGTACAGCTGTTATATATTACCAATGCAATATAACTACTGATCAATTTTAGGCAAAAACCTTTGCACAATCTTATGTAGCCTTTTATTTATATGCAAGTTAACCTGCCCAATACAAAATAACAAATGATATCTGCAAGCATAAATAGAATAAATTCTTTTGGAGAATGCACCAACTGTAAAAGTATACCTTGCAAGCCATATCTTGCTTATATATCATCGCTTTTACAAACTTTAATAACCTCCAATGAGCAGTAAAATATAACAAGACATGCTAAAAGAACATATAGAAACATTTGTACATATAATACTTTAGTTTACATAAGAGACTATAGCTTCTTAATGCACACACAGACTATATATGCAGGACATGTTTTTTTTGAGACCTTCATGTTTGGACCGATATAATAGAGATGAACGTTGTAATGTGTGATATGTACATCATTAGGGTAGTGAGTATTGTACTTGCTTGTTTCAGGTATGCAAGAGTTAGTCTTGTGTAGTGAGAATAGTACTTTCTTTCATCCATTTAATGCATAAAGTGGTATCAACTGTTATTTTAGCTATAGGGTGACTATAGACTAATGGATGTAAGAAATTTTCTTCATAAAATTATTTAATCATACAGTTTGTCTCCACAAAGTATACATATTACATTTCACAAAAAAAATACATATTACATTTCATAAACTCAAACTGTAAATTTCCATTTTTTTCAAAAGTAAGCACTTAAAGGAAATTATGTGCGTTATCTTGGTTAACTTGTTCCAAAATATGAGAGTTTTTTCACAAGGTATACATACAATTCATCTTTAGACAGATAAAAATGAAAATCAAGCACTGAATTGTGCAGCTTTATAAGCAACAGTGCAGAAGAGTTTACCAATTCACACTTTTGGCTACTATGGGAAAGCTGCCATCTAACTGCTAATCAAATGTCAATCCAAAAAAGACTAAGACGTTAATTTAATCGAAAATAAAATAGAAAAAAGGAATAAAATGAAATCCATGAAAGCAACGAACAACAAAATAACCCAAACAAGCGAAGGCAAAACTCTTAGGCGGCCACACCAAAGGTTTCGATAAACAAGCCTACTTTTTTTTATATCAACTGCTTACCTTTTCACTCAATTATGATAAATCAAGAAAACAATAGCACAGAAATGAAAAACCAAAATGAATGAAAAAGGATCAGAACAATTGGCTTGGTCTCTTCGGAGAGGAATTATATTGCACGAATTATAATCAGCGTCGATCATTTAGGGAAAGGATCATCATCTCAATAATTTACTCATAGTATTTGTAATAATCATGGACTTCTTACACTTATATGCAGCAGCAGATCAATTCACGTATCAGGTTCTGAGGAAGTTCAGCTGGATCCAGCCACCGTGTCGTCTGAAGTGATGTCAGTCTATGAGGCGGACATGGATAAAGTAAAAACTGGAGGTGTTTCTAAGGAAGAATGAAGGAAACTGGGCGTATCACTGTGTGTGCACGCTATGTGCACGTGCACAGGAAATATATATCATTTTATCAGAAAATACTTCTTGTAGTTTAGTTGAGAGGTTGAATATGTTAAGAAAGTATGAGCTGGCACAATACAACCGTTGTAAATTTGCATTATAAATAGAACTATGCAGTTGTACAGAATGATATATGAAAGAAATAACAGTTCCATTTTTATTCAATATCTGTTCATATAATATTTCTTCTTTTCTCTATTACATTTCATTCTGTTACATTCAATCCTTATCTCATATCTCAATTCTGATCACCTGCTTCCTCTTCTAACCTTCTAAACAACTCCATCTTTGATCCTTTTCTCCTGCTTCTTGTAAGTCCTTTTCTTGTTCTTCATATTCACCAATCTTGCCTCTGACTTCCTCCCTTACTGTTGTGTCTTTATCTTCTTGCTTCTGCACTTTTATCACCATTAATTTTACTCTCTCCACCATGACCAAGCAGTCAGAACATCTGTGCTATAACAAAGTGGTATCAGAGCCTCGGGCTGGGGAAACCTCCGACAATCAGCCTTACAATAGCTTCAACAATAATTCCAGCACTGAATCTAAACATCAAGAACAAGATGAGGCATGGAGAATGCAAGAGGAAATCAATAACCGAAATTCTTACTCATTAAGAAAATTGGAAAATATTGCTCATAGCTTGGAAAATTCCACCAAGGAACTGTGCACGAAGTTTGAAGGAATGCACAATGTCTTAACCGCCTTAGCATTAGATGTACAACAACTCAAAATGCAATCAGCAACCAATCCTCTTACCTCGAATGCACCTGCACATATACAAGGAGTTCTTGCATCAAATCCCCATCAACTGACCTCTTCCTCTTCTGCTCCAGCACATTCCCATCCGACCACCAGAATCAATACTAATATCCCATCCTCAGGCGTTGCAAACTCCATTATAGACCCTCCACTCATAAATAATCTCTCCCAGTCCCCAAACAACCCTCAGCCCCATCAAGAAACTATTTCTTGGAATAAGAACTCACCATTTTCCAACCTCAAGCTTGACTTCCCCACATATTCTGGTGATGACATGGTTCATGAATGGCTTAGTCAAGTTGAGCAATTCTTCAAATTTCATCAAACCGAAGAGTATTTCGGGGTTGAAATTTCATCTTTTTATCTCAAGAAAGATGCCTTGAAGTGGTACAATTGGTATACCAAAAATGTACCTAACCATGAGACTTGGTCTATCTTTAGAGAAGAAATTCTGATTAGATTCAATCCAGAAGACATGGAGAGGGCATATGAATCACTAGCTAAGCTCAAACAACAAACTACAGTTTCTGCTTATCTTTCCAAATTTGAGGGGCTGCAAACCACCATTGAGACACTACCACCCAAATTCTTGTTGGACAGATTCATAGGGGGCCTCAAGGAAGAAATAAGGTATGATGTTATGACCTCTAGACCAGTGGACTTTAGAGAGGCAGTTTCTTTGGCTAAAATGTTTGAAAGTGTATGGCCTCAAAACAAGAAGGGATTCAAAACTACTCGTATGTTACCCAAAACCCAATCTAACTAGTCAACTCCTTATCCAAGGCAGCAGAGCAATAATCCAAAGCCCAAGGAGTAGGATTCCACCTATCTTGAAAATATGTCTAAAAGTAAAGGCTTGACTCCTAACCAACTGATTGAGATGAGGAGACAAAATGTCTGCTATGGCTGCAAAGAGAAGTGGCACAAGGGTCACAAATGTAAAAGCCCACAGGTCCATGTGTTAGGAGTTATGACTTTTGATAATTCAAAGGAAGAAGATGTCCAAACGGGGGATGAAGATGAGGGGAATTTCAACGAAGTAGCAACTGAAGAAACTCATACTATAACACTACAAGCAATATGTGGAATACCAGCACTTACTACAATTAAAGTGCAAGGCAACATTAAAGGAAAGCCATTTAAATTCTCATAGATTCTGGTTCAACCCTTTGTTTCATAGATGAACAACTCGCAAAAAAATTAAAGTTGCAGATTGATGACTCCAAAACTTATGAGGTGATAGTTGCTAATGGGGAAAAGCTCCAGGGGTCTGGAATATGTCATGATGTTATCTTGAAGTGTCAGTGTTGTAGGATGCCAGTAGATCTGCTAACACTGTCCTTAGAAGGCTGCCAAGTAATTCTAGGAGCTCAATGGATGAAATTTTTGGGGGAAATCACTTTAAATTTAGAAAAGTTGCAAGTCAAGTTTGTCTACGACAAAAAATCTTATGTATGGCAAGGCCTACAACAACAGGAAGTAAAATTAGTAGACAAGAAGTCACTGAATAAGGCCTGTACACAGAGCCAACTTACTATGATGTTATGTTCTTCAACAACCAACCATTCCAATATGGATCTTGCTGTTGTAAATATTCCCAATGAGATTAAAAGTATTCTGCAAAAATTTCCTGAAGTGACTAGCAGTGAACCCTTCCTCCCTCCACATAGATGGCATGATCATCATATCCCACTTGTGCCTGATGCCAAACCAGTCTGTTTGAGACCGTACAGACACTCTCACCATATTAAAAATGAACTGGAGAAAATTATCAAAGACATGCTTGATACTGGCATCATCATACACATCAGCAGCTCCTATTCTTCCCTAGTGGTGATGGTTAGAAAGAAAGATTGCACTTGGCAACTCTGCATTGACTATAAAAGTCTCAACCTCCTCACCATTAAAGATAAATTTCATATACCTTTGATTGATGATTTATTTGATGAGTTGCATGGTTCTAAGTATTTTTCCAAACTTGATTTAAAATCTGGCTATCATCAAATTAGAATGTGTGATCATGACATCCATAAAATAGCTTTTAAAACACATAATGGACATTATGAATTTCTAGTCATTCCTTTTGGTTTAGTAAATGCTCCATCAACCTTTCAATCTCTTATTGATTATATTTTCAGACCATACCTAAGGAAATTTGTGTTAGTATTTTTCGATGACATACTAATATATAGCCAGACTATGTCTGAGCATGTAGAGCATTTAAAGTTGACATTTCAGGTACTAAAGGACAATCAATTTGTGATCAAACTATCCAAATGCAGCTTTGCAAAAGAAACTATAGAATATTTGGGTCACATTATCTCACAACAGGGTGTGGTAGTAAATTCCAGGAAGGTACAAGTAGTTATAGAGTGGCCCCTACCAAAAGATTTAAAAGCATTGAGAGGATTTTTGGGTCTAACTGGATATTACAGAAAATTCATTAGGCATTATGGTATGATTGCAAGGCCACTGACCAACATGACTAAGAAAAACTCCTTTAAATGGACTGAGGAAGCAAGGCAGGCTTTTGAACAGCTGAAGCAATGCTTAGTTAATCCTCCTATATTGGTCATGCCTGATTTTTCTAAACCATTTACCCTTGAGTGTGACGCCAGTGGTCAAGGTATAGGTGCCGTCTTGTTACAGGAAGGAAAGCCACTAGTATACCTTAGCAAAGCATTACAAGGAAAAAACTTAGCACTTTCTACCTATGAAAAATAATTAATGGCCATCATCATTGCAACTAAAAAGTGGTCACAATATCTTTTGGGAAGACAATTTATCATCAAGACTGACCATCAGAGTTTGAAATATTTACTCACGCAGAAATTACACACCGGAGTCCAGAACAAGTGGCTTGCCAAATTACATGGCTTCGATTACAAGGTTGAGTACAAAAGTGGCAAAGAAAATATTATAGCTGATGCTTTATCAAGGAGAGAAGAACTCAACGGCAAGGAATTAATGGTACAGTCAATATCCATGGTTCAAACACCTTGGTTACAAACACTGAAAGAGACTTTACTGGCCTCAGATTGGTATCAACAGCAGCTTACAAAAATACACAATAAGGAAATGCATGAGGGAAAATACAAACTGGTAGGAGGGCTCATTTTTTATAAGGGAAAGTTGCTTATAGACCATCACTTGGAAGCACTGCTGCAAATACTTATAGGAGAGCATCATTCGACCCCACTGGGGGGCCATATTGGTATTAAAGGAACTATTAAAAAATCAAACAAGTGTTCTATTGGAAACATCTCAAAAGAACTATAGAGAGTTTTTTCAAATCATGTGATAAATGTCAGAGATCCAAGAATGAAAATGTTTTAATGCCAGGCCTTTTAAACCCATTGCCCATACCATAAAATATTTGGAAAGATTTATCTATGGATTTTATTACATGCCTCCCAAAAAGCCATAAGCACACCGTTAAATTTGTGGTAGTTGACAGATTGAGCAAATATGCCCACTTTTTTCCCCTCAGTCATCCATACACTGCCAAAGACATTGCAAGAGTATTCTTCAATGGAGTGTTAAGCTACACAGCATGCCAAAATCAATTGTAAGCGATAGGGATGCCATGTTTACTGGTATTTTCTGGAAAGAGCTCTTTAAATTACAAGGTTGCAACCTAAAAATGAGCTCGGGCTACCACCCACAGAGTGATGGGCAAACCGAGATTATCAACAAAATATTAGAAGGATATTTAAGGTGTTTTGTTTCACATAAGCCACATGAGTGGGCTGACTGGTTAGCCTTAGCAGAGTATTGGTATAATACAACGTGGAAGTCATCGACAAATACTACTCCATACAAAGCAGTGTATGGGATGGATCCACCTACCTTGTTGTCTTATGTCCCCAACATAGCTAAAGTAGAACAAGTGGAAGAGGTTTTGTCCAGTAGGGATATCACATTGGAATTCTTAAAAGATAGTTTGAAGATGTCACAAGAAAGAATGAAAAAATATGCTGATCTACGAAGGACGGAAAGAGAGTTTCAGGTTAGGGATTGGGTATATTTAAAGTTGCAACCATATAAACAAATTACAGCCAGAAATCAAAGAACTCATATATTATCTCCTAGGTACTATGGCCCTTACCAAGTTGAGAAAACTGTAGGAACAATCGCATACAAACTTAACCTGCCAGACCACATCAAGATTCATCCTGTATTCCATGTTTCACAATTGAAAAAGAAAGTAGGAGGTCATATTGTGATACAGGAAGATCTGCCTAGTTATGAAGTAGAGGAAGTTCAGGAACCAGAAAAAATATTGGATCGAAGAATGATACCCCGAGGAGGTAAGGCTGTGGTACAAATCTTGGTAAAATGGAAGGGTATAGATGAAGAAGAAGCAACCTAGGAAGACTATTGGCCTATGATCCGAAGATTCCCCACTTTAGACCTTGGGACAAGGTCTATACTTGAAGGGGAAGGGAAATGTAATAATCACGGACTTCTTACACTTATATGCAGCAGAAGATCAATTCACGTATCAGGTTCTGAGGAAGTTCAGCTGGATCCAGCCACCGTATCGTCTGAAGTGATGTAAGTCTATGAGGCGGACATGGATAAAGTAAAAACTGGAGGTGTTTCTAAGGAAGAATGAAGGAAACTGGGTGTATCACTGTGTGTGCATGCTGTGTGCACGTGCACAGGAAATATATATCATTTTATCAGAAAATACTTCTTGTAATTTAGTTGAGAGGTTGAATATGTCAAGAAAGTATGAGCTGGCACAATATAGTCGTTGTAAATTTGCATTATAAATAGAATTATGCAGTTGTACAGAATGATATATGAAAGAAATAACAGTTCCATTTTTATTCAATATCTGTTCATACAATATTTCTTCTTTTCTCTATTACTTTTCTTTCTGATACATTCAATCCTTATCTCATATCTCAATTCTGATCACCTGCTTCCTCTCCTAACCTTCTAAACAACTCCATCTTTGATCATTTTCTCCTGCTTCTTGTAAGTCCTTTTCTTGTTCTTCATATTCACCAATCTTGCCTCTAACTTCCTCCCTTACTGTTGTGTCTTTATCTTCTTGCTTCTGCACTTTTATCACCATTAATTTTACTCTCTCCACCATGACCAAGCAGTCAGAACATCTGGGCCATAATAGTATTAATAATACAAGAGAACAAAAAAAATTAGAAAAAAGAACCCTTCATTTTATTGCGTCTGGAAAAGAAGAATCTGTAAATGGAAGAGGAAAATTTGAGCATATATAAACAAAACCCTAGATCTCTATGAAGAAAACAAATGGACTGGATTTTATATTTTCAGGATACTATTCTCCATATTCCATTAGTGTACAGCCCAGATCCACATTGATTATTAAATTTTTTTTACCCAACCAAGTTAATTCGCTTTTATCGTGTTAATCAAACTTGTCCCTTTTACTTTTATAAACACTAAGAAGATCTGGTGTTACGTTGTAACATCTTAGTTTTTGTTGCATAATAATAACCTATCCATTTAATTGGAAAATAATTAAATAAATTATATGTGTTATTCTTATTTCATTATTCCCCTTCTATGTAATAAAAGCCTTTAATTTCTTTTCTCCTAAATCATTTCAACATTTAAAGTTTAAGATTTGAATTTAGATGTGTCAGCAAATACTTTTAGATGCAGACAGCGTCTTATTTAAAAATATTTTTAGACATCGGATATCCGCATCCGTAGATACGAATGGATATCGGATAATTATTTTGTCTACTTAAAATCAACGAATCAAGAAACCTATATAAAATAGTATGGTTTAACATAATTTTTTCTAGTCCACTAATCATAAAAGAATGCAAAATCAACAAACAAGATGACAATAAATAGTTTTGAGCAGTTAATATGTATTGAATGCATGTAACATAAACTATTAACTTGATAAAAATATATATGTAAATCTTTTATTTTACTAAATTACACATAAAATAAACTATACTCTTGACAAGTATTGGACAGATAATTTTCGGATGCGGATGTCTTCGTGTCTATATCCGTATCCATTTTTTCAAATATTGAATATTTATCTGTTTTCGAATACGGATGCAAACGAATTTTTGAATCATTAGAGTAATCGTTGACATCCTTATTTAAATTATGTATTTATATGACATTATCCACATAGTGAGTGTGTGTGTGTTATTTAACATTATTTATTTAAATATTTCTTAATTAAATATGCAGAATAGTGTGGAGCAAAAAATAGGGAAGTTATATACACACATGAAATGACAAACTTAGCTTTAAATAAAATAATTAATTCATTAGTGTGATGTTTCTTAATGGTGATTTTAATGAATAAAAAAATCGTGTTAAATAGTAATGATATATGACGAGTTTGTAACATTGTAAATATAGATTAAATGAACTTTGAATATTAATAGGTTCAAATTCAACTAATTTTCAAAAAGGGAGTTGCTGACTAAAAATGTGGAGGAAAAATCATCATTCCACACTTTTATTAACATGACTCGTTAATACCAAAAAAGTGCTGATCTCAAGGATCTAACTCGTAGCTTCTCTTGCAGTTTGAACCACCAACCACTAAGCCAGCACGATTGACAACATCATTCCAAAGTTGATGATTGTAGAAGAAGAAGATCCAAAAGTTCTTACCAAAGAGAGCGATACATTAACAATGAAGCATTGATTTTATTTGGGATATTTATATTCATTTACCTTGCAATTTTATGTGAAAAATAGAGATGAAAGAAAGAGTGAGATGGAAAGAATAGAGATTTGAAAAAAGGGTTGGGTGGACATTAATAAAAAAAGAACAAAAAGAAATTTGTATATTGGTGGACAAACGATTTCACAAATCTTGCATTACCTTCGTACTAACCATTGGCTAATTATATTCGTGCACCTGCTTTTTCCTTCCATACATCAAAAGATTTTATTAAAAAAAATACACCATTGTTTACTTTTCCTACGCCCTACCTTTACTATTCTACACTTAAATTTACTTCAACCATTAAATATCCCTCACTCATTCATTCACGCATCAGCCACCAAAAACCCTAATTCCTTTTTCAACCGATCAACGAATAACACATGACATCACGTCATCGAGATTCTTAGTCAAATTGTGTGTCTAGGGAGGAGGGTTCACCATCGCCCTCAAGTAGTTCCCGAAGTGTGCATCCACAATTATATTTGTTTGTACCAATTTGTTTTACTTGAAAAATCTCAAAATGAAGTAACTCTAACTCAACCGTAGAGACTACACCCCTTAGGTTTTTGAACTCTTTTATATGATAAATGTGGACACTATTGATGAAAATTTTCGTTTCACAACACCTCAGATGATCGTAGAGTAATCAAAGCTTTAATTACTTCCACAATTTTAGAATCAACAAATTTAAGTGATCTTAAACATGCCTTTGAGTAGTAATTATGTTGCTGTAAGCTTGCACAATCAAGAATTTGCACTTTGCCTATAATAGTGCATAAAAGTAAAAACACATGAATTTTACGTGGTTTGGATTCTTTCAAAATCCTACGTCTATGAGTTAATCTTTGTTTGTATATTCCTCCTTGATATCTCTTTACATGGATGAAAGTAAATATAAAAGATACAATGCTTTTTCTGTTTTTTTTTCAAAAAAGGAAGAAGACCCACCCTCCATTCCCCATTGTCTCCTATTTATGATGTAGGAGACGTATGTGGATCCTTACAGACACTCTTCTTTCGCCACTGCAGTGCCAATCATTGGATCATGCAATGTGTCATCCATCTGCCTCATTTGCTTGGTCTTTGTAGATTGCTGACATATTTTTGGCGGAAAACCATAATTTGAGATGCTAAATCCTAGGTATTGGTGGGAAGTTTGGAATTTAAGTGGGAACATCTGAATTTGAGCATGGGATACCCAAATTAGAGTGGGAAACTCGAATTTGATAGACTTCATGTTTCTGACCCGAGGAACATACAACATTTGAGCCGCCCTTGTACAGAAATAAGAGTGTGATGAGGCATACCTCTCTTGTTCACCCTTAGGTGCCAATGATGTTCTTTGGCTTGTGTGATCTGCTTGTGCACTATTGGTATGATACTGCTTTGAGAATGAGGGTGGACTTGGACTGTAAGCATGAAATATCATTGGAGCCCCATTTAAGTGGCCTTAGCTTGCATTGTTTGCCTGACATTGCTCTGAGGGTAGTTGGAATTGAGCTGCTTTGCTTAATGGACTGTGCAAGACATTAATGAGGGAGACTTACATCATCGCCGTTACTTTTGGTCGTAGATCTACATCAGTGCATTATTTGAATGGCCATGTGTGCAGCCCTTGGACTGCTTTTTCTGCATAGTATTGCTTAGGAAACCCTCAGTGAGTGCGGTGCAGATTCGTTTTTGGAGATATTAGCATGTGTAATCTCTAAAATGATATTGGGTTTTATTCAACCCTTCGAGTGCAGTGTAGTCCTTTTCTTTGTCCTCATATCTTGATAGTGGCGCATTTCTTTATTAACTTGTCCTAATAACGGCGAGTTGTGCCATTCCACCCTGTTCAAATGTTAAAACAGAGCGGGGCAGCATATTTCTATTTTCCTTTAATGCAAGATTGCTAGCACAGTTCTAATATCCGTATATATTGGCTTGTGAGTGCAGTATGTCGTTGATGGTGGGTGATCAATTTTGGAAGGAATCGCCAATAATCGATGGAGGGGTCATCCTATGCACAATGATTTATCAAATCATCCTCTAGAATTTGATAAGGAGCTGATAAATTTTTGCCCAATATTTATTCTACAATTTTGTTCACCGTTTTGATTATATGTTTCCAAATACTATTACACTATGAACTTTGAGTTGATTCCTTACTAGGGAAAAGATCTCCACATTCATTTTGATGTAATTTATTTTGTGGCCAAAGATTATCAATTCAATTCCACTTTATGCGATATTATTTTCATTCGGTCCGTAGAAATTGGAGATTTTTTTTCTCAAATTGATTATTCTTAATCGTTTTATGTATAATTTGAACTAATCATTTTACAGAAAAATATCTCCGGATTAATTCCATGACATGGATTTTTTGGTTGAAGATATCTGATTTCTTACCATGTAATGAAACATGGTATGCATTCAATTTTGTAATATTCAACTTGTTCTCAATTTTAGACTGAAATGATGTCACTTAAAATTGGAATATTTTACATTTTTTTTTCAAATTTATAATTTTTTAACCATTATTCTTTAATATAAAGCTGCAGTTCATTTTTTTTATCCTATTTAACTATGAAATTATTGTCCATTTCCATTTTACACAATGTAAAACTAAATATATAATATTACAATCTAGTGGGAAATTATTAGAAAGACTGAATACTGATTTGTCTCACATCATCAGACATTCTCAACTATTCCTATGTATAATGGAACTTGTTAGTAGATTAGTGTGAGACGAGAAGACTTGGGCTTAAGGAATGCATGAAGCCTTTCAGGGCCTATACAATAAATATTAGTATGTTAAAAGATAGGCACTTGGGTCACTTTCACTTGCATATCTTTCTCCCCATTAGTCAACAGTGATAAATTGCAAGAAATAAAGCTCATGCATGAAGAAGTTGTGCAATGAAGACTAGAATTTGCATGATAAGCAAGTAAGTCTAATAATTTTAATGACTGCATTTGTTCATTAAATTTTAGTGGCTGGCTAGCAGCACACTTGCACAAGTATATGTTGGGTGGAGCACAATGTATTGCAAAATCAATGCTTCATGTTCACGTTCTATTTGCCTATGAATATAAGATTCAAGTTGTATAGATCATTAATAACATGATCTAGTTTTGAGCATAGCACTAGATTATGTCATGTTCAATATTCCTACAAAAAAACATTACATGTTGTCCTTTTCAAAAATGAACACTGTTATAATTCAATTAACTGAACAACAAACATTGTTTCTACTGTAAAAACTAAAGGATATAAGAGTGAAATTATAGCTAAATATCAAAAGGAGCACCTTAAATTATAGGCGTTATAAGTATGCTTCTATTTAGCTCCCACTTCTTTAACATTGCAATTTCGCTCCAAATCTTCACATTTATTCCTTAGTTCCTTAACCTCGTCGTCAAATTTTCTTTTACCGTGCTCAGGATTAGAGTTTTGCACCTTGGACTCAAGCACCTTTTCTAAAAATTCTCTCTCGCTATCACGGATCTTCTTTTCTAAACTAAGTATATTTTCTTGGTTATTCATCGCACTTTCTTTCAAAGCACTGTTGTCAGGTTCCAATCCATCCATGGCATCTTTTAAAAGAATGCAATAAAGTTTACACTCGGTAATTTCTTAAGATGAGGTTAATTTTTAGGGCTCCGTCCATTCCCAACCCACTTATTGGCTTTCCCACCCCGCTGTTTAAAAAAAATATCCACCTCACATTTTGCCCTTCCCACCACATCCACTTCCAAAATTACCCCTTGCCTTGTAAAAAAAAAGTTAAACGATATTTCATTTCAGCCCCTCTCTCAATCTAAACCCTATTTCTCAAAGCTTCTGTCTCTTCCACATTTATTTCAGCTGTCACTTACGTACGCCCTGTATTTCAGCCACCGCCGCCATAGAGAAGGAAAGAAGAAGCAAACATCGCCATGGTAAGTGATTTTGCTATGTAATTTAATGATATATAGAACGCTCGAAGATTGGTCGAAGTACGCGCAGGTTGTTGAAACCCTAGGTGAATTGTTGGAATTCCTAAAGGTAGAATGAATGGAAATATACAAAGTCCCACATCGCCAAATTGTTGAGAGCTATATTGGTTTATATATGGTTTTCTCACGAGGAGGTTGGGAGCCTGAGGCTCCCAAATGTATGCTTCGTTGTGAGGAGGGAGATCATGCATCACCACCACACACGCACGCGCTGCCGCCGTCCGTCCGACCGAACCGGGTCGGGTATGAGTTTGGGTCTAATATGATACTCGTATTTTTACTACAAACTGGACCGGGCTTTCTGACATTTGCAGGCCATACAAACAGATGCGAATTTGTGCGGACGCGGGTTGAATAGGCGCGAACAGTAGCGGGTGCGACCCGTTAGAAGCAAACAGATGCGGCGCGAGCGGGTGCGACCCGGCTGAAGAGGCGCGGGCCAAACAGTACCAGGCGGTACGAACAGATGCGCAGGCGGGTGCGACCCGTTAACGAACAGCAGCGACCAAAAAGCAACGGGTGCGACCCGTCAAGCGGACGCGACTGTTTGAAGGGATGCGGGCGAAATTATAAATAGGAGAGAATACTGATCACATTCTCATCCCATTCCAATCTAATTTCTTCTGCTTCTTTGCTCTACTGCTCAATATTCCATATATATCACAGAGTTGACATACTCTTTACAATCTCGTGCAGATTACGTCTGTTGTATCTTGGGAGAATTTTGAAATAAAATTCTTAAGGAAATTGTTACGACAAGCCTCAGACACTATACGGTTAGATTTCTAGTTATTCTATCCTTTAATTTTGTTATACTATTTATTCAAAATAGTATAACGCTGTTGTTGTAATTTATTTACAACATTAATATTGTTATAATAATTAATACAGAATTGCAGTGTAGTGGAAATCTGAGTTATAAACTTGTACGACGAGTTTATATTTGACTATTCTCTGTTTTGGTATACTAGACGTATAACATCTTAAGAATTTTACTGTTTTAATTAAAACAGAGATGGCAACAGTAGAGCTCTCAACAAAGGCTACTACACACAACAGACCTGATCCTTTCAAAGGAGATGGTGACGATTTTTTAACATGGCAGAATCAGATGTTATTTTACCTCACCACACTCGGTCTGCAACGGTATCTCGAGGAGGAGGAACCGATTTCTACACTAGACAAGGAAGCAGATGTTGCTAAGTGGAAACATTCCGATTACCTATGTAGAAACTATATTTTGAATTGTCTAGACAAGGTGCTATACAAAGTATATCAACCTCTAAAGACAGCAAAAGCACTCTGGAATGCACTTGCCACGAAGTATAAGACGCAGAATATCAGTCTTAAGAAATTCATTGTAGACAAATTCATGGACTACAAGATGGTCGACTCCAAATCGGTGACTGCTCAACTGCATGAACTACAAATCATTATTCATGAACTCGAAGCGAAAGGTCACAAGGTTGGAGAATCGTTTTTGGTTGAAGCCATCACGGGAAAACTGCCACCGTCGTGGAGACCGCAATTATCTAAAGCATAAAAAGAAGGAAATCTCTTTACAGAATCTCATAGTCCGATTGAAAATTGAGGCAGATAACCGTGGAATTACGAAACAAAGCGAGGAGGCATTTGTGGCTGAAGATTCAAAGACCAAAAACAAAAAGAAGAATTTCCAGAAGAAAAGGAAAGCTTCAGACAACAAACCAAAAGACAACAAACGAACCCAAAAGTTTAATGGTGAATGTTGGGTTTGTGGAAAAAGTTGGACATGCCGCTAGAGATTCCAGACTCAAAAAAGACCGCAACAAAGAGGCAAATTTAGTAGACAACATGGAAGTGGATGAGTCCAACTTCTCGGCAGTTGTATCTGAATGCAATATGGTTCAGAATCCTAACCAATGGTGGGTGGACACAGGCGCTACTCGTCATGTCTGCTCTGACAAATCCATGTTTTCTACATACAAGAAATTCGATCATGAAGAAAAACTCTATATGGGTAATTCTGCAGTATCTATGATCGAAGGCAGTGGCACAGTAATCCTCAAGTTTACTTCAGGAAAAACTGTCAAGTTGAATGACGTGCTCCACGTTCCAGACATACGCAAGAATCTCATCTCTGGTGCAGTATTATCAAAGAAAGGATTCAGAATGGTGTTCGAGTCAGACAAGATGGTTCTATCCAAAGCTGGAATGTATATCGGAAGGGGATATTTATGTGATGGCCTATTTAAGGCAAATGTAGCCGTTATCGGCAATAAAACTATTCATTCTGATTGTGCTATTAATAAAATTGAAGTTTCTTACTTGCTTGAGCACGAAATTTTACTATGGCATGATAGATTAGGACACATAAATTTGCGAAAAATGAAAATATTATCAAACTTGGGATTAATTCCGAAATTCCAAGTAGATAAGAACTACAAATGTGAGACATGTGTAGAAGCAAAAATGGTTAAAAAAACATTTCAATCTGTTGATAGAAGCACCGAACCACTAGGTTTGGTTCATACAGATTTATGTGATTTTAAATCATTACCTACAAGAAGTGGGAAAAAGTACTTTATTACGTTTATTGATGATTATACGAGATATTGCTATGTATATCTTTTGAATAGTAAAGATGAAGCAATTACATCATTTATAAAGCACAAAGCTGAGGTAGAAAATCAGTGAAATAAAAAGATCAAGATATTGAGATCTGATCGAGGTGGAGAATATGAATCACCATTTGAACAGTTCTGTGCCGAAAATGGTATAATTCATCAAACAACAGCTCCGTATTCACCACAACAAAATGGTGTAGCCGAGAGGAAGACCGGAACGTTAAAAGACATGATTAATGCCATGCTTTTAACTTCTGGTCTACCGACGAACTTGTGGGGGGAAGCCTTAAATATGTCTAATCACATATTAAACAAAGTCCCTCATAATAAAACAGGAACAATTCCATATGAGATATGGAAAGGACACAAACCAAGTTTTAAATACCTCAAAGTGTGGGGGTGCTTGGCAAAAGTTCCAGTTCCGCCTCCCAAGAAAGTCAAACTTGGACCAAAAACAGTAGATTGTTACTATTTAGGGCCAACCCAAAATAGTAGTGCCTATAGATTTTTGGTATTCAAGTCTGATATACCTGATATTCATGTAAATACAATCATGGAATCTAGAGATGCCTCATTCTTTGAAGACGTGTTTCCGCACAAAAGGAATGAAGGGAATAATGTCCCTAAAAGGACAAGAGAAGAATCAAGTAATACACATGAAGATGAAACTCATCATAAGATTGAGGAAGTTGAACCAAGAAGAAGCGTAAGGGCTAGGACTTCCAAGACATTTGGTTCGGATTTTTTCACATATGTGTTAGAACATGAACTTCAAACGTACAAGGAAGCAATGTCATCTTTTGAATCTTCATGTTGGAAAGAAGCAATCCAAAGTGAGATTGATTCAATTCTAAGTAATAAAACTTGGGAAATTGTTGATATTCCACCTGGAATAAAACCTATTGGCTGCAAATGGATTTTCAAGAAGAAAATGAAAGCAGATGGCTCTATCGACAAGTATAAAGCTAGATTAGTAGCCAAAGGATATCGTCAAAAAGAAGGAGTAGACTTCTTTGATACATATTCCCCAGTAACACGAATAACCTCTATAAGAATGCTAATAGCAATTGCATCAATTTATGGTATAGAAATTCATCAAATGGATATAAAGACAGCATTCTTAAATGGAGATCTCGATGAGGAGATCTACATGGAGCAACCTGAAGGTTAAATTTCCGAAGAAAATGAAAACAAAGTCTGTAGATTAGTAAAATCATTATACGGACTAAAACAAGCTCCAAAACAATGGCACGCAAAATTTGATAGTGTCATGATGAGAAATGGTTTTCGTATAAATGAATGCGATAAGTGTGTTTATTATAAACAAATTGGACAATCATATGTGATGATTTGTTTATATGTAGACGATATGTTAATATTTGGTCCAAATACTCAGGTAATAGAGACCATAAAGAAGATGTTAACTAGCAATTTCGATATGAAAGATTTAGGAGTTGCAGACGTTATTTTGGGAATCAAAATAATAAGAACTCCTAATGGAATTGAATTGTCTCAGTCACACTATGTAGACAAAGTGATTGAAAAATTTCAAGACTATGGAATTAAAGGAGTGAGAACACATTTTAATCCATCAGAAGTACTGCATAAAAACACTAATGAGAGTGTAATGCAACTGGAATACTCTCGTGTAATAGGATGTCTCATGTATCTCATGAATTGCACAAGACCAGATATAGCTTATGCAGTAAGTCGACTGAGCAGGTATACAAGCAATCCAGGAAAGGAACACTGGAAAGCACTAATGAGAGTGCTTGGATATTTAAAAAATATCGCTAACTATTCCTTATATTATAGAAAATATTCTGCCGTCTTAGAAGGATATAGTGATGCAAACTGGATTGCAGATTCAGAGGAATCAAAATCGACAAGTGGTTATGTCTTTACCCTAGCAGGGGCAGCAGTATCATGGAAATCTACTAAACAAACATGCATAGCTCGATCCACTATGGAATCAGAGTTCATTGCATTAGATAAAGCAGGCGAAGAAGCAGAATGGCTTCGTCACTTTTTAGAAGATATTCCGTTCTGGCCTAAACCTGTACCGGCCATATGCATACACTGCGATAACCAAGCAGCGCTAAGCAGAGCGCACAACTTTGTGTATAATGGAAAGTCACGACATTTTCGACGATGCCATAACACAATTAGGCAGTTACTCTCTAATGGAACTATTTCCATTGATTATGTGAGAACAAATGATAACCTAGCGAATCCATTTACTTAAGGTTTATCAAGAGAGAAAATTGACTGCGCATCGAGGGGAATGGGTTGAAAAGCCTAAACCACCAAGAGTTATCTTATACGGAAACCTATCCTAGCGACTGGAGATCCCACGGACTAGGATCAATAGGCAAACCGGTTCTGAATAACTCAAGACGTAATGCATTTGCGTGGACATAGTCCAACTCCATTCCTATGGTGCACAATATAAATGCACGCCTGCAGAAGTATTTAAAGGTTAAAACTATGTTTTTTAATGATGACCATATCTTGGAAATAACAAGTGGGGTATATGTATGATACTCTTAATGGTTGCGATCATCTATGTTAGTGTGAGCTGGGTCGGCTCTATGAGAATATTAAAGGCTTAAATTCTCTATAACACTCGCAGAACCAAAATATGTTCAGGACCAAAATGAACACAACCAAGAGATTGGATGAGAAGGGAATCAATGCTTCGTAAAGCTTATTGTCTGGGTATACAATAAAGGCCGACGGTTCAAGGTGAAATAATTCACCGATTAGCCAAGTAGATCCGATAAGTTTTAACTAGGGAAAGTTCAAAGTGAAATATCTACTTATCCACGATAAAGCATTATTCCATATGTACTTTGTGATATTTCGCTTTGTGTGGGGGATATGTATATTATCATTCATGTGGGGGATTGTTGGAATTCCTAAAGGTAGAATGAATGGAAATATACAAAGTCCCACATCGCCAAATTGTTGAGAGCTATATTGGTTTATATATGGTTTTCTCATGAGGAGGTTGGGGGCCTGGGGCTCCCAAATGTATGCTTCGTTGTGAGGAGGGAGATCATGCATCACCACCACACACGCACGCGCCGCCGCCGTCCGTCCGACCGAACCGAACCGGGCCGGGTCGGGTTTGGGTTTGGGTCTAATATGATACTCGTATTTTTACTACAAACTTGACCGGGCTTTCTGACAGTTGCAGGCCATACGAACAGATGAGGATTTGTTCGGAAGCGGACGCGGGTTGAATAAGCGCGAACAGTAGCGGGTGCGACCCGTTAGAAGCTAACAGATGCGGCGCGAGCGGGTGCGACCCGACGGAAGAGGCGCGAGCCAAACAGTACCAGGCGGTACGAGCAGGTGCGAAACAGTACCATTTGACACAAGCAGATGCGCAGGCGGGTGCGACCCGTTAACGAACAGCAGTGACCAAAAGGCAACGGGTGCGACCCGTCAAGCGGACGCGACTGTTTGAAGGGATGCGGATGAAATTATAAATAGGAGAGAATACTGATCTCATTCTCATCCCATTCCAATCTAATTTCTTCTACTTCTTTGCTCTACTGCTCAATATTCCATATATATCACAGAGTTGACATACTCTTTACAATCTCGTGCAGATTACGTCTGTTGTATCTTAGGAGAATTTTGAAATAAAATTCTTAAGGAAATTGTTACGACAAGCCTCAGACACTATACGGTTAGATTTCTAGTTATTCTATCCTTTAATTTTGTTATACTATTTATTTAAAATAGTATAACGCTGTTGTTGTAATTTATTTACAACATTAATATTGTTATAATAATTAATACAGAATTGCAGAGTAGTGGAAATCTGAGTTATAAACTTGTGCGACGAGTTTATATTTGATTATTCTCTGTTTTGGTATACTAGACGTATAACATCTTAAGAATTTTACTGTTTTAACTAAAACAGAGATGGCAACAGTAGAGCTCTCAACAAAGGCTACTACACACAACAGACCCGATCCTTTCAAAGGAGATGGTGACGATTTTTTAACATGGCAGAATCAGATGTTATTTTACCTCACCACACTCGGTCTGCAACGGTATCTCGAGGAGGAGGAAACGATTTCTGCACTAGACAAGGAAGCAGATGTTGCTAAGTGGAAACATTCCGATTTCCTATGCAGAAACTATATTCTGAATTGTCTAGACAAGGTGCTATACAAAGTATATCAACCTCTAAAGACAGCAAAAGCACTCTGGAATGCACTTGCCACGAAGTATAAGACGCAGAATATCAGTCTTAAGAAATTCATTGTAGACAAATTCATGGACTACAAGATGGTCGACTCCAAACCGGTGACTGCTCAACTGCATGAACTACAAATCATTATTCATGAACTCGAAGCGAAAGGTCATAAGGTTGGAGAATCATTTTTGGTTGAAGCCATCATGGGAAAACTGCCACCGTCGTGGAGATCGCAATTATCTAAAGCATAAAAAGAAGGAAATCTCTTTACAGGATCTCATAGTCCGATTGAAAATTGAGGCAGATAACCGTGGAATTACGAAACAAAGCGAGGAGGCATTTGTGGCTGAAGATTCAAAGACCAAAAACAAAAAGAAGAATTTCCAGAAGAAAAGGAAAGCTTCAGACAACAAACCAAAAGACAACAAACGAACCCAAAAGTTTAATGGTGAATATTGGGTTTGTGGAAAAGCTGGACATGCCGCTAGGGATTGCAGACTCAAAAAAGACCGCAACAAAGAGGCAAATTTAGTAGACAACATGGAAGTGGATGAGTCCAACTTCTCGGCAGTTGTATATGAATACAATATGGTTCAGAATGCTAACCAATGGTGGGTGGACACAGGCGCTACTCGTCATGTCTGCTCTGACAAATCCATGTTTTCTACATACAAGAAATCCGATCATGAAGAAAAACTCTATATGGGTAATTCTGCAGTATCTATGATCGAAGGCAGTGGCACAGTAATCCTCAAGTTTACTTCAGGAAAAACTGTCAAGTTGAATGACGTGCTCCACGTTCCAGACATACGCAAGAATCTCATCTCTGGTGCAGTATTATCAAAGAAAGGATTCAGAATGGTGTTTGAGTCAGACAAGATGGTTCTGTCCAAAGCTGGAATGTATATCGGAAGGGGATATTTATGTGATGGCCTATTTAAGGCAAATGTAGCCGTTATCGGCAATAAAACTATGTATTCTGATTGTGCTATTAATAAAATTGAAGTTTCTTACTTGCTTGAGCATGAAATTTTACTATGGCATGATAGATTAGGACACATAAATTTGCGAAAAATGAAAATATTATCAAACTTGGGATTAATTCCGAAATTCCAAGTAGATAAGAACTACAAATGTGAGACATGTGTAGAAGCAAAAATGGTTAAAAAAACCATTTCAATCTGTTGATAGAAGCACCGAACCACTAGGTTTGGTTCATACAGATTTATGTGATTTTAAATCATTACCTACAAGAAGTGGGAAAAAGTACTTTATTATGTTTATTGATGATTATACGAGATATTGCTATGTATATCTTTTGAATAGTAAAGATGAAGCAATTACATCATTTATAAAGTACAAAGCTGAGGTAGAAAATCAGTTAAATAAAAAGATCAAGATATTGAGATCTGATCGAGGTGGAGAATATGAATCACCATTTGAACAGTTCTGTGCCGAAAATGGTATAATTCATCAAACAACAGCTCCGTATTCACCACAACAAAATGGTGTAGCCGAGAGGAAGAACGGAACGTTAAAAGACATGATTAATGCCGTGCTTTTAACTTTTGGTCTACCGACGAACTTGTGGGGGGAAGCCTTAAATATGTCTAATCACATATTAAACAAAGTCCCTCATAATAAAACAGGAACAATTCCATATGAGATATGGAAAGGACACAAACCAAGTTTTAAATACCTCAAAGTGTGGGGGTGCTTGGCAAAAGTTCCAGTTCCGCCTCCCAAGAAAGTCAAACTTGGACCAAAAACAGTAGATTGTTACTATTTAGGGCCAGCCCAAAATAGTAGTGCCTATTGATTTTTGGTATTCAAGTCTGATATAGCTGATATTCATGTAAATACAATCATGGAATCTAGAGATGCCTCATTCTTTGAAGACGTGTTTCCGCACAAAAGGAATGAAGGGAATAATGTCCCTAAAAGGACAAGAGAAGAATCAAGTAATTCACATGAAGATGAAACTCATCATAAGATTGATGAAGTTGAACCAAGAAGAAGCGTAAGGGCTAGGACTTCTAAGACATTTGGTTCGGATTTTTTCACATATGTGTTAGAACATGAACCTCAAACGTACAAGGAAGCAATGTCATCTTTTGAATCTTCATGTTGGAAAGAAGCAATCCAAAGTGAGATTGATTCAATTCTAAGTAATAAAACTTGGGAAATTGTTGATATTCCACCTGGAATAAAACCTATTGGCTGCAAATGGATTTTCAAGAAGAAAATGAAAGTAGATGGCTCTATCGACAAGTATAAAGCTAGATTAGTAGCCAAAGGATATCGTCAAAAAGAAGGAGTAGACTTCTTTGATACATATTCCCCAGTAACACGAATAACCTCTATAAGAATGCTAATAGCAATTGCATCAATTTATGGTATAGAAATTCATCAAATGGATGTAAAGACAGCATTCTTAAATGGAGATCTCGATGAGGAGATCTACATGGAGCAACCTGAAGGTTTTATTTCCGAAGGAAATGAAAACAAAGTCTGTAGATTAGTAAAATCATTATACGGACTAAAACAAGCTCCAAAACAATGGCACGCAAAATTTGATAGTGTCATGATGAGAAATGGTTTTCGTATAAATGAATGTGATAAGTGTGTTTATTATAAACAAATTGGACAATCATATGTGATGATTTGTTTATATGTAGACGATATGTTAATATTTGGTCCAAATACTCAGGTAATAGAGACCATAAAGAAGATGTTAACTAGCAATTTCGATATGAAAGATTTAGGAGTTGCAGACGTTATTTTGGGAATCAAAATAATAAGAACTCCTAATGGAATTGAATTGTCTCAATCACACTATGTAGACAAAGTGATTGAAAAATTCCAAGACTATGGAATTAAAGGAGTGAGAACACATTTTAATCCATCAGAAGTACTGCATAAAAACACTAATGAGAGTGTAATGCAACTGGAATACTCTCGTGTAATAGGATGTCTCATGTATCTCATGAATTGCACAAGACCAGATATAGCTTATGCAGTAAGTCGACTGAGCAGGTATACAAGCAATCCAGGAAAGGAACACTGGAAAGCACTAATGAGAGTGCTTGGATATTTAAAAAATACCGCTAACTATTCCTTACATTATGGAAAATATCCTGCCGTCTTAGATGGATATAGAGATGCAAACTGGATTGCAGATTCAGAGGAATCAAAATCGACAAGTGGTTATGTCTTTACCCTAGCAGGGGCAGCAGTATCATGGAAATCTACTAAACAAACATGCATAGCTCGATCCACTATGGAATCAGAGTTCATTGCATTAGATAAAGCAGGCGAAGAAGCAGAATGGCTTCGTCACTTTTTAGAAGATATTCTAATCTGGCCTAAACCTGTACCGGCCATATGCATACACTGCGATAACCAAGCAGAGCTAAGCAGAGCGCACAACTTTGTGTATAATAGAAACTCACGACATATTCGACGATGCCATAACACAGTTAGGCAGTTACTCTCTAATGGAACTATTTCCATTGATTATGTGAGAACAAATGATAACCTAGCGAATCCATTTACTAAAGGTTTATCAAGAGAGAAAATTGACTGCGCGTCGAGGGGAATGGGTTTAAAAGCCTAAACCACCAAGAGTTATCTTATACGGAAACCTATCCTAGCGACTGGAGATCCCACGGACTAGGATCAATAGGCAAACTGGTTCTGAATAACTCAAGACGTAATGCATTTGCGTGGACATAGTCCAACTCCATTCCTATGGTGCGCAATATAAGTGCACGCCTACAGAAGTATTTAAAGGTTAAAACTATGTTTTTTAATGATGATCATATCTTGGAAATAACAAGTGGGGTATATGTAGGATACTCTTAATGGTTGCGATCATCTATGTTAGTGTGAGCTGGGTCGGCTCTATGAGAATATTAAAGGCTTAAATTCTCTATAACACTCGCAGAACCAAAATATGTTCAGGACCAAAATGAACACAACCAAGAGATTGGATGAGAAGGGAATCAATGCTTCGTAAAGCTTATTGTCTGGGTATACAATAAAGGCCGACGGTTCAAGATGAAATAATTCACCGATTAGCCAAGTAGATCCGATAAGTTTTAACTAGGGAAAGTTCAAAGTGAAATATCTACTTATCCACGATAAAGCATTATTCCATATGTACTTTGTGATATTTCGCTTTGTGTGGGGGATATGTATATTATCATTCATGTGGGGGATTGTTGGAATTCCTAAAGGTATAATGAATGGAAATATACAAAGTCCCACATCGCCAAATTGTTGAGAGCTATATTGGTTTATATATGGTTTTCTCATGAGGAGGTTGGGGGCTGGGGCTTCCAAATGTATGCTTCGTTGTGAGGAGGGAGATCATGCATCACCACCACACACGCGCGTGCCGCCGCAGTCCGTCCGACCGAACCGAACCGGGCCGGGTCGGGTTTGGGTTTGGGTCTAATATGATACTCGTATTTTTACTACAAACTGGACTGGGCTTTCTGACATTTGCAGGCCATACGAACAGATGCGGATTTGTTCGGAAGAGGACGCGGGTTGAATAGGCGCGAAGTAGCGGGTGCGACCCGTTAGAAGCAAACAGATGCGGCGCGAGCGGGTGCGACCCGACTGAAGAGGCGCGGGCCAAACGGTACCATGCGGTACGAGCAGGTGCGTAACAGTACCATTGGACACAAGCAGATGCGCAGGCGGGTGCGACCCGTTAACGAACAGCAGTGACCAAAAGGCAACGGGTTCGACCCGTCAAGCGGACGCGACTGTTTGAAGGGATGCAGACAAAATTATAAATAAGAGAGAATACTGATCACATTCTCGTCCCATTCCAATCTAATTTCTTCTACTTCTTTGCTCTACTGCTCAATATTCCATATATATCACAGAGTTGACATACTCTTTACAATCTCGTGCAGATTACGTCTGTTGTATCTTGGGAGAATTTTGAAATAAAATTCTTAAGGAAATTGTTACGACAAGCCTCAGACACTATACGGTTAGATTTCTAGTTATTCTATTCTTTAATTTTGTTATACTATTTATTCAAAATAGTATAACGCTGTTGTTGTAATTTATTTACAACATTAATATTGTTATAATAATTAATACAGAATTCCAGTGTAGTGGAAATCTGAGTTATAAACTTGTGCGACGAGTTTATATTTGATTATTCTCTGTTTTGGTAAACTAGACGTATAACATCTTAAGAATTTTACTGTTTTAACTAAAACAGAGATGGCAACAGTAGAGCTCTCAACAAAGGCTACTACACACAACAGACCCGATCCTTTCAAAGGAGATGGTGACGATTTTTTAACATGGCAGAATCAGATGTTATTTTACCTCACCACACTCGGTCTACAACGGTATCTCGAGGAGGATGAACTGATTTCTGCACTAGACAAGGAAGCAGATGTTGCTAAGTGGAAACATTCCAATTTCCTATGCAGAAACTATATTCTGAATTGTCTAGACAAGGTGCTATACAAAGTATATCAACCTCTAAAGACAGCAAAAGCACTCTGGAATGCACTTGCCACGAAGTATAAGACGCAGAATATCAGTCTTAAGAAATTCATTGTAGACAAATTCATGGACTACAAGATGGTCGACTCCAAACCGGTGAATGCTCAACTGCATGAACTACAAATCATTATTCATGAACTCGAAACGAAAGGTCATAAGGTTGGAGAATCGTTTTTGGTTGAAGCCATCACGGGAAAACTACCACCGTCGTGGAGACCGCAATTATCTAAAGCATAAAAAGAAGGAAATCTCTTTACAGGATCTCATAGTCCGATTGAAATTGAGGCAGATAACCGTGGAATTACGAAACAAAGCGAGGAGGCATTTGTGGCTGAAGATTCAAAGACCAAAAACAAAAGGAAGAATTTCCAGAAGAAATGGAAAGCTTTAGACAACAAACCAAAAGACAACAAACGAACCCAAAAGTTTAATGGTGAATGTTGGGTTTGTGGAAAAGTTGGACACGCCGCTAGAGATTGCAAACTCAAAAAAGACTGCAACAAAGAGGCAAATTTAGTAGACAACATGGAAGTGGATGAGTCCAACTTCTCGGCAGTTGTATCTGAATGCAATATGGTTCAGAATCCTAACCAATGGTGGGTGGACACAGGCGCTACTCGTCATGTCTGCTCTGACAAATCCATGTTTTCTACATACAAGAAATCCGATCATGAAGAAAAACTCTATATGGGTAATTCTGCAGTATCTATGATCGAAGGCAGTGGCACAGTAATCCTCAAGTTTACTTCAGGAAAAACTGTCAAGTTGAATGACGTGCTCCACGTTCCAGACATACGCAAGAATCTCATCTCTGGTGCAGTATTATCAAAGAAAGGATTCAGAATGGTGTTCGAGTCAGACAAGATGGTTCTGTCCAAAGCTGGAATGTATATCGGAAGGGGATATTTATGTGATGGCCTATTTAAGGCAAATGTAGCCGTTATCGGCAATAAAACTATGTATTCTGATTGTGCTATTAATAAAATTGAAGTTTCTTACTTGCTTGAGCATGAAATTTTACTATGGCATGATAGATTAGGACACATAAATTTGCGAAAAATGAAAATATTATCAAACTTGGGATTAATTCCGAAATTCCAAGTAGATAAGAACTACAAATGTGAGACATGTGTAGAAGCAAAAATGGTTAAAAAAACCATTTCAATCTATTGATAGAAGCACCGAACCACTAGGTTTGGTTCATACAGATTTATGTGATTTTAAATCATTACCTACAAGAAGTGGGAAAAAGTACTTTATTACGTTTTTTGATGATTATACGAGATATTGCTATGTATATCTTTTGAATAGTAAAGATGAAGCAATTACATCATTTATAAAGTACAAAGCTGAGGTAGAAAATCAGTTAAATAAAAAGATCAAGATATTGAGATCTGATCGAGGTGGAGAATATGAATCACCATTTGAATAGTTCTGTGCCGAAAATGGTATAATTCATCAAACAACAGCTCCATATTCACCACAACAAAATGGTGTAGCCGAGAGGAAGAACAGAACGTTAAAAGACATGATTAATGCCATGCTTTTAACTTCTGGTCTACCGACGAACTTGTGGGGGGAAAGCCTCAAAATATGTCTAATCACATATTAAACAAAGTCCCTCATAATAAAACAGGAACAATTTCATATGAGATATGGAAAGGACACAAACCAAGTTTTAAATACCTCAAAGTGTGGGGGTGCTTGGCAAAAGTTCCAGTTCCGCCACCCAAGAAAGTCAAACTTGGACCAAAAACAGTAGATTGTTACTATTTAGGGCCAGCCCAAAATAGTAGTGCCTATAGATTTTTGGTATTCAAGTCTGATATAGCAGATATTCATGTAAATACAATCCTGCAATCTAGAGATGCCTCATTCTTTGAAGATGTGTTTCCGCACAAAAGGAATGAAGGGAATAATGTCCCTAAAAGGACAAGAGAAGAATCAAGTAATTCACATGAAGATGAAACTCATCATAAGATTGAGGAAGTTGAACCAAGAAGAAGCGTAAGGGCTAGGACTTCCAAGACATTTGGTTCGGATTTTTTCACATATGTGTTAGAACATGAACCTCAAACGTACAAGGAAGCAATGTTATCTTTTGAATCTTCATGTTGGAAAGATGCAATCCAAAGTGAGATTGATTCAATTCTAAGTAATAAAACTTGGGAAATTGTTGATATTCCACCTGGAATAAAACCTATTGGCTGCAAATGGATTTTCAAGAAGAAAATGAAAGCAGATGGCTCTATCGACAAGTATAAAGCTAGATTAGTAGCCAAAGGATATCGTCAAAAAGAAGGAGTAGACTTCTTTGATACATATTCGCAAGTAACATGAATAACCTCTATAAGAATGCTAATAGCAATTGCATCAATTTATGGTATAGAAATTCATCAAATGGATGTAAAGACAGCATTCTTAAATGGAGATCGATGAGGAGATCTACATGGAGCAACCTGAAGGTTTTATTTCCGAAGGAAATGAAAACAAAGTCTGTAGATTAGTAAAATCATTATACGGACTAAAACAAGCTCCAAAACAATGGCACGCAAAATTTGATAGTGTCATGATGAGAAATGGTTTTCGTATAAATGAATGCGATAAGTGTGTTTATTATAAACAAATTGGACAATCATATGTGATGATTTGTTTATATGTAGACGATATGTTAATATTTGGTCCAAATACTCAGGTAATAGAAACCATAAAGAAGATGTTAACTAGCAATTTCGATATGAAAGATTTAGGAGTTGCAGACGTTATTTTGGGAATCAAAATAATAAGAACTCCTAATGGAATTGAATTGTCTCAGTCACACTATGTAGACAAAGTGATTGAAAAATTCCAAGACTATGGAATTATAGGAGTGAGAACACATTTTAATCCATTAGAAGTACTGCATAAAAACACTAATGAGAGTGTAATGCAACTGGAATACTCTCGTGTAATAGGATGTCTCATGTATCTCATGAATTGCACAAGACCAGATATAGCTTATGCAGTAAGTCGACTGAGCAGGTATACAAGCAATCCAGGAAAGGAACACTGGAAAGCACTAATGAGAGTGCTTGGATATTTAAAAAATACCGCTAACTATTCCTTACATTATGGAAAATATCCTGCCGTCTTAGAAGGATATAGTGATGCAAACTGGATTGCAGATTCAGAGGAATCAAAATCGACAAGTGGTTATGTCTTTACCCTAGCAGGGGCAGTAGTATCATGGAAATCTACTAAACAAACATGCACTAGTACAAAGCTGAGGTAGAAAATCAGTTAAATAAAAAGATCAAGATATTGAGATCTGATCGAGGTGGAGAATATGAATCACCATTTGAACAGTTCTGTGCCGAAAATGGTATAATTCATCAAACAACAGCTCCATATTCACCACAACAAAATGGTGTAGCTGAGAGGAAGAACAGAACGTTAAAAGACATGATTAATGCCATGCTTTTAACTTCTGGTCTACCGACGAACTTGTGGGGGGAAGCCTTAAATATGTCTAATCACATATTAAATAAAGTCCCTCATAATAAAACAGGAACAATTCCTTATGAGATATGGAAAGGACACAAACCAAGTTTTAAATACCTCAAAGTGTGGGGGTGCTTGGAAAAAGTTCCAGTTCCGCCTCCCAAGAAAGTCAAACTTGGACCAAAAACAGTAGATTGTTACTATTTAGGGCCAGCCCAAAATAGTAGTGCCTATAGATTTTTGGTATTCAAGTCTGATATAGCTGATATTCATGTAAATACAATCATGGAATCTAGAGATGCCTCATTCTTTGAAGACGTGCTTCCGCACAAAAGGAATGAAGGGAATAATGTCCCTAAAAGGACAAGAGAAGAATCAAGTAATTCACATGAAGATGAAACTCATCATAAGATTGAGGAAGTTGAACCAAGAAGAAGCGTAAGGGCTAGGACTTCCAAGACATTTGGTTCAGATTTTTTCACATATGTGTTAGAACCTATGCAGTTAATGCTCCGCTATTACCCCGCTATAACCCCGCTATACTCATAGTGGATTTCTACCGCAACGATTTTTCCATATAGCCCCAAAATATAGCCTTTCCGCTTTAAGCCCCGCTATTTCCGCTATATCCCGTTATTTCCGCTATATTCCGCTCTTTCCGCTATATCTTCTTTAATAAAATGAATTGAAAAATTGCATTTATACATTATAAAAATTATGAAACTAATTTATTTGATTTAATTTTTAATATATTCTCATAAATGAAAATACTCTAATATTCTACTAAATTCAATTATGTTATATAGTAGTTTTATTTTTATTTAAAGTATATTCGCACATGATTTTATTTAAAATTATTTATGTATTAATTATAATTCAATTGAATGATAACTTTTTATTTAATTACCATCTATATATTTGTAAAAAACATTATATACGAGTTTTATATGCTATTTTAGAGCTATCCGCTATATCCTCGCTGTATCCCCGCTATGACTTTTTGCACCTCCACCGCTTTAAATCTGCCGAGCGCTTTAACTACACAGGTTAGAACATGAACCTCAAACGTACAATGAAGCAATGTCATATTTTGAATCTTCATGATGGAAAGAAGCAATCCAAAGTGAGATTGATTCAATTCTAAGTAATAAAACTTGGGAAATTGTTGATATTCCACCTGGAATAAAACCTATTGGCTGCAAATGGATTTTCAAGAAGAAAATGAAAGCAGATGGCTCTATCGACAAGTATAAAGCTAGATTAGTAGCCAAAGGATATCGTCAAAAAGAAGGAGTAGACTTCTTTGATACATATTCCCCAGTAACACGAATAACCTCTATAAGAATGCTAATAGCAATTGCATCAATTTATGGTATAGAAATTCATCAAATGGATGTAAAGACAGCATTCTTAAATGGAGATCTCGATGAGGAGATCTACATGGAGCAACCTGGAGGTTTTATTTCCGAAGGAAATGAAAACAAAGTCTGTAGATTAGTAAAATCATTATACGGACTAAAACAAGCTCTAAAACAATGGCACGCAAAATTTGATAGTGTCATGATGAGAAATGGTTTTCGTATAAATGAATGCGATAAGTGTGTTTATTATAAACAAATTGGACAATCATATGTGATGATTTGTTTATATGTAGACGATATGTTAATATTTGGTCCAAATACTCAGGTAATAGAGACCATAAAGAAGATGTTAACTAGCAATTTCGATATGAAAGATTTAGGAGTTGCAGACGTTATTTTGGGAATCAAAATAATAAGAACTCCTAATGGAATTGAATTGTCTCAGTCACACTATGTAGACAAAGTGATTGAAAAATTCCAAGACTATGGAATTAAAGGAGTGAGAACACATTTTAATCCATCAGAAGTACTGCATAAAAACACTAATGAGAGTGTAATGCAACTGGAATACTCTCGTGTAATAGGATGTCTCATGTATCTCATGAATTCCACAAGACTAGATATAGCTTATGTAGTAAGTCGACTGAGCAGGTATATAAGCAATCCAGGAAAGGAACACTGGAAAGCACTAATGAGAGTGCTTGGATATTTAAAAAATACTGCTAACTATTCCTTACATTATGGAAAATATCCTGCCGTCTTAGAAGGATATAGTGATGCAAACTGGATTGCAGATTCAGAGGAATCAAAATCGACAAGTGGTTATGTCTTTACCCTAGCAGGGGCAGCAGTATCATGGAAATCTACTAAACAAACATGCATAGCTCGATCCACTATGGAATCAGAGTTCATTGCATTAGATAAAGCAGGCGAAGAAGCAGAATGGCTTCATCACTTTTTAGAAGATATTCCATTCTGGCCTAAACCTGTACCGGCCATATGCATACACTGCGATAACCAAGCAACGCTAAGCAGAGCGCACAACTTTGTGTATAATGGAAAGTCACGACATATTCGACGACGCCATAACACAGTTAGGCAGTTACTCTCTAATGGAACTATTTCCATTGATTATGTGAGAACAAATGATAACCTAGCGGATCCATTTACTAAAGGTTTATCAAAAGAGAAAATTGACTGCGCATCGAGGGGAATGAGTTTAAAAGCCTAAACCACCAAGAGTTATCTTATACGGAAACCTATCCTAGCGACTGGAGATCCCACGGACTAGGATCAATAGGCAAACCAGTTCTGAATAACTCAAGACGTAATGCATTTGCGTGGACATAGTCCAACTCCATTCCTATGGTGCACAATATAAATGCATGCCTACAGAAGTATTTAAAGGTTAAAACTATGTTTTTTAATGATGACCATATCTTGGAAATAACAAGTGGGGTATATGTAGGATACTCTTAATGGTTGCGATCACCTATGTTAGTGTGAGCTGGGTCGGCTCTATGAGAATATTAAAGGCTTAAATTCTCTATAACACTCGCAGAACCAAAATATGTTCAGGACCAAAATGAACACAACCAAGAGATTGGATGAGAAGGGAATCAATGCTTCGTAAAGTTTATTGTCTGGGTATACAATAAAGGCCGACGGTTCAAGATGAAATAATTCACCGATTAGCCAAGTAGATCCGATAAGTTTTAACTAGGGAAAGTTCTAAGTGAAATATCTACTTATCCACGATAAAGCATTATTCCATATGTACTTTGTGATATTTCGCTTTGTGTGGGGGATATGTATATTATCATTCATGTGGGGGATTGTTGGAATTCCTAAAGGTAGAATGAATTGAAATATACAAAGTCCCACATCGCCAAATTGTTGAGAGCTATATTGGTTTATATATGGTTTTCTCATGAGGAGGTTGGGGGCCTGGGGCTCCCAAATGTATGCTTCGTTGTGAGGAGGGAGATCATGCATCACCACCACACACGCGCGCGCCGCCGCCGTCCGTCCGACCGAACCGAACCGGGTCGGGTCGGGTTTGGGTTTGGGTCTAATATGATACTCGTATTTTTACTACAAACTGGAACGGGCTTTCTGACAGTTGCAGGCCATACGAACAGATGCGGATTTGTTCGGAAGCGGACGCGGGTTGAATAGGCGCGAACAGTAGCGGGTGCGAAACAGTACCATTGGACACAAGCAGATGCGCAGGCGGGTGCGACCCGTTAACGAACAACAGCGACCAAAAGGCAACGGGTGCGACCCGTCAAGCGGACGCGACTGTTTGAAGGGATGCGGACGAAATTATAAATAGGAGAGAATACTGATCACATTCTCATCCCATTCCAATCTAATTTCTTCTGCTTCTTTGCTCTACTGCTCAATATTCCATATATATCACAGAGTTGACATACTCTTTACAATCTCGTGCAGATTATGTCTGTTGTATCTTGGGAGAATTTTGAAATAAAATTCTTAAGGAAATTGTTACGACAAGCCTCAGACACTATACGGCTAGATTTCTAGTGATTCTATCCTTTAATTTTGTTATACTATTTATTCAAAATATTATAACGCTATTGTTATAATAATTAATACAGAATTCAAGTGTAGTGGAAATCTGAGTTATAAACTTGTGCGACGAGTTTATATTTGATTATTCTCTGTTTTGGTATACTAGACGTATAACATCTTAAGAATTTTACTGTTTTAACTAAAACAGAGATGGCAACAGTAGAGCTCTCAACAAAGGCTACTACACACAACAGACCCGATCCTTTCAAAGGAGATGGTGACGATTTTTTAACATGGCAGAATCAGATGTTATTTTACCTCACCACACTCGGTCTGCAACGGTATCTCGAGGAGGAGGAACCGATTTCTGCACTAGACAAGGAAGCAGATGTTGCTATGTGGAAACATTCTGATTTCCTATGTAGAAACTATATTCTGAATTGTCTAGACAAGGTGCTATACAAAGTATATCAACCTCTAAAGACAGCAAAAGCACTCTGGAATGCACTAGCATGAAGTATAAGATGCAGAATATCATTCTTAAGAAATTCATTGTAGACAAATTCATGGACTACAAGATGGTCGACTCCAAACCGGTGACTGCTCAACTGCATGAACTACAAATCATTATTCATGAACTCGAAGCGAAAGGTCATAAGGTTGGAGAATCGTTTTTGGTTGAAGCCATCACGGGAAAACTGCCACCGTCGTGGAGACCGCAATTATTTAAAGCATAAAAAGAAGGAAATCTCTTTACAGGATCTCATAGTCCGATTGAAAATTGAGGCAAATAACCGTGGAATTATGAAACAAAGCGAGGAGGCATTTTTGGCTGAAGATTCAAAGACCAAAAACAAAAAGAAGAATTTCCAGAAGAAAAGGAAAGCTTCAAACAACAAACCAAAAGACAACAAACGAACCAAAAAGTTTAATGGTGAATGTTGGGTTTGTGGAAAAGTTGGACATGCCGCTAGAGATTGCAGACTCAAAAAAGACCGCAACAAAGAGGCAAATTTAGTAGACAACATGGAAGTGGATGAGTCCAACTTCTCGGTAGTTGTATCTGAATGCAATATGGTTCAGAATCCTAACCAATGGTGGGTGGACACAGGCGCTACTCGTCATGTCTGCTCTGACAAATCCATGTTTTCTACACACAAGAAATTCGATCATGAAGAAAAACTCTATATGGGTAATTCTGCAGTATCTATGATCGAAGGCAGTGGCACAGTAATCCTCAAGTTTACTTCAGGAAAAACTGTCAAGTTGAATGACGTGCTCCACGTTCCAGACATACGCAAGAATCTCATCTCTGGTGCAGTATTATCAAAGAAAGGATTCAGAATGGTGTTCGAGTCAGACAAGATGGTTCTGTCCAAAGCTGGAATGTATATCGGAAGGGGATATTTATGTGATGGCCTATTTAAGGCAAATGTAGCCGTTATCGGCAATAAAACTATGTATTCTGATTGTGCTATTAATAAAATTGAAGTTTCTTACTTGCTTGAGCATGGAATTTTACTATGGCATGATAGATTAGGACACATAAATTTCCAAAAAATGAAAATATTATCAAACTTGGGATTAATTCCGAAATTCTAAGAAGATAAGAACTACAAATGTGAGACATGTGTAGAAGCAAAAATGGTTAACAAAAACCATTTCAATCTGTTGATAGAAGCACCGAACCACTAGGTTTGGTTCATACAGATTTATGTGATTTTAAATCATTAACTACAAGAAGTGGGAAAAAGTACTTTATTGCGTTTATTGATGATTATACGAGATATTGCTATGTATATCTTTTGAATAGTAAAGATGAAGCAATTACATCATTTATAAAGTACAAAGCTGAGGTAGAAAATCAGTTAAATAAAAAGATCAAGATATTGAGATCTGATCGAGGTGGAGAATATGAATCACCATTTGAACAGTTCTGTGCCGAAAATGGTATAATTCATCAAACAACAGCTCCATATTCACCACAACAAAATGGTGTAGCCGAGAGGAAGAACAGAATGTTAAAAGACATGATTAATGCCATGCTTTTAACTTCTGGTCTACCGACGAACTTGTGGGGGGAAGCCGTAAATATGTCTAATCACATATTAAATAAAGTCCCTCATAATAAAACAGGAACAATTCCATATGAGATATGGAAAGGACACAAACCAAGTTTTAAATACCTCAAAGTGTGGGGGTGCTTGGCAAAAGTTCCAGTTCCGCCTCCCAAGAAAGTCAAACTTGGACCAAAAACAGTAGATTGTTACTATTTAGGGCCAGCCCAAAATAGTAGTGCCTATAGATTTTTGGTATTCAAGTCTGATATAGCTGATATTCATGTAAATACAATCATGGAATCTAGAGATGCCTCATTCTTTGAAGACGTGTTTCCGCACAAAAGGAATGAAGGGAATAATATCCCTAAAAGGACAAGAGAAGAATCAAGTAATTCACATGAAGATGAAACTCATCATAAGATTGAGGAAGTTGAACCAAGAAGAAGCGTAAGGGCTAGGACTTCCAAGACATTTGGTTCGGATTTTTTCACATATGAGTTAGAACATGAACCTCAAACGTACAAGGAAGCAATGTCATCTTTTGAATCTTCATGTTGGAAAGAAGCAATCCAAAGTGAGATTGATTCAATTCTAAGTAATAAAACTTGGGAAATTGTTGATATTCCACCTGGAATAAAACCTATTGGCTGCAAATGGATTTTCAAGAAGAAAATGAAAGCAGATGGCTCTATCGACAAGTATAAAGCTAGATTAGTAGCCAAAGGATATCGTCAAAAAGGAGTAGACTTCTTTGATACATATTCGCCAGTAACACGAATAACCTCTATAAGAATGCTAATAGCAATTGCATCAATTTATGGTATAGAAATTCATCAAATGGATGTAAAGGCAACATTCTTAAATGGAGATCTCGATGAGGAGATCTACATGGAGCAACCTGAAGGTTTTATTTCCGAAGGAAATGAAAACAAAGTCTGTAGATTAGTAAAATCATTATATGGACTAAAACCAGCTCCAAAACAATGGCACGCAAAATTTGATAGTGTCATGATGAGAAATGGTTTTCGTATAAATGAATGCGATAAGTGTGTTTATTATAAACAAATTGGACAATCATATGTGATGATTTGTTTATATGTAGACAATATGTTAATATTTGGTCCAAATACTCAGGTAATAGAGACCATAAAGAAGATGTTAACTAGCAATTTCGATATGAAAGATTTAGGAGTTGCAGACGTTATTTTGGGAATCAAAATAATAAGAACTCCTAATGGAATTGAATTGTCTCAGTCACACTATGTAGACAAAGTGATTGAAAAATTCCAAGACTATGGAATTAAAGGAGTGAGAACACATTTTAACCCATCAGAAGTACTGCATAAAAACACTAATGAGAGTGTAATGCAACTGGAATACTCTCGTGTAATAGGATGTCTCATGTATCTCATGAATTGCACAAGACCAGATATAGCTTATGCAGTAAGTCGACTGAGCAGGTATACAAGCAATCCAGGAAAGGAACACTGGAAAGCACTAATGAGAGTGCTTGGATATTTAAAAAATACCGCTAACTATTCCTTACATTATGGAAAATATCCTGCCGTCTTAGAAGGATATAGTGATGCAAACTGGATTGCAGATTCAGAGGAATCAAAATCGACAAGTGGTTATGTCTTTACCCTAGCAGGGGCAGCAGTATCATGGAAATCTACTAAACAAACATGCATAGCTCGATCCACTATGGAATCAGAGTTCATTGCATTAGATAAAGCAGGCGAAGAAGTAGAATGGCTTCGTCACTTTTTAGAAGATATTCCGTTCTGGCCTAAACCTGTACCGGCCATATGCATACACTGCGATAACCGAGCAACGCTAAGCAGAGCGCACAACTTTGTGTATAATGGAAAGTCATGACATATTCGACGACGCCATAACACAGTTAGGCAGTTACTCTCTAATGGAACTATTTCCATTGATTATGTGAGAACAAATGATAACCTAGCGGATCCATTTACTAAAGGTTTATCAAGAGAGAAAATTGACTGCGCATCGAGGGGAATGGGTTTAAAAGCCTAAACCACCAAGAGTTATCTTATACGGAAACCTATCCTAGCGACTGGAGATCCCACGGACTAGGATCAATAGGCAAACCAGTTCTGAATAACTCAAGACGTAATGCATTTGCGTGGACATAGTCCAACTCCATTCCTATGGTGCACAATATAAATGCATGCCAACAGAAGTATTTAAAGGTTAAAACTATGTTTTTTAATGATGACCATATCTTGGAAATAACAAGTGGGGTATATGTAGGATACTCTTAATGGTTGCGATCACCTATGTTAGTGTGAGCTGGGTCGGCTCTATGAGAATATTAAAGGCTTAAATTCTCTATAACACTCGCATAACCAAAATATGTTCAGGACCAAAATGAACACAACCAAGAGATTGGATGAGAAGGGAATCACTGCTTCGTAAAGCTTATTGTCTGGGTATATAATAAAGGCCGACGGTTCAAGATGAAATAATTCACCGATTAGCCAAGTAGATCCGATAAGTTTTAACTAGGGAAAGTTCAAAGTGAAATATCTACTTATCCATGATAAAGCATTATTCCATATGTACTTTGTGATATTTCGCTTTCTGTGGGGGATATGTATATTATCATTCATGTGGGGGATTGTTGGAATTCCTAAAGGTAGAATGAATGGAAATATACAAAGTCCTACATCGCCAAATTGTTGAGAGCTATATTGGTTTATATATGGTTTTCTCATGAGGAGGTTGGGGGCCTAGGGCTTCCAAATGTATGCTTCGTTGTGAGGAGGGAGATCATGCATCACCACCACACACGCGCGCGCCGCCGCCGTCCGACCGAACCGGGCCGGGTCGGGTTTGGGTTTGGGTCTAATATGATACTCGTATTTTTACTACAAACTGGACCGGGCTTTCTGATAGTTGCAGGCCATACGAACAGATTTGGATCTATTCGGAAGCGGACGCGGGTTGAATAGGCGCGAACAGTAGCGGGTGCGACCCATTAGAAGCAAACAGATGCGGCGCGAGCGGGTGCAACCCGACTGAAGAGGCGCGGGCCAAACAGTACCAGGCGGTACGAGCAGGTGCGAATCAGTACTATTGGACACAAGCAGATGCGCAAGCGAGTGCGACCCGTTAACGAACAGCAGCGACCAAAAGGCAACGGGTGCGACCCGTCAAGCGGACGCGACTGTTTGAAGGGATGCGGACGAAATTATAAATAAGAGAGAATACTGATCACATTCTCATCCCATTCCAATCTAATTTCTTCTGCTTCTTTGCTCTACTGCTCAATATTCTATATATATCACAGAGTTGACATACTCTTTACAATCTCGTGCAGATTATGTCTGTTGTATCTTGGGAGAATTTTGAAATAAAATTCTTAAGGAAATTATTACGACAAGCCTCAGACACTATACGGCTAGATTTCTAGTGATTCTATCCTTTAATTTTGTTATACTATTTATTCAAAATAGTATAACGCTGTTGTTGTAATTTATTTACAACATTAATATTGTTATAATAATTAATACAGAATTCCAGTGTAGTGAAAATCTAAGTTATAAACTTGTATGACGAGTTTATATTTGATTATTCTCTGTTTTGGTATACTAGACGTATAACATCTTAAGAATTTTACAGTTTTAACTAAAACAGAGATGGCAACAGTAGAGCTCTCAACAAAGGCTACTACACACAACAGACTCGATCCTTTCAAAGGAGATGGTGACGATTTTTTAACATGGCAGAATCAGATGTTATTTTACCTCACCCACTCGGTCTGCAACGGTATCTCGAGGAGGAGGAACCGATTTCTGCACTAGACAAGGAAGCAGATGTTGCTACGTGGAAACATTCTGATTTCCTATGCAGAAACTATATTCTGAATTGTCTAGACAAGGTGCTATACAAAGTATATCAACCTCTAAAGACAGCAAAAGCACTCTGGAATGCACTTGCCACGAAGTATAAGACGTAGAATATCAGTCTTAAGAAATTCATTGTAGACAAATTCATGGACTACAAGATGGTCGACTCCAAACCGGTGACTGCTCAACTGCATGAACTACAAATCATTATTCATGAACTCGAAGCGAAAGGTCATAAGGTTGGAGAATCGTTTTTGGTTGAAGCCATCACGGGAAAACTGCCACCGTCGTGGAGACCGCAATTATCTAAAGCATAAAAAGAAGAAAATCTCTTTACAGGATCTCATAGTCCGATTGAAAATTGAGGTAGATAACCGTGGAATTACGAAACAAAGCGAGGAGGCATTTGTGGCTGAAGATTCAAAGACCAAAAACAAAAAGAAGAATTTCCAGAAGAAAAGTAAAGCTTCAGACAACAAACCAAAAGACAACAAACGAACCAAAAAGTTTAATGGTGAATGTTGGGTTTGTGGAAAAGTTGGACATGCCGCTAGAGATTGCAGACTCAAAAAAGACCGCAATAAAGAGGCAAATTTAGTAGACAACATGGAAGTGGATGAGTCCAACTTCTCGGCAGTTGTATCTGAATGCAATATGGTTCAGAATCCTAACCAATGGTGGGTGGACACAGGCGCTACTCGTCATGTCTGCTCTGACAAATCCATGTTTTCTACATACAAGAAATTCGATCATGAAGAAAAAATCTATATGGGTAATTCTGCAGTATCTATGATCGAAGGCAGTGGCACAGTAATCCTCATGTTTATTTCAGGAAAAACTGTCAAGTTGAATGACGTGCTCCACGTTCCAGACATACGCAAGAATCTCATCTCTAGTGCAGTATTATCAACGAAAGGATTCAGAATGGTGTTCGAGTCAGACAAGATGGTTCTGTCCAAAGCTGGAATGTATATCGAAAGGGGATATTTATGTGATGGCCTATTTAAGGCAAATGTAGCCGTTATCGGCAATAAAACTATGTATTCTGATTGTGCTATTAATAAAATTGAAGTTTCTTACTTGCTTGAGCACGAAATTTTACTATGGCATGATAGATTAGGACACATAAATTTCCGAAAAATGAAAATATTATCAAACTTGGGATTAATTCCAAAATTCCAAGTAGATAAGAACTACAAATGTGAGACATGTGTAGAAGCAAAAATGGTTAAAAAAACCATTTCATTCTATTGATAAAAGCACCGAACCACTAGGTTTGGTTCATACCGATTTATGTGATTTTAAATCATTACCTACAAGAAGTGGGAAAAAGTACTTTATTGCGTTTATTGATGATTATACGAGATATTGCTATGTATATCTTTTGAATAGTAAAGATGAAGCAATTACATCATTTATAAAGTACAAAGCTGAGGTAGAAAATCAGTTAAATAAAAAGATCAAGATATTGAGATCTGATCGAGGTGGAGAATATGAATCACCATTTGAACAGTTCTGTGCCGAAAATGGTATAATTCATCAAACAACAGCTCCATATTCACCACAACAAAATGGTGTAGCCAAGAGGAAGAACAGAATGTTAAAAGACATGATTAATGCCATGCTTTTAACTTCTGGTCTACCGACGAACTTGTGGGGGGAAGCCTTAAATATGTCTAATCACATATTAAACAAAGTCTCTCATAATAAAACAGGAACAATTCCATATGAGATATGGAAAGGACACAAACCAAGTTTTAAATACCTCAAAGTGTGGGGGTGCTTGGAAAAAGTTCCAGTTCCGCCTCCCAAGAAAGTCAAACTTGGACCAAAAACAGTAGATTGTTACTATTTAGGGCCATCCCAAAATAGTAGTGCCTATAGATTTTTGGTATTCAAGTCTGATATAGCTGATATTCATGTAAATACAATCATGGAATCTAGAGATGCCTCATTCTTTGAAGACGTGTTTCCGCACAAAAGGAATGAAGGGAATAATGTCCCTAAAAGGACAAGAGAAGAATCCAGTAATTCACATGAAGATGAAACTCATCATAAGATTGAGGAAGTTGAACCAAGAAGAAGCGTAAGGGCTAGGACTTCCAAGACATTTGGTTCGGATTTTTTCACATATGTGTTAGAACATGAACCTCAAACGTACAAGGAAGCAATGTCATCTTTTGAATCTTCATGTTGGAAAGAAGCAATCCAAAGTGAGATTGATTCAATTCTAAGTAATAAAACTTGGGAAATTGTTGATATTCCACCTGGAATAAAACCTATTGGCTGCAAATGGATTTTCAAGAAGAAAATGAAAGCAGATGGCTCTATCGACAAGTATAAAGCTAGATTAGTAGCCAAAGGATATCGTCAAAAGAAGGAGTAGACTTCTTTGATACATATTCGCCAGTAACACGAATAACCTCTATAAGAATGCTAATAGCAATTGCATCAATTTATGGTATAGAAATTCATCAAATGGATGTAAAGACAGCACTCTTAAATGGAGATTTCGATAAGGAGATCTACATGGAGCAACCTGAAGGTTTTATTTCTGAAGGAAATGAAAACCAAGTCTGTAGACTAGTAAAATCATTATACGGACTAAAACAAACTCCAAAACAATGGCACGCAAAATTTGATAGTGTCATGATGAGAAATGGTTTTCGTATAAATGAATGCGATAAGTGTGTTTATTATAAACAAATTGGACAATCATATGTGATGATTTGTTTATATGTAGACGATATGTTAATATTTGGTCCAAATACTCAGGTAATAGAGACCATAAAGAAGATGTTAACTAGCAATTTCGATATGAAAGATTTAGGAGTTGCAGACGTTATTTTGAGAATCAAAATAATAAGAACTCCTAATGGAATTGAATTGTCTCAGTCACACTATGTAGACAAAGTGATTGAAAAATTCCAAGACTATGGAATTAAAGGAGTGAGAACACCTTTTAATCCATCAGAAGTACTGCATAAAAACACTAATGAGAGTGTAATGCAACTGGAATACTCTCGTGTAATAGGATGTTTCATGTATCTCATGAATTCCACAAGACCAGATATAGCTTATGCAGTAAGTCGACTGAGCAGGTATACAAGCAATCCAGGAAAGGAACACTGGAAAGCACTAATGAGAGTGCTTGGATATTTAAAAAATACCGCTAACTATTCCTTACATTATGGAAAATATCCTGCCGTCTTAGAAGGATATAGTGATGCAAACTGGATTGCAGATTCAGAGGAATCAAAATCGACAAGTGGTTATGTCTTTACCCTAGCAGGGGCAGTAGTATCATGGAAATCTACTAAAAAAACATGCATAGCTCGATCCACTATGGAATCAGAGTTCATTGCATTAGATAAAGCAGGCGAAGAAGCAGAATGGCTTCGTCACTTTTTAGAAGATATTCCGTTCAGGCCTAAACCTGTACTGGCCATATGCATACACTGCGATAACCAAGCAGCGCTAAGCAGAGCGCACAACTTTGTGTATAATGGAAAGTCACGACATATTCAACGATGCCATAACACAATTAGACAGTTACTCTCTAATGGAACTATTTTCATTGATTATGTGAGAACAAATGATAACCTAGAGGATCCATTTACTAAAGGTTTATCAAGAGAGAAAATTGACTGCGCATCGAGGGGAATGGGTTTAAAAGCCTAAACCACCAAGAGTTATCTTATACGGAAACCTATCCTAGCGACTGGAGATCCCACGGACTAGGATCAATAGGCAAACCGGTTCTGAATAACTCAAGACGTAATGCATTTGCGTGGACATAGTCCAACTCCATTCCTATGGTGCACAATATAAATGCATGCCTACAGAAATATTTAAAGGTTAAAACTATGTTTTTTAATGATGACCATATCTTGGAAATAACAAGTGGGGTATATGTAGGATACTCTTAATGGTTGCGATCACCTATGTTAGTGTGAGCTGGGTCGGCTCTATGAGAATATTAAAGGCTTAAATTTTCTATAACACTCGCAGAACCAAAATATGTTCAGGACCAAAATGAACACAACCAAGAGATTGGATGAGAAGGGAATCAATGCTTCGTAAAGCTTATTGTCTAGGTATACAATAAAGGCCGACGGTTCAAGATGAAATAATTCACCGATTAGCCAAGTAGATCCGATAAGTTTTAACTAGGGAAAGTTCAAAGTGAAATATCTACTTATCCACCATAAAGCATTATTCCATATGTACTTTGTGATATTTCGCTTTGTGTGGGGGATATGTATATTATCATTCATGTGGGGGATTGTTGGAATTCCTAAAGGTAGAATGAATGGAAATATACAAAGTCTCACATCGCCAAATTGTTGAGAGCTATATTGGTTTATATATGGTTTTCTCATGAGGAGGTTGGGGGCCTGGGGCTCCCAAATGTATGCTTCGTTGTGAGGAGGGAGATCATGCATCACCACCACACACGCGCGCGCCGCTGCCGTCCGTCCGACCGAACCGAACCGGGCCGGGTCGGGTTTGGGTTTGGGTCTAATATGATACTCGTATTTTTACTACAAACTGGACCGGGCTTTCTGACAGTTGAAGGCCATACGAACAGATGCGGATCTGTTCGGAAGCGGACGCGGGTTGAATAGGCACGAACAGTAGCAGGTGCGACCCGTTAGAAGCAAACAGATGCGGCGCGAGCGGGTGCGACCCGACTAAAGAGGCGCGGGCGAAACAGTACCAGGCGGTACGAGCAGGTGCGAAACAGTACCATTGGACACAAGCAGATGCGCAGGCGGGTGCGACCCGTTAACGAACAGCAGCGACCAAAAGGCAACGGGTGCGACCCGTCAAGCGGACGCGGCTGTTTGAAGGGATGCGGACGAAATTATAAATAGGAGAGAATACTGATCACATTCTCATCCCATTCCAATCTAATTTCTTCTGCTTCTTTGCTCTACTGCTCAATATTCTATATATATCACAGAGTTGACATACTCTTTACAATCTCGTGCAGATTACGTCTGTTGTATCTTGGGAGAATTTTGAAATAAAATTCTTAAGGAAATTGTTACGACAAGCCTCAGACACTATACGGTTAGATTTCTAGTTATTCTATCCTTTAATTTTGTTATACTATTTATTCAAAATAGTATAACGCTGTTGTTGTAATTTATTTACAACATTAATATTGTTATAATAATTAATACAGAATTCCAGTGTAGTGGAAATATGAGTTATAAACTTGTGCGACGAGTTTATATTTGATTATTCTCTGTTTTGGTATACTAGACGTATAACAACCCACGTTTGCACAACCTCATTTGTGGCAAACGTGGTCGATGTACAACTGCATTGAGTCGATTTTTTTTATATTTGCATCATTTTTTCTTAAATTCTCTTATAGATCAGATTGCTTGTATCATTTTTTCTCATTTATCATCATTTATCATGTTTTGTTGCTATCATTCTTATATCATGTTATGGTATAATTGGAATTAAAATTTTAACCGGGAGGTGTAGATAAAATAATGGGGGTTAATAGACGAGTCAATTTTCAGAGTTTTGCCTGAGAATGAAGCAAGTCCAATTCAGCCTAATTTTTGTTCAAAAATTACCTGTATATAAAATATGACAAACTGAGTCCGTTGACTATTACTTTAATTCTTGCAATCCAGAAGTTAATGAAATGGATATGGCTATAGCTATAAAAATACTTTTTGAAAACTCTAATAAGCAATCATTCATAAATATGGTATTAGAAAGTAACAATATATTTGCCTTACTCTATAAAACTCCATTTTTTTTCTATTATGTGTTTGGTGTACCACTAATCAACTTAGTTTCTCTTAATTTTTATAGTTATCTTACTGCACCTCTATGCATCTAACTTCCTCATTTATTTGACTGTCGTAGTTTATACTTCTTTCTCTCCACAAGTAGTAGAAGCATCATTTTTTATTTTTTAAATTTCTTGTAATATAGTTATGGTGAAAGAGCCATGGATAAATGAAGCTTCAAGCACGTTGACCATATAAATAAAAATGAAAATTAAGTAAAGAAACACATTTTTGACTAGGAAAGTCTATTTTTAGATTGTGGCGAGGGAACTTTTGGTCAATTCAAATGAAGGAAGGAGCAAAATGGAAAGTTCACTGGAAAAGACCTGGAAATGCAATTGATACCACATTCACATTCTCTCTCATATGCATGACAACTTATACTTTTAAATGCGGATTGTGCTATATCTATATCCGCATCCAAAATCATTTTCAAGTATTGGATAACCGCATTCGTGATATCGGATAATTATTCTATCCGCTAACGACCGATAAATCAAGTAATATAAATGGAAAATTTTAGTTTAACATAAACTTTCTTCAATTCCATTAATGATTAAAGTATTAAAAATAAACAAATATTATGATAATAACTAGTTTTGAGTAGTTAATACGCATTTAGTGCATATGATATGAACTTCTAATTTAATAAAACAATAAATAAATATCTTTCATTATACTAAAATACACATAATTCAAACTATAATCTTGAAAAAAGCAGATGGATAATTTTGGAATGTCGATCTCTTTGTATCCCCATCTGCACATGTTTTTTCTGATATCGGATATTTATCTGCTTTTTGAATATGGATGCGGATGCGGATGGATTTCGGATTTTTCGGGTATCCATTGACAGCCCTACTCTCTAACTCTTCTGATGAATCTAGAAATTGAATTGGCCAGTGAGAAAGTAGAAGCACTAACAAGTGTTCGAGTGATACATTGTCCTCAAGCATTTGGTGTAGTTTTGATGGCGAAAAAAGCGATTGAAAAGTGTACAGAAAACCATTCCAAGTTGGAAGTTTGTATATTCTGGAGATAATAGACCATGTCCATCACTTATAGATGATTCTACTAGTGCAACTGTACTTATACATGAGGCGACATTTGAGGATGGCAACATTTGAGGACGGCACAACCAAACAAACTTTCGGTGTTAGTGTAACGATTAGACTTTTCGATGCTCGAAAGTCGACATTAATACGTCCACTGTATCAAATGTCGCGCAATCGAATGTCGGAAAACCGAACCATTAGGGTTAAAAAGAAGAGGTAGAAAAAGACAGAAGAAAAGAAAGAACGGGAAAAAAACAGAAACAGAAACAATATCAGAATCTCACATTCGCAGCGGAACAATATATAATAGATAATCACTAGTCTTTTAAACAAAGAACTATATCAGTTTATATTATACAACAATGAGAGTCAATATACAACTCAATACAACAATGGACAGTTATATAAACCTGTCCTCATACAGAATACACAGCGGAATAAATAAACAAGTACGGGAGTACGTCTCGCCATCCAGCTCGCCTCCAAAGCTCCAGAATATCCTGATAACATAACTCTAGGCTGTCCGTGTGGAAAATTATGGGCACCCAGAGTTTAGAAAGGGAACAATAAACTCCAGGTCAGTCATGGTGACTGGTGTGAGATCGTAAAACAGTTATTTTCACACAAAAAATAAAAGAAATTCGCAATGCTTTTGGAAAATGAAACTACCATAAGGCCTCCCGCCACACACACAATGCAAACGCAGAATTGGAGGAGATTTCTCCTTATGATAGTCAAAGATGCTTACTACGAAAGATCAGTTGATATTATTATTAATGTCTAGTGTGGAAAACATTTCGAAAGTATAATATTAATCTTAGCCAGCATACAACCATTATTGTATGCCTACTATAGCTACTATGTTCAATAGCAGGTTACCGCCACATTCCATAGCAGGTTATACAACTAAAACCGTACAAGGTTCGTATTGTTTCTTTGGATTTCCAACAAATGGTTAGGCTAAGGAACTTCCTACAGCCAATGGGTACGCCTCTGGCAGGACGTCACGAGAACCAACCTGGCTCTCTGCCAACACAAGGACGGGTTACCCCTTACACTAGGTAACTACTACACGAATATGCCACCCCCCGGTCTTTTGGGACCTTTATCTGAGGCGCCTCGATCACACAGCAACAATCACACAGTAAATGAGATTGGAGCAACCACATAGGTTAAATACCAGGGCTCCATACCTGATACCACCCTTTTCCAGAAGGAAATGACATACCCTAAAGGAAGCGACCCTCATAACCTTGCCGCATCATTCCTGTTTCGACCATTTCCAGGTTGTGAGGTCTGATGAAGTCTCGTCCACAAAGCTACGCTTTTTCCACAAAGCCATGTTTTGATCACAAATGATTAGCAACACACAGCAACACTTAGCATGCCACACTACCAAATTGGGAGTATATCACTGATAACCTTCAACTACATAACCTCTGAGTTCATACGTCTCAGAGAAGGGTGTTAAGCTAAGAGAATAAATTCTCCACCACCAACAGAAATGTATTTGAAAGAAATCAGCTCTATATCTCAAAGTGTAATGTCAGACATACAACCATACAAGTCTGTTCCGGGTACGAACAGAACCGAAGGCACTTCCAAAGAAGCCCTTGCAATCCGGGTATCCACAATCCCGATCGGACTTCCCATCATAAGAAGAGTGATATAAATCTCTATACCGGAGCAACTCGGTGCAGAGACATTCGACAGGTTGTCCTTTCATTTTTGAAAATACCCGGTCTTCACACCGGTCTTTAAATATTATCCATTCACGTCGTATCATTATTCGGAATGGGTTATATGACACAAAGTCCTCTCCCGGCTAAACCGAATAATGAGCGCTTGTTTTAAAACAAATTCAAGTGCCATTTCAAAGGCAAATATTGATAGTCGGTGATTTAACTATCAAACAACATTCACACAATCAATCAATTTAAACAATTCTCCCAAATTATTTATTTCCAACATATCTTTGCAAGATAATATTTTTCCACACTTTAACATTTTGAAAACCAATTTCAAATCATATTTCACACTTCATCACTTTGAAAACAAATTTCAAATCATTTTCCTTACACGGTATATATTTCCAAATATTTATTCATTTCCACTGGAAATCTGCCGAGTTCAAATACTTTATCTCCCAAATATTTCTTAAAATCCAATTTCAGAATTTTTTCATTTATAATTTAAAACTACTTTGGAAATATACTCGACTTTTCAAGGAAAATACACTTTCATTTTAGAATGGTCCATTTAAACCAATTAAATAAATCCTTATCGATTTATTTCAAATTTACATTCCAAATTTGTAAATTTATTTCCACGCTTTAAAAATAAATCAGTGTTTATTTTCAAAACAAATTTCCCTTTCCTTTATAAATTCCATTATGAATTTAAATTCCCAAATATTCACTTTTTATACGATTTTCAAATCGATTTCTCAAATATTCACTTTCAACTCCAAATCAACTTTCAAATGGATTTCCAGATTTATTTCAAAACCAAATTGATTTTTCCAAATTCATTTCAAAACACCAAATAAATTTACAAATGGATTTCCAAATTTATTCCTTTTTAAAATAAATTCCTTTATTTCTTCCAAATTATTTAAAGTTCCATTTTCAATAAATTCTTCAACTTTAAACCATATTTTTCAAAACCCACTTATTGATATCTTTACCATATTTTGGAAATAATCAATAAGATTTCAAAAATCAACTTTGTACTTTTAAATTTCTTCTTTTAAAATTCACCCAATTCTTTCAAAAAGAATTCACTTAAAATTTCCAACTTTAAATTCAAAAATCCAATTTTATTTATTTCTGGTATCCAACGATACCAAAAATACATTCGGCTAAATTTTAGCCTTCAAAAAATTCAATCACAAATATAATCATACACAGATTATAAATAAATCATCACACATCATATGAAATAAATTCATACAACATATGAACAAATTCATACAATTTGAGGAATCCAGTTGGATCCCTCCAACCTGTTTCCCTGCAACCACAGATGTTAGCACAATACCAATTCCACTTCGAGGTGAAATATCGCGGTATATGGGATTTATAAATATCATCTGCTATTATGCGGCGCATAGGGTCTCATCCGCTATATAATGCGGGAAAATCAATCACCAATATATATATATTCCAATATATACATATTGCTATATACTACTATATATACTATCATAATCAGGCAATCAATCAATAACTACAATTCAAATTTTTTATTTGAGTGAGAACACCTTTGATTTTGTTTTGCAATCCATTTCCAATCCAGTTTGTTTTATGATTTTTGGACCTCGCACAATTAATTTTACGAATTTTAAACATTTGAACTAATAATAAAAATAATATTCATTTTCCCTTAATTGCAGAAATTGGATTAACTACCTCGTTACAGCACCTAAATACCTCGCGTACGCTTCAGGCTGCCCAAATCATCGCCTGCCTCGACCAGAATATCAACTTCGTCGCCACCAGGCTATGCCGACAATCGCGAGTTCGTCGAAGACAGCCCTACCATTGTCGCCCCTCGACCTGACACCATAGCTCTACTCCCCCACTCTCACTTGCCCACGCTCGGTAGCTCGAGCAACCCAAACCAGCGGCCACCCCTTCCCTGTGCATCGTGCCTTATTCCCGATCGCGACGTCGTCATTCAGGACGCGACACCCTTCAACTTCCCACGTGAGCGTGCGCGCGCTCCATCACCAACCCTCGACTGTGCGCCTCCATCTGGAGTCGTTTTCGATCGCGCTGCCACATCTCGATCTCGAGTCGAAAATCCCTTTTTACACGCACCTTGAATGAGGCGATTTCGATCTCTTTTTTTTTTAATTCGCGAATTGATTTTAATTCGGTATCCCTTTTTTTCTACCATCTTTTTCCTTTTGAAATGGGTTTTCGATTTCTGGAAGAAAAGCAAAGAGAATGTCGTGTGATTTAAAATGAAAGGGGTCGCGTGTTTTGAACGTCTCTGCTACAGTAACACGAAGTGAAAGAAAAACAGCGATGTGAAATAATATCATGTGAAATAATATCAGCTGATGGTTGACTAGTATAAATATCCCATTCAAATTCAAATTCAAATTGTCACAAATTTGCAACTCAAAATCTCGATATCCTATCGAGGCGTGCCGCTAGGCGTTTATAATGTTATACGTCTATTCCGAACACAATGGAAAAGGTTACGAGTCCAAATTTGATCGTAAGGAGAAAATAGCTTTTTGGACCAAGTATTAAATTAAATTTCGATTTAATTTTCAGCGCGTTTGCTTACCGTACGGCCAAACGACCACTCTAAATATTACGAAATTGAAATCCGATAATAATACAATAGTACGGATCCAATGGAACTAGTTTCGTCGAATTCCGAGACTGTGCCCCGGAAGGCTATTTTTAAATATCGATTTAAACAATAAAATTCAAAACTGAACAAAACAGTTTCAAATTCAATTCTGAAGCTTCCATTATCTTCAGTATAATCAATATGAATTTTCTAAGCCTTTAAACTAATTTTTAACAGACTTAAAACTGAAGATTCAAAAATTTATCCAACTGCAATAAATTAAATTCAATAATTAAATTGCCAAATTCATTCTGATATTTGAATTTCAAATTGAACCAACTTCCAGGTATTTAAAATCAATTAAATATCCTGATTTCCAATGTCAAAAATTCAGGGTCGTTATAGTTAGGGCATCAATCGGTGCCTACGCATTACTCTCGCCCATTTTAGGCAGAGATACCAAAAAATACATGTACTTGACGAGGTCCATATAGATTTATGCAGTTAAAGCGTGTAGCGGTTCTATAGCGGTGAAGGTACAAAAAGTTATAGCGGGATAAAGCGGGGATATAACGGAAAATTGCGGAGTTGCAAAAAGCTTCATTAGATATAAAACCAAATATTAAAAGTTAATTTATTCTCATTCTCACATCATTTGTGTAGAAAAAATAAATATTGTTTAATCATATATAGAAAAACCAAAGAATGTCATAATTTATGTAGTCCGGATTTGGTGACTAAAATAAATTTCTAACTTACATTGTTTAATTATGCCTTAAAATTGGGTCTTTTACCTAACTTTATTGAGTTAGTTTAAAAGAGAACTAGTTAAGTCAATCTTTTATATTAACGTTACTAAAGCGGATGCTAAAAATCATCGATTTAGCGGATGTAGCGGAAAATAGCGGGGTTTAGAACGGAGCTACTGTTTAATAGCGCTAAATTGAAGAAGCATAGTGATCGAAGTGTGCTATGCGCTATAGTGAGGATTAGCGGCTGCAGAGATATAGACAGAACATGCATTGCTTTCGACTTGATGAGTATAAATGCCGTAGATTTACATGTTCTTTTTATAGTAGTTCCATACTTGAAAGTCCTCTTCAAAAATGAAAAGGAATGGTTGTGGATGAATCTGAAGGTTTATTGTAAGTTGATGTGCATTAAGTTAAGCTTGTACTTACTAGTGTAAATCGCACATACGTGAGCGGAACGGAGATGATGGTTGAAGTGACAAACGGATGATGATTACAGCATCAAACTCCACAAAAATTATAAAGCAATAATCCAACCAATGGTTAGCAAATAAATACTGCTCCAGGCAAATCATGTCATGTTGCACCCTGGTCAGACAAAAGAATTAACAATGACATTGCAGTCTTGACAAAGTTTAAACCACACATCGGTGTTAGCTATTTATTTATAGAATAATCACTTTCATCAATTATACAAATTGTATTTGTTTTAAAGAAAAAAGAAATTAAATAAGTGATAAATGATGGTTAGCTTGTTTGTTTTCAGATAAATGCTTTCATTAAGCTCTTTTATTCACTTAATTGAATAAACAAGATTTTAATTCTTATTGTAAATGATGATCACTTATTACACCACACTGATCACTTATTACACGACATTTATAATTTTGTTTTCAATTGGTGATTTTTTCCGTTTTGTTTTGATTTTAATTTTATAGTGTAATTTCCAATCAGTAGAAAACGAATATACCAAAAACTAGTGATGAAAAAAAAGTCAATGTCAACCTATCATGCCGTTTGCACACGATTTGAAGTCAAAATATGATAATTTATAAATTGGATAATAAGGTGGAAATGAAAAATAAATAAAATAAAATATGTAATGTAGATGTGAAAAAATTATAAAGAAATAATTTCGCCAAGCTGAACAATCCCGATTTATCCGAGGTAAATGAAAACTTAAAACAAAATCTGCAATACGTACGCAGAAAACCAACATATTACAAAATTATGAAAAGTTGGACAAGATCATATGATATTTTTACAATAACTTATTTCAACATGTCGAACATATATATATTAATAATACTGAAAACAATAATTGATAATCCAAACACAAACAAACTTCATAATGAAATATTTTCTTCTCGGCCAAACTCTTATAAAACATATTTACGCCGTCAAATTTTCTATTTTCGATTTGTTTTGTAATACTTGCACACGTGAGCGTTTGTTGTTTTTTTTATATAAATATAAAACATAAAATAAGTTGATTAAGTATGTTTTTTGTAGCAGTTGCACTGAAAAATACTTAATTTAAACTTTGAAGGGTATATTATCGTAATTCATGTTCACAAAACAAATTTTTAATCAAAACGTAAACAAACAATATTTTAAGCATTCAGCCATCGGCAATTAGAATTCAGTATTCGAACATTTTAAACAAATGATATAAGTAACAGACTTGCACATATTAATCCACCGATTTGGAAAATACGGATAAGGGCAACCTGACTATATGATTCAGGCTTCCAGTAAGAACAATCTCCCCGAAACTAAAACTATTGGAAGCACGAGTGACATTGAATTCGATTACCAAATTCTGAGTTGAGTTTGGGAATATCAAAAAGGATGAAGGCTGTATATCAACTGCTATTCCATCTGGTTGTATGACTGCGCTTGCGTAATGTTCTGGTTTGTCCGCGACGTTTTTGACTACTCGAAGAATCATTTGTGACCGTATTAGAGAAGTGAGTGTGACTGAAGGTAGATTGAGATCTGCTGGAGATGGTAGGGCTGTCCGGCAATCGACTCCAGTTGTTTGTTTTACTTGGGATCGACTGAGGTTGGGTAGCGAGCACAAGAAGCTTATGTAGTCCTCAAAATCTGATGAAAAAGGGCAAATTCACAGTACATGTTATCATTGAATGAATGAATGTGCAATTCTAACATTCTGATATAATGTTGCATTATATGATGGGAATGTACAACATGGAAATAAAAGTAAAATAAGTATAATATTGAATGCAGGAATGTAGGACTAGACCCCAAATGAATATTATAAAATGCATGCATTGATTTGGATATTGTAATACATAAACAAATTGGAAAAATAAAATAGAAAACTTGTCCGGTATCACTATCCCAGTTGTTAGACGCTCCGGATTTGATCCATGAGTTCATACGCTCGAATCTGAATCCTAAGTAGCATGATTCAAATCACAGAACATATGTTGCATTGTAGAACGTTATATACAATTTAAGATTTGTAGTACAATTATGTACTGCCATCTAAGTACCTAATTTCAAAATAATAATAATACTAGTAATAGTAATATACAAATTTTCCAACTAAAAATACTAGAATTCAAACTCTTGGCCTCCTTCGTATACCAAGATTACTTTAAAAACTTGCTGTCAAAGCAAACATAAATAAACTTAAAAAAAAACAATTTGTGTAGAAAAGGTGCAACGAAAAGGCCGGAGGCAGTATGTGTATGAATATAGGAAATTCTATTAGGACATCAGATCTCAATCATTGGATTACCCCCGATTTCAACCTCAAATGTGAACATAACGAGATCCAACGATCAAAATTTATTGTGTCACATTTTTTGTTTTACCGTGTCCAAATAAATAACCACCCCATATATACATAGTGCGTGTGAGCACGTGCTAAGTAAAATAATGGTTGTATAAATTGACGAAAGTTTGTGGATACAAATCATCTAATATAAAATTATAAATCAACAGTACTCCATTATCGAATTCCAAATTGTATAATCCAATCTATATTTACGATGCAGATAATCAAATTATGCAAATAACAATAAAAAGTTGTTCAGAAAATAAATTTAAATTTAATTATATGATCGCAATCAATAATCATCTTTGGAAATAGAATCTCCAAATTAGTAGCAAATAATCGATTAATTGCTTGTAACAGGTTTGATGCATTTATAATGGCTTATGCTGTTATTTTAGTCAAGCAAGGAACTTAGCTTGTGCTTTTAAGTTGTAAACCCTGGGGTATTCGGAGTATGTCGTTATTAAAATATTATTATGTGAAGATATTCTTGCTATCTTGTAACACCCAAGGGCGAGCTATACTCAGTAAAATCGAAAAACATGACAGCCCCTCTAACACACATTCAGATCATCATGCCATAAACAGAGCCAGCAGATTCAAGGGCTTCTTCGACCTCTTACCAACCCCACTAATACACGGGAGCTGACAATATTGTTACTATGATGTAGTAATATAATTTTAGACATAATCAGACAACGTGCATTCACTTTTAAGGCTTGAATATAGCAAGTCGGTGTTTAGCAAATCATACTGAATAAGAGCTAATGCAAAGCAGACGGCCTGTGTGATAACATATAGTTTACTACTAATAAGTTAACCAATCATCTACCATGCATTTGCATGAAAATTTCTTACCTGCAGGGAGAACAAGCCCAGGATCAACCGCACCTACAGCATTAACGAATCCAGCACCATGATCAAAAGGCGTAGAATTATACAAACTGTAAAGTCCATCCCCTTGAGCCATGATAGGCAGCCCTCTATTGTCAAATTTACTTGCAGTCACTGAAATTGCTGAAGCAATCATTGCCGGGGTCCACCATGGATGTTTCTGCTTCACCAAGGCAGCCACTCCAGCAATATGTGGAGTAGCCATGCTAGTTCCAGATAACAGCGCAAAATTTTTGCCAGAAAGAATTGGTTCCAGAGAGCTAACAGGACTCCAGGCGGACCATATTTGGTTGCCAGGAGCAAGAATGTCGGGCTTTAGAATGTCGACTAAAGTTCCATTGATGTCCATAATGTCTGGGCCTCTAGACGATGATCGCATGACTATAGGTGCAGTGTCATTGAATGATGCTATTCTGCCTTCTCCAATCGATGCTGATGCTGATTTCTGTGTCGTGTTGTAGTATTGAAGTAGGATCTGCATTTACACATTGTGTTAGGTATGGTATCAGACTGTCTTTCAATCATTTAATTTAGTTGTGTATTTGGATATTAGACTAAATCAGCATATTTGCTTGCATCAGTGAGTTTGTATGTGCGTAAACCAGCGTAGGGAACACAAGTCACCATTTTCCTTGTTCCTTTTTGTTATTGGGATCAACCATAAAAAGAATTATTGATTTTTTCCATAAGTTTCTATTTTGAATCGTATCTTTGATTAGATTTAGTTTTTTCAAATCATTTTCATTCTTTCTTCCCATATTTATCCTTTTCCTTCTGTGTAAATATTATATTATTTCCTACAGGTGCACCACTGCGTCTTCTTTATATGTGTCCATGTAATCTAAGTCTACTTTGTCTAAAAAAATATTTACAGACTTCATTTCTACTATTATCTCGCTCTCTGATTTGAAACTCATATCTTTTCTGATAATTTCAATCATCCACTTAACACTCATTTCTCCTGCATTTACTTTATTTCCTTGTTTTTTGTTTAATCAACATTCTGCATCGTATGATATAGTTGGCATAATCTCTATTCGACGAAAAAATCCCTTTGGTTTGTAAGTTATTTTCCTATATCACTTGATGAAACTTATATGAGCTAGCTTTGTCTCCATTTTATTCATCCAGTGTTAAATCAGCTTGTCATTTCTTTCTCCATCTTTTCATTTTTCTGGTGTTATTTAATCCTACGTATTTAAACATATTTTTTGGTTAACTAATCCAATTTGTGGATTTATTATATCACAATCTCCGGCTGTTTTACCAAAATTGCATGACATATATTCAGTTTGTCATGTCGAGAACACACGTATCATTTCATATTATGTCAGTGGATGAACAAAGTAACAATGAATTAATAGCATTATTTGTTTTCTTCCTTATACATGCTCAATGCATTATACAAAAAAATTTAACATCTTAATTTTCCCATAATCAATCATATCTGTAGATAAGTCTAAGGCAATAAGCTATAATTTAGAATACCACTTACATTGACATCTTTGACTCGAGGGATCAAAATCCCAGGTATGGAATAAGGAAGAGGCTGAGCAATGAAGTCGCCAAAAGAAGGATTTGCTACAAGAACAAAACCTGCAAAACCTCGAGCCTTGGCAGTATCAACAATTGCAGCAAGAGTTGACGTACCGCTTAAAAACCCTTCGGAAAAATAACATATAACGATACTTCCAAAAACTTCTTCCAATTTTAGGGACTCAGGATGTTGACATTCTTCTGACATACTGTCATTTTTTAATACTGCAGCATCTCTAGCAGAGACTAACTTCAGCTGGAGCATCCCATTTCCAATGGTAGGTACTTCAAAGGAAAAAAAAGGTTTAAGATTGTTTTCAAAAGTCAAAACTCAACAACCTCTACTAAATTTTATTAAAGGTGTATGACTAGTTTAAGATGGAGTAAGGTACTATTAGTGAATTGTTATAATTGTTATCGGTGCAATTTAAATGTCAATAAACTAACCTGATAAGCTAATACCCTGAATTCGATGGCCATCACCTAAAAGTAGGGTACTGGTATAATTTCTGCCTGTCGTACTTGAAGCTACTGCCATTGACCATGGACTATAAGAAATTACTGTAGATGGTCCAGGCCCTTTATTACCCGCAGCTTGTACTACAAATATTCCAGCTTTTCTTGCAAATAGCAAGACTATATCAAATATATTCATGAATGTTACTGTATCAGTCGGCGTCTCATCTGGCCCAATAGACAACACAATCACATCGACTCTGTCTCTAGCTGCCTGGGTAAGAATTCATCAAATGCTAACAGAAATGTTATCAAGCGACAATATACATGAGCTCAGCTAGCAAGCTTAACTCACTAATCCAAAGCATGCATGTAAAATAAAATTATTTGCATTTTAAGAGTTGTGGTATATTTCTTCCCAGCATAAACTGTATCTATTTTAGTCCTAATACTTTCCTGAAATAAACTATAAGCAGCACAGATGTACTACCATGGTTATCCAATTCTTGAGCAGTGGCTATACTTTAGAGAGTTTGTCATGTCTGAATCAATTTGGAAGTAGTTCTTAAACTATTAAATTATACCTGATCTACGGCAGCAATAACATCTGCTAATGTCCCTCCTTGAGGATACATGGCCTTATATACAGCAATCCTGAGTATAAAGATTTGATTCAATATCGATCATCAAAAATATATTCACATTTGCATAATTGTCTGGCTATCAGTTTTTATGCATTGAAAAATGAAGTTTATTAGTCTAACCTTGCACGAGGTGCCATTCCACTTGCTCTTCCATAGTTAAAGCCGTTGACGACTACTGGCACACCATAATTTCCAGCAGCAATTGCAGCTACATGACTGAAATATCGAAACAAGGTGTGAAATCTGAAACTATTTGGCAATGATGAAGTATGTAAAATCGGGAGAATATGTCCTAGAATCTGCTTGCTAATTTAAGCTCAGGAAGTCTAAATTGACCTAGTTTCATAATCATTTCACTTTTATTTTCATTTTACCAATGTCTCTGTACTCCAATGCTTAATTTTGATCAATGAATATCATACTCTATCAACAAAATACGAAAAAGACATCTAGAAAGGAACATATATTGATTTACCTTCCATGTCCAACTGCATCAAATGGTGAAAAATCAACAAGATCTAATGGAAAGACCTGCCGAGCACCTTCTGCATAATACTTTGCAGAAACAATCTTCCCATTACACGACCCTACAGGAAATTTAGGTCCAACTAAACAATCTCTGTTCCCAACATAGATAGAATTATTTCCCATGGTTAAAGGATCATATCCAAAGCTTGGATGCATGGGATCAATACCAGTATCAATAACCCCTAGTACAGTGCCTTCTCCAGCATGTTGTTCTCCTCCTACATTGTTCCACACTTGTTCAGGTAAGTTCAGCAAGTGTGGTGTGTAAGTGGTCATTGGTTTTATAAGACTAGACTTCACAAAGTGTGTTACGTTTGGATGCAAGCTGAGCTTTATGGCCTCGGATGGAGTTGTATAGATTGCGAAACCACTTACAATGTGGTGGAAGCTGTAGAGTTTGGTGTAGGTGTTCGCAGTTAGAGTTTTTCCAAGTAATTCATCGTGAAACTTGACTGTGTTGTCTACATGAGTTTGTTCACTGAAAAATGAAGAATGTTATGTCATAACGAGAGGATTAGTAAATTAAATAAAAAAATTCAGAGTTGATAATTTATGCTGCTATATAGAAAACAAATGTCAACAAATGCAAAATCTTGGACCTTAAATAAATATTTCAGGGCACTTAGGAAGGACAGTTATCAAATCTCAGCCTGAACTCTGAAAATTTATGCCGCTATAGAGAAAACAAATGCCAACAAATACATATCTGCAACTAATTTTCATAAAGATCATTCTAATAATAACGCAATTGACGTATTGATTAAAGAATAGTATTACACCAAAGTTGGTACGTAAAACTTGAGACTAAACGACGGAACATAATTGGTTATATTTTTGTTTCCTTCACAACAATTACTTAAAAACATTTACCAGAAAATGAGTGTTAACCGTAGAACTTTGTAGAATGCTTGACTACTCTATAAAACTTGTAAATAACAGTCCAATATATTTAGTTTGAATTGATAAGAATACACTGCAATAGTCTTACCTTTCTAAGGCAGAGTTTCCACCTATATCAGACAATTCAAATCCTCTTGCAAAAGCTGCTCCTTCACCATCCACCAGAAAAAGATATACATTTTTCTCTTCTGCTATTTTCTTTCCAATAACCATTGGTAATATAAGAAAATTGAATAATATACTTAGATAGAGGAACCAAGCAGATGAATAATATCGGTTTTCTTCCATTGAATTAAAGAGATAATGATGTATACTTTGTTATTGCTTTTAATCTCTTATATAGTGAGAAAATCTATGTAAGAAAACTGAAAGCATACACTCATGTTGTTAGCATGAACTGAAAAGAAAATTTAAGAAATGGATTAATTGTAACAGACGACTTTTGGTTGTATGTAACAGTCAACTTTTTTAGCAAGTTCATTAATTCTGCATTATCTTACAACTTTCCAGGCAATTACAAGAAAATTCTTGCCTATCTTTCAAGCTTCACATTGGATATCACTTGTTCGTTTTTTCACAAATTTAAGCAAGAAACTGAAGGACAAGATCATGACATTAATGCTATTAAAACTGTCCTTTCTCTTTATATGATACAAAATAAACATGAGGTGTCACAGATTGACACCTCTATGACAATCATAACCAATAACGCTGCCAAGGTGCTTGAGCCATAGTTTTACCATTAACATTCATCAGCGAAGTTCCTTAACATCTAGTTGAATCGAACGGCAAAGTTATTGGATTTGATGCAACGTAAGTTATCCCTTGGTAATATCTTGTATTTATCGAGGCTGTAATCTTTTGATACGGCCAGAACTCGACAACTTAGGAGGAGCCAACTTTCGAAGAGAAGCGTGCAAGATCATCACTAGAAAAAAAATGAATTTTTATTGGCAAACTTGTTATAACGATGAAAAGACGAAATAATCATAGGGAAACATGCTAATGTCATGGTTTTCTTAATTCCACGCCTCAATTAATTTTTCAGATGCAGATAAAGACCGGAAACTTAACATTCTTAAATAAACACCAAAGGTAGCATTAGGCAGCATCGGGTTTATACTATATAGTTTCGGCACTTTGAATCCGTTTTTAATTTCTGTTTTGAGGTATCTTTAAGAGTACACGCTGAGGTAAATATGTTAAACCCGTTTTCAAAAATGAATATAAGCTACTAGAGCACATTTGAAGATATCCAAGCAAACGCACTTCACTTGTTTTTTTGGACTAAAACCCAAAACTTCCTAAAAGCAACAAATCAATGTTGCGTTGAGCCAGAATAAAAATATTTCGATCTCATCAATACTTTCTTTTATATAATTCAACATAAGCCATGTATGCACTGTAAATAATGCAAATTTCTTGCCACTATCCACCAAAAAAATAAAAATTGACTTTTATTGAAATGTTTTAGCTCACATAAAGCTAAAAGATACAGAGACGTATGGTTTATTCGGAAAGAAAATGAATATAAACTGGTAAAGTTCATTGGTCACCTGTATAACTGACACTGATTGCACAGAAGAAAGCTAGTTGAATGTTGCATGCATAGAGTATTGCTGCAGTAGCTGTACCAACATAATGGACATAAAATTAGCCAGGAAAGGAAGAACTTAAACTGTAGTAATTCGGGTACAGAAATCAGAATAATACCCAGGAGAACTGGTAGTTGTGTTAGAAGTGACAATAAGCATGTATTATACTAGCATCTATATCAAAACCACATAATCTAGCACAATCAGCCGAGTCACAAATAGTGAAGGTTTAAGCAAGTAAATAAAGATAAGATGGGGTCTTAGTGAACGCTTATTCAGCTAAAGCTATCTGAAGGAAATGCAATTGGCAGCAAGGAAACATATCTTAGTATAAAGGTTTTACTAAAATTATGGAGAAATCCTACACTACAGTTCCTTTCAAAGAGAAGGGCATTGCTCAACTATTATTTCAATGGAAAGTGTAATTTTAATCTTTTCAAATTTTAACGTTGGGCCTGCCGGACACGGGAACCAGCTTTCCTATATTTTGGAAATGGAGAGCAAAACTCAGCCTCTTTGTTTGTTATTCCTCATGAGCACCAAGAAAAGAGAAACTAATGGAGAGCTTCTATTTATAGAAGATGAAGAATATGCTCAAAAAATTTACATCCAATTTAAGTTCAACATAACAGAAAGAATCCGGAATTTTATTGAGCAAACCATACTATGATTATACCATGATGATATTAAATGTGAGTAGGGTCAAGTGTGACAACATCTCATACGTGAAGAGAGCAGAATCATGAAAAAAAAGTTATTACAAGAAATGGTTTGGAAACAAACAATCTCGTTATCTAATGAGGAAGCAGAAAGGGGTTACTACAGTCTAGACATGGTTCTCGTGCAAACTTTTACACTTTAGATTGTGGAAAATTCAAAAGCAACAAATCTTTTCCATTATTCTAATGCTTATCAAAAAGATAAAATGCACATTTCATATAATATCTATAATCACTTTATTTGTAGTCCCTTCTTAACCCCCTCATAATAACCATTAAATTTAACAAATCAATAGATAGATTTGATGTAAATATTTAATGTTCTTTCACATTCATTATTCTTTTTTATCTCTCTTACATCATCGTAAAATTCATCATCAATTATTACATCTAATGGATATTATGAAGGGACTAAGAAGAGGCTACATATGAAGGGGATATTGATCCCTCCTCTGACTTATTTGACGCGTTGAATGTTGCAAATAAAGGTTATAACCAAGATTCGAAACATTTGATTTGACATTGCTTTTGGTCTTCTATCATTTTAGAAATTTAATTATTTCCATTTGGCTGGTTTCAGATTTTGCAAGTAAATTTTACAAATATGCATCAGTAGATGATATGCTTACAAAAATTAAGGGCATGTTTGGCTTTGTATTCTGTATTTTAAATATATATTTCAAATAGCGTGGGAGAGAAGAAGTAGTTGGAAAATCTTAGTCCCAAAAACAAAGGAGAGAAGAGAAAGGGAGAAGATGGTTTTTGCTATTTCCCAAAAGGATGTAAGAAAACGTCATTTTATATTTTATATGTTAAAACCATTTTCCAAATTGATTGTTTATCACCACCTTCTCACCTTCCATGCATTTCGAAATATATATTTGAAACGCAAAAAGCAAAACACAAACTTGTTTTCAAACCAAATAGTCCTAAAAGGTGTCACATGCTTCGAAAATAAAAAAGCAAGTTTTAATACACCATTCTACACTAACAAATAATTTTATACTTAAAGCATAAAACTTTTTCTATATGAACGGAATTTAAAAACTTAGGGTTATGACAATAATTTGGAGACAACCCTAATTTGTAAACAACACATTAAATAGAGTACATTCGCTTTTGATTTTACTGTAAAACCTTAATGTGTATAATTGATGAATGTTTTCAAGATTCAATGATTGTCTTGTCCTAATATTTTTGCATACGACGTTTTGTATAAAACAAGATTTCGAGGGAAATGAACTTATCTCTCTCAAATTGATATCTTAAGTTATGTACTACATCTCAAAATTCCCTCCGGATGACCTAAACATTAAAAAAATATGGTATCAAAAAGAAGTGCAAATTTAATTGATTTGCATAGTATAAAGATTCAACCGCAACCCTTATCATGAACTCGAACAAATGTTTAAAATAACAATTTCAATGTGAAGGAGAAGAAGCTCAATTGATTTGGTGGCGACCGAGTGAAGTTTTTATTCTTTTACAATGAACACTGAAAAATAATACGAAATGTTTTGTTGTGACTTTCAAAGTAAAAGGTATGGTTAGTCAATAGTAATTGGGTTGGCTACTTATTTTGAGATGAGTAAAAAAAGTTAAGTGAGAGAAGAAAAAGAAAACAGAAAACATTAATTCAACCAGATCCCAAGTTGAGATCTCAACCAAGATGAGTTTCGAATAATATATAAAATTTAATGTTTCTTTTGATATTAGTTTCTTACCTTTCACCAAAGCCAGATTCAAAAATTCATTAAATTCTTAGACATTGCAATAAGACTTATAGAAAATTTGAGACAAGTTTCATGTTTGATCTCACTGTTTTTCAGCTTTGAAGATTTACTGTTGTATTTTCTCAAGATCTTTATCATTTTTATATGTTTCTATCTTTCAGGTATGGTTCTTCTCTTTTTTCCACAGTTTATCACCCTTCCAATATTTTAATTGATAAATTAGAACTATAAAATTAAATAAAAATCTTAATTTCAGTTTGGATCCAGTCGGAACCAAACAAAGTGACCAGAATCTCAAGATTTCATATGAAACCACGAATAAGTGGTTATAACAAATCATCATTGAAGGCAAAATGGTATACCGGATTGTGGAATTTCCTGGCTGATGTAGAACAAATTTATTACATATTTGACACTTCCCTAAAAAAATTGTGTGACTATAAAAATCAGTAGTGCCCTCAACTCAAGGTAGCATCTGGTCTAATACAATAATGAGGGAGTGAGAGGTGAGAATTTGAACGACAATGAAGAATCTCTTTATAACAATCACTTCAGGGAATTTTGACACATTCCAATTAGAGTTCAAGACTTTTAACTTGGTTCATCAGGAAAAAGAATCACTGGACCTAATTTTATCAAAGAAAATAGTCTAAAATTAAGAATCTTTTTAGTTCCAACTTTAGGGATCCAGTTAAATCGACCCTGACAAGAGAGCATTTTAATAAATTATAGCATTTGTCGAACTGATTATTAGTAGGAATTAATAATCAATCTCTTTCCACCTCTTATATCCATATTTGTATCACATCATTGTGAACTTTGCTATATACAAGGAGAGTGTGAAGGTTGAGGATACAAATAGAGAGAGAGGGAATTCTAATTATCACTTGCCAAATTATTAAGCCAATATAATGCCAAACTAATTACTACTTTAGTAAACCATACTTTCAATATAATCATTAGAATCTATCTTTCAAATATTAATCAAGTGCCCTTAAAATTAATCTAACAGTCATAAAATGAAAATTAAACAAACGTGAGAAAAGTATAACATTATAGGCTCAGATTTAATTTCACAATATAGCCACCAGTAAAAGAGAACAACTTACCGCACTGAACAAGTCGAACCAAAACTTGCCAAATTCCTGGATGTTTCTCCCCCAACTCCCACTTCTCACTGAAAAATCTCACCCCTTCCCACAGAAGCAAACTTGAAACAGCACCCAAGAGTGGAACTGGCATTTGGTACCTACCAAAAACACCACAACTATCAATGCTTTGATGGACCTATTTTAAAAATAGACAAAGCTTAAGAGAAAATATCATAAATTTTCAAAGTTTCTCTATCCCACGATGACCACCTTAAACTAAACGACAAATTCCATACTTTCCTGAAAGGGCCTTGTTTCAAGGACACCAAATCATCTCTATAACGATTCCCTTTATTCTACACATTGACCATCATACATTAAAAGACAAGTTCCAAACTTTTACGGAAGGGCAAGTTTTAGGGACACCAAATTGACCCAATATAATTGCCCTTCTATCCTATGTTGGCCTTATAAACTAAAAGACAAGTTGCAAACTTCTCCGAAGGCAATTGGTTTAGGGACACCAAATTGTCCCTATAATAATCTCCTTCCCAAACTTCCCAAACTTTAATTATTATAAACAAAGTAGATTGTGTTTTTGAGCATCTTAAGTAACAAAATGTACTTAACAAACACCTTATATCCAAATTATGCATCAAGGTCATAATTTATTTCGCTATTCTATGAATACTACAGTGGTGTGAAGCAAAATTATTACGACATTTCGTAATCTTAATGTAGGTGCAATTTTACAAATAACAATTCCATAGTAAACATAAGGTGTATGAATCAATATATTTTTAACTACGGCGGTTATCCTCCTCTTATTTTACTTTTATTTTTATTTTCTACTTTTTTCGCTTAAACAAGCACAGTATATTCAATAAACAAATTGGTTCACTACTCACAAGGAGCAAGCAAGAAATAGCAATCCAAGCCAGGCATAATTCTTAACATATCTCCTAACATTCTCCTGCACCCTCATCCTCGCCTGACCAGGACCCGCTGGCCATGAGTACGAATCCAGCCGCCCGATGAATCCGACGGTCCACGAGGGCGTCTTGCCCGCCAGGTCATCGGAGGTCAGCTTTGCGAATGGATTGATCGTAACAAGGCAAAACAATACCTTCCAAAATGAAAGGATCGAAAGAAATAGAGTTTTTGTCGGTTCACGTTGCTTTGTTGTGTTTGTAAGTGGCTTCTTCACAGCAGTCGGAGGTTGACAAGTGGCGGAAGAGGAACGGGAGTCGAGGATTTCCAGGTAGCCGGAATCTCGGAGCCAAGATTCGAAGGTCGGATCGGGCACGTTCAGAGAAAGAGGGTTTGTGGAGAACGCCATTTTCAGGGTCAAAAGGATAAGATGGATGGTATTAATGTTGGGTACTGTTGATACGGAACCAAATTTTACAAACTCTCTTTGTAAAATTAAATTAGAGTACACAAGGACGCAGCCAACAAAAGAAACAAAGTAACAATGAAAGAAACTTAAAAAGGCTTCTTTGTGCAAATAATAAGTCTTAGGAACAGCATTTCTGAAAAAGTAGTTTTAAGGACAATTTACAAAAAAATATAGACGAAATTATCATTTTCAATTATACAAAGATAATGATAAATAAATTTATCGTTTTCCTATATAACTTAAAAGGATAAATGAATTTATCGATTTCATGTAAATTGTCCTTAAAACTAATTATTCAGAAGTGTTGTCCTTAAAACTTATAACCCTGGAATGAGAAGACCTCCAATTTAATTTTCACTTTAAAAAAACTCACGTCAGTTTGGTTTCATTTTGTATTTTTGTATTTTCAACATTCGATAACAAAATATGAAGACAACGAAAGAGAGATTTGAAATTTTAGACCACTACGATGACGATGAAGGGACGACAGTGGGGGATGGAGGGACGACGCAGTGGATGGATTGTTTTCCATTCTTTTGTTATTTCTCAAACATGAAATACAAAATAAATTTATTTTCTATTTTATATGTTAAATTCGTTTTTCAAATTGGTTGTTTTCGAAAAATACATGCGTCATGTGTATGTTTTTTAAAACGAAAACACAAAACTAAAAGTGAGAAACCAAACGGGACCTTAGTATCTATCAACTTCAAAACGCAATAAAAACCTAAACATCAAAATCCTTTTACTCCACCTTCTCTGTAAAGAAAAAATCGGTAAGAACAAAAAATTTATCCCGATCTTCACGGCCAAATACAAACTCTGTCGAAAAGATTATGGCTAGGTAATTTCTTCATTCATCATTGCTTTCTTTTTCTTTTGCTAATTTAGGGTTTTGAAATTAAGATTTTGCGACTATTTCCCTTCGACCATGGGGGATCGTCGATGCTAAACTTCAACGACAAACCCTAATATTTTTCTAAAACTTTAGTTCGACCGTAGATTGTCGTAGTTTGAAATTTAGTTCGACAAAAGTATTTCATTTTCTGCAATTTTTTGTTCAGCAGAAGTACGCCGAGGTCGACATTTTAGATCAGCAGTTGGTTTTTGATTTTATTAATTAAATTCTGCGTTAGCTTGCCGAGTTCAGGAATTTGGTTCGACATGGCCATACCGAATTGTTTTATCAATCATATTTTGACGTACTGTGGCTTGTGTAGTATTTTGTTTGTCTGTCGTAGTAAATAAATTCGTTTGTATGCGGTTTCTTCACAACAGCCAGATGTTCTATGGCTTGTGTAGCATTTCGTGTGTTTATAAGTGGTTTCTTCACAGCAGTCGTTTGTTTGTAGGTCGATAAATGAATTCGTTTGTTTGTTGCGGTAAGAATTTGGTGGCTCTAGCTTCAAGCACTCGTATGCTACCAATAGCATTAAGTCGAAAAATATTAGCTTTGGAAAGAATGAAGAAACTTATTAAGGAGGATAGTCTTAGCGTTGGTGGCGATAACAGCGATGGTAATAGAAGTAAGGAGGATGATAGTCGACTAGAGTGTTGTGATGGGGAAGCAATAGGGGGTCGAATTAAGAGGAGGAAAATGCAAACGAGGATGAACCACGGCAGGAAAGTGAAGAGGAGAGTGACGCGGAGACTGAAGCGTTATCGGGGAAGAACAAAGGAAAGAAGTTGATGACACAATCTTCAAGTCATACCACCGAAACCAAAACTCAACCGTCCTTGTTCTTTCCTTACAAAGATCATATTGCTTGTACCATTTGGAATTCTTTGGTAATTTTTTCATTTTATTTTACCAACTAGATTGTTAATTATTATGAATGTATGTGTTGAATATCATTTTGTTTATGTAGGCACTGAGGAATGAAGCTAGAATTGTCAAGGTTCACAACCATATTGGAACTCATAAACATTGGAATTTAAGCAAGGAATGCAATTTGTTAAGATGCAGTAGCCGAATCGGGATATGAGCATATAATAAAATGCACATGAAAAAGTTGATAGACTTTGATCAATGCTTCTATAGAAAGATTCTATTAGGAAACGAATATAGTTCATCTTCCGTTCGATGAGATGACAATTACTATTGATGAAGCATTTCACACTACTAGTCTTCTAATGGATGGAAAAGCAGTTATTGGACCACTTGGAGGTTTGAGGGGATAAGCGATGAAGATGTAACGACCCGTATTTTTAGCTATTTTAAATTATTAGATTTGATGTAATTATCAAATAAAAATGGTTAAAAATAAAATTTTAATGCTTTTGAATGTAAAGTATTGGATATGAACTTGAATAAAATTTTGAAATAAACTTATTTTGAAGTTTTGGCGATAACAAGATTGAAATGAAATTATATATATAACTGGGTTTATAATCAATAACTGAAGTTTAATAATAATTGTGAATTATTTAAATAGAAATAAAATGATGTTGATAACTAAAACTCATTTAAAATCTAATATTGAATTTTTTTTGAATATTGGACAATTAAATTGTTTCGATTTAATGTTGGAAATTATTTGAATAACGAAAATTGAATAACGGTAAAATGAAAATAGTTGTTCTATAATTTGAATTTGTTTTAAAAGTTAAATCCTATAAGTTCATTAACTAATATTTCAAAAGATAGTTATTTATTGAATTATCCAAATTGATAACACTTAATACTGTAATTATTTGGATAATTGAATTCTGAATTTAATATGACTGAAAATGATACCGGAAGTTGATGTAAATTTTATTTATTTATACAATAATGAAGATGGTTAACATTTAAAATTGGATTTAAAAGTGAATAATTAGAAATTGAAAATTTTATATTATAATCGAGACGTTAAAATAGCAATCTGAGGCACAGTCACGGAATTTGACAAAACCAGTTCCATTGGATCCGTAATAGTATATTATTATCGGATTTCAAATTTCGTAGCATTTGGAGTTATCGATTGGTTGTACGGAATATAAACACGTTGAAATTAATATATAAAATTCAATATAATAATTGGGTCCAAAAAGCTATCTTCTCCATACGATCGAATTAGGACTTAAAACCTTTTCCATTGTGTTCGGAATAGGGGTATAACATTATGAACGTCTGGCAGCACGCCTCGATAGGAGTTCGAGATTTTGAGTTACGTAATCATGACGGTTTGAGAATTTAAATAATAAACATATGTTTGTTGACTTGACCTTTTACTCACATCAGCACCTTTATCTCACTTCAAATCACCATAGCCTTTCCCTTTCAACACGCAAGGCATCTCCCTTCCTTTTATTAAGCACGGCCGAGCAGTTACAAGAAGAAAGAAAAAAAATCAACTTCAAAAATCTCTCTCTCTCCAAATACTAAACTAGAAATCATGAGGTTTATTTTAGAAATCTAGTTTTTGTTCTCAACAATTTGGTAGGCATCATATATGGTGCGACATAGCTTTGTGACGATCGGCAGTAGAGCATATTAGCTAGGGTTTGGGTTTGTTGGTGTTTGAGTTATCAATTCGCGAATTTAGGTTCGTATTTGGACTCGGCATCAAAAATAGCGTCTCTGACCACGTTTTTGGGATGTGCGGCCGTGATTTGGGAAATGCGACCTAGTCACGTGCATTGTGGGAGATCGGAAGTCTTGATGGCCATGGTGAGTTCGAGCGTGATGTTTTTGGTATGAAAGGATGAAGATTCGGAAGAGAAGATCGATGGCGTTATCGGTTCGTCGAACGGAGTTTTCTAGCTTCGTATCGGTGCAAAGGCATGCACGACCATGGGATTTTTGTGCACAGGCAATGGCTATAGGAAGACTTGGGGAAGAAGCTTAAAGTGGGCCGGGTTTTGAATGTTTTGGTATGGGTTGTTTTAATAATTAAATTGTTTTATAAATTTAAATATCGACGAACTTATAAAATGTATAACTTCTACATACAGGGTCGGATTGGGATGAAACTTTTTGCGTTATGATCGTGATGACGAGTGCTTCGTAATGAAACTGGTTTGGATGAATTTGGAGACTGTCGAAATTTGGGCTAAAATCGGACGTTGCAGTTTTAGTTCCAAACCGGAACGTCTCGACGACGACGGAAACTCAAGGTGAGTGTTTTATAAATTGTTTTAAAATTGTTTTGTAAATGTTTTATAAGCCTAATAATAATGTTTTTAAAAGTTAATTAAGGATTTAACAGTTAATAATTAATTAGCTAAGTTTTAATAAGTATTAATTAATTAAGTGTTAATCAGGTTTATTAACTTTAATTATGTGAAGATTAGTTACTAATTATTCACCTTTTAAAGGGTAAGATTAATTTTAATTAATCAATTATTAAGTATGATTAATTTTTAATTAATTATAAGTTAAGCATATGATTTACTTTTAATTAAGTACTAATTAAATACAGGGCTAATTATTAATTAATTATTAACCATGCGTTTAATTTTAAATTAATTATGGTTTTTAATTTATAAATTATTTATTAAAAGTTTAATTTATTATTTAAGACTTAATTAAAGATTGCTTAATTGAGATTAATTAATATTGAATTATTAATTAAGGTTTAAATGATTATTTAATAATTAATAAAGGATTAATTAATGTTTAATTAATTATTTAATAATTAATTATTGTTTATTATTTATTAAAGGTTTAATTATTTATTAATTTATAATTAAATTAAGTTCAAATTTAATAAATATTAATTATGATTAAATAAAGAGTTTAACTTGTAGTTAATCATTTTAAAAGGTAATTTTAATTTTTAAATCCTTTGTTTCGAGAACCAAATTGTTTTTTGGCTACTTCTTTTTGAAAGATGGGTTTGAACATAAGGGATTCAAATGTCGATACCATTAAGTCGCCAAATGACTGTGAATGAGTTATGATATGATTGTTTGTGTTTGCGTGGACATTTGATAGCAGAATAAATTCTCGTTCTGCTATAGTGTAATTGTTTAGTTGTTGTGGACACAGGATAACAGAATAAATTTCCATTCTGTTATAAATGGATTGTTGATTGTATGGACATATGTTAGTAGAATAAATCACCATTCTACAATATGAAATGAATTGTTTGGGCATTTATTTAGCAGGACAAATCACCATCCTGCTATTATGTTATTTGGACATGTGTATACTGGTTAGTTTATATTGACATGTTATATTCCTGATTTGGATATGAAGTGTATTTACATATATGTGACTTATGTAAATAAATTGTTGAATGACTTGAAAATGAAACTGAAATTAAATGGTAACTTAAATTTGTACCATTGGGATTGCTAAGCCTCTTTTTGAAACTATAAAGCAGAGTTTTAAATTAGCTCTAATTTTCTAATCAGTTTGGGGTTTAAAGTTTATAAATGATTTTCAAGTTATATAATTATTTTATAAAAGTATTTATAAATAATAACTTGTTTATAAAAAAGGGTTTTACTAAATAAAAGGGTTTATTTAAAGTGATTTAAAAATGAGATTTTGTAAATGATATTTTGTAGTGTCAAAGATATTTTAAAAAGAAAATTTTATAAAGAATTTTATATACATGGAAAGAGATTTTATAAATCATTTTAGGGATTTTAAGAAGAAGTTAAATCTAGTTTTAAGACTTATAAGGAGGTTTGAAATATGAAGTGAACTTATAAAAAGAATTTTTATAAGGGATAAGTGAATGAGTTTTATAAAGTGAATGGGTTTTATAGTAAGTGATGTTTTGAAAAGGGAGTTTCTTGGCTATTTAATACGGAATTTGAAAAAATGGAATTTTCCAAATGTTTTTGGTAAATGCTTACATTAATTTCCAAGTATAAAAGGAATGTAAAGTGTTTTTGGAATAGTGTTTAAAAAGAACTTTCGATTAAATTTTGCAAAGTGTTTTAATTAATTAACAAAGGCTTGGTGGATCCTATATGAATCAAATCAATGTTTGATTGTTTGTATATTTGATAGTTAAATAACCGACTATCAAATCTAGACCTAATCGTAACTTTGGAAATATCTAGGAGAAACGCGTGAGTTATATGGCACAGTCATCCACTATGATGTTGTACTATGCGTATAAACCTCGTTTCGTTCTTCTAGGATAAATGATAATGAAATCCGTCCATAGATGATTAGGAAGTGAACTCCGCTCTTATCTTTTATCTGCTTATTTTCTAAAGAACCGAGGTTGATTTTACCGCGAACTATCGAAATTTGTTTCGAAGAGACCGGGATCAAATATGTTATCCGAAAACCACTTCGATCCAACTAAAGAGTTTCGAACTGAAGACATCTTAAAGAGTAAGGAATCGGAGACGGAGCATTGAAGTGTAAGGGCTGCTTGCTACTAGTCTGAGGGTGATTCCAAAATGGATGTAGTAGAAGTAGTGCCTTCGGTTTGTCCTTATCTTGGACAACTTGTATGGATGAATGCTGGTACTATAGTACTGCCTGGAAGGCACTGTTAGCATTCCAAGTGAGATTTCTATACAAAAGGTAAGCATAGCCTCAAGCCTCATCAACCGGGTATGACTAAAATCAGGGGAGATGCAGCAAGGCTAAGTAGGTCGCTCCCATTAGTGTGTGTCATCACCTTTCTAGATACATCTACATACTTATGGATTGGTTGTGCATGAGATCTCAAAAAAAGGTTGCAAAGCAACCAGGGTGATGACATATTCGGTTACCCTGTTAGGGGTAAGCTAGTCTTGTGTTGGCGAAGGATCCCAGTGAGGTCCTCGTTACGTATTCTAGACATGTATCGTGATAGGTGGTACCCCGGTGCCTTATCATAGTATGGAATCCAATCTCCAATACGTGCCTTTACGGTTTTGATTGTAGAACCTAGTATGCTGGAATTTAATAATGGTAACAATTTCGGCTATTTTCATATATTTATTTTGAATGCTTAGACATTATTATAGTATCACCGGATTTTCTATAAAAAAAATGTTTTGGTTATTGTAAGATAAAAATCCGTCTGTATTTATGTGTCGCGTGGTCTTACGAGATTCCTTTGATTTTGAAAGGGTTTTAACCATAATAATTTAGTTGTTTGACTTTACTCACACTAGACCCATGTCTGACCTAGATTTTTATTTTCTTTTCCTAAAATTTTGGATGCTCAAATTTTTATGTGCAGCCAAGTAGTTCAGGCTTCCCACGGATGCTTCTTGGAGGAGCTTGGAGCAGGAGGCTTTACCGATAGCTAGTTATTATCTTATTTCCACTGTATTATATGTATCTCATATCAGTTAGGTAGGGACAAGCTGTTATAACTGTCCTAGGGTTGAATTTGTATTAGTATGACTTTGATGTATCATTTTTGAAATGACTTTGTAAAGTATATGTTGATTAATATATGTTATTATGTTGTGCTGTGAGATTCTGTGATTGTTTAGATTCTTCTATCTTCTATCTTATTTCTTTCCCCTAACAATCAGTTTTTCCGGCACTTGAATGCTTGGCATGGAATACGGTGGATGTATTAGTGTCGATCTTCGAGGGTTGAAAATTCGGTTCGTTACAATTTCTAAATTCAGCAATTATTTTCAACGAAATACAATAAAAAGTAACATTTTCTCTAATAGAATTTCATTTAGGTAATCCTAATGGATCAAATACCATATCAACAGGTGTTCCATCTTGAAGTAGGGTATATCTTGTCTAGACAAAATTTTAGAAATGATATCTTTATCCAATAAAGGGTTTTTTCATGAAACTCGAGTCTTTGTCTTCGTTTTTCTTCAGAAAATAAGATGTTTTTAATAATAATAAAAAAGGCAAACACTATTGTATTACTTTTAATATAATGAGTTCTTATTATTTTATTTTGAGTTCTAATTAATCACTGAAAAATAGGATTACATCTTATGGATTCGTTTAGAATGCTTCTGATCTAGTTCATGGCCTATTATAAGTAGAAGGCGCTCTAGCGGGATCCTCACGGACAGAAAAGGATTGCATTCAGTTTGATAATAATCGAATTACATTACTTTTGATTTTGTTCTTTGTTTATTTTTTACAGCTAATCAAAGCTAAAAGTGATTGAGTTATAACATCGGGCTAAGTCTAAAGCATGGGTGTTTTGTATCCATTGACCAAAGATAGGCTATAATTGTATAGCGATATCTGAAAACATATCTTGGGGACATCCAAAAGCGCTTATGGTATCATTATGAATATACAAACCAAAACTGTGAAAACCTAAAAGTAGAGAAAGAAAACCGGTAGGTGCATTAGCGAATAATAAACCTCCAACTTATTTAATATGTGAGGATAAACTATGGACAAATTGTTGTTCTAATGTTTTTGAATGCAGACTATAGCAACAAGAAACCAAGGGTATATTATCTTACCCGTCAAGTACCTTCAATTGAATAGCATTTCAATCGAGAAAAAAATGCTAGTCAACCATGTTTTGTTAAGTTTTTTTATTATGATTAAAAATAAAATAAATGGAATCACGCTTTGTACAATTTGAACCTATGACATCGCATTTTGGAGACCCACGTTCTACCTAACTGAACTAAGAGCACTTTCTTATGATAAGAATTAAACTCTTTTGTTTGAACTAAAGTATTATTTCCATTTTTACTAACACTTAGAAAACTTAGAAAGACCTTTTTATCCAAAAAACAAATATAAATTAAATAAATAGGATGATTATGTTACTCTCTTATAATTGTTTCCGATTCACCAATTTTTTATTTCATTTTGATTTTCTTTCCCTCTCTTCTCTTTTTATTTCCTTCCATCATTCCTTAAGTCCAATAAGGTTTGGTGATCCTGTGAAACCTGACTCATTTTCTCATCTAGTGAGGGGTACAAAATAAATCAGACTGATTTTTCGCTAATTAGACAAGTTCATTAAATTCTTTTTTTAGGGAAAGAATAAAAACTTTTTTTGTTTTAATGGAAGAAAAAGAACCTTCATTAGAAAAGTAAGAATCTCTTATAAAAAGAGAAAATAAGGAATCATGTGTCGATTCCAATCCTATCTCTCTCTTTTTACAAGGTTCCGGCTTTTCTAATGAAGGGTTTTTTCTTCCATTAAAAAAAGAGTTTTTACCCATTTCCTAAAAAACGAATTTACTGACTTTAGACTTAGGTTTTGGCATAACAAAGCTTGCACTATCTCTTCACACTTAGGCGACCCCGAATCAATGGGGGAGGGTAGATTAATAGTTGGTAATGATTCTACTACGGTGCTGAAAATTAGCAAGCTAGTCCTAAGTAATCGTTGTTTTTCATTGGATTTCGAAGGAATGACTTCGTTAGGATTGGAGAATTGCTGCAATTCTTCTTGAATAGACTTGATTCTCCGATCGAGAGTTTATTTGAAAGTCTTACCTGAACTCTTCTGACTGAATATGATAATGCCTAAAAAACAACGAGCTACTATCATTTCTTGATTATAGACTGAGGTCTTCTTCAGAGATTTTTTATTACAATGAGGACTACGAAAAATTCTGTGAAAAATTTAGTGGTTTTTTGGATTATTTGTCAAAGAAAATTCAAGTACTTTATAAGAAATTGATTAACCTGTTGGGTATTCGGGAGTCAAAAACTTGAAATATCTACAAGATCTGGGTCATAATTTGTATCGATTAAAAATAATGTTGGAATTCCCAAACTGACATCAAAATTTTTTGGTAATGAAGGAATTGGAATCTTGCTTTTCTTATTATGCTTACATTACAAAAACTAATAATTAGTAAAAATTACTGAAAATACTTTATTTTATTTTGAATCATAATAAAAAATACTTAATAAAACACGTTTGAATAACATTATTTCTCGATTGACCTTTTGTAGGAGGTCAATCGAGAAAAAATGCATCATCCGTTTTTATGAGTGTCCATTGATCTCACCGATGAAATGAAGTTGCAGAAGCATGAAATGAAATTAATGAACGAGCATTGCTATCTAGGAAGACAATCCTTATGATTTTAATATCTAGTAAAAAAGGTGAAAAGAATCAAAAACCTAACTGGCTATTTTTAGCGCTGCTATAATTTGAAAATGAATACACAAATGTCCATCAAAGGTAAGTAAATACATTCAAAGCATATAAAATGCAGTGAGTCCTGCTATAAATGAAGTGACTAATGCAAAAATTTGATTTTATATATCGTTCGATTCTCCAACAGAATTCTAATTTATTGGCAAAAAGGCGAAGAAATAGACTTATCATTCCGGTACAATATAATTCAAAAGGGGAGAAAACAAAGCAGAAACCCGTATCTCTTCCAAAGAATCTCCTAGTTGTTCCAGAGCAACTAGAAAGATATTCATTAACAAAAACGAATTGGATCAGTTGACATTGTTCACAAATTTTATGAACAGAAGCCCTTATTTTCATTCTTACTCCTTTAAGTTTTAATCTATTCCTTGGAAGAAAATAAGTCTCAAGCTTTTAATTATATGGCGATAATCTGTCATTACGTGCGACTATCTCCACTATAGAAAGAAAAAAATGATTAAATTAAGTATTCAATACTAGAAAAAAAGGCTTTCTACATATGCATCGTTCAAAGCAATGATTTTTACCAACTATAGCAAGGAAAGAAGTAATAAGAGCGAAAGAAATCCCGAAAGGATAAAGTCGAATACAAATGGCAAAGAAGGCCTCCTAACGTGGGATAACCCCACTTAACCCTCAGGAGGTAATAAAATTATTGATCGATTAGTGGTTGTGTTTAAAAACCTTTACGCCTATCTTTTCTTTTTTCATTTCGTATTTTCGTATTTTCAACTAACGATTTTGATATAAATTAAAAAAATTATGGGTTTAGTGCGAAAATCATTATAGATTAAATTCAAAAAAAAAATTAGATCAAAAATGAATATTTGTGAGCAGTGTGGATATCACTTGAAAATGATCAGTTTAGATAGAATCGTTTCTTCGGACAGAAGAAAGTCCTATAAACACTTATTCGCTCACTCTTGGATATCGTGTCACCTTTTGTTCTGATTTTTCTATAAAAATAAAACTTTTTTATTTTGTTTTCACAAATGCGATTGAGTGTATGGATAGAAATAGAGATATTTCATTAAATTCTAAATTACAATCTCAAACTCTACAACCATTGGGCTTAAACATGAATGCAAGCAATGGTAGGAAGAAATGCAAAAAAACACTGGAGAAATTAATAAAAATAAGAAATTTTTTTCTTTATTTCTCTACGACGAAGGCATTACCCATTGTTTTCTATAAGATAATTAATTATATCTTACTCATGTGGCAGTGAATTCTTAGGATGAGTTGGACTTGAACTAGCTTAGATGGTCGTGAACAAATTTACAGTCTGTCCTCATTAACCGCTCACCAATTAATATACTGGCGGACAACGAATGAGTGGATTTTTTTATCCCACTAGTGCTTGGCCTATTGAAAGTGCTGAATGGCAAGAGAAGAGATAAGATTACCAATATAGGTATAGACAGATGAAAAGAACAACATTCTTTTGTAAGAATCCCCGATGTATTATGAATATTTAAGAATGTCAAATTCATTACAATTGATTGGTTAGAAAAAGGAAGCACTTCAAACCAATATGCTACTGAAATTTATAGCAACTCATGTTAAATACAGATCAAAATGAGAATATTATTTAAAAAATGCATATAAGTCTGAATTCAAATGAGTTATTGAGATATAATTAACAAAATAAATGTATTTTCAAGGGATATTTTGACATTTGTTGTAATCACTTTAAATAAACACATAAGAAATCAATAATAGATAATTGAAACCATTTGCGTATGCTTTAGCCCTAAGAAACCATTAAAGAATCCCTAAAGATAACTGAACCCAAAGCAAACAAATTTCTATGGTACATACATCCGTGTCTCAATCTAAATCAAAATTATCAAATAAAATATTTGATTCAGATGGCTTCCTATGAGCCTAGAAAATCATTAAAGATAAAATAAGAAGATTTAGCCTACAAACATAACAAAAGGAGGCAAAAATAAAGTCATACATTGAGAAATGTAAACTAGTAAGTGCTTAATGGATCACAATATGGTTGTGTCACATTCCAAAACTTTAGTGATGCCACTTATTTAAGGGTATCTAAGGAAGAGAAAGGTATTTTCAGGAAAAAGGAATGAGGAATTAGAAATCGGATTACAAAAATTATTTTTACAGTTCATGAAAGAAGCTGAAATGGATGGTTTCACGTGATTTAAATTATACATTATATAAGTATTTTTCTATTAATTCCAAGAAAAGTAAGAATAAGTTGGAGCTTATTGAAGATTGGAAGTAGAGGAAAATGTGAGTAAACATAAAAGATGAAACATAAAACCCTTAACTCTTCGTATCCTGCTACTAAATGCATTTTAATTACTTGTAAAATTATACCTTGAAATTCTGGGAATTTAGGATCTAGAATGAGAATTAACATTGTAAAGGTTTAATGTTGGTTCATTAACGAACTTCTTATAAATTAAAACATATATGTACATAATAACAATCAATATAACTAATAGAACATGCCATATATTAACAATGGTAGAATAACATCACAAGAGAGTAACAACATATCGATATATATATATATATACATAAGATTTACTATTCTAATTGCTTAGTGCTCAACAAAAATAACATATATGGACCAATACCGATGTTAGCTACATAACTTACTAATGATATATATTTGATAACTACAGTATTAGTTACAAATCCAACAAATAACATGTGTAATGACTACAGTGTCAACTTAAAATTAACAAATAACATGTGTACAAACTACATTGTTAACCGCACATCTAACAAATGATTGTGTAAGTGTAACAACTGTTATGTTTACTACATAAATGTTCTACTCTTCAATCAAAAAAAAACACAAACAATAAATTTTACCAACCATTTCACAAAATACAAATAATATCATAACATGTTTTGTAAATTACCATAATCTAGGCATCCAATAAGAAAATAACATATGAATCATATCAACAACGCAACAAGTAATTGTCAATCTTATACATGCATTTTGTCTACATCAGTACCAACATTGTAAACAATAAAACATGTAAAAGGGATGTGCATGTATATATATGCGTTAAAGATGATATCTCTTAAACTCCAAAAAAGCAGTTCCAATATAAATCTTCTAATTCAGCACAACCAACACAATACCTATCAACTCTCCCAACGAATCCAATGGAAAAAACACGCCTCAACCAAACATCGTACACACAAATTATAAGCATTATAAATTCTAAAGATGTATTTGTTAATAAATATAAAACGCTTATCTTAGAGGACAAAGATCGATATAAAGTAGTTAAAGACTGAGAAAGAAGACAATGAGGTTTTGAAAGGGCTTACATCTTTCACCCATGTTATTTATTAAAGGGTAGTTTTGGCACAAGTCCCTGGTAGGTTTCAAAATACACGAAAAGTCCCTGTCTTAAAACTTTATAAATTAGGTCCCTGTTTTTCGAAAATCAACAAAAAAACAACAAAAAACATCGTAAAAAATTTCCAAACTTCAAAACTTATTTCAACATATAATCATCTTCATATCAATGCAAGAAAAACACAAAAAAATTCATCAAAACCCAAAAAAAAAACAAAATTCGCTCTTCAGGAAATTCTGCAATTTTTCTTGAACTTGCCGATATTTCGGCAACTTTAGTAAAAAATTGTGTTGTTTCATGCAATTTTTTCTGTTTAGTTCAATCTTCCAAATTTACTATCTACATTTATTCAAACAACACATTATTGCACAACAATCAAGGAAAAAAATGATGAAATTGCGTATAATTGAAAAATAATCAATATTGCATAGAACACACAGCTTATTCCCAATAATTGTAGCGAAAAAAGCAATAATTCATAAAAGTTGCATACAAATCAGTAATAATAAGTTAAAAGTAACTTATTTTATGGAATAGCTGCGCACATATCAACAACAATATAGAATAATTGCATATATTGTTGCACTAATATAAATTTTAGTTGATATATAATTATTCAGCAACAATTGCATGATTATCAGCAATAATATTCAATTGTTGCTGACATTTCAGCAACAATATTTACTATTAGCGAGTATTCCTGAATAGTTGCTGAAATGTTAGCAATTATTCTGCAGCAAAAACAGGGACCCGCTTTATAATGAACTTACATAGGGACCCGCTTTGCAATATTCTTCCGTTTTCGGGATGCGATCTAAATTTCCACTTTATTAAAATAGATAACAAAAAAATTCTTATTGCTTTTCATATTGTAAATTATACCCTTAAAATATATAATAGAAAAATCATAAACAAAATCATCATTATGAAAAATTAGTAATCCAATTCATAAATTCAAATCCAAAAATAAAAAACAAAATGCAACTATCGCGATTCAAGTTGCTTACATTTTTAAAAAAAGGTAAACAACAATAAAGTAGAAAATAAATGCACAATTGATAATATTTTGAGCAAGTTGCATGTTTGTAACATTTACATGCATCAAAAATATCGTTTTTAAAAATATAATCCCAGTTATTTTGGGAAAAACATACCAATTTCAAAGGTTTGCAAAATTTGTATTATAATAATGCAATAAGAAAACAATAGCAACCTGTCTACACTATAAATGATGCAACATTGCATTGTATAAATTTCTTCAAAACATAAGCTAGTTTTATAGAAAAGACAAAAAGCAAACAAATTTTGATGGTTGATACATCCGAGTCTCAATCTAAACCGAAATTATCTTATAAAATATTTGATTCAAACGGCTTCTTGAGCCTAAAAAAATTTGAAAGGATAAAATAAGAAAATTTTAATCTGCAAACTTAATAAAAGATAATGAAAATAAAGTCATACATTAAGAAATTTAAATTTATAAGTGCTTAAAGGATCACGGCATGATGGAGTTATATTCCAAAGCTTCTGTGATTCCACTTTAAGGGTGTCTAAGAAGGAGAGGAGTATTTTCAGGGCTAAGGAGTGAGGAACTGGAAATCTGATTACAAAAGTTATGTTTATAGTTTGTGATATAAGCTGAATTAGATGGTTTCATGTGATTTGAATTGATGATTATATAGGTTTTTTCTGCTAATTTAAAGAAAAGTAAGAACAATTTGGGGGTTATTGAAGATAAGAAAGTAGAAGCAAATGTGAGAAGACATAAAAGATGGAACATAAAACCCTTCTTCATATACTGCCAATAAATGCATTTTTACTTGTCCATCAACTTGACAAACAATGAACAAATTAAAGATCGAAATGTAAAATTACTCCTTAAAATTCTAGGAATTTAGGATCTATGATGAGAATTAAAATGGTAAAGGATTAATGATGGTTCATTATTGAACTACTTATGTCTTAAAATATATATGTACATAATAAGAATCGGTATATACTATCATAACAGAACATGTCCAAATATCATATTAACAATAGTAGAATAACATCATAAGGGCGTAATAACGTATCGATCTATGTAAAAAATAAATTTTACTCATCCAATATATCTATTCATTATCAATCCAAATATCGAGCCAATTTGAATGCTCAATGTATTAACATAAAATTTACTAACCTAATTGCATAGTGCACAACCACAAATAACATATATGCATTTGTACCGATATTAGCTACATAACTTACTAATGAATATATGTAATAACAATTATGTTACGAATCTAACAAATAACATGTGCAATTACTACAGTGTTAACTAAAATTAACCAAATAACATATGTGTACAAACTACATTGTTAACCACATCTAACAAGTGATTTGTGTAAGGTGTAATAACTACTATGTTAACTACATAATTTTATATAACTCAATCAAACAAAATGGAGACAAACAATAAATCCTACTGATTGTGTCTCAATACACAAATAATATCATAACATATTTTCTAAATTTCTATGATCCGAGCATCCAATAAGAAAATAACATATGAACCGTATCGACAATGCAGTAAGTAATTAACAATCTATATACATGCATTTTGTCTACATCACCACCAACATTGTAAGCTATAAACCATCATAAAAGAGATGTGTGTGTACACATATGCATTAAAAAAATGATATCACTTAAGCTCCAAAAAAGAAATTCCACTATAAATCTTCAAATTCAACACAACCAACACAACTTATCAACTCCCCCAATGAATCCAATGAAAAAAACATACCCCAACCAAACCACGTATACACAAGTTATAAGCATAATAAATTTAAAAGATGTATTCGTAAATAAATATAAAACGCTCAACGTAAAAGACAAAAATAGCTATCAAAGTAGTTAAAGATTGAGGAAAACGACGATGAGGGTTTTGAAAAGAGGCTTACGTTTTTCACCCATATTATTTATTAAAATAGATAACAGGAAAACTATTATTGCTTTTAATATCGTAAATTAAACCCTTAAAATGTATAATAAAAAAATCACAAACTAAATCATCATTATGGAAAGTTAGTAATCCAATCCATAAATTCAAATCCTAAAATAGAAAACTAAATGCAAATATCGATATTTAAGTTTCCTGCATTGTTTAAAAATGTAAAGTACAATGAAGTAGAAAATTTATAAACAATTGATATCAGCAAGAAAGAAAGACTCTGGACTAATTTTGGAAAAAAAATATGGTATAAAAATAATTTTCACCTTCGAAAAAGTGATGTGAATTTATATAAATGTCCTAATTTTATATTTACTAATAAATAAATCCCTAAATCTTATAACATCTGTAATTTTTGCATACGAGATTTGATTGAGTTGCAATTCACACCATCGAATTCGTTTGTAAATTCACAATGGAGGGTGCGAGGGGCAAGGAAGCTAGTCGATGAAAGTAGGATTCAGTTAGGTAGTTGGAATGTAGGATCATTAACAGGAAAGTTAAGAGAGATAGTTGATACTATGACTAGGGGACATGTAAATATCTTATGCATTCAGAAGACCAAATGGACGGGCCATAAGGCGAAGGAGGTGGAGAACATAGGCTTCAAGTTATGGTATATGGGAAAAAACGTAACAAGAACGTGGTAGGCATCTTGGTTGACAAGAACCTTAGAAAGGGAGTGGTCGACGTTAGGAGACAAGGGGACAGGATCATCCTAGTCAAGCTGGTAGTGGGCGATATGATTTTGAACGTCATTAGTGCCTATGCCCCACAAGTAAGCCTAAGTGAAGCCATCAAGAGGAATTTCTAGGAAGAGCTCATGGTTAGAGATGTGCCTGGTAGCGAAAAACTTTTCATATGAGGAGATTTCAACGGCCATGTTGGTACAACTAGTAGGGAGTTTGAGAGAGTGCATGGTGGTTTTAGATATGGCGATAGGAACCAAGAAGGAGAAGAAATATTGAATTTTGCTATTACTTATGACCTCATGATAGCTAATACCTTTTTTAGAAAGAGACAATCATACTTAATTACTTTTAGGAGTGGTCAACATTTTAGCCAGATTGACTTTGTCCTTACTAAAAGAGATGACAAACAAGCTTGTGTAGATTGCAAAGTCATACTTGGAGAATGTGTCGTCTCATAACATCGGCTTTTGATATCCGAGTTTCGTCTCCGAATATGTGTTCGACAGGATAAAGGAGCCAAAATTAGTCGGACGAAATGGTGGAAGCTCAAAGGAGACGCCTCACGGGTGTTTAAGGATAGAGTGATGAGGGAAGGGATATGGAATATGGAAGGAGTAGCAAATCACTTATGGGATGAGATGGCAATGCGCATTCAGAAAGTGGCTACTAAGGTGTTTGGGATAACGAATGGAAATAAACGCGAACCTAAAGATTCGTGGTGGTGGAATAGTAATGTGCAAAAGGCTATCAAAAAGAAGAAGGAATGTTAAAAGTGCTTACATTATCACAGGAGCAAGTACAACATGCAATAGTACAAAGTGGTAAAGAAGAACACAAAGAGAGCGGTGGGTGAAGCAAGGGGTCGGGCGTAGAAGACCTATACCAAAAGCTTGAAAGTTTATACGGGGTGGATCGTGTAGTGTATATGCAAGTATATGTGGCAAAATATATGATGCAACTAAACCAATACTAATCTAAGTAAATATAGAATAAGCACACCAGGATTTTATACTGGTTTGGACCTCCTGTCCTATGTCCAATCCCGAAGCTCCTCTTCGGAATTTCCTTTCACCAAATAACCCTCACTTCACCCGGAGGAACAGGTTTACAATAGCAGAGTTTCTTTGTCAACTGTGTGTTCTCTATTACACGAATTTTGACTATATGTACAAATGCTTCCAATATATATCTAGAGAGTATTGTCTATGAGGAACTGTATATTTAGAAGAGTAGAATACAAGTATAGATTGCTAGAGATCAAAAGTATATGATAGAGTGTATAATCAAAGAGCATAAGTAAGTAAGGTTATGTTCTCTTTGATTCTTGATGATATATATAGTTATAGAGAGATTCCTTGAGTAGTTGCATCCATTAACAAGTGCTCTACAGTTGCTTCTGATGATGATGAAGAGTTGCAGCGAAGAGAAGCGAAGATGTCTTTTCAAATGCGGTAGTTGTAATTTGAATTTTAAATTTCGAGTTCAGCATCAGACGTCTGGTATTTGTTTCAGACGTCTGGCTATATATATTTTTTGTATACAGTAGCCTTTCAGACATCTGTGTGCAATAACCAGACGTCTGATCCTGTTTGTTTTGTATTCCAAAGGATTTCTTCATACGTCTGGCTAGTGCACCCAGACGTCTGAAAACTGTGCATGTTTGCTCTGTGCATCTATCTTGTTGCTCCATCGATCCTATTGACTTGTAGTCTCTTGTATTGTTCTTTGCACCTTGTTCTTATCTTTCTAGTAATGTTGCTCTAGCAAGTTCCTGTATATATACATATATATGTACATTTGATTTTCATTGTATAGTTGTTGTCATTAAAACCATGGATTTGATTTCCTAACAATCTCTCCATTTTTTATGATGACAACTATACAATGTACTTATATATAATTTTATAAATCTCCCCCTGAATATGTGCTTTCCATTATCTCACCCCCTTTGTCATTATCAAAAAGAATGAGGGAATCATATTTGCAAATTCCAAAATCTTTTATTTTGTTTTTCCGAGTACCTATAATAAATAAAAATCATTTTTGGTACCCACTTACTATGTTAGGGTCCGGGGGGTTAGGTCTTTGGAAACCATACCCATTTGGGTGTGGTTGAACCTTTATAAATATAATTTTCATTATTAACTACCATATCAAATTAATCATTAATGTATTTTTCTCTATTTTTCCAATTAACAGGAACCCAAATACTTAGATAATTTTTATTCATATTTCTATTCGATGATTTTGTACTTCTAGAGAAATTATAAACATTATTGGCCATAGCAGTATTTGAATTTCTATAAAAATTTGATCTAGACTTTACTCGAATTTAGTACTAGCACTAACATTTTTTCTATACATGAAAGTGTATCTAGTGCTATTTCTACGATTAGTTTTATTATATCCTAAACCACTTATGTCATGTAAAGGTCTAGAACTAGATAAAATCATGTTTAAATTGTTTTGACCTTTTTTAAATTTTGTGACTTCAGTGTAAAGTTTATCAAATTTAGCTTTGAAATCAAAATTTTCAAAAGAAATATTACTGTTTTTCAAAATATCAATTTGCTTGTTTAATTCAGAATTTTCCCTTTTTATCGTACAGTTCTCATTTTCGAGAAGAAAAATTCGAGATTCTGAATTATCTAAAGATGATTGTAATAAATCAATTTGTCTTTTCAAATCCGTAATTTTTTTTGAAAAATTTTCCTTTTCTTTATCAATGATAGTATTTTTATTTTGCAAAACATTGATTTCCTCTAAAAGATAATTGTTTTTATCTTCTAACTGCTCATTTTCTTTTTGTAGGAAATCTTTTTGTGAAACAAGTTCTTCTACGGTATTTTCAAAACATTTAGTTTGCTTTATCAAAAATTTATTTTCCTCTTTTAAACTGGAAATTTCTTGCTCACAATCTTTTAACTTTTCTAAAGCAATTCTATTAACTTTATTCAAGGTTTTACAATCTTTTAATAATTTATCATGTGCTAACAGAAGATATTTATATAAAGAATCTAAGCATACCGATTGTGATCTGAGTTTAGCCATGAAGCATTTGTTTGTTTTCTCCTTTGATTCTTCTTTATTGCTCTTCCTCTTCCTATTGCCTTGAGTAGATCTCTTTATAGCCATTTATTCTAGGATGTTGTTACGATCTCTAGAATCCCAGGCTTTGATACCAATTGAAAGTCTATAGGATGGATCGTGTAGTGTATATGCAAGTATATGTGGCAAAATATATGATGCAACTAAACCAATACTAATCTAAGTAAATATAGAATAAGCACACCAGGATTTTATATTGGTTCAGACCTCCCGTCCTACGTCCAGTCCCGAAGCTCCTCTTTGGAATTTCCTTTCACCAAATAACCCTCACTTCACCCGAAGGAACAGGTTTACAATAGCAGAGTTTCTTTGTCAACTGTGTGTTCTCTATTACACGGATTTTGACTATATAGTACAAATGCTTCCAATATATATCTAGAGAGTATTTTCTATGAGGAACTGTATATTTGGAAGAGTAGAATACAAGTATAGATTACTAGAGATCAGGATTATATGATGGAGTGTATAATCAAAGAGCATAAGTAAGTAAGGTTAATGTTCTCTTTGATTCTTGATGATATATATGGTTGTAGAGAGATTCCTTGAGTAGTTGAATCCATTAACAAATGCTCTACAGTTACTTCTGATGATGATGAAGAGTTGCAGCGAAGAGAAGCGAAGATGTCTTTTCAAATGCGGTAGTTGTAATTTGAATTTTAAATTCCGAGTTCAGCATCAAACGTCTGGTATTTGTTTCAGACGTCTGGCTATATATATTTTTTGTATACAGTAGCCTTTCAGACGTCTGAGTGCAATAATCAGATGTCTGATCCTGTCTATTTTGTATTCCAGAGGATTTCTTCAGACGTCTTGCTAGTGCACCCAAACGTCTTAAAACTGTGCATGTTTGCTCTGTGCATCTATCTTGTTGCTCCATCGATCCTATTGACTTGTAGTCTCTTGTATTGTTCTTTGCACCTTGTTCTTGTCTTTCTAGTGATGTTGCTCTAGCAAGTTCCTGTATATATACATATATGTGTACATTTGATTTTCATTGTATAGTTATTGTCATTAAAACCATGGATTTGATTTCCTAACAAAGCTAAGTAAGAAGGAGGGTGAATAAAACGTCTATAGGATAGCTAAGCTCCGCGAGAGGAAGACAAAAGACTTCAACCAAGTTAAATGCATCAATGATGACAATAATAAACTATTGGTGAAGGATGATGAGTTAAAAAATAGATGAAGAGATTACTTCGACAAGTTATTTAACAAAGAAGGTGAAAACACTATGATCGAGATAGACGACTCTTTTGATGATGCCAGTAGACATTTTGTTCGTAGAATTCAAGAATCCGAGGTGAAGGAGGTGCGAAAATGGATGGAAGCAGGCAAGGCATCAGGGTCTGATGACATCCCCATTGAGGTGTGGAGATGCCTTGGAGATGTAGAGATCACCTGGCTAACTAAGTTGTTCAATAATATTTTCAAATCAAACAAGATGCCAGATGAGTGGAGGAGAAGCATATTAGTTCCAATTTTTAAGAATAAAGGAGAAATTAAACTTATGAGTCATAAAATGACGCTTTGAAAGAGAGTCATTGAACATCGATTAAGAAGAATGTCAAGCGTTTCAAAAAACCAATTTGGCTTCATGCTTGGGAGGTCAACCACAGAGGCAATTTTCTTGATAAGACAACTTATGGAGAGGTTTAGAGAGCAAAAGAAGGATCTACACATGGTGTTTATCAATTTGGAGAAAGCTTATGACAAAGTACCGTGAAAGGTTAAGTGGTGGGCTCTGGAAAAGAAAAGAGTCCCAACAAAGTACATTACCCTTATCAAGGATATGTATGATGATGTTGTGACTAGTGTCAGAGCATGGATGGTGAAACTAGTGACTTTCCCATTAACATAGGATTACATTAGGGGTCAACTTTGAGCCCCTACATTTTTTCCCTAGTGATGGATGAGGTTACGAAGGGTATACAAGGTGATAATCTTTGGTGTATGCTCTTTGCCGATGATGTTGTGCTAATTGATGAAAGTAGGATTGGGGTTGATAGACAACTGGAGCTGTGGAGACAGACTTTAGAATCAAAGGGATTTAGGTTTAGCAAAACTAAAACAAAGTATATGAAGTGCAAGTTCAGAGGTGTCAGGTCAAAGGATGGAGGTGTCACTTTAGCCGGACAAATAATTCCCAAGAAGGAAGCTTTTGGATATTTAGGATCACCAATGTTGTAGTATAATGGTGAGACTGATGAAGATGATAGTTTTAGAATTCGAGCGGGATGGGTGAAATGGCGACAAGCGTTTGGTATTCTCTATGACAGGAAAGTCCCACAGAAGCTTAAAGGAAAGTTCTACAGAATGGTAATTAGGCATGCGATGTTGTATGGTGCAGAATGTTGGTCTACTAAAAGCCAACACGTCCAGAAGATAAGTGTAGCAGAGATGCATATGCTGCGATGGAGCTACGGTCATACAAGAAGAGAGAGAATTAAAAATGATGATATACGTGATAAACTTGGAGTAGCACCGATTGAGAAGAATCTAATCCAACATTGCTTAAGATGGTCTGGACATCTCCAACGGAGGCCGCCCGAGGCACCATTGCGCATTGGAATTATAGACCGCGTCGAATGCTCAAAGAGAGGTAGAGGTTGGCCAAGGTTGACATGGGAGGAAGTATTAAAAAGGGACTTGATGGATTGGAATATATCGGAAGAGCTAGTGATGGACAGGAGCGCGTAGAAGTTAGCAATCCACATACCAGAACCATGAGCTATGAGTTTTATAAGTTTTAGATTATAGGATTATGGAACAGAAGCCTAAGACGTAGTGTTTGGTCTTCGACCAATATTATTATTAGTATCATTATTACTATTAGTATTATAATTATCATTTTTTTTCTTTATATATGGTCTTTATTTTTATTTTACTTAGTTATTATTATTATTAATTTACTTATTTGACTTTATTTTATTATTATTTTTATTGTTATTATTATGGCTTTTAAATTAACTTTGTCATTTAGTTTTGGGTTCCATCTCTAGCCGATCCCAACTTGTTTGAGAGTAATGTCTTAGTTGTTGTTGTGGTTAGATTTCATTTCAATGCTATTTAGAAACTCCAAGTGAAAATGCGCTTTTTGAGCTCAAAGGATGTTCTAATATGGAAGCGCCAGTTCCAATATTATATCAGTGTGTCAGTATTTATGTCCTGGTAATTGTTCACACAAAATATTTGTTACTATAAACAAATAATAATAATTTCTAATATTTTCTAATAATCATACAATTAATATTGGTAAATAAAAGAATAAAACCTTATTGGTTATCATTGTAATCGATAATTAACAAATAAACAATTATTAATATGCCAATTTTGACTATAATTAGCAAGGATATAAGCATACCATCCTACATTCTATGAGATGAGAAATATGATTAAGGTAACTTAGATTGAAGAAGACGTAAGCGAACATTATCATACCATGCATTCCTAAACAATAGAAAATTTACTGTAGGTATATCAAAGCCCTTCGGACGGGATGCAAAATATTATGGAACATTTTCTTAAAGAGACTTCACTAACAATATTTATCCTTCTCCTTTTTCAATCTAAATTCACCTCCTACCCAAAGTAAAAGAATCAATCTCTTGCCTAATGGCTTATTTGGTTCGACTTATACAAGTCACTTATTTGCTTTTTGGAAGTCAATGCATGTAACAACCCGCATATTTATCGATTTTATATTTAAATATTTTATTTAAACATTTTATCGTTAGTCGGATTTTAGTCCGAAAAACTACTTTTTGCATACGGACGAATTAGAACTCGAAACCACTTCCATTGAGTTCGAAACGTCGTTTGCAATCTTTTAAGTATAAACATCGGTATGTTTGGTGATAGTGAAATTTTCATCACTTTTTGCTTTGGGTCTTTGGTTTGGGCTGCACCTTCTTTAGCTCAGCCCAACCCTCTTCTCTTCATAACTCCATCTCTTCACTAACATTCAAGCTTCAACAAAAATGGTGGTGGGAAAGGGAAATTAAAACTCCAAACTCAAATTCTAATTTGCAAATCCAACATTCAACTCCAAATTCAAGTAGAAGATATTAGATCCAAGCTTTGGATTGCTTCTCCTTGCTTTCAAGCTTCATCTTCATCCATTTTAGTGAAAAGGTGAGATTTTTAATCTCACATCTTGCCTATAATCGTCATTGGACTGTTGGGAATGATTCCCCATCACTTTAGCATGTTTGTTTGAATTGGATTTGGATTGAATGGGCGAAAAGCCCCAATTTTCAGTGTTTTTGGTGATTTCCTGGCACTTGGTCGCTCTGGGGTGTTAGCTCTGGCTTTAGGTCGTTTCCGACCTATTATCACTTGGCAGCGTTAGGTCGTTCGACTTCGTTAAGTCGTAGGTCGTCTCCGACCTTATATCGCCTTGTTTGTTTGAGTTAAGTCGCACTGGGCTTAGGTCGCACGACCTTGTCTTCTTTAGGTCGCTTGGTTTCGTTAAGGCACTAGGTCGCTCGAAGAGCTTAGGTCGTAGGTCGCTCTGCTTCAACCTCGCTAGGTCGTTGGTTTTAGGTCGCTCGGCCTGTTTCGTGTTAGGTCGCTCGCCCCAGATAGGTCGCGTGCTCCTTAGGTCGCTTGGCCTGGTCCCGTTAGGTCGTTTGACCCATTGCCATTTTAGGTCACGAGTTTTAGGTCACTTGGCCTTGCTTCGTTTAGGTCGTTGGACCTTATATCCTTTAGGTCGCTGGCCTTTACAGCGATAGGTCGCTCGCCCACCTCATCACTAGGTCGCTCGGCTCGTCTTCTCGTTAGGTCGCGCATACCACTTAGGTCGCATGACCCCTTAGGTCGCATGGCTCCTTAGGTCACTTGGCCTCGCTAGGTCGCTTGCCTCCACTAGGTCGTTCGACCCGTATGCATGTTAGGTCGCTCTGCATGATTGGCCGCATCATCAACTTATACTTTGATGCATTTTGAGTTGATTTCTTTGGACTTTTCTCACATCTTCGAATGTGAGCTTTTGTGATTTGATTTGTTTTCAGCAATCGATTTGGTGGTTCGTCACTTCAAAAACGTGAAGGCTTCAATACTAGCAGTAAATATCTCCAAATGATTTCAACACTCTTTTAAATACAAAGCTCGTTTTCTCAAACCGTTTTCCAATCTACTAGTATATACAAGCCTTTACTTCACTCGGATGAGAAATCGAATTAAACGACTTAGTAAAACGAGTGGTATGAAACGCTTGCGTTCACTACGTCACTTAGCTCTTGGACTTGTTCGATTGAACCCTTTTGTGACAATTTTCTAGTGAAGATTTACAGCTTGTTCGTAAATATTTATGTTAAGCAAGTGGTTATGGGACATGAAGCTAAACTCATATATTTACTAGCTTGGTGTGATTGACACTTCTTGATGATCATGACGATCATTTTTGTGATTTAGACTAGCAACTGTGCGATGTCTCTTTGTCTGCGAGGGAGACTAGACCCCGCTTTTGTAATGTTTCGCCATCACATATATGGGGTAGCACCCCATGGTCTTCGGGCCGTTCATGTGTTAAAATTTAATGGATAGCTTCCATGAGATAGCTTCTCGTTCATGTGTTATACGCGTTGGTCAGTTTTCATGCTCCCGTTCATGTGTTAGGCCTCCCTCCTTTATGTGTTTTCCTGGATTTCGTGTGTTGATTTCTAGAATTTGTGCTTCACCAATTTTCATGATTTTCATTGATATGATATCAGTTTTTATGCATTGGTGAATTCATGTGTTATTGACTTGTTTTGAATACAAGTTTAGGGTATGATACCCTATTTTATCTTTGAGAAGATCCTTGTGATTATGATTAATCTTTTGTTGATTATCATTTACATACTTATAGTAGTATGCCATTATGGTTGTTACATGTTCATGCCATGTCTTTTACTTTATACCATATCATCTGATATTTATAGCTAGACTGATCCGTTTATTATTTTCTTATAAATAATACTCGGGTCAGACCGAGATGTTACAGGTGCTTCTGCTTGACTTCTCTTCAGGATATTTCTGACTTTTGGCTAACTGCTTAGATTAGTAGTTTTTGGATATACACATTTGAGATATAGACTCTATGTGGTGTACTTATTATTTTGTATAGCACGTGTTTCTATTCTTTTGTATTATCGTGGATCTTTCTGACCACTACTCTGATGTACACTTTCATGTGTTATATATATTTATTCATATCTTCTTCCGCCTTTGTGATATGGATGTCTGTGATTGATCTATGTTATGTTTATTTCTATGTTTGTTTCCGAAGATTATATATAGCCACCGTGTGATAGCTTTGAGTTTGTATCGGTATGTCGGATTTCCTCCTCAAATGTTATGCATTCCATTCTATTTGACATATCGGTGCTCGCACAAAGAAGTTACATGGATGGTCGCTCCTCCACAGCCTTATTCTCCATGCTAATTGACAGCATTACATCGTAGTGTTCTTTGTTAGCGTGGGTATTGAGGTGGGGCGTCACAGCTTGGTATCGGAGCCAAACTTCAGAACAATGTAGAATAACTTAACAAGGATCATCATCCTAAGTCCACCTTAGGAGTTGTGTTTCAGGATTTAGTTCGAGTCTTCGAACCGATTCATCCTATTTTCTTTATGATTCCTTGTTTCATCTATCAAGATTGCTTGATATTATCTGGTGAATAACCTTTTTCTTCTTCTCTCTTTCTTAAGGGAGAGAATGTCTAGACCAGGTCGTCCTAGAGCCGGACCATCTACTGTTACTCCCTAGGATGGAGTTTTCATGACCGCTCAACAACTTCTTGATTTAGTAAAGAATGCTCAAGCAGCTGGTCCTAATCAGGAACCTACTCATCCTAAGTCTGGATTTGCACGTTTGTGCAACGATTATACCAACTTGGGTGGGAAACCGTTCAAAGGTTCTGAAACTATTATCGAGGTTCAGGCTTGGTTAAGAACCTGCGATAGAATCTTTTCTAGCATGAATCTAGTCGATCTTCACCGTGTTCAGGTGGCTTCTAGTATGCTCTAAGAGAGAGCATTGGATTGGTACGAACTTCTTATTTCTGAGATTAATGAAGCGGATCTCACCAGGGAGCAATTCCGGGAATGCTTCGAGTTGAAATTCGTACCTGAAGCAGAGAAGGTGACATTGGCTCGACGTTTTATAGACCTTGTTCAAGGTGAATCCTCTGTGACAGATTATGTCGCATCCTTCGAGTCACTGTCCAAATATGGGGTTGAATACATCAACACCCCATTGAAGAAGAATCAAAGATTCGTCTATGGCTTAAACAAGAATCTCAAGAAGCCATTACTTCTAAAGTTAGAAGTTCCTTTCGACCAACTTATTGATATCGCTCTTCGTCTTGAAGAGGCTGATAAGGACAGTGATGTTGAAGTGGTGGCTTCCAAACCAAACTTCAACAACAAGAAGAGGCCAAACAAATTCAAAGGTCCTTATCCCAACAAAAAGGGTAAGCAAGCAACTCCTGCTGCAAAGGCATTTTCCCCCAGTGATAGGAAATGCTTCAACTGTGGTGCTAAGGGCCATTTTTCGAACAAGTGTTCAAAGCCCCGCTCTTCTCGCTATTGTAAAAGTCCAGATCATTTTATGCATCAATGTCCTAAGCTTCAAGACAAGGAGGGAAAGTTAAACGTTGCTCAAGCCCCTGGCAACACATCTCGTGGACAAGGTATGTCTCATTCTGTCCTTGATGGCATTATTATATTTCATGATCAACCTATTAGAGTTCTCTTTGATACGGGTGCATCCCATTCTTTTATATCAAAGGAACTTGTCGACGATTTTTCTTTAAGTGTTGTTGCTTTAATGACTTCTTTAAGAATTGCGAATCCGGTTGGTGGATCCGCAACTCTTAGTCTGCTTTGTAAAGATGACGAGATTATTTTGTGTGATTTTTATTTCCTAGCCGATTTGCATGTCATGCGTTACTTAGGCTTCGGAATGATTTTGGGTATGGATTGGCTTACTCGTTATGAAGCTCATATCCTATGTCCGGAGTGGACTATTTGTCTTCGACATCCACTATCTGTTAAGGGGATTTCTATTGTTCTTAAAGATTCCGATTCCGCTTTGGTTGCATCTTTATATTCTTTAAATCCTCGTGATAATGATGATGAGGAGGATGTCATTTCTCTTATTCGCGTCGTTCGTGAATTTTCCGACATCTTTGAGCCCGTTTTAGGATTACCACCTAAGCGAGCAATTGAGTTTTAATCTTATACTTGGAGCTCAACCTATTACCCGTCCTCCTTATCGCATGTCCAATAAGGAGAATGAAGAGATGCGCAAACAACTATCCGAGTTGGAGACGAAGCAACTTATTCGCTCTAGTTCCTCGCCTTGGGGAGCTTAAGCTATTTTCGTAAATAAGTCCGATGGTACACTTAGGCTTTGCGTCAACTACCGCAAGCTTAATGATCTCACTATTAAGAATAAATACCCTTTACCTTGGATTGATGATCTGTTTGATCAGCTTAGTGGTGCTAGAGTCTTTTCACAATTGGACTTGGCTATCGGTTTTCATCAGCTTCGTATTGCAGAGGATAGTATTCCTTTGACTTCTTTCCGTACTCGGTATGGATCTTATGAGTGGCTAGTTATGCCATTCGGTTTAACGAATGCTCCAGCTTATTTCGTTGATCTTATGAATCGAGTTTTCAAAGATTTCCTCGATCGGTTTGTTCTCATCTTTATTGATGATATCCTCGTGTATTCTAAAACCGAGGAGGAACATGAAAAGCATCTTCGGATTGTCTTGGAAACTCTTAGGAGCAATCAATTGAGAGCAAAATTTTCTAAATGCCACTTTTGGCAATCTAGTGTGAAGTTTCTCGGTCATATTATTTCCGAATCTGGAATATCAGTGGATCCTTCAAAGATTGAAGCGATTCAAAATTGGAAGAGACCGGAGAGCGTGACTGAAATCCGTAGCTTTCTCGGATTGGCAGGTTATTACCGCCGTTTCATAAAAGACTTTTCTAAGATTGCCGTGCCTCTTACTGGCTTAACAAAGAAAGGTGTTAAATACGTTTGGTCTGACAAATGTGAAACTTCTTTTCAGAAATTAAAAGAACTCCTTTTTGATGCTCCCATTCTTGTTATTCCCGAAGGAATCAAGATTTTGTTGTTTATACCGATGCTAGTCGCGTTGGTTTGGGTGCCGTTCTTATGCAAAAAGAACGTGTTATTGCTTATGCTTCTAGGAAATTGAAGCCGGCAGAGACTAGATATGCCACACATGATTTAGAAATCGCGGCTATCGTTTTCGCCCTTCGAATTTGGCGACACTATCTTTTAGGAGAGAAATTTATACTTTATACTGATCATAAGTCTCTGAAATATTTATTTTCTCAAAAGGAACTTAATTTGCGTCAACAGCGTTGGCTCGAGTTCCTTGCCTCTTATGATCTTGATATCCTTTATACTTCCGGAAAGGGAAATCGGGTTACCGATGCACTTAGCCGCAATCAACAAGCGGTTGTTTCAATGATGATATCCGAATGGAGGGATCTCGAGGATTTATCCACTTGTGAAATTCGAGATCGTGTCTCCGAATTATGTTCATCTCTAGTTTTATGTAGCCTTGAGGCTTGGCCTTCTCTTTTAGACCGCATTCTTAAGGCTCAACAGCTAGATCCTGAATTGGCTTCACTTGGCCAAAATCTTAAGGATAAAACCGATATTGAAGGTTTGAAAGACTTCGATATTGATTTTCGTGGCGGCATTCGAAAATTTGGTAGACTGATCGTACCAAATATTAGTGATCTTCGTAAAGATATTCTAGAAGATTCTCACCGTTCCAAATATTCCATTCATCCCGGTAACAGTAAAATGTATGCAGATATGAAGCGACTTTATTACTGGGAGGGAATGAAATCTGATATCGCTAACTTTGTTAAGTGTTGCATGACTTGCCAACTTGTTAAAGCTGAACATCAAAGGCCTGGTGGGTTATTGCAACCATTGGAAATTCCAGTTTGGAAGTGGGATCAAATTTCCATGGATTTTATTGATGGCCATCCCCGTTCTCGTTCGGGTCATAATAGTTTATGGGTGATCATTGACAGACTTACTAAATCTGCCCATTTTATTCCTGTTCGGTCAAACCGAACCGTTCCTCTTCTGGCCAAACTCTTTATCAAAGAAATTGTTAAACTGCATGGAGTTCCTTCTTCCATTGTTAGTGATCGAGATCCATTGTTTACCAGTGGATTCTGGAAGAGTCTTCAAAAAGCTTTGGGAACGAAGCTTAATTTTAGAACCGCTTACCACCCCCAGTCCGATGGACAAACTGAGCGTGTGAATCAAACTCTTGAAGATCTTCTTCGTTCTTGTGTGCTTGATTTCGGTGGAAGTTGGGAAGATCATATTTCACTCGTTGAATTTTCCTATAATAACAGCTTCCAATCTAGTATTGGTATGGCTCCTTTCGAGGCACTCTATGGAAAGCCATGCCGATCTCCTTCTTGTTGGCTTGAGGCCGGTGAGAAGCTGGTCTTAGGTCCAGACTTTATTCGAGATTCCGCAGAAAAGATTGAACTTATTCGACATAGGATGAAAGAAGCCCAGAGTAGACAAAAATCCTATGCCGATAATCGAAGAAGGAAATTAGAATTTTCTGTTGGAGATCTTGTATTTATTCGTGTTTCACCCATGAAGGGTGTTGTACGCTTCAGTCGATTAGGAAAGTTAGCGCCTCGATATATTGGGCCATTTCCTATCACTGAACGTATTGGCTCCATGGCTTATCGCCTTTCATTACCGGCTCAGTTTTCCGCCATGCATGACGTGTTTCATGTTTCTCAATTACGGAAGTGCCTTCGGGATTCCGATTCTATTCTCGAGCCCGGTGTTGTGGAAGAGATTGAAGTTTCACCTAATTTAACTTATGAGCAGAATCCTATTCGAATTATTGCTTCGGAGGTCAAACAACTTCGAAATAAAGATGTTCCGCTTGTTAAAGTTCAATGGTCCTCAAATCCTAAGGATTGCTCTTGGGAAACTAGAGAATTCATCGAGCGAACACATCCGGACTTACTTTCACATGCTCTTTTAGGTGAACTTCTATTTCAAATTTCTTTTGTGTTAATATGCTTTTATGGTTGTTACTTTTTATTTCCATCTTACATATTGCGAGGACGCAATTTCTTTAAGGAGGGGAGTCTGTAACAACCCGCATATTTATCGATTTTATATTTAAACATTTTATTGTTAGTCGGATTTTAGTCCGAAAAACTAATTTTTTCATATGGATGAATTAGAACTCGAAACCACTTCCATTGAGTTCAAAACGTCGTTTGCAATCTTTTAAGTATAAACATCGGTATGTTTCATGATAGTGAAATTTTTTTCACTTTTTGCTTTGGGTCTTTTGTTTGGGCTGCACCTTCTTTAGCTCAGCCCAACCCTCTTCTCTTCATAACTCCATCTCTTCACTAACATTCAAGCTTCAACAAAAATGGTGGTGGGAAAGGGAAATTAAAACTCCAAACTCAAATTCTAATTTGCAAATCCAACATTCAACTCCAAATTCAAGTAGAAGATATTAGATCCAAGCTTTGGATTGCTTCTCCTTGCTTTCAAGCTTCATCTTCATCCATTTTAGTGAAAAGGTGAGATTTTTAATCTCACATCTTGACTATAATCGTCATTGGACTGTTGGGAATGATTTCCCATCACTTTAGCATGTTTGTTTGAATTGGATTTGGATTGAATGGGCAAAAAGCCCCAATTTTCAGTGTTTTTGGTGATCTCCTGGCACTAGGTCGCTCTAGGGTGTTAACTCGCTGGCTTTAGGTCGTTTTAGACCTATTATCACTCGGCAACGTTAGGTTGTTCGACTTCGTTAAGTCGTAGGTCGTCTCCGACCTTATATCGCCTTGTTTGTTTGAGTTAAGTCGCACTGGGCTTAGGTAGCACGATCTTGTCTTCTTTAGGTCGCTTGGTTTCGTTAAGGCACTAGGTCGCTCGAAGAGCTTAGGTCATAGGTCGCTCTGCTTCAACCTCGCTGGGTCATTGGTTTTAGGTCGCTCGGCCTGTTTCGTGTTAGGTCGCTCGCCCCAGATAGGTCGCGTGCTCCTTAGGTTGCTTGGCCTGGTCCCGTTAGGTCGTTTGACCCATTGCCATTTTAGGTCGCGAGTTTTAGGTCGCGAGTTTTAGGTCGCTTGGCCTTGCTTCGTTTAGGTTGTTGGACCTTATATCCTTTAGGTCGCTGGCCTTTACAGCGATAGGTCGCTCGCCCACCTCATCACTAGGTCGCTCGGCTCGTCTTCTCATTAGGTCACGCATACCACTTAGGTCGCATTACCCCTTAGGTCGCATGGCTCCTTAGGTCGCTTGGCCTCGCTAGGTCGCTTGCCTCCACTAGGTCGTTCGACCCGTATGCATGTTAGGTCGCTCTGCGTGATTGGCCGCATCATCAACTTATACTTTGATGCATTTTGAGTTGATTTCTTTGGACTTTTCTCACATCTTCGAATGTGAGCTTTTGTGATTTGATTTGTTTTCAGCAATCGATTTGGTGGTTCGTCACTTCAAAAACATGAAGGCTTCAATACTAGCAGTAAATATCTCCAAATGATTTCAACACTCTTTTAAATACAAAGCTCGTTTTCTCAAACCGTTTTCCAATCTACTAGTATATACAAGCCTTTACTTCACTCGGATGAGAAATCGAATTAAACGACTTAGTAAACGAGTGGTATGAAACGCTTGCGTTCACTTCGTCGCTTAGCTCTTGGACTTGTTCGATTGAACCCTTTTGTGACAATTTTCTAGTGAAGATTTACAGCTTGTTCGTAAATATTTATGTTCAGCAAGTGGTTATGGGACATGAAGCTAAACTCATATATTTACTAGCTTGGTGTGATTGACACTTCTTGATGATCATGACGATCATTTTTGTGATTTAGACTAGCAACTGTGCGATGTTTCTTTGTCTGCGAGGGAGACTAGACCCCGCTTTTGTGATGTTTCGCCATCACATATATGGGATAGCACCCCATGGTCTTTGGGACGTTCATGTGTTAAAATTTAATGGATAGCTTCCATGAGATAGCTTCTCGTTCATGTGTTATACGCGTTGGTCAGTTTTCATGCTCCCGTTCATGTGTTAGGCCTCCTCCCTTTATGTGTTTTCCTGGATTTCGTGTGTTGATTTCTAGAATTTGTGCTTCACCAATTTTCATGATTTTCATTGATATGATATCAGTTTTTGTGCATTGGTGAATTCATGTGTTATTGACTTGTTTTGAATACAAGTTTAGGGTATGATACCCTATTTTATCTTTGAGAAGATCCTTGTGATTATGATTAATCTTTTGTTGATTATCATTTACATACTTATAGTAGTATGCCATTATGGTTGTTACATGTTCATGCCATGTCTTTTACTTTATACCATATCATCTGATATTTATAGCTAGACTGATCCGTTTATTATTTTCTTATAAATAATACTCGGGTCAGACCGAGATGTTACAGGTGCTTCTGCTTGACTTCTCTTCAGGATATTTCTGACTTTTGGCTAACTGCTTAGATTAGTAGTTTTTGGATATACACATTTGAGATATAGACTCTATGTGGTGTACTTATTATTTTGTATAGCACGTGTTGCTTTTCTTTTGTATTATCGTGGATCTTTCTGACCACTTCTCTGATGTACACTTTCATGTGTTATATATATTTATTCATATCTTCTTCCGCCCTTGTGATATGGATGTCTGTGACTGATTTATGTTATGTTTATTTCTATGTTTGTTTCCGAAGATTATATATAGCCACCGTGTGATAGCTTTGAGTTTGTATCGGTATGTCGGATTTCCTCCTTAAATGTTATGTCCATTATATCTGACATATCGGTGCTCGCATAAAGAAGTTACATGGATGGTCGCTCCTCCACAGCCTTATTCTCCATGCTAATTGACAGCATTACATCGTAGTGTTCTTGGTTAGTGTGGGTATTGAGGTGGGGCATCACAATGCATATTCATTTTGGCTTTCAAAAATTCAAAAACTTATTTAAGTCAATCCAAACAAGGCAATTGAACTAGCTTAGCAGCCTCTACAAAAAATTGAAAAATATTCTTGAGAAAAAAAATAAAAATGGTAACAAATATGTGACCTGAAACAACAAAAATAACTAGAAGTTTGGCCTATACCATTATCAATAATCAAAATTATACGTTAGTATATTTAATTGTATCTTTAGAAATTACTTTACAGCAGTGTTTACTTCATGTTTCACATAATAATGCACCAGTAAACAATGTTAAAACAATTATTAAATACGTGTGGAATTGGACGATTTTGAGCCAAAATGAATTATTTTCACATAATTCAAATTTACTATTTGATAATAACAATTTTTTTACAAAAGATGGCGAGTGCAATTAATTTATAGAAATTCAAAATCGGTGAACGAAAAAAAATTTATTACAACATAATTCCTCTTTCAATTTTTCTTTCATTTCCTTTTCCAACTCAAAAGCACATTCTTCTTTCTTTCAAATTTTCCCTTTTCCCACGGCTTTCCATTCCCCCAACCCATTCTTTTAAAGGCACCCTAAATTACTCTTCAAAACTACTTTTTCCTTCATCGTTCTCAATTGTTATATCAAAATATCTAAACTTGTCCGGACTTGGTAATAATATATGATACGTCCAACATCACATATCATTCTAATTGCCTTTGCAATAGCAAAATGCATTCAAGAATGTTGTTTGCGCTATTTTATTGTCATAAAAAGGCAATTTCCCAATGATCTAGAATGTTGTCTACACAAATTTAATATCATAAACGCAACAAATTCCCAATGAAAATGTGCCTCTCATGTGATTTAAATTCAAAAAATATATTATTATCGATTGAATAGTAATCTCAAGTCCTTAAAATCAAAATTAATTGTGACGCCCCACCTCTATGGTCATGCTAGCCAAGGACACTACGGTGTAATGTCTTCGACTAGCATGAAGAATAAGGCTGTTGAGGAGTGACCATTTGTGTAATTGCTTTGTGCAAGTACTGATATGTTAGATAATATAACTTTACATTTCATTTCAAGAGTAAATCCGACATATCAAATACAAACTCAAAGCTACCACACAGTGGCTATGTGGACTTCGGAAACAAATATAGAAATAAACATAACACAAATCAGTCACAGATATTCATATCACAAAGGCGGAAACAGATATGAATATATCACATAGAAGTGTACATCAAAATAGTGGTCAACTAGATCCACTACATCACAAAAGAATAGCTACAAGTGAAAGAATAATTATACATCAAGGAGTCTATAGCTCAAATGTATAATAACAAAACTACTATGCTAAAGTAGTTAGCCAAAAGTCAGGTGACGGGCCCTGATAAGAAGTCAAGCAGAAGCACCTGAAATACCTCGGTCTAACCCGAGTATTATTTAAGAAGAAAATAATAAACGGATCAGTCTAGCTATAAATATCAGATAAAATGAGATAGGATATGAGATATGACAAAAACGTATGATAACCAAAAATGCCATAATGTGTCAAGTATACATCAAATAACAACTAAAATCATACGATATCTCAAATCAACTCGAAGCACCAAAAAGAATCACATTCTTTAAATAATTCACCAAAACACAAATATTGACAAAATATATCAATGCCAATCCACGAAAATTGGTGAAACACAAATTCTAGAAATCACAACCAGAAATCCAGAAATCACAAAGGGGAAGGCCTATCACAAACGGGAGCATGTAAACTCACCAACACATGTATCAAAAATGGGTCACTATCCTATGGTCGCTAACCATAGAGTCAGTGCAACAACGTAGTACAATAACGGTATGCCCGATGAACCTAATACTCAAGTGATTTGGAACAATGACGTAGTACAATAACGGTTGCCCGATGAACCTGATAAACCGAGACAACGACGTAGTACAATAACGGTACGCCCGATGAACCAAAAAGCCGGGACATCGATGTAGTACAATAACGGTACATCCGATGAACCAAACATCATAAAAGAACATGGGTCGCTAGCCCACAAAGGAATGAGACGAAGCTCAATAAAACGAGCTACAGTCCCCTACGTGGACAAAGAGACATCGCACATTGCTAGTCTAAACCACAAAATGATCATCATAGATCAATAAAAGGAGTGAATTACACTAAGCTAGTAAATAGATGAGTTTAGCTTCATGTCCCATAACCACTGCCTTAACTTAAATATTTACGAACAAATTGTAGGTTTCCACTCGAAAATTGTCACAAGAGTTTCAATCGAACAAGTTAAAGAATTAACCGATGAAGTAAACGCAAGCGTTTCATACCACTTGTTTTGCCAAGCCGTTTAATTAGATTTTCTCATATGAAAGAGGTAAAGGCACCCTAAATTACTCTTCAAAACTACTTTTTCCTTCATCGTTCTCAATTGTTATATCAAAATATCTAAACTTGTCCGGACTTGGTAATAATATATGATACGTCCAACATCACATATCATTCTAATTGCCTTTGCAATAGCAAAATGCATTCAAGAATGTTGTTCGCGCTATTTTGCTGTCATAAAAAGGCAATTTCCCAATGATCTAGAATGTTTTTTGCATAAATTTAATATCATAAATGCAACAAATTCCCAATGAAAATGTGCCTCTCATGTGATTTAAATTCATAAAATATATTATTATCGATTGAATATTAATATCAAGTCCTTAAAATCAAAATTAATTATGATGCCCCACCTCTATGGTCACGCTAGCCAAGGACACTACGTTGTAATGCCATCGACTAGCACGAAGAATAAGGCTGTTGAGGAGCGACCATCTGTGTAATTGCTTTGTGCGAGTACCGATATGTCAGATAATATAACTTTACATTTCATTTCAAGAGGAAATCCGACATATCAAATACAAACTCAAAGCTACCATACAGTGGCTATGTGGACTTCAGAAACAAATATAGAAATAAACATAACACAAATCAGTCATAGATATTCATATCACAAAGGCGGAAACAGATATGTATATATCACATAGAAGTGTACATCAAAATAGTGGTCAACTAGATCCACTACATCACAAAAGAATAGATACAAGTGCTAGACAAAAGAATAATTATACATCAAGGAGTCTATAGCTCAAATGTATAATAACAAAACTACTATGCTAAAGTAGTTAGCCAAAAGTCAGGTGACGGACTCTGATAAGAAGTCAAGCAGAAGCACCTGAAATACCTCGGTCTGACCCGAGTATTATTTAAGAAGAAAATAATAAACGCATCAGTCTAGCTATAAATATCAGATAAAATGAGAAAGGATATGAGATATGACAAAAACGTATGATAACCAAAAATGTCATACTATGTCAAATATACATCAAATAACAACTAAAATCATACGATATCTCAAATCAACTCGAAGCACCAAAAAGAATCACATTCTTTTAATAATTCACCAAAACACAAATATTGACAAAACATATCAATGTTAATCCATGAAAATTGGTGAAACACAAATTCTAGAAATCACAACCAGAAATCCAGAAATCACAAAGGGGGAGGCCTATCACAAACGGGAGCATGTAAACTCACCAACACGTGTATCACAAATGGGTCACTATCCCATGGTTGCTAACCATAGAGTTGGTGCAACAACGTAGTACAATAACGGTACGCCCGATGAACCTGATACTCAAGTGATTCGGAACAACGACGTAGTACAATAACGGTACACCCGATGAACCTGATAAACTGAGACAATGACGTAGTACAATAACGGTACACCCGATGAACCAAAAAGCCGGGACATCGATGTAGTACAATAACGGTACATCCAATGAACCAAACACCATAAAAGAACATGGGTCGCTAGCCCACAAAGGAATGAGACGAAGCTCAATAAAACGAGGTACAGTCCTCTACGTGGACAAAGAGACATCGCACATTGCTAGTCTAAACCACAAAATGGTCATCATCGATCAATAAAAAGTGTGAATTACACTAAGCTAGTAAATAGATGAGTTTAGCTTCATGTCCCATAACCACTGGCTTAACTTAAATATTTAGAACAAATTGTAGATTTCCACCCGAAAATTGTCACAAGAGTTTCAATCGAACAAGTCAAAGAATTAACCGAAAATTGTCACAAGAGTGTGGATCGAGTTGGGCGGTAGTTGCGGCTATGCGTTACCAATAGTCCGAAAGTGTAATTGGTATATCTACCCTGGCATTGCCTAGTTGTGCCGTGTCACCTACCCTAGCGCGCCTTCTATGAGTTTGTTTTGTACTATACTTATGGAGTGCCCTCTGACGACATCCAGTACAGGCGGGATTACGGTACCGTATAGACTATGGGAATATATAATATGTGTTAAGAGGGAAATGGGTAACGCCTTAACGCTATTTTAATCATTTACTTTACTTTAGACATTATTATAATAGTGTATATTACTACATAGTAGATAGTTTAACGGATCCTTAAAGGATTGGCAATCCCAAGCAATCCTTTAAGTTACTGATGGATTTCCTTTGTAGTTCACTTGAGTTGATTTACATTTTATAAGTATGTATGTCCTGACTCGAGTGTTTTGTGTTTTGCTATACACTCGGGTCAGCCTGAGTTTCACAGCTTTGAATTCATCTTTTTGGAGCTAGAGATCCGTCGAAGATTTAGCTGTCTACCGGATATTTCCATCCCACTTATTTCCACTCAGCTTTTGTTTTTGTAGTAGAGAACTTATGTATCTAAACTTTCAGTTGTATTTGTGTTCAGACTTGGGTATTATGTATTAGTTCGTGACTATGTATCTAGGAGCTTCATGAACTCCTATGCTTATTTTATTCCGCTGCGAGTTATTCTGATATTCTGTGTCTGTGATTCTGTGATTGATTTTATTTGCCCCAAATTTTATTAACAATCTGTTGTTTTGAATTATTCAAGTTTTACATGTGTGGTTTTATTTTTGATTTGAATGGTCCAAAATGGTGGGATGTTACAGTTGGTATCAGAGCCCGGGTTTTAGGTAAACCTTAGCCTATGGGGTAAAAACTCATTAGAGATAGGGTAGAAATACCCTAGAATGAGTAAAATCAATCTTAGAATCATTCTTTGCGGGAGAACGTATTTTCAAGTATAAAATGGTTTTCAAATGGTTTTCAAATGGTTTTTCAAGGATTATTTTGGATATAAAATTTTCTTATTTCAAAATCAAATTCCTTTTCTTAGAATTTCCCTTCTTTTCGAATCCACCTTGTTTAATAAAATTCATTGATTAGGATTTCCATTCTAGTTGAATCTTGTCTTTTGTCTTTCTCCTCTATCTTGGTCCTAAAAAAAATTCATTCTTGAATTTCCAGGATGAATCGTAGGAATGCCAGAGGTCAGGGTCGTGGTGTTGCCCCAGTTCCAGCACCAGTTGCACCCATTAGGTTTACCATTCTCCGTAAGGAGTTCACTCAGCTAGGTGGTACTAAGTTTACGGGATCAGAGACCATCATTGAGGCTCAGCAGTGGCTGAGAAGTTTGGAAAGGATTTTCGCTAGTTTGGAGATCACCAACGCTCAGAAGCGTCAGTTAGCAGCTTGGCAGTTACAGGAGACAGCCCTGGATTGATGGGAGTCAGTTACAGCAAACACTATTGAGGCAGATATTTCTTGGGAACAGTTTCGGGAGGCTTTTGTGGCAAAGTGGATGCCAAAAGCTGGGAAGTCTCAGCCATACAGGGAGTTTATGGATCTTAAGCAAGGGGATATGTCATTTTCTGAGTATGAGCGGAAGTTCAACAAACTTTCCAAGTTTGGTCCTAACTTGATTGATACCCCTCTTAAGAAGAATGAGAAGTTTATAGCTGGAGCTCGCCCAGAGTTTTATGATCGTCTGATTTCTCATGTGCACAGCCCTTTTACTGGATTGATGGATATGGCCATTAGATATGAGACCCCCACTTCTAAGGAAGCATCTGTTGCTCGTGCATCTTCATCTCAGCCTTCTTTTGGCAACTCTAAGAAGAGGAAGTCTAATTTCCATCGACAGAAGCAGAATTGGCTTAAGAATCCAGGTTTAGGATCTTCTTCTTCCCGAAGGCAGCCTATTGATCTTTCTTCCATCACTTGCTTCAAGTGCGATCAGAAGGGTCACTATGCCAACAGTTGTCCAGCACTTGCTAGTGCCGCCATTCCTCCACCTCAGAATACCAGGAACAACCGCTACCATGTCTGTTTGCAACCTGGAAATTTCAAGAATGATTGTCCCTTGTTTCAGATGGGCAAGACATCTGGAGTCTTTGCCGTGACTTCTTCCACTCATGCTCTGCCTACTCCACCTTCTCCTAGTGATACCCAAGGTACTCTCCAGGGCACCTTTACTTTGTTTAATTTTCCTGTTCGTGTTTTATTTGATACTGGAGCTTCCCATAGCTTCATTTCTGTGGATCTTTGTGACAAGTTTGAGCATCCTTTCACCTGAGTATGCAATTGTACCTTTGTGTGTTTCTAATCCTATTGGCGGTCCCGCAAACCTTAGTAGGATTTGTAAAATGGTGAAACTCTTCTTTTCTGACCATCGCTTTTCTGGTGATTTCTATGTTCTTGGTTTCGATGCTTTTGACATATTATTTGGAGGAGATTGGCTGAAGATGCATGAAGTTGTTATCTCTTGTAAAACCCGGACTATTTCTCTTGTTGATGATTTTGGAAACCCTTTAGTGATTCAGTGTCATATGCCTCAGGAGTATGCAGGCAGTTTTATCTATTCTCTTGATTCATCCCCTAGTGATCTTGATTCTACTCCTATAGTCAAACTCTACCCCAATGTGTTTGGTGAAGTCACTTCTTTACCTCCTAAACGGGAAATCGAATTTCGTATTGATCTTATTCCTGGAGCTCGACCTGTAGTTCTTCCTCCCAGAAGGATGGCACCCCGCGAGAAGGTTGAGTTTAGGAAGCAAATTGAAGACTTGTTCTCTAAAGGTTTGATCAGACCTAGTCATTCCGAATGGGGAGCGGCGGTGGTTTTTGTCACTAAGTCTGATGATTCTTTGAGGATGTGTGTTGATTATAGGGAGCCGAACAAGATCACTATGAAAACAGATATCCAATGCCTCATATTAATGATAGTTCGATCAGCTTTATGGAGCTACTATATTCTCTCAACTCGATCTTGCCACCGGTTTCCACCAGCTCGGAATTGCCGAGGAAAGTATTCCCAATACTTCTTTCCATTCTGAGGATGGTTTTATTTGAATGGTTAGTTATGCCTTTTGGTTTGACTAATGCCCCAGCTTTCTTTGTTGACCTTATGAATCGTGTCTTTCGTGATGTTCTTAATAAGTTTGTTCTAGTCTTCATCGACGATATTCTTGTTTTCTCTAAGTCAGAGGAGGAGCATGAATCTCATTTGAACATTGTTCTAGGAACTCTCAGGAGTCATCAGTTGAAGGCTAAATTCTCGAAATGCCATTTCTGGAAAGATGAAGTCTGATTTCTTGGACATATTGTTTCTGGTAATGAAGTTTCTATTGATCCCGTTAAGATCGCTACGAACAATGTAAGTCTATCATATTGAATTTTCGAGTCCTAATTCGATCGTATGGAGAAGATAGCTTTTTGGACCCAATTATCATATTGAATTTTCGATATAAATTTCAACGCGTTTATATACCGTACGACTAAATGATAACTCTAAATGCTATGAAATTTGAAATCCAATTAAAATACACTATTATGGATCAAATGGAACTGGTTTCGTCGAACTCCAAGACGGTGGCTCGGAAGGCTATTTTTACTCGTCAATTTAAAAAAATTATTTTTAAAATCGAACAAAATCACTTTTAAATTCAATTTAAAAGTTTGATTGTCTTCATTCTTATAAATAAAAATTAAATAAGCTTTGAAATTATTTTTATCTAGCCTAAAACTCAATATTCCATATTTAAACCAATTTTTAAATTATTAAATTAAACAATAAAATTATCCCAAAATCATTATATTTGAAATTCAAGTTAAAAATTAACCTTTAAATATTTAAAATCAATTAAATATTCCAATTTCAAATAACCAAAATTATGGGTCATTACATTTAAAGTTAGCGATTTTTTTCCAAATCTTTTATCAATGTTTTCAATAGGATAATTAAGTGTTTGAATAATGATTGGCGGTTTTCTAGCTTTTTTAAGAGAGTTTAAATAAATGTTTAAAAGAAAAGCTATTATAAATAAATTGGTTTAATCTTGGCTCTACAAGCCGACGAGTAGATTGGATTTTTCTATTCGTGAGATCCAGATGTGAGGTGCTTAAACTAAGGAGATGTCAGGAGCAACCAGTGCCCTGGCTCACCTGGCTTCTTCTCTGGGCGAGGTATAGATAAGGTCAAAATGTCGAAAGCGAGTTAAGTATAAAAAGATTTAAATTTTCCATATTTAAATTAAATACAACTTTGATTGTACTTAGATGATCTTTTTACACTTGGTGTTAAAGCCCGAAGAGGGAACTCGTATTATCCGTTGAATATAAAAGGTGATTTCACCGTGGTTCCGCCCATAGTATTTGTTGAATATGGGAGTTGATATTGAGTAGAATTAGATGATTTCTATAGATTCTGCTCTCTTAATATTTACTGATTTTGGATTAACATCCGAGAAACATGGTTTCAACCAAATCAAAATTATGAGTTTGAATTTAGAAATCTCGGTCAAGATTTAAATAATATAATTTAGAATCAGTTTAATTCCTATACTTAAAATTTGTTGGTTTGGATTTATAGCAAACGATGTCTTGAATAACATTGTTTTTGATCCATTGTAAAAGTTATGATTAGGAAACCTTTGTTACGATTTAAATAAATGATTTGGAAATATTTTCTTAAGAAGAGATGAAATGATTTAGAATTTAAAAAGGGTTTTCTATAATCAAAGGATTTGATAAGAGAGGTTTAATAATTCCTACATATCGGAAAGAATGTTTTAGAAATATATATCTCTCCAAAAGAGATTTTGATAAAAAGAATGATTCCCCACTCACAGGACCTTTTTTTTATCGGTGATTGATTCGAAGGAACCGGGGTCGGATCTAGGTAATGTCTATCCGGAAACCACTTCGAACCAATGTATGTGTTCAAAAAATGAAGACATGTTAAAGAAAATGAAGAAAGAAGACTGAGGATTTTCGGGGTGAAAGGAGTACTTGTTGATCATTCTGGTTAGCTCTCAAATACTAAAGTAGTAGTGGTCCCTTCAGTTCTGAAACTCTTTGGGTTGCAAGGACTTTTCGCTACTAATCCTATGGATAGTTCCCGACATAATGTGGTAGGAGAGTGCCTTTGGTTTTGTTCAATCCTAGAACGAACTTGTATGGATGGATGCTGACAGTGCATTCTTGAGATTCCATCGTTGACTTTTATAACCACACATCTATTTGATGGCGGAGAAGGAAACTTCTCTTAACTTAACACCCTTCTCTGAGACAAATGAGCTTGGAGGTTGTATGTTTATGGAAGTCAATAGTGATCGATGGGATGGCAATGTGGCATTCAAAGTGAAATGGGCAAAGTAAAAGGTAATCGTTACCTCAAACCTCACACCCAAAAATGGTCAAATCCAGAGTAGATGCATTAAGGCTATGTGGTTCGCAACAATTAGAATATGATCATCTCTTTCTAGATAAATTATTGTGGATGTATGCTGTGATGGACCTCGGATAGGTTGGTAACGGTCGGGTAATGACATATTAGGTACTATCTAGAGGTAGGTCGGTCTTGTGTAGGTAGAGGACCATTAGTTGGACCTTGGCACATTTTCTTAGAGATGTAATGCAGGAACCGGAAGGTAGTCCCTTTACTTGGTCATTTCTATGGAAACTCATTCTCCAATAAGAGCCTTTACAACTTTAGATGTAGAAAGCCTTGTGTTACAAGGTGGTATGCTACAATTTAATAATGTAATAATTTCGGCAAAGATTAATAAGTTTGTTTGCAAATGTTTTTTTAAAGATATGTCATTAAAAATAATATCGAGTGATTTTACATAATAATGATTTGGTTATCATAAGATAAAAATCTATTCCGTGTTTATTTTAATGAAAGAAAAAACCCCTTCATTAGAAAAGCAAGAATCTCTTACAAAAAGAGAAAATAAAGAATCAATGCATCGATTTCAATCCAATCTTTCTTTTCTTAAGAGCTTCATGCCTTCCTAATGAAGGATTTTTTCTTCCATTAAAAAATGATATTTTTCCCATTTCCTAAAAGAAAATTTTACTTATTTTACATTTAGTTTTGGCATAACAAAGCTTGAACTGCCTTTTCGCACTTGGCCGACCCCGAATCAATGGGGTATGGTAGATTAATAGTTGGTAACAATTTTTCTACGATGCCGAAAAATCACAAGATGGTATTAAGTGATCATTGTTGTCCATTGGATTCCAAAAGAATACCTTTGTTAGGATTGAATAATTGCTGCAATTCTTCCTGAATAGACTTGATTATCCCGTCAAGACTTTCTTAGAAAGCCTTACCTGAACTCTCCCGATTAAATATGATAAAGCCTAAAAAACAACTAACAATTATCATTTCGTCATTATAGATTGAGATCTTCTTCAGAGATTTTTCTTTATTACAAAGTGGTCTACGAAAAATTCTACGGAACGTCATTGCCTGTCGGATTATTTGTCACAAAAATTATGTTATAAAAAATTGATTAACCAATTGTGTATTCGGGAGTCAAAAACTAGAAATATCTACAAGATCGGATCATAATTTGTATTGATTAAACATAATGTTGGAATTCCCAAAATGGCACCAAAATTTTTTGGTAATGAAGGAGTTAGAATCTTGCTTTTCTTATTATTATTACATTACAAAAACAAAAAATTAGTAAAAGATACATTTTTCAAGAAAATACTTTATTTTACTTTGAATCATAATAAAACCACATAACAACTCACGATTGAATAATATAATTTCTCGATTGATCTCACAGACGAAGCGAAGTTTCGAAAGCATTAAATAAATTTACGAACGAGCATTTCTAAATGGACATTCCTTATGATTTTGGTATTTGGTAAAAAAAAGAGAAGAATCAAAAACATAACTGACTTTTTTTATCGCTACTGTAATTTTGAAAATGAATACACAAATGTCCTTCAAAAGGAAAGTAAATACATTCGAACATATAAAATGCAATGAATCCTATTATAAATAAAGTGCTTATTGGAAAATTTGGATTTATATATCCTTCGATTCTCCAAGAGAATTCTTATTTATTGGCAAAAAGGCGAAGAAATAGGGTTATCATCCCATTACAATATAATCCAGAAGGAGAGAAAAACAAAGCAGAAATCCGTATCTCTTTAGAGAATCTCCTAATTATTCCAACGCAACTAGAAATTCTTTAACAAAAAAGAATTCCGTTCACGAATCAGTTGGCATTGTTCACAAATTTTACTAACAAAAGCCCTTATTTTCATATTTCCAACTAATTATTTTAACTTTTAATTTAATCATTGGACGAAAGTAAGTCCCAAGATTTTAATTATATGGTCGTGATCTATCGTTGCGTGTGAATATCTCCACTATAGAAAGAAAGAAAAAGATCAATTTAACTAGTCGCTAATAAAAAAGGCTTTCCATATATGCATCGTTCAAAACAAGGATTTTTAGCAGCCATAGCAAGAAAAGAAGTAATAAAAGTGAAAGGAATCCTGAAAGGATAAAGTCAAATATAAAGGGCAAAGAAGGCCTTTTAACATTAACCTTGCTTAACCCTCAGCATATAATAAATCTATTGATCGATTGTGGTTGTGTTTAAAAACCTTTACGCCTATTTGTTCTTTTTTTTATTTCGTAATTTCTTTCCTATTTTTTATACTCCTTCATTCTTGTTTACGCTACTTTCAACTATGATTTTGATATAAATAAATAAATAAATATTTATGGTTTCAATGCTAAATTGTTATGCATTAAATTCAAACAAAAAATTAGATCAAAAACGAATATTTTTGAGTGGTGTGGATATCATTTGAAAACGATCGGTTTAGAAGAATCGTTTCTTCGGACAGAAGAAGATTCTATAAACACTTATTCCAAATCACGCTCTTGGATATAGTGTTACCTTTAGTTTTGATTTTTCTATAAGAATAAAACTTTTTTCATTTTGTTTTTGACAAATGCAATTAGTGTACGGGTAGAAATAAAGATATTTCATCGAATTCTAAATGACAATTTCGAACTCTATAAACTTCGGGGCTTAGACACGAATGCAGTCACTAATTAGAAGAAATGTAGAAAAAGCGTTGGAAGAAATAATAAAAATAATAATTTTTTTACTTTATTTGTCTATGACATAGGCATTACCCTTTCTTTTCTATAGGATACATTAATTATATCGTACTTATGTGGCAGTGAATTCTTAGGCTAAGATGGATTTGAACCAACGTAGACGGTCGTCAACAAATTTACAGTCTTCTCATTAACCGCTCACCAATTATTATACTAATAAACAACGAATGAGAGGTATTTTTATTCCACCGGTACTTAGCCTATAGGAAGAACGTCTAGAGAAGAAATGACATTACCTATATTGGTATAGACAGATGGAAAGAACAACATTCTTTAGTAAGAATTCTGATCTATAACGAATATTCAAAATATCAACTTCATTACAATTGATTGGTTACAAAAAGGAAGCACCTCAAACCAATATGCTACAGAGATAAATAATAACTCAAGCTAAATATAGATCAAAATGAGAATATTATTTTAAAAAAACATGTAAGTCTAAATTCAAATTAGTTATTTAGATCATAATTAACTAAATAGATATATTTTCAAGGGGGATTTTGACATCTGTTGTAATCACTTCAAGTAAACACACAGCAAATCAATAATAGATAATTAAAAGCCATTTATGTTTTCTCTAGTCTTAGGAAATCATTAAAGATAAAATCACTAAAGATAACTAAACCCAAACCAAACAAATTTCTATGGTACATACATCTGTCTAAATTTAAATTTAAATAATCAAATAAAATATTCGATTCAGATGGCTTCCTATGAGCCTAGAAAATAAGTAAAGATAAAATACGAAAATTTAGTCTACGAACATAATAAAAAATGGCTAAAATAAAGTCATACATTAAGAAATGTAAACAAGTAAGTGCTTAATGGATCACAACATGGTGGCGGCACATTCCAAAGCTTTGATGATGCCACTTATTTAAGGATACCTAAGGAAGAGAATGGTATCTTCAAGGAAAAGGAATGCGGAATTGGAAATCTAGTTACAAAGTATTTTTACAGCTCGTAAAAGAAGCTGAATTTGATGGTTTCATGTGATTTAAATTGCGCAGTGTATAGGTCATTTTCTGTTAATTCCAAAAAAAGTGAGAATAAGTTGGAGCTTATTCAAGATATGGAAGTAGAGACAAATATGAGAAAACATATAAGAGGAAACATAAAACCCTTGACTCTTCGTATGTTGCCACTACACGGTTTTAATTACTTGTAAAATTATACCTTAAGATTCAAAAAACTTAGGACCTAGAATGAGAATTAACATGGTAAAGGTTTAATGATGGCTCATTAACAAATTTCTTATAAATTAAAATATATATATGTACACAGTAACAACCAATATAACTAACAAAACTTGCCACATATTAACAATGGTGGAATAACATCACAAGAGGGTAATAACATATCGATCTATATACAAAATAAATTTAACTAACCCTATATATCTACCACTATCAACCCAAATATCGATCCAATTCGAATGCTCAATGTATCAACATAAGATTTACTAACCTAATTGCTTGGTGCGCACAACCACAAATAACATATATGCACCAATATCGATAATAGGTACAAGACTTACTGATAACTAAAATATTAGTTACAAATCCAGCAAGTAAAATGTGCAATAACTAGAGTGTCAACTAAAAATTAACAAATAACATATGCGTACAAACTACTTTGTTAATGGCACATCTAACAAATGACTGTGAAGGTGCAACAACTATTATGTTAACTACATAAATTTTATACTCTTCAGTCAAATGAAAAAAAAACATTAAATTCTACCAACCATTTCACAATATACAAATAATATCATAACATGTCTTGTAAATTTCTATAATCCAGGCATCCAACAAGAAAATAACATACGAATCATATCAACAATGCAGTAAGTAATTTTCAATCTTATACATGCATTTTGTCTGCATCACCACCAACATTATATACAATAAACGATGTAAAACAGATGTGCATGGATATATATGCATTAAAAAAAGATCTCTCTTAAGATCCCAAAAAAGTAGTTCCAATATAAATTTTCGAATTCAACACAACCAACACAAACTTATCAACTCTCCCAAAGAATTCAACATAATAAACACACCTCAAGCAAACCCCGTATACACAAATTATAAGCATTACTCCAATGATGTATTTGTAAATAAATGTAGAACGCTTATATTAAAAGACGAAGACAGCTATCAAAGTAGTAAAAGATTGAGAAAAAAGACAATGAGAGTTTTGAAAAGAGGGCTTATGTTTCTTCACCTATGCTATCTATTAAAATAGACAACAGAAAAACTCTTATTGCTTTTCATATCGTAAATCGAACCCTTATAATATATTAAAAAAATCACAAATAAAATGGTCATTAAAAAATTAGTAATCCAATTCATAAATTCAAATCCAAAAATAGAAAACAAGACGCAACTATCGAGGTTCAAGTTACCTACATAATTTAAAAATGTAAACCATAATGAAGTCGAAAATAAATGCATAATTGATAATATTTTGAACAAGTGGCCTGTTAACAAAATTTACATGCATCAAATATTCCCTTTTAAAAATATAACCCAAGTTATTTTGGCAAAAACATACCAATTTCAAAGATTTACAAAAGTCGTATTATAATAATGCAATAAACAAAACAATAGCAACATGTCTACACCGTAAATAATGCAACATTGCATTGTATAAATTTCTTCAAAACATAAGCCGGTTTTACAATAATGACAAAAATCGAACAAATTTCTATGGTTACTACATCCGATTCTCACTCTAACATGAAATTAGCATATAAAACATTTATATTCGACTCAAACGGCTTCCTATGAGCCTAAAAAAATACAAAGAGATAAAATAGGAAAATTTTAATCTACAAACTTAATAAAAGACAGCAAAAATAAAGTGATCCATTAAGAAATCTAAATTGATAAATGCTTAAAGGATCACAGCATGGTGAAGTCGCATTCCAAAGCTTCTGTGATGCCACTTTAAGGGTGTCTAAGGAGGAGAGGAGTATTTTCAAGGCTAAGGAGCGAGGAATTGGAAATCTGATTACAAAAGTTATGTTTAGAGTTCGCGATAGAAGATGAATTAGATGGTTTCATGTGATTCAAATCGATAATTATATTGGTTTTTTCCTGCTAATTTAAAGAAATGTAAGGATAAGTTGGAGGTTATTGAAGATAAGAAAGTAAAGGCAAATGTGAGAAGACATAAAAGATGGAACATAAAACCCTTCTTCATGTACTACCACTAAATGCATACTAATGAATATATGTGATAACAACTATGCTAGTTACGAATCAAACAAATAACATGTGCAATTACTACAGTGTCAACTAAAAATTAACAAATAACACGTGTACAAACTACATTGGTAACCGCATCTAACAAGTGCTTCGTGTAAGACGTAGCAGCTACTATGTTAACTACGTAACTTTATATAACACAATCAAACAAAATGGAGATGAACAATAAATACTACCAATTGTTTCTAAATGCACAAATAATATCATAAAATGTTTTCTAAATTTCTATAATCCGAGCTCTAATAAGAAAATAACATATGAATCATATCAAAAATGCAAAAAGTAACTACCAACATTGTAAACTATAAACCATCATAAAAGAGATGTGCGTGTGTGGATGTATATACATATGCATTAAAAAAATGATATCACTTAAGCTCCAAAACAGTAGTTCAACTATAAACCTTCAAATTCAATAAAACCAACACAAAACCTATAAACTCTCCCAAAGAATCCAACGAAAAAACACACCTCAACCAAACTACTTTTGTACAAGTTATAAGCATTACAAATTTCAAAGATTTATTCGTAAATAAATATAAAACGATCAACAAGACAAAAATATCTATCAAAGTAAATTTCTTCAAAACACAAGTTGACTTTACAAAAAGAAAAAAAAGTGGGTGCACTTTAAAATTTCCAAGAATAAAAAGCACCGATTTTAGATATCGATAAGCAAGAAAGGTTCTGGACTACTTTTGGGGAAAAAATATAATATTAAGATAATTTTCACCTTATAAAAATGTCCTAATTTTATATTTACTAATAAATAAATCCCTAAATCTTATAACATCTATAACTTTTGCATACGAAATTTGGTTGAGTTGCAATTCACACCATGAAAATCGTTTGAAAATTTACTACGTTGGATTTCATTTCAACAGTATTTAGAAACTCCAAGTGAAAATGCTTCTTTTGACAATGCTCTTTTTGAGCTCATAGTATGTTCCAATATGGAAGCGCCAGTTCCATTACATATCACTATGTCGGTATTTATATCCTAGTAATTGTTCACACCAAATATTTGTTTTTATAAACAAATAATAATAATTTCTAATAGCCGTACAATTAATATTGGTAAATAAAAGAATGAAACCATATTGGTATAATTAGCAATTTTAACTATAATTAGCAAGGATTGAAGAAAGAAGACGAAAGCGAACATTATCATACCATGCATTCCTAAACAATAGCAAAATTACTGTAGGTATATGAACGTCCTTTGGACGGGATGCAAAATATTATTGAACATTTGCTTTAAGAGGCTTCAAACAAAACTGGTGACATTCATCGCAACTTAAAACCAAATTCTTAATGCAATGCCCCATACAGCATATTTAGGCACGAACACATTGTGAAATACTTGAGCTTTATCTTGCTTTTCTATAGCGCAAAAACTAACGTTTATAATACAGTAGTGTTATTCAACAAAAGATGAAAGGCGTACGTTGTCATGATTTTTTATATGATTTTTTCCCAAAAAATAAAAATGCACTATATAATGAATAGTACCAATATTTGCAACTAGACTTTTTGATTGAGCTTAGTTGCATACACGGTGCTTGCTATTATGCAACACAAACAATCTTTAGTAAATGGCCACGTATGGTCATCCAGATTCATTTACTAATAACATGATTATTTAAAAAGCGTGATAGTCATAACAAAGTAAAAGCATGAAAAAACATAGCCCAACAACACATACGATTCATCTTGAAACAGAAAAATGAAAATCAGGTACAGAATTTCGTAGCCCCTTTCGTTTGCTCCTTTCGTTTAAAAATAGAACGTAAGACTTTGATTTATGGGTAAGTTTGGCTTACATCCTAAATAGGTTTCAAAATAGAGAAAACATCCTCCCCAAACAAAACATACATTTCCGGTCCCTATATTCAAATTTACGCACACAAAAAGACCCAAATACCCTTTATGTTTTTAACATTTCAAATGCTTATAACTTTATGTACAAAAACCGGATCAACATGCCGTTTTCAACAAAAAATCACAAATTTAATGATCTTTAAAATGAGATCCATTGTTGATACCAAAAATTCATATTTGTAATAAAGGTGCAATTGTTTCAAATATTTTCAGACAATTCAGCAAATTTGAACCTTTTCGATTTTTTTTTTCAAATTTACAAAATTTGCAAATAGTTGCAGACATTTCTGCAACTATATCTGCAACTATTGCATATAGTTGCACAAATGCAACAACTATATGGTATAGTTGCAAAAATGTCTGCAACTATTGCATATAGTTGTAGAAATTTCTGCAACAATTGTGTATAATTGCAGTTTTTCATTGAAATCGATAAAGTTGAGCTCGTCATTGAAGAAGAAGATGAAATCAAAAAAAAAATCGCTAATGAAAAAAAAAGATGAATCAAGAAAGATAAACTCGTTATTAAAATCAATCGTGCAAAAAGCGGAGGGGTACCGAAATAAAAAATAGGGACCTGCAAATTATGTTTTCTTGCGTAAGAAGTTTTAGTGAATCAAGTTTGCTTTTAGGGATGCGTGTCTAATATTCACTTAATTTAATCGATAATAAAATAAAAAAGGAAATAATAAAATACAATCCAAGAAATGAATGAACAGGAAAATATCACAAGCAGGCGAAGGAAAAAGCTCTTAGGCGACCACACCAAATGTTTTGATAAACTAGCCTTCATTTTTTTTCCATCATCAACTGCTTACTTTTTATACAATTTCGATCAATCTAAAATGATAGCAAAAAAATTAAAAGCCTACATGAATGAAAAAGGATCAAAACCATTGGTTTGATTCCTCCGAAGAGGAATTAAATTGCACGATTTATAATCAGCGTCGATCATTTGGGGAAAGGATTATCATCTCAATAATTTTGATTCAAAGCATTCATAATTCCAAAAAACAAAAAAATGTAAAAAGGAGTAATAAATAAGAATATTCTTACACTTAATTTGAATGCATTTGCAAACAAAGAAGCCGATCTGAGTATTTATAATGGATAAACAAAACCCTAGATCTCCGTGGATAAAATAAAGGAAATTTTATCAATATAAGCTTGTTTTAGAAAGTAATAACAAATTTAGCCTAGTATTAAAAATAATTAACCACTTTTTTTTTCTTTGGTCTATTTAGTTGACGATTTTTCAAAAGTTCCCAACAGGCGATTTTCGAAAAATCGCCCAAAGAAAATAACATATTTCCTAGTTGGCGACTTTTAGAAAATCGCCAACGTAGGTTAGCTTTTTTCTTTAGATAATTTTTGGAAAATCACCAGCTAAATAGACCAGAAAAAAAAAGTGATCTATTTCTGTAATTATTTTTAAAACTGTACTCAATTTGTTATTATATTTAACATTAACATGTCAAAAGATGGGTAACTTGGGTTACTTCCTGCTTGCATATTTTTCTCTCTCTACTTAGTAGTTGTCTTTCTTTAGTAGCTCTTTGTATTTCTGCTTGCAAAGTTCTTTCGGTTCAGAGATTTATTAGCTTTTGTAAACAATGCCAGTAATTGATAGTGTCACAAATTTATACAATGTAATTTAAAAGGGATCGTGTGTATTCTTCTACCAGAGCCTGATAAATTGCAAGAAATAAAGCTTATGCATGAAGAATTTGTGCAATGAAGACTAGAATTTGCATGATAAGCAAATAAGTCTAATAGTTTCAATGACTGCATTAGTTTCTTAAATTTTAGCGGCAGGCTGGCAACACACTTGCAAAAGTACATGTTGGGTGGAGTACAATTTATTGCAAAGTCAATGCTTCACATTCACATTCTATTTGCCTATTAATATAAGATTCAAGCTGCACAGATCATTTCTAATAGGAATTGGTTTTGAGCAGAGCACTAGATTCTATTATGTTCGGTATTCCTACAAAAACATTATACACTGCCCTTTAAAAAAAGGAACATTGTTCTAATTCAATTAACCAAACAACAAACACTGTTTCTAATATAAAAACTAAAGGATATAAGATTGAAATCACAGCTAAATATCAAAAAGAGCACCTCTAATTACAAACATTCTGAACTATTTCATAAGCAGATCTTCCCCTCCACATCAATCACGAGTTTCTTTTTAGGAACTTTTTATTCCTACCGTATATTGTCGTAACTCCATTAATGCTAGGTTTTGAAAAAGACTCTTTCTAGCTTCACTTCTTTAACATTGCAAGTTCGCTCCAAATCTTCCTTAGTTCCTTAACCTTGTCGTCAAATTGTTTTTTACTGTGCCCAGGACTAGAGTTTTGCACTTTGAGCTCAAACGTCTTTGTCTAAAAATTCTCTCTCGTTATAATAGATCTTTTTTTCTTTGGTTATATAGAACACTTTCTTTCAAAGTAGTCAGATTCCGAACTAGCCATGGTATATTTTGAAAGCATGCATTCACGGTGGATTAGGTTAATTTTGACATCTTTATGTCAAAATGTAGCATGTCTAGTATAAGCTTACCTTGAATTGACAAGAGCATTAGATTAGATTAGACTTGCTTATGAGGTAAAGCTCTCAAAAATTAACTTCTATCTCAAGAAATTACCGACTATAAACGTAAATGCATGCTTCTAAAAGACGTCTTTGCTAAGTTGGAATCCGATAATGATGCTTTAAAAGAAAATGCGTTAAATAACAAATAAATGATACTTATTTTAGACAAGAAGATGAAGATCCATGATAGCGACTGAGAATTTTCAAAATAGATGCTTGAGCTCAATGCCAAACTATAATTAGGAGCATAATAAAAGATAATTTGATGAGGAGATTAAAGATCTGAGGTTGAAATGTGAAGATTTGATGCGAAATTGAAATGCTAAAGAAGTGAAGCTAAAAAAAAAGCATACCTATAATGCTTGTAATTTCAGGTACGCTTTTAAATATTTAGCCGTGACTTTCAAGAACATCCTGCAGTGTTTACAGAAAAGTTTGTTGTTCAGTTAATTGAAATATTCTTCTATTAAAGCACATAAGTAGACAGCAGAACTGAAGTAAACGTTATATCCTTTTCAATATCTCAAAATTAACATTTGTGATGGAATATAATGTTATCCAACAACGGACAAACGGTTGTATCATGCTTTGCTATATGATTTGTTGCAAAATAACAAAAAATACCATATATATAATAAACAATATACTACTACCTGCCATTATTTGCAATTAGACTTTTCAACTGAGCTTAATTGCATACACGTACTTGCTATTATGTAGCACTAGCGATCCTTACTAAATGGCCACGTATAGTACATCTAGAATCATTAACAAATAACATAATTACTTAAAAAATTTAAAAGTCATAACAAACTAAAAGCACTAAAAAATATAGCCCAAGAATACATACGATTCATCTTGAAACAGATGAAAATGAAAATCAGGTACCGAATATCGCAGCTTTGTAGGCAACAGAGCAGAAGAGTTTACCAATTGACACTTATGGCTACTCTGGGAAAGTTGACCTTTGACCGCAAATCAAATATCAATCCAAAAAAAAGGCTAGGACGTTAATTTAATCGAAAATAAAATAAATTAAGAAGAATAAAATTAAATCCATACATCAAGCCGAGGAAGGCAAAAGCTCTTAGGCGGCCACACCAAATGTTTTGATAAACAAGCCTTCCTGTTTTCATCATCAACTGCTTACTTTTCATACGATTCCAATAAATCAGAAAATGATAGCATAGAGATGAAAAATCAAAATGAATGAAAAAGAATCAGAACCATTGGCTTGATTCCTCCGAAGAGGAATTAATTTGCGCGAATTATAATCAGTGTCGATCATTTGGGGAAAGGATCATCATCTCAATAATTTTGATTCAAAGTATTCTTAATTCAAGAAAACAAAAAAAATGTAAAACGAATGTAAAAAATAAGAATTCTTACACTTAATTTGAATGCGTTTGGAAAACAAGAAGCCGATCTGAGTATTTATAATGGATAAACAAAACCCTAGATCTCTGTGGATAAAATAAACGGATTATCTTATATTTTTGTGTCCAAATTTTTATTGATTATTCATATATTTAGGGCCAGATCTATTTTGAGTCCAGTTATGTACGGGCCAGATTTTTATTGATTATTTAATTTATTATACCGAATAAAGGTAATACTGTTTTAACTGATAATTAATTACTTTTCTTGTTCAATGCAAAACTGTGGATTAAGCGAGTACTCGGAATTCAAAAATTATTGATGCATGTATTCAAATCATGGAAAAGTATTTAAAAATTTAAAATCACTTACGACGTAGATGTAAGATATAAATGTAACGGTATTGGCATTCGAAAAATATCCATTTGATTATTATAAACAACGATTAGAACATGTCATTCACATTCATAGCACAATTAACTAAAAACAATTGATTTATTAACATTACTAGAAAATTGATAAAATAGCTACTTAGATTTACCAACGTCGCCTCGGTGCCATTTTTATATCGTCAGCACAGCGTCGGTAAGCCGTAGGTACGTCAACTTTTTTGACTATGAAAATTAAGTAAAGAAACACATTTTTGACTATGAAAGTCTATTTTTAGATTATGGCGAGGGAACCTTTGGTCAATTCAAATGAAGGAAGGAGCAAAATGGAAAGTTCACTGGAAAAGACCTGGAAATGCAATTGATACCACATTCACATTCTCTCTCATAGGCACGTCAACTTGTACTTTTAAATGCGGATTGTGCTATATCTATATCCGCATCCGAAATCATTTTCAGGTATTAGATATCCGCAGTCGCGGATACGGACCGATATCGAATAATTATCCTATCCGCTAACGACCAATAAATCAAGTAATATAAATGGAAAATTTTAGTTTAGCACAAACTTTTTTCAATTCCATTAATTATTAAAGTGTTAAAAATAAACAAATATGATGATAATAATTAGTTTTGAGTAGTTAATACGCATTTAGTGCATATGATATGAACTTTTAATTTAATAAAACAATAAATAAATATCTTTCATTATACTAAAATACACATAATTCAAACTATAATCTTAAGAAAAAGAAGATGGATAATTTTGGAATGCCGATCTCTTTGTATCCACATCTGCATCTGTTTTTTCGGATATCGGATATTTATCTACTTTTTGGATATGGATGGGGATGCGGACGGATTTGGATTTTTCGGATATCCATTGACAGCCCTACTTTCTAACTCGTCTGATGAAACTAAAAATTGAATTGGCTAGTGAGAAAGTAGAAGCACTAACAAGTGTTCTAGTGATACATTGTCCTCAAGCATTTGGTGTATAGTTTTGATGGCGACAAAAGCGATTGAAAAGTGTACGGAAAACCATTCCAAGTTTGAAGTTTGTATACTCTGGAGATAACAGACCATACAAACTATATTAGAAATTATTGTGAATGTATTGGTTAAGGTCAACATATTAGAAATTATTTAATACAACTACAATGGACACGCTTTCGAGATGGATAAAATAATTGTGAATGCACCTTTGATGATAATTCTTGTACCATCCAAGGCCGTTTGATTACAGCATCAAACTCCACAAAAATTATAAAGCAATAATCCAACTAATGGTTAGCAAATAAATAACTGCTCCAGGCAAATCATGTCATGTTGCACCCTGGTCAAACAAAAGAATTAACAATGACATTGCAGTCTTGATAAAGTTTAAACCACACATCAGTGTTAGCTATTTATTTATAGAATAATCACTTTCACCAATTATACAAACTGTATTTGTTTTAAAGAAAAAAGAAATTAAATAAGTGATAAATGATGGTTAGCTTGTTTGTTTTCAGATAAATGCTTTCATTGAGCTCTTTTATTCACTTAATTGAATAAACAAGATTTTAATGCTTATTGTAAATGATGATCACTTATTACACCACACTGATCACTTATTACACGACATTTATAATTTTGTTTTCAATTGGTGATTTTTTCCGTTTTGTTTTGATTTTAATTTTATAGTGTAATTTCCAATCAGTAGAAAACGAATATACCAAAAACTAGTGATGAAAAAAAAAGTCAATGTCAACCTATCATGCCGTTTGCACACGATTTGAAGTCAAAATATGATAATTTATAAATTGGATAATAAGGTGGAAATGAAAAATAAATAAAATAAAATATGTAATGTAGATGTGAAAAAATTATAAAGAAATAATTTCGCCAAGCTGAACAATCCCGATTTATCCGAGGTAAATGAAAACTTAAAACAAAATCTGCAATACGTACGCAGAAAACCAACATATTACAAAATTATGAAAAGTTGGACAAGATCATATGATATTTTTACAATAACTTATTTCAACATGTCGAACATATATATATTAATAATACTGAAAACAATAATTGATAATCCAAACACAAACAAACTTCATAATGAAATATTTTCTTCTCGGCCAAACTCTTATAAAACATATTTACGCCGTCAAATTTTCTATTTTCGATTTGTTTTGTAATACTTGCACACGTGAGCGTTTGTTGTTTTTTTTATATAAATATAAAACATAAAATAAGTTGATTAAGTATGTTTTTTGTAGCAGTTGCACTGAAAAATACTTAATTTAAACTTTGAAGGGTATATTATCGTAATTCATGTTCACAAAACAAATTTTTAATCAAAACGTAAACAAACAATATTTTAAGCATTCAGCCATCGGCAATTAGAATTCAGTATTCGAACATTTTAAACAAATGATATAAGTAACAGACTTGCACATATTAATCCACCGATTTGGAAAATACGGATAAGGGCAACCTGACTATATGATTCAGGCTTCCAGTAAGAACAATCTCCCCGAAACTAAAACTATTGGAAGCACGAGTGACATTGAATTCGATTACCAAATTCTGAGTTGAGTTTGGGAATATCAAAAAGGATGAAGGCTGTATATCAACTGCTATTCCATCTGGTTGTATGACTGCGCTTGCGTAATGTTCTGGTTTGTCCGCGACGTTTTTGACTACTCGAAGAATCATTTGTGACCGTATTAGAGAAGTGAGTGTGACTGAAGGTAGATTGAGATCTGCTGGAGATGGTAGGGCTGTCCGGCAATCGACTCCAGTTGTTTGTTTTACTTGGGATCGACTGAGGTTGGGTAGCGAGCACAAGAAGCTTATGTAGTCCTCAAAATCTGATGAAAAAGGGCAAATTCACAGTACATGTTATCATTGAATGAATGAATGTGCAATTCTAACATTCTGATATAATGTTGCATTATATGACGGGAATGTACAACATGGAAATAAAAGTAAAATAAGTATAATATTGAATGCAGGAATGTAGGACTAGACCCCAAATGAATATTATAAAATGCATGCATTGATTTGGATATTGTAATACATAAACAAATTGGAAAAATAAAATAGAAAACTTGTCCGGTATCACTATCCCAGTTGTTAGACGCTCCGGATTTGATCCATGAGTTCATACGCTCGAATCTGAATCCTAAGTAGCATGATTCAAATCACAGAACATATGTTGCCTTGTAGAACGTTATATACAATTTAAGATTTGTAGTACAATTATGTACTGCTATCTAAGTACCTAATTTCAAAATAATAATAATACTAGTAATAGTAATATACAAATTTTCCAACTAAAAATACTAGAATTCAAACTCTTGGCCTCCTTCGTATACCAAGATTACTTTAAAAACTTGCTGTCAAAGCAAACATAAATAAACTTAAAAAAAACAATTTGTGTAGAAAAGGTGCAACGAAAAGGCCGGAGGCAGTATGTGTATGAATATAGGAAATTCTATTAGGACATCAGATCTCAATCATTGGATTACCCCCGATTTCAACCTCAAATGTGAACATAACGAGATCCAACGGTCAAAATTTATTGTGTCACATTTTTTGTTTTACCGTGTCCAAATAAATAACCACCCCATATATACATAGTGCGTGTGAGCACGTGCTAAGTAAAATAATGGTTGTATAAATTGACGAAAGTTTGTGGATACAAATCATCTAATATAAAATTATAAATCAACAGTACTCCATTATCGAATTCCAAATTGTATAATCCAATCTATATTTACGATGCAGATAATCAAATTATGCAAATAACAATAAAAAGTTGTTCAGAAAATAAATTTAAATTTAATTATATGATCGCAATCAATAATCATCTTTGGAAATAGAATCTCCAAATTAGTAGCAAATAATCGATTAATTGCTTGTAACAGGTTTGATGCATTTATAATGGCTTATGCTGTTATTTTAGTCAAGCAAGGAACTTAGCTTGTGCTTTTAAGTTGTAAACCCTGGGGTATTCGGAGTATGTCGTTATTAAAATATTATTATGTGAAGATATTCTTGCTATCTTGTAACACCCAAGGGCAAGCTATACTCAGTAAAATCGAAAATCATGACAGCCCCTCTAACACACATTCAGATCATCATGCCATAAACAGAGCCAGCAGATTCAAGGGCTTCTTCGACCTCTTACCAACCCCACTAATACACGGGAGCTGACAATATTGTTACTATGATGTGGTAATATAATTTTAGACATAATCAGACAACGTGCATTCACTTTTAAGGCTTGAATATAGCAAGTCGGTGTTTAGCAAATCATACTGAATAAGAGCTAATGCAAAGCAGACGGCCTGTGTGATAACATATAGTTTACTACTAATAAGTTAACCAATCATCTACCATGCATTTGCATGAAAATTTCTTACCTGCAGGGAGAACAAGCCCAGGATCAACCGCACCTACAGCATTAACGAATCCAGCACCATGATCAAAAGGCGTAGAATTATACAAACTGTAAAGTCCATCCCCTTGAGCCATGATAGGCAGCCCTCTATTGTCAAATTTACTTGCAGTCACTGAAATTGCTGAAGCAATCATTGCCGGGGTCCACCATGGATGTTTCTGCTTCACCAAGGCAGCCACTCCAGCAATATGTGGAGTAGCCATGCTAGTTCCAGATAACAGCGCAAAATTTTTGCCAGAAAGAATTGGTTCCAGAGAGCTAACAGGACTCCAGGCGGACCATATTTGGTTGCCAGGAGCAAGAATGTCGGGCTTTAGAATGTCGACTAAAGTTCCATTGATGTCCATAATGTCTGGGCCTCTAGACGATGATCGCATGACTATAGGTGCAGTGTCATTGAATGATGCTATTCTGCCTTCTCCAATCGATGCTGATGCTGATTTCTGTGTCGTGTTGTAGTATTGAAGTAGGATCTGCATTTACACATTGTGTTAGGTATGGTATCAGACTGTCTTTCAATCATTTAATTTAGTTGTGTATTTGGATATTAGACTAAATCAGCATATTTGCTTGCATCAGTGAGTTTGTATGTGCGTAAACCAGCGTAGGGAACACAAGTCACCATTTTCCTTGTTCCTTTTTGTTATTGGGATCAACCATAAAAAGAATTATTGATTTTTTCCATAAGTTTCTATTTTGAATCGTATCTTTGATTAGATTTAGTTTTTTCAAATCATTTTCATTCTTTCTTCCCATATTTATCCTTTTCCTTCTGTGTAAATATTATATTATTTCCTACAGGTGCACCACTGCGTCTTCTTTATATGTGTCCATGTAATCTAAGTCTACTTTGTCTAAAAAAATATTTACAGACTTCATTTCTACTATTATCTCGCTCTCTGATTTGAAACTCATATCTTTTCTGATAATTTCAATCATCCACTTAACACTCATTTCTCCTGCATTTACTTTATTTCCTTGTTTTTTGTTTAATCAACATTCTGCATCGTATGATATAGTTGGCATAATCTCTATTCGACGAAAAAATCCCTTTGGTTTGTAAGTTATTTTCCTATATCACTTGATGAAACTTATATGAGCTAGCTTTGTCTCCATTTTATTCATCCAGTGTTAAATCAGCTTGTCATTTCTTTCTCCATCTTTTCATTTTTCTGGTGTTATTTAATCCTATGTATTTAAACATATTTTTTGGTTAACTAATCCAATTTGTGGATTTATTATATCACAATCTCCGGCTGTTTTACCAAAATTGCATGACATATATTCAGTTTGTCATGTCGAGAACACACGTATCATTTCATATTATGTCAGTGGATGAACAAAGTAACAATGAATTAATAGCATTATTTGTTTTCTTCCTTATACATGCTCAATGCATTATACAAAAAAATTTAACATCTTAATTTTCCCATAATCAATCATATCTGTAGATAAGTCTAAGGCAATAAGCTATAATTTAGAATACCACTTACATTGACATCTTTGACTCGAGGGATCAAAATCCCAGGTATGGAATAAGGAAGAGGCTGAGCAATGAAGTCGCCAAAAGAAGGATTTGCTACAAGAACAAAACCTGCAAAACCTCGAGCCTTGGCAGTATCAACAATTGCAGCAAGAGTTGACGTACCGCTTAAAAACCCTTCGGAAAAATAACAGATAACGATACTTCCAAAAACTTCTTCCAATTTTAGGGACTCAGGATGTTGACATTCTTCTGACATACTGTCATTTTTTAATACTGCAGCATCTCTAGCAGAGACTAACTTCAGCTGGAGCATCCCATTTCCAATGGTAGGTGCTTCAAAGGAAAAAAAAGGTTTAAGATTGTTTTCAAAAGTCAAAACTCAACAACCTCTACTAAATTTTATTAAAGGTGTATGACTAGTTTAAGATGGAGTAAGGTACTATTAGTGAATTGTTATAATTGTTATCGGTGCAATTTAAATGTCAATAAACTAACCTGATAAGCTAATACCCTGAATTCGATGGCCATCACCTAAAAGTAGGGTACTTGTATAATTTCTGCCTGTCGTACTTGAAGCTACTGCCATTGACCATGGACTATAAGAAATTACTGTAGATGGTCCAGGCCCTTTATTACCCGCAGCTTGTACTACAAATATTCCAGCTTTTCTTGCATATAGCAAGACTATATCAAATATATTCATGAATGTTACTGTATCAGTCGGCGTCTCATCTGGCCCAATAGACAACACAATCACATCGACTCTGTCTCTAGCTGCCTGGGTAAGAATTCATCAAATGCTAACAGAAATGTTATCAAGCGACAATATACATGAGCTCAGCTAGCAAGCTTAACTCACTAATCCAAAGCATGCATGTAAAATAAAATTATTTGCATTTTAAGAGTTGTGGTATATTTCTTCCCAGCATAAACTGTATCTATTTTAGTCCTAATACTTTCCTGAAATAAACTATAAGCAGCACAGATGTACTACCATGGTTATCCAATTCTTGAGCAGTGGCTATACTTTAGAGAGTTTGTCATGTCTGAATCAATTTGGAAGTAGTTCTTAAACTATTAAATTATACCTGATCTACGGCAGCAATAACATCTGCTAATGTCCCTCCTTGAGGATACATGGCCTTATATACAGCAATCCTGAGTATAAAGATTTGATTCAATATCGATCATCAAAAATATATTCACATTTGCATAATTGTCTGGCTATCAGTTTTTATTCATTGAAAAATGAAGTTTATTAGTCTAACCTTGCACGAGGTGCCATTCCACTTGCTCTTCCATAGTTAAAGCCGTTGACGACTACTGGCACACCATAATTTCCAGCAGCAATTGCAGCTACATGACTGAAATATCGAAACAAGGTGTGAAATCTGAAACTATTTGGCAATGATGAAGTATGTAAAATCGGGAGAATATGTCCTAGAATCTGCTTGCTAATTTAAGCTCAGGAAGTCTAAATTGACCTAGTTTCATAATCATTTCACTTTTATTTTCATTTTACCAATGTCTCTGTACTCCAATGCTTAATTTTGATCAATGAATATCATACTCTATCAACAAAATACGAAAAAGACATCTAGAAAGGAACATATATTGATTTACCTTCCATGTCCAACTGCATCAAATGGTGAAAAATCAACAAGATCTAATGGAAAGACCTGCCGAGCACCTTCTGCATAATACTTTGCAGAAACAATCTTCCCATTACACGACCCTACAGGAAATTTAGGTCCAACTAAACAATCTCTGTTCCCAACATAGATAGAATTATTTCCCATGGTTAAAGGATCATATCCAAAGCTTGGATGCATGGGATCAATACCAGTATCAATAACCCCTAGTACAGTGCCTTCTCCAGCATGTTGTTCTCCTCCTACATTGTTCCACACTTGTTCAGGTAAGTTCAGCAAGTGTGGTGTGTAAGTGGTCATTGGTTTTATAAGACTAGACTTCACAAAGTGTGTTACGTTTGGATGCAAGCTGAGCTTTATGGCCTCGGATGGAGTTGTATAGATTGCGAAACCACTTACAATGTGGTGGAAGCTGTAGAGTTTGGTGTAGGTGTTCGCAGTTAGAGTTTTTCCAAGTAATTCATCGTGAAACTTGACTGTGTTGTCTACATGAGTTTGTTCACTGAAAAATGAAGAATGTTATGTCATAACGAGAGGATTAGTAAATTAAATAAAAAAATTCAGAGTTGATAATTTATGCTGCTATATAGAAAACAAATGTCAACAAATGCAAAATCTTGGACCTTAAATAAATATTTCAGGGCACTTAGGAAGGACAGTTATCAAATCTCAGCCTGAACTCTGAAAATTTATGCCGCTATAGAGAAAACAAATGCCAACAAATACATATCTGCAACTAATTTTCATAAAGATCATTCTAATAATAACGCAATTGACGTATTGATTAAAGAATAGTATTACACCAAAGTTGGTACGTAAAACTTGAGACTAAACGACGGAACATAATTGGTTATATTTTTGTTTCCTTCACAACAATTACTTAAAAACATTTACCAGAAAATGAGTGTTAACCGTAGAACTTTGTAGAATGCTTGACTACTCTATAAAACTTGTAAATAACAGTCCAATATATTTAGTTTAAATTGATAAGAATACACTGCAATAGTCTTACCTTTCTAAGGCAGAGTTTCCACCTATATCAGACAATTCAAATCCTCTTGCAAAAGCTGCTCCTTCACCATCCACCAGAAAAAGATATACATTTTTCTCTTCTGCTATTTTCTTTCCAATAACCATTGGTAATATAAGAAAATTGAATAATATACTTAGATAGAGGAACCAAGCAGATGAATAATATCGGTTTTCTTCCATTGAATTAAAGAGATAATGATGTATACTTTGTTATTGCTTTTAATCTCTTATATAGTGAGAAAATCTATGTAAGAAAACTGAAAGCATACACTCATGTTGTTAGCATGAACTGAAAAGAAAATTTAAGAAATGGATTAATTGTAACAGACGACTTTTGGTTGTATGTAACAGTCAACTTTTTTAGCAAGTTCATTAATTCTGCATTATCTTACAACTTTCCAGGCAATTACAAGAAAATTCTTGCCTATCTTTCAAGCTTCACATTGGATATCACTTGTTCGTTTTTTCACAAATTTAAGCAAGAAACTGAAGGACAAGATCATGACATTAATGCTATTAAAACTGTCCTTTCTCTTTATATGATACAAAATAAACATGAGGTGTCACAGATTGACACCTCTATGACAATCATAACCAATAACGCTGCCAAGGTGCTTGAGCCATAGTTTTACCATTAACATTCATCAGCGAAGTTCCTTAACATCTAGTTGAATCGAACGGCAAAGTTATTGGATTTGATGCAACGTAAGTTATCCCTTGGTAATATCTTGTATTTATCGAGGCTGTAATCTTTTGATACGGCCAGAACTCGACAACTTAGGAGGAGCCAACTTTCGAAGAGAAGCGTGCAAGATCATCACTAGAAAAAAAATGAATTTTTATTGGCAAACTTGTTATAACGATGAAAAGACGAAATAATCATAGGGAAACATGCTAATGTCATGGTTTTCTTAGTTCCACGCCTCAATTAATTTTTCAGATGCAGATAAAGACCGGAAACTTAACATTCTTAAATAAACACCAAAGGTAGCATTAGGCAGCATCGGGTTTATACTATATAGTTTCGGCACTTTGAATCCGTTTTTAATTTCTGTTTTGAGGTATCTTTAAGAGTACACGCTGAGGTAAATATGTTAAACCCGTTTTCAAAAATGAATATAAGCTACTAGAGCACATTTGAAGATATCCAAGCAAACGCACTTCACTTGTTTTTTTGGACTAAAACCCAAAACTTCCTGAAAGCAACAAATCAATGTTGCGTTGAGCCAGAATAAAAATATTTCGATCTCATCAATACTTTCTTTTATATAATTCAACATAAGCCATGTATGCACTGTAAATAATGCAAATTTCTTGCCACTATCCACCAAAAAAATAAAAATTGACTTTTATTGAAATGTTTTAGCTCACATAAAGCTAAAAGATACAGAGACGTATGGTTTATTCGGAAAGAAAATGAATATAAACTGGTAAAGTTCATTGGTCACCTGTATAACTGACACTGATTGCACAGAAGAAAGCTAGTTGAATGTTGCATGCATAGAGTATTGCTGCAGTAGCTGTACCAACATAATGGACATAAAATTAGCCAGGAAAGGAAGAACTTAAACTGTAGTAATTCGGGTACAGAAATCAGAATAATACCCAGGAGAACTGGTAGTTGTGTTAGAAGTGACAATAAGCATGTATTATACTAGCATCTATATCAAAACCACATAATCTAGCACAATCAGCCGAGTCACAAATAGTGAAGGTTTAAGCAAGTAAATAAAGATAAGATGGGGTCTTAGTGAACGCTTATTCAGCTAAAGCTATCTGAAGGAAATGCAATTGGCAGCAAGGAAACATATCTTAGTATAAAAGTTTTACTAAAATTATGGAGAAATCCTACACTACAGTTCCTTTCAAAGAGAAGGGCATTGCTCAACTATTATTTCAATGGAAAGTGTAATTTTAATCTTTTCAAATTTTAACGTTGGGCCTGCCGGACACGGGAACCAGCTTTCCTATATTTTGGAAATGGAGAGCAAAACTCAGCCTCTTTGTTTGTTATTCCTCATGAGCACCAAGAAAAGAGAAACTAATGGAGAGCTTCTATTTATAGAAGATGAAGAATATGCTCAAAAAATTTACATCCAATTTAAGTTCAACATAACAGAAAGAATCCGGAATTTTATTGAGCAAACCATACTACGATTATACCATGATGATATTAAATGTAAGTAGGGTCAAGTGTGACAACATCTCATACGTGAAGAGAGCAGAATCATGAAAAAAAAAGTTATTACAAGAAATGGTTTGGAAACAAACAATCTCGATATCTAATGAGGAAGCAGAAAGGGGTTACTACAGTCTAGACATGGTTCTCGTGCAACCTTTTACACTTTAGATTGTGGAAAATTCAAAAGCAACAAATCTTTTCCATTATTCTAATGCTTATCAAAAAGATAAAATGCACATTTCATATAATATCTTATTGAGGACGGATCTATAATCACTTTATTTGTAGTCCCTTCTTAACCCCCTCATAATAACCATTAAATTTAACAAATCAATAGATAGATTTGATGTAAATATTTAATGTTCTTTCACATTCTTTATTCTTTTTTATCTCTCTTACATCATCGTAAAATTCATCATCAATTATTACATCTAATGGATATTATGAAGGGACTAAGAAGAGGCTACATATGAAGGGGATATTGATCCCTCCTCTGACTTATTTGACGCGTTGAATGTTGCAAATAAAGGTTATAACCAAGATTCGAAACATTTGATTTGACATTGCTTTTGGTCTTCTATCATTTTAGAAATTTAATTATTTCCATTTGGCTGGTTTCAGATTTTGCAAGTAAATTTTACAAATATGCATCAGTAGATGATATGCTTACAAAAATTAAGGGCATGTTTGGCTTTGTATTCTGTATTTTAAATATATATTTCAAATAGCGTGGGAGAGAAGAAGTAGTTGGAAAATCTTAGTCCCAAAAACAAAGGAGAGAAGAGAAAGGGAGAAGATGGTTTTTGCTATTTCCCAAAAGGATGTAAGAAAACGTCATTTTATATTTTATATGTTAAAACCATTTTCCAAATTGATTGTTTATCACCACCTTCTCACCTTCCATGCATTTCGAAATATATATTTGAAACGCAAAAAGCAAAACACAAACTTGTTTTCAAACCAAATAGTCCTAAAAGGTGTCACATGCTTCGAAAATAAAAAAGCAAGTTTTAATACACCATTCTACACTAACAAATAATTTTATACTTAAAGCATAAAACTTTTTCTATATGAACGGAATTTAAAAACTTAGGGTTATGACAATAATTTGGAGACAACCCTAATTTGTAAACAACACATTAAATAGAGTACATTCGCTTTTGATTTTACTGTAAAACCTTATTGTGTATAATTGATGAATGTTTTCAAGATTCAGTGATTGTCTTGTCCTAATATTTTTGCATACGACGTTTTGTATAAAACAAGATTTCGAGGGAAATGAACTTATCTCTCTCAAATTGATATCTTAAGTTATGTACTACATCTCAAAATTCCCTCCGGATGACCTAAACATTAAAAAAATATGGTATCAAAAAGAAGTGCAAATTTAATTGATTTGCATAGTATAAAGATTCAACCGCAACCCTTATCATGAACTCGAACAAATGTTTAAAATAACAATTTCAATGTGAAGGAGAAGAAGCTCAATTGATTTGGTGGCGACCGAGTGAAGTTTTTATTCTTTTACAATGAACACTGAAAAATAATACGAAATGTTTTGTTGTGACTTTCAAAGTAAAAGGTATGGTTAGTCAATAGTAATTGGGTTGGCTACTTATTTTGAGATGAGTAAAAAAAGTTAAGTGAAAGAAGAAAAAGAAAACAGAAAACATTAATTCAACCAGATCCCAAGTTGAGATCTCAACCAAGATGAGTTTCGAATAATATATAAAATTTAATGTTTCTTTTGATATTAGTTTCTTACCTTTCACCAAAGCCAGATTCAAAAATTCATTAAATTCTTAGACATTGCAATAAGACTTATAGAAAATTTGAGACAAGTTTCATGTTTGATCTCACTGTTTTTCAGCTTTGAAGATTTACTGTTGTATTTTCTCAAGATCTTTATCATTTTTATATGTTTCTATCTTTCAGGTATGGTTCTTCTCTTTTTTCCACAGTTTATCACCCTTCCAATATTTTAATTGATAAATTAGAACTATAAAATTAAATAAAAATCTTAATTTCAGTTTGGATCCAGTCGGAACCAAACAAAGTGACCAGAATCTCAAGATTTCATATGAAACCTCGAATAAGTGGTTATAACAAATCATCATTGAAGGCAAAATGGTATACCGGATTGTGGAATTTCCTGGCTGATGTAGAACAAATTTATTACATATTTGACACTTCCCTAAAAAAATTGTGTGACTATAAAAATCAGTAGTGCCCTCAACTCAAGGTAGCATCTGGTCTAATACAATAATGAGGGAGTGAGAGGTGAGAATTTGAACGACAATGAAGAATCTCTTTATAACAATCACTTCATGGAATTTTGACACATTCCAATTAGAGTTCAAGACTTTTAACTTGGTTCATCAGGAAAAAGAATCACTGGACCTAATTTTATCAAAGAAAATAGTCTAAAATTAAGAATCTTTTTAGTTCCAACTTTAGGGATCCAGTTAAATCGACCCTGACAAGAGAGCATTTTAATAAATTATAGCATTTGTCGAACTGATTATTAGTAGGAATTAATAATCAATCTCTTTCCACCTCTTATATCCATATTTGTATCACATCATTGTGAACTTTGCTATATACAAGGAGAGTGTGAAGGTTGAGGATACAAATAGAGAGAGAGGGAATTCTAATTATCACTTGCCAAATTATTAAGCCAATATAATGCCAAACTAATTACTACTTTAGTAAACCATACTTTCAATATAATCATTAGAATCTATCTTTCAAATATTAATCAAGTGCCCTTAAAATTAATCTAACAGTCATAAAATGAAAATTAAACAAACGTGAGAAAAGTATAACATTATAGGCTCAGATTTAATTTCACAATATAGCCACCAGTAAAAGAGAACAACTTACCGCACTGAACAAGTCGAACCAAAACTTGCCAAATTCCTGGATGTTTCTCCCCCAACTCCCACTTCTCACTGAAAAATCTCACCCCTTCCCACAGAAGCAAACTTGAAACAGCACCCAAGAGTGGAACTGGCATTTGGTACCTACCAAAAACACCACAACTATCAATGCTTTGATGGACCTATTTTAAAAATAGACAAAGCTTAAGAGAAAATATCATAAATTTTCAAAGTTTCTCTATCCCACGATGACCACCTTAAACTAAACGACAAATTCCATACTTTCCTGAAAGGGCCTTGTTTCAAGGACACCAAATCATCTCTATAACGATTCCCTTTATTCTACACATTGACCATCATACATTAAAAGACAAGTTCCAAACTTTTACGGAAGGGCAAGTTTTAGGGACACCAAATTGACCCAATATAATTGCCCTTCTATCCTATGTTGGCCTTATAAACTAAAAGACAAGTTGCAAACTTCTCCGAAGGCAATTGGTTTAGGGACACCAAATTGTCCCTATAATAATCTCCTTCCCAAACTTCCCAAACTTTAATTATTATAAACAAAGTAGATTGTGTTTTTGAGCATCTTAAGTAACAAAATGTACTTAACAAACACCTTATATCCAAATTATGCATCAAGGTCATAATTTATTTCGCTATTCTATGAATACTACAGTGGTGTGAAGCAAAATTATTACGACATTTCGTAATCTTAATGTAGGTGCAATTTTACAAATAACAATTCCATAGTAAACATAAGGTGTATGAATCAATATATTTTTAACTACGGCGGTTATCCTCCTCTTATTTTACTTTTATTTTTATTTTCTACTTTTTTCGCTTAAACAAGCACAGTATATTCAATAAACAAATTGGTTCACTACTCACAAGGAGCAAGCAAGAAATAGCAATCCAAGCCAGGCATAATTCTTAACATATCTCCTAACGTTCTCCTGCACCCTCATCCTCGCCTGACCAGGACCCGCTGGCCATGAGTACGAATCCAGCCGCCCGATGAATCCGACGGTCCACGAGGGCGTCTTGCCCGCCAGGTCATCGGAGGTCAGCTTTGCGAATGGATTGATCGTAACAAGGCAAAACAATACCTTCCAAAATGAAAGGATCGAAAGAAATAGAGTTTTTGTCGGTTCACGTTGCTTTGTTGTGTTTGTAAGTGGCTTCTTCACAGCAGTCGGAGGTTGACAAGTGGCGGAAGAGGAACGGGAGTCGAGGATTTCCAGGTAGCCGGAATCTCGGAGCCAAGATTCGAAGGTCGGATCGGGCACGTTCAGAGAAAGAGGGTTTGTGGAGAACGCCATTTTCAGGGTCAAAAGGATAAGATGGATGGTATTAATGTTGGGTACTGTTGATACGGAACCAAATTTTACAAACTCTCTTTGTAAAATTAAATTAGAGTACACAAGGACGCAGCCAACAAAAGAAACAAAGTAACAATGAAAGAAACTTAAAAAGGCTTCTTTGTGCAAATAATAAGTCTTAGGAACAGCATTTCTGAAAAAGTAGTTTTAAGGACAATTTACAAAAAAATATAGACGAAATTATCATTTTCAATTATACAAAGATAATGATAAATAAATTTATCGTTTTCCTATATAACTTAAAAGGATAAATGAATTTATCGATTTCATGTAAATTGTCCTTAAAACTAATTATTCAGAAGTGTTGTCCTTAAAACTTATAACCCTGGAATGAGAAGACCTCCAATTTAATTTTCACTTTAAAAAAACTCACGTCAGTTTGGTTTCATTTTGTATTTTTGTATTTTCAACATTCGATAACAAAATATGAAGACAACGAAAGAGAGATTTGAAATTTTAGACCACTACGATGACGATGAAGGGACGACAGTGGGGGATGGAGGGACGACGCAGTGGATGGATTGTTTTCCATTCTTTTGTTATTTCTCAAACATGAAATACAAAATAAATTTATTTTCTATTTTATATGTTAAATTCGTTTTTCAAATTGGTTGTTTTCGAAAAATACATGCGTCATGTGTATGTTTTTTAAAACGAAAACACAAAACTAAAAGTGAGAAACCAAACGGGACCTTAGTATCTATCAACTTCAAAACGCAATAAAAACCTAAACATCAAAATCCTTTTACTCCACCTTCTCTGTAAAGAAAAAATCGGTAAGAACAAAAAATTTATCCCGATCTTCACGGCCAAATACAAACTCTGTCGAAAAGATTATGGCTAGGTAATTTCTTCATTCATCATTGCTTTCTTTTTCTTTTGCTAATTTAGGGTTTTGAAATTAAGATTTTGCGACTATTTCCCTTCGACCATGGGGGATCGTCGATGCTAAACTTCAACGACAAACCCTAATATTTTTCTAAAACTTTAGTTCGACCGTAGATTGTCGTAGTTTGAAATTTAGTTCGACAAAAGTATTTCATTTTCTGCAATTTTTTGTTCAGCAGAAGTACGCCGAGGTCGACATTTTAGATCAGCAGTTGGTTTTTGATTTTATTAATTAAATTCTGCGTTAGCTTGCCGAGTTCAGGAATTTGGTTCGACATGGCCATACCGAATTGTTTTATCAATCATATTTTGACGTACTGTGGCTTGTGTAGTATTTTGTTTGTCTGTCGTAGTAAATAAATTCGTTTGTATGCGGTTTCTTCACAACAGCCAGATGTTCTATGGCTTGTGTAGCATTTCGTGTGTTTATAAGTGGTTTCTTCACAGCAGTCGTTTGTTTGTAGGTCGATAAATGAATTCGTTTGTTTGTTGCGGTAAGAATTTGGTGGCTCTAGCTTCAAGCACTCGTATGCTACCAATAGCATTAAGTCGAAAAATATTAGCTTTGGAAAGAATGAAGAAACATATTAAGGAGGATAGTCTTAGCGTTGGTGGCGATAACAGCGATGGTAATAGAAGTAAGGAGGATGATAGTCGACTAGAGTGTTGTGATGGGGAAGCAATAGGGGGTCGAATTAAGAGGAGGAAAATGCAAACGAGGATGAACCACGGCAGGAAAGTGAAGAGGAGAGTGACGCGGAGACTGAAGCGTTATCGGGGAAGAACAAAGGAAAGAAGTTGATGACACAATCTTCAAGTCATACCACCGAAACCAAAACTCAACCGTCCTTGTTCTTTCCTTACAAAGATCATATTGCTTGTACCATTTGGAATTCTTTGGTAATTTTTTCATTTTATTTTACCAACTAGATTGTTAATTATTATGAATGTATGTGTTGAATATCATTTTGTTTATGTAGGCACTGAGGAATGAAGCTAGAATTGTCAAGGTTCACAACCATATTGGAACTCATAAACGTTGGAATTTAAGCAAGGAATGCAATTTGTTAAGATGCAGTAGCCGAATCGGGATATGAGCATATAATAAAATGCACATGAAAAAGTTGATAGACTTTGATCAATGCTTCTATAGAAAGATTCTATTAGGAAACGAATATAGTTCATCTTCCGTTCGATGAGATGACAATTACTATTGATGAAGCATTTCACACTACTAGTCTTCTAATGGATGGAAAAGCAGTTATTGGACCACTTGGAGGTTTGAGGGGATAAGCGATGAAGATGTAACGACCCGTATTTTTAGCTATTTTAAATTATTAGATTTGATGTAATTATCAAATAAAAATGGTTAAAAATAAAATTTTAATGCTTTTGAATGTAAAGTATTGGATATGAACTTGAATAAAATTTTGAAATAAACTTATTTTGAAGTTTTGGCGATAACAAGATTGAAATGAAATTATATATATAACTGGGTTTATAATCAATAACTGAAGTTTAATAATAATTGTGAATTATTTAAATAGAAATAAAATGATGTTGATAACTAAAACTCATTTAAAATCTAATATTGAATTTTTTTTGAATATTGGACAATTAAATTGTTTCGATTTAATGTTGGAAATTATTTGAATAACGAAAATTGAATAACGGTAAAATGAAAATAGTTGTTCTATAATTTGAATTTGTTTTAAAAGTTAAATCCTATAAGTTCATTAACTAATATTTCAAAAGATAGTTATTTATTGAATTATCCAAATTGATAACACTTAATACTGTAATTATTTGGATAATTGAATTCTGAATTTAATATGACTGAAAATGATACCGGAAGTTGATGTAAATTTTATTTCTTTATACAATAATGAAGATGGTTAACATTTAAAATTGGATTTAAAAGTGAATAATTAGAAATTGAAAATTTTATATTATAATCGAGACGTTAAAATAGCAATCTGAGGCACAGTCACGGAATTTGACAAAACCAGTTCCATTGGATCCGTAATAGTATATTATTATCGGATTTCAAATTTCGTAGCATTTGGAGTTATCGATTGGTTGTACGGAATATAAACACGTTGAAATTAATATATAAAATTCAATATAATAATTGGGTCCAAAAAGCTATCTTCTCCATACGATCGAATTAGGACTTAAAACCTTTTCCATTGTGTTCGGAATAGGGGTATAACATTATGAACGTCTGGCAGCACGCCTCGATAGGAGTTCGAGATTTTGAGTTACGTAATCATGACGGTTTGAGAATTTAAATAATAAACATATGTTTGTTGACTTGACCTTTTACTCACATCAGCACCTTTATCTCACTTCAAATCACCATAGCCTTTCCCTTTCAACACGCAAGGCATCTCCCTTCCTTTTATTAAGCACGGCCGAGCAGTTACAAGAAGAAAGAAAAAAAATCAACTTCAAAAATCTCTCTCTCTCCAAATACTAAACTAGAAATCATGAGGTTTATTTTAGAAATCTAGTTTTTGTTCTCAACAATTTGGTAGGCATCATATATGGTGCGACATAGCTTTGTGACGATCGGCAGTAGAGCATATTAGCTAGGGTTTGGGTTTGTTGGTGTTTGAGTTATCAATTCGCGAATTTAGGTTCGTATTTGGACTCGGCATCAAAAATAGCGTCTCTGACCACGTTTTTGGGATGTGCGGCCGTGATTTGGGAAATGCGACCTAGTCACGTGCATTGTGGGAGATCGGAAGTCTCGATGGCCATGGTGAGTTCGAGCGTGATGTTTTTGGTATGAAAGGATGAAGATTCGGAAGAGAAGATCGATGGCGTTATCGGTTCGTCGAACGGAGTTTTCTAGCTTCGTATCGGTGCAAAGGCATGCACGACCATGGGATTTTTGTGCACAGGCAATGGCTATAGGAAGACTTGGGGAAGAAGCTTAAAGTGGGCCGGGTTTTGAATGTTTTGGTATGGGTTGTTTTAATAATTAAATTGTTTTATAAATTTAAATATCGACGAACTTATAAAATGTATAACTTCTACATACAGGGTCGGATTGGGATGAAACTTTTTGCGTTATGATCGTGATGACGAGTGCTTCGTAATGAAACTGGTTTGGATGAATTTGGAGACTGTCGAAATTTGGGCTAAAATCGGACGTTGCAGTTTTAGTTCCAAACCGGAACGTCTCGACGACGACGGAAACTCAAGGTGAGTGTTTTATAATGCTCACAATGTGCTAGAATATTTTTATGCTAGTTAAATTTGAATTTATGAAGTGATATGAATTTACTGGTCGTTGTTTGATAAATTTGATTTTCATTTGAACTAACCGTTATAAATTAAAATTGACAGTTAAATTTGAAATTGAAATTGAATTGCTAGTAAATTAACCAATATTAATAACTATGAAACTGTTGTGAATTATATTGTCTGTTTGCATGATTGATTGTGATGGATGTAAATTGGTTGATATTTGGATGTTTGGATGTTTATTTGTTTATATATATCATGTTATCACCCTGTATATTATTTACAGTGTATAAAACTATAAATTGAATTATTTCGAATAAATTAAGAAATAGGTTGAAATAATATACACCTATGACATTGTAATTTGGATTGAAAAGATATATATCCATCCCTGAAATTAAATTGAAATAACTAATCACTTGGCCATAGGATAGAAAATTATATACGGACACTGGATTGGTTAAATTAAATGATTTTAAAATCTTTGATTTGAAATTATTCAAAGGGTTTTGATTTAGAAGAAATAAAAGTCAAATTTATAGAAATCAAGTTATTTTCGAACTTGAGCCCTGAATGTCGAAATTTAAATTTGGTAATCGAAATTGTTTAAATAATCGAAGTTGAGATTTTGAAGTTATAATCAAAATATAATTTTGAATTTTTGAAAATCGATTTGTTTTAAAAGATCGAACTTTTATTCGAACTTTGAATATTACTAAGTAAAAGTGATATAAATACGATATTTCAAAATTGAGCTCGGAATTGAATTATATTCGAAGATTGGGATTTTAAACTGAATATTGGAGGACAATTTGATTTAAATGTTTTGAATCGATATTGAAAATCGAGCTCGAAATCGATATAAATTGAAATTGAAATTGAATTAATTGGATTTGAAAGTGGAATCGAACTAATTTGAAATCAAAGTTGAAATTGATTTGAAATGAAATTGAAATTGAATCAATTGAATGGAAATTGGAATTGATTTGAATGGGAAGTTGGAATTAAATCGGTTTGACTTTGAAACTATTTTTCAAATAAATTATTTTGATATAAACTATTTAAATCTATCTTTTTTTAAATATTCAAATTATTTTGGATTTTCCAAACGATATTGCTATATAAGCCATTTTAATACTTAAACTAATTTATATTAAACTATTTTAACCTTTTAAACTATTTTTAACTATTTTAACCATTTACACTATTTTTAACTATTTTAATTATTTAAACTATTTTAAACTATTCAAAAAAAAAATTTCAAAACTCAAACTGGTCAAGGATGGAATGTTTATATTTTAAATCATGGATTTAAATACGAATTAGGTTAAATTGAAGTCATAACCCAAATTGAAATTCGAAACAATTTTGGAATCAAAATCTAGATATTGAGGCGAAGATGATTTTGAATTGAAATAGTATATTTTGAGTAAATATATTAATTTCGAAATGAATTTGATTTTGAAGCGAATATGATATTTTGATATCAAATACGAACTGTCTTCGAAATGTAAAAGTACCAACTGGTGTGTAAAACGACGTTTGGTTATTAAAGAGACCGGAGCCAAATATGGGCATACTCTCTATCGATACCGGAACCACTTTAACAACTGTGTATGCGGAGGAGACTCCAAAATGAAGTGGTTGGATTTGGCGTCGTTTGCTGGATTTTAAGAAAGAGAACGATGATAGATTAGCCTGGCACTTGTGCCAATTTGAAATGACTAAAACAGGAGTCGTACCGGCCAAGTGGGCTAGTTGCCTCGAGCGGACGCACTTCATCGTATCATCATCATTTACATTGTGATTGATTGGTGCGCACCCTTCGATTTTATGGGAGTGTTGGACGTAGTGGGCGATCATGGCTATGATGCGTCACCACCAACCGGGAAGGGTAAACTTGTAGTATCCTACCTTTAGCATTGCCTCACGTGCCTAGTCATACTTTTATCCCTAAACGAGACCCATACAATTTTGGTTTAGTGTTGTCGTATCACGGCACGTCCCTATCCACCGACCGTTAACTGGTGTTTTATATGTAAACTGTACGACAATGCTTAAAAACGCGTTAAGGGGGATTAATGTAAAGCCTTAACGCTAAGAAAAATATTTATTTTATTGATTAGACATTATATATGTAGTGTATTCTACTACATATAATTATTTTGACGGATCCTTAAGAGTTGGAAAATCCTGTAACATCTCTTGAGTTATTGCATGCATATTATACACTGGATAGGAAATGTGAAAACCCGCAAGTATCTCTGACGCCATGACACTCATGTTATATGCGATATCGATTTGACTCACATAAGAATATTTTAGTCCTGACTCGAGTGTTTTGTCTTTTCATTACGCTCGGGCCAGTCTTCAGTTTTTCAGCTTATCGAAGATTATTTTCCGGAGGACGAAGATGAAGATTTGGTATATTACTACTATTATTCCTGCATCATGTTGTCTGCTGCATTATTTTATTTATTTCTGATGTATGTATAACTCTGATAAGTGTTGTATTGAATATAATCAAAATATTGTATAAACAGCTTCATGAACTGTTTATTTGATTATTATATTTTATCGTTCGGCTGCCAGATTCTGTGTTTATTTCTTCTTCTTTTCTCATTTTCTTAATTAACCCCTAAAGATTCGTATTTCCGTTCAATATGAGTGAGACACGTGTGATTTATTGTCTACTTAAAGGGAACGAAGATACAGGCCTTTACAGAAGATGTATATGATTTGTTGGATAAGTATTTGGCGTCAAAGAGGAAATAGTTAACGAGTTATTGGGTGGGGAGAACAAAGTACATATGGAGTAACTAAGACCCAGATTTTCTGGTTCTCAAGAGTCAAATAGTGCTGATAGAAAAAGACAATGTGCGATTGCATACTTATTATACACCATTGGTATCTTAGTTTGCAGTAACAATTCCAGAAACAAAGTCTTGGTACATTTTTTCCAATGCCTACATTTGTTGAGGCAAGTGCACAACTACTCCTAGGAGACTGAATGCTTGAGTTGGTTGTTCTATAATTTGGATCAAGGTACAAGAAATGGTGTACTTTAAATTGTCGGATGTATGACTCTACTTTAGGTATGAGTAAAGTAAAAATTCTAATTGAGCATTATGTCATCTATTTTATGGTTCTTTTAAAGGTTGGATATATGAGCACTTGCCGATTTTGAGACGACATAATCGGAGTATCCGTCAAGTGCTTGGTGGGCCGAGGTCGGCTTTTTATTTTGCAATGGAATCAAGTAACCATTTAGCGTTTGATTTGGTCACTCTTAGGGAGAAAATTGATGATCTTCAAGGTAGTGATGTTGTGTGGGATTGTTTAAAGGATATTTGAGATCACTATCCATTTCAACGATGTGCATTGTACGATGGTCCCATTATTTGTTTTGAAATAGTAGAGTTGTATCTGCCATAAAGAATTCTCTTCAATTTGGATTTGTTCAGCCAATAGCTACTACGACTTTCAATCTAAAGACCAAAAAAATGAAGTCTTCAATAAAGTCATATAAGGCAGCCCATTCTAATTTAGAAGGTTTTAGTTGGAGTGAGTGGAGAAATCTTCTTAACGAGAGTTTAACACCTAACCATGCTGAATGTCCTTGGGATTGTGATGCAATGTACATGGAGTGGTATAGTCTGTGTCACATCCATATGTGGTCAATCAACAAGCACGATTCACTAAGCCCATGAAAACAAGCGAACAATATTCGCTTGTTGTATGTATTGTAAGTACATATATTACAATGGTCTAACATTGTATGTTGGTTTATGTAACGACCTGCCTTTTCGACCATCGAAGGTCGGCACTTAATACATCAATGGTGTTCACATGCCGAGCATCCAAGTGTCGAAAAGGCAAATTGTTAAGGTAAAAAGAAAAAGAATAGGAAAAAATAGAATCTCACAGCGGAATGGTAACATATAATATAACAAGGAAAGTAAAAGTTGTCACTCTAAGATACAAGGTATATTAAAGTTAAAAACAAACTTCATCAACCTGGACAGTTATAATGTTAGAACCTCCGATTTATGTTTCAATGGCAACAATTATACAGTCATATATATATATATATATATTATCAAGATTACAGGTATATACAACAAGAAGACATCATGCTCGAAGATATTGAGACTTTAAGACAAATGAAGACCTATTGACCATACTATACTTAGTAAGGTTATTCTACTATAAAAGAGTCTTAGATAAAATGTTGTTAAGGTCTCCTTGAGTATATATGCATACATGATAATACACAAATTCAAACACTTCACAATATAGTAGAAAACTGCATTTACTAACCATAGACGGCTGAGATAAAACCATAGACGTCTGAGGAAATAATCAAGAAACAAAGTTCTAAAGCCACAGACGTCTGAGGTTTTACCACATATGTATGTCATTTGAAAAACTGCATATTTCTAAATAGACACTTCTGTTGAACAAAAAGAAATTACCGCTTCATCGAAAGGTTGCAGCCATTAAAATGAATAGACCTTACCTAATAGTAACAACTCTTCATCTGCATCCTTTTGGATCTATAAATACTACCATGATTGAGGTTTAGAAATTAACAAAATTGAATTAATTAAATCTATTCTCTCTTGATTTCTTATCGCTCTCTTGTGCATACATCACTTACATACTCTCAATCTATTATAACCAAAATATAATTTTGGTTAAACCACTTTCTACAACCCAAAGCATTCACATTCACATACTCAAAGGAGATCATAGGAAGATTTGTACAATCAGTCAAAAACCGGGTTATTTGGAACATAAGGTTGTCAGAGATATACTTTTGTATTAGCCTATTCCTCTGTGCAATGCGAGTGTTAGTTGGTTAAAGGAAATACCGAAGGGGAGCCTCGAGACTGGACGTATGACAAAAGTTCCGAACCAATATAAAATATATGGTGTTATCATTTTTATTATTTATCTTATATTCAATTATTGTTCTCTGCTTAACATAGTTAGTAATATACACTCACACGTGTATATATATAAGTTACATTATTTATAAAGATCATATAGGCTTTCAATTGGTTCATTTCAATCTACAGTAATACGTGATTGAAAAAATCATTAAAATGGCAATCACATTTCAAGAAGGTCAATCAACTGCTTATCCTCTATTATTTATTGGTTCTAATTATGTTTATTGGTCAACACGTATGCAAATTTTTATAGAAGCCAATGGCTTATAAATATGGCTAGCAACTCAAAATAAATATGAAGCACCTGGCACCGATATTAGCACATGGACCGATGCACAAAAAGTAGAGGCATCTAACAATGCCAAACTATGAATGTATTGTTTTGCTCACTTGACGAAAATGAGTTTTCACGTGTCATTCTTTACAAGACTGCATATGATATATGGAGCACTTTAAAAATCACACATGAAGGGGCAAATAAAGTCAAGCAAACTAAAATTTCGATTTTACAAAACCAATTTTCATCTTTCAAAATGAAAACAAGTGAATCAATTATTGATATGTATGCTAGATTTCAAACCATTCAACACGATCTCATGGCACTTGGAGTCAAATTCATAGATTTTGATTTAGTCGCGTGAATTTTAAACTCTTTGACAAGTGAATGGGAAAGAAATGTTTTAGCCATCGAAGAAGCTAATGATCTCTCTTAACTTATAGTCGAAGTGCTAATAGAAAATCTGATGTCGTATGAAGCTAAATTGCAGGCCAGAAAGGATCAAAATCATAAAAGAAAAACATAGCATTCCAAGCAAGTAACAAAGATTCAGACTTAGATGAAGAGGAGATTGTCTTTATTGCCAAGAACTACAACGAATTCAAGAAATTCAAGAAGATGACTAAATTTTAAAATAGTGGCAAACCAAACTCCTCAAATCAAACATCAATTAAATGCTACGAGTGTGAAAAATTTGGCCACATGAAGAAGAACTGTCCACGGCTCAATAATGATAAAAAAGAAAAGCAAATTCGAGAAATTCAAGAAAAAGAAAAGAGCTTTTCAAGTAATATGGGATGATTCGAATTCGTCTTCTTCTTCAGATAGTGATAGTGAAAGCGACTCGTAACAAGCAAATGTGTCTTTTATGGCTAACACTTATAAGGTAACCAAAATTAAAATAAAGAATAAAGAGAAATGGATACTCGATAGCGGTTGTTCTAAGCACATGACTGGAAATGCTAATATGTTGTCAAATATAACATATATTGATGGTGGTACTGTAACATTCGAAGATAACTCAAAAGGATTTTTCATCGGCATTGGAGAAGTCATCAATATCGGTATTTCTAACTCTTCTATAATTACTAATCTTCTATTGGTAGAAAATTTGATACATAACTTATTAAGCATAAGTCAATTATGTGATAACTGATTTAAAATTGAGTTCGAGAAAAATAAATGCAGCATTTTTTACCAAAATAAAATTTTAATTTTCGAAGGATTTAGAAATTGAAACTAATATGTTTTAAACATGAATGTCAAAAACCACACAAATTTATGCTTAGCTGCGAATCATGATGATCCATGGTTTTGGTATAAACGTTTTTGTTATATAAATTTTAAAAATATTAACAAACTAGCTAAAAATGAATTAGTTAAGGGATTACCTAAAATCAACTACAAGATTAAAAACCTGTGTGATGCCGTCAATTTGGTAAATTAAAGAAAGACTCCTTTAAATCTAAAAAGAAAATTTCCACAAAACAACCTCTCGAATTACTCCATCTAAATTTATTCGGACCAACTCAAGTTCGTTCGATAAATCATAATTAATATGTTTTTGTAATTATTGATGATTTTTCAAGATATACTTGGACATTATTTTAAAACATAGAAGCGACACTTTTGAAATGTTTAAAAAAATTCTAAACGAATAAATATTTAATGAATTTAAAAACTAAAAATATACGAAGTGATCATGGAGGTGAATTTGAAAATGAACTATCTACAAATTTTGTAACAAAAAGGGAATTATTCATAAGTTTTCGTTTTCTCGAACACTACAACAAAACGATGTTGTAGAAAGGAAAAATCGAACTTTATAAGAATGTGCACGAACTCTACTAAATAGTAGAAACTTACCAAAGAATTTTTTGGCCGAAGCAGTTGCTACTGCTTGTTATGTATTAAATCGTGTAACACTTAGACCAATGACTAAAAATAATGCTATGAAATATTTTTTAACAAGAAACCAAAAGTATCATATTTTCATGTATTTGGGTCAAAATACTTCATATTAAACACTAAAGATTATCTACGAAAATTTGATTCTAAAGCTGATGAAGGAATTTTTGTTGGCTATTCAGATCGAAGCAAAGCATATAGAATCTTTAATAAACAAACAAATATTATAGAAGAAATTCTTCATGTCTCATTTGATGAAAACTTTAAAGATAATAGAAATGACGATGATGAAGAAATTATAAATAAAACTAATATACCTATACATGAAAATAATAATAATAATAATATGTCAATAACAATAATGATAATATGATAACATCGTCACCTAGAATATTAAGTGACCATCCTATTAGTAATATTATTGGAGATGTAAATACAAGAGTATCAACCAGAAAACAGTTAAATCAAATGAGTCATGTTTCATTTATATCTAATTTTGAACCAAAAAATTATAAAGAAGCATCAAAAGTTAATTTTTGGATTATTGCAATGCAAGAAGAACTTGATCAATTTGAAAGAAATGATGTTTGGGAACTTGTACCAAGACGAGACAATCAATCTGTAATTGGAAGGAAATGGGATTTTAAAAATAAAGTAGTTGAAAATGGAAATATTGTACAAAATAAAGCAAGATTAGTAGCTCAAGGATATAATCAAGAAGAAGGAATTGATTATGACGAAACATTTGCTCCTATAGCATGTCTCGAAGCAATACGAACATTACTGGCTTTTGCATCTCATCATAATTTTAAACTTTTTCAAATGGACGTAAAAAGTGCATTTTTAAATGGATTTATAAAAGAAAAAGTGTATATTGAACAACCACTTTTATTTGTTCATGAGAAATATCCCGATCATGTATTTAAACTTAAAAAGGCCTTATATGGATTAAAGCATGCACCTTATGCTTGGTATGAAAGATTAAAAACCCATTTACAAAGTTTCGGTTTTCAAATTGGTAAAATTGATTCCATTTTATTCATAAAACAAGAAGATAATAATATTTTAGCTGTACAAATATATGTTGACGACGATATATTTGGATCCAATGACGAAAAATTGTGCACTGAATTTTCTAAAATTATGAAAGATGAATTTGAAATGTCACATATGGGAGAATTAAACTATTTCTTAGGATTACAAATAAGACAATTAGAAAATGGAATTTTTATAAATCAAGAAAAATACTGTCAAGGTTTATTAAAACGTTTTGGAATGGAAAATATATCAAGTAAACAAACTCCAATGAGTACCACTCTACATTTAGATAACGATGAAAATGGAAAAGATTTCGACCAAAAATTAAATCGAAGTATGATAGGATCTTTGTTATACTTAACATCTAATAGACCAGATATTATGATGAGTGTATGTTTATGTGCTTGGTGTCAAGCACAACAAAAAGAATCACATCATCGAGTGGTAAAATGAATCTTAAGACGTTTAACAAATACTAGAGATTACTGACTTTTTTACCCAAAAGGAAGCTCGTTCGAACTCATGTCATATAGTGATGCTGATTTCGGCCGTTGTAAAACAGATAGAAAAGTCATAAGTGGCACATGTCATTTTATTGGTCTGTCTTTAGTTTCATGGTTTAGTAAAAAGCAAAACTGTGCTTCGCTCTCGATATGTGAAGACGAATATATCTCAGAGGCTTTAGCATGTGCACAAGTAATCTATATGCAACAAACACTTATAGATTTCGGTAAAATCATAACAAAATCTCCTATATATTGTGTAACGACCCCGAATTTTTGATAATTAAAATTCGAATATTTAGATTTAATTGGATAATTTAATCGATAATTCCATAGGGAAATTCCAGAGATAATTAAAAATCGAGTTTAAAATGATTGAAAATGATTTGAGAAATTTTATTTAATCATACTGGAGTTATAGAGATGTTATAGAACTTTTAAAATTGAATTTGGAGTTAATCTGTGAAAATTGAATATTTTAATATTTAATTATCGACTGTAAAAATAGTCAATTTTCGAACAGTCTCAGAATTGAACGAGACCAGTTCCATTGGATCCGTAATAGTTAGTTATTATCGGATTTCAATTTTCGTATCCATCGAAGTTGTCGTTTGACCGTGGCAGCTCGAAACGCATCGATATCATTTTAATTTTAAATCGTCGAGTTAAAATAGTCATTTTTCAAACGGTCTCGGATTTCGACGAAACCAGTTTCATCGGATCCGTAATGTGATATTATTGTAAGATTTCAAATTTCGTAATTTTTGGATTTACCGTTTGTCCGGGGCAAGCCAAAACGCCTCGAAATCAATTTAAATCGGTTTAATTTAAATTGATCGTTTATCGCCATATCTCACACATACGATCGAATTAGCTTCCGAAACCTTTTCCATTGTGTCCGGAACGCGGGATAAACCCCAGAAACGCCAGTTTCGACGCGTAAATCGGAGTTCGGAAATTTAGAAACGAATAGTGTTCGTCGGTTCTCTATAAAAGCAACCCACCCCCTTCATTCAAAAGAAAACCCTAGTCTATCTTCTTTCAGCCGCCATTTTCGAAACCAAGGGCTGAGAATATTCGATCCTTTCTTCCCTAAAAATCTCCAAATCCATCGAGTTTTACGCAAAACATCCAACATGAAAGTTGTAGAGCATCACGAGACGAAGAGATCCAACGGTGGAGATGGATTTTCGTTGATCGAAGATGAAGCTGGGAGGCCGCGTTCTCCAGCAGGTCGCGCGCGTTTTGTGAGGGGTGGGGACCACCGAGCTCGGCGGCAACTGGGGCGGAGGTGGAGTTCGCGTAGGCGGTGGTGGTGGAAGTCTCTGATCAACATCTCGTCGATCGTGGTGGCGACGTTTGCAAACCCTAACTTGTGGTGGTTGGGTTCGGGTGCGTCTCTACCTGGAAGAAAACGTGCGTGATGGAAGAAGCATGCGTGCGGCCCTGATGCGTTCAAGAAGAAATCAACGGTGATGTGGGTTTGAAAAATAATTAAAAGAAAATTTTGTAATTAGTTTATATTTAAATTTGTGAATGTTTAAAATTGTATATCTCTTTCATACGAGATCGGAAAATTACGAAACCAGAAGCGTTGGAATCGCAGCGTCGCGCTCTACGCTGCAGCGCAGATCTGGACGCGTTTGGAATCAGTGAAATCTTCGGGTAAAATTAAACGTGCGTTTAATTTTATTCGAAATAAAACGCTGGAATCAGAATTAAAATCAAGGTGAGATCTTCTCACTCAAATTGAATGTGGAATTTTTACAGTTATTGATTGATGATTGACTGTTTGGATGTGATATTAGATATAGTAGGATATATATCTATATATAGCAATATATACATATTGGCATATGTATATATTGGATTGATTGATTTCCCGCCTCGTATAGCGGATGAGACCCTATTGCGCCGTTAGTAAGCGGATTTTTATAAAACCCATATACCGCGATAATTCCGTACTGGAGCGGAATTGGTATTGTGCTAACATCTGTGGATGCAGGGAAACAGGTTGGAGGGATCCAACTGGATTCCTCACTAGTAGTTATTTATTTACAGATATTGTGATATATTCTGTTATCATATGATGATATATGATATTGACTGTTGTGATGGACTGATTGGTGTTGTTGCATCATCGGATTCAGTTTTGAAATGTAAAAATAACGACTTTTACTTTAAAAGGGTTTTTAAAGTGATTTCTGAAAAATATACGTTTTATGGAAATTTTGAATCGATTTATAAACGTAAAATTTTAAAGTTATAAAAGTTAAAATTTTTAGTGAAATATAACCGAAGTGTCGTTTTTTTTGAAATAAAAGTCGATTTATTTATAAAATGGTTTAAGTGGGATTTTTGAATAACTATAAACGATTTGTATAGAAAGATTTATAAAATTGATATTTTATAAATCAAAATATTGGACTTATAAAACGAATTTTTATAAGTGTTAAAAAGAAGTATAAAAGGATTTCATAAGTGAATGAAATTAATAGATTTATAACGTGAAGTTATAAAGTGAATAGATGTTGTAGAATAAACGATTTATAAGTAATTTACTTATAAAGTAGATTTTTGCACTTAGTTGGGCTATAAATAGAAATTGCTAAATGAAATGATTTCATAAGTTGAAATTGTTATGAAGTATAAATGTGATTTATAAACGTTGTTTATAAATCTGAAATCACTTATTTTGATAAGTAATTTTTGAAGTTAATAGAAGGAGAATTTTATAAATCGAAGTTGTTAGAAAATATAAAGGTGAATTTATAAACGTTGTTTTATGAATTTGAAATCAATCAAATTTGATGAATGTAATATAGAAGTTATTAAGGAAATTTTATCCACGATCTTGGGTAGTGGATAATCATTGAAATAAAAATGTGTAGAAAATATTGAAATGTGGTTAGTGAAGTATATTCACGATTTTGGACAGTGAATATATTGTTAAGCAAAATGGATATTGTTTTGGGAAAGTGACATTGAAAATGAAGTTAATTGTTTTAAACGATGGTTTAAAATGTATTGAATATCGAAATCATAGATTTCAACATTTATTGTTGAAATAGACGTTTTCGAGAAATAAGGAAATGATGGACTATAACACTGTTGTTATAGTAAATGATTTCCGAAAGGAAATGTTTTGATGTAGTATTGGGATTTATATATCTATCTAAATTCGAATCCCTATACTAGTGATTTTGAGTTGTCGTAACGATGTTTTACGTAACATTCGTTTTGACTCAAATAAAATTTATGAAAGAGAATGATTTCCTTAAAGAATGAATATATACTTAATTTGATTTAAGTATATCGAATATTTTCAAATGTTGAAAATAAATGATTTGTGAAATACTTATTTTTAAATAAGTATGGAAATGCTTTTCCAATATGAAATGAACTGTTTTGAGATTTTATCTTCAAAGATAAAATGAAATGTGGAAATTGATTTGAAATTGTTTTCAAATGATTAAGTGTGGAAATTTTATATCTAGTAAAAGATATTTCTGAAGATAAAAATAATTTGGGAAAATTATTTGGAATCTGATGATGTTGCGCATCTTTATTGATAGTTAAATAACCGACTATCAATAATTACCTTTAGATAGGTATTTGTTGTGATTGGATGAATTTGAATGCCACACTTATTTTTGAATAATCGCTCACTATTCGGGTTAGCCGGGAAAGGACCATGGGGTCGTATAACCCATTCCGAATATGTGATACGTCGTTATGAATTGCATTCGAAGACCGGTGTTGAAGACCGGATATTTTTGAAAACGGAAGGATTACCGTCGAGTTACTCTACATCGGCTGATCTCCGATTTAGAGGTTTTTATCACCCTTAGTGACGGGAAGTCCTGACGTGATTGAAAATTATCCGGAATTGCGAGGGCTTCGTGAGAAGTGCCTTCGGTTCTGTTCGATCCCGGAACAGACTTGTATGGATTGTGTGTCTGACGTTACAATTTGAGATATTGAGCTGATTTCTTTCAAATACATTTCTGTTGGTGGCGGAGAATTTATTCTCTTAGCTTAACACCCTTCTCTGAGACGTATGAGCTCAGAGGTTATGTAGTTGAAATTTATCAGCGATATATCCCAATTTGGTAACGTGGCATACTGAGTGTTGCTGTGAAATGATCAGTGTTTGATCATTTGTGATATGATCATTTGTTTGATCTTATATCTTAATGATCATAGGTTGATCATTTTGTTTGACCCGAAGCAGGGCTTTTTGAGAAAAGCGTAGCTTTGTGGACGAGACTTCGTCGAGCCTCACACCCCGGAAATGGTCGAAACAGGAATGTTGCGGCAAGGTTATGAGGGTCGCGCCCTTTAGGGTATGTCATTTCCTTCTGGAAAGGGGTGGTATCATGGTATGGAGCCCAGATACTTACTCATGTGGATACACTTTCTTTATGATGTGTGATGTTGGATATCGAGCGCTCGGATAAAGGTCCCAAAGGACCGGGTGATGACATATTCGTGAGTTACCTGTTACAGGGGTAACCCGGCCTTGTTTGGCAGAGAGCAGTTTGTCTCTCGGGACGTCCAGCCAGAGGCGATCCTATTCGGCAGGAGGAAAGGAAGTTCCTTAGCCTGACCATTTGTTGGAAATCCAAAGAAACAATACGTGACTTGTACGGTTTTAGTTGTAGAACCTATCATTCACTTATGGTGGCGCCCCACTGTTTGGATGGTAGCTATAGTAGGCATAGTTCGGAATGTCTATGCTGGCTAAGATTTATATTATACTTTCGAAAATGATTTCTACACTATGCACTAATAATAATATCAAAAATGATTTGATTTTGCGTAGTAAGCATCTTTGACTATCATAAGAAGAAATCTCCTCCAATTCTGCGTTTGCATTGTGTGTGTGGCGGGAGGTCTTATGGTAGTTTCATTTTCCAAAAGCATTGCGAATTTGTTTTATTTTCTTTGTGAAAAAAAAATACTGTTTTACGATCTCACACCAGTCACCATGACTGACTCGGAGTTTATTGTTTCCCCTCTAAACTCTGGGTGCCCACCAATTTCCACACGGGCAGCCTAGAGTTATATTATCAGGATATTCTGGATATTCTGGAGCTTCGGAGATGAGCTGGATGGCGAGACGTAGTATTTGTATCTGATAGTATTTATTCCGCTGTGTATTCTGTATGAGGACAAGTTTATATAACTGTCCATTGTTGTATATTGACTCTGATGATTGATGTATGTATAAACTGATATAGTTCTTTGTTTTAAAAGACTAGTGATTATCTATTATATATTGTTCCGCTGCGATATGTGAGATTCTGATATTGTTTCTGTTCTGATGTTGTTCTGTTGTTCTGTTGTTCTTCTTTTCTTTTTCTTCTATCTTTTCTTCTACCTCTTCTTTTAAAACCCTAATGGTTCGGTTTTTCGTTCACCTTGAGTAAATAGATGGAGATTAGTGTCTATTCAAGGGGTACGGAAAAGCGGGTTATTACATATTGTGATAATACAAGTGCCATAAATTTATCAAAAAATCTTACTAACCATTCTCGAACAAAACATATTGATATTCGTCACCATTTTCTATGAGATAATGTGGAAAAAGGAATTACATTGCTGGAATTTGTAAATACCGAAAACCAAATAGCTGATATTTTTACTAAACCATTAAGTGAACTAACTTTTATTAAATTAAGACGAGATCTAGGAATATGTTCTTACAATGAATTGGTTAACTAAATTTGTAGGATTAGTTTTTGTACACTTAAAAAAAATTAGGAAGAAAAGCTCAATATAAAACTACACAGGATAAAATATACACTTAGATTAATACAAACCACATAAAACTTAACTACCCTCTGTTAAAAGTTATATGTTTAAACTTATTTTCCTCGACCAAACTTCTAAGTATAGTAAAAACTTTCTCTTATGAATCAGATTATTTTCCTTCTAAATACAAATAGTTTATTAAGACAAATATTACCCAAAAAAATGACTTCCGATTACGACTCCGCCTATTCAACTATCGACTATAAATCACCCTCATTAGATAGCGATTACGTTTCACCAACTAAATCCACACCTTCATTGTAGGAAGGTGCACCCCCTTTGCCAAAAGTATTTCTTTAGAAATATACTTGAGAAAAAAGTCATCACCTACGTATCACACTGGATTTTCCCCTAAGGAAAAGAAAGCCAAATGGTCAACTGATCTGCAATCAACATCTCTCACCGACAAAGTCGATGAAATATATCACTATCAACAAGAAATGATGGGAGTTCAACGTGAAATGTATTACGAGCAACAATGTCAAGGATCTCATCTAAATTTTCTCAAAAAATGTATTCTAGCAATTTGTGGTCATTCACCAACAAAAAATTGCATACATCAAAAATCTCCTCGATTAAAAGAAACTACTATAAAAGCGTATATAACATTACTCCAAGAAATCTATGCAAGTCAGGACCATCAAACCAAGATTGGATTGACACTCCAGCTCGTCCAAGTTGGTCTCCACTAAAGCCATTAATTGACGATACAATGGTTGAACCGAATTCATGGGATATACAACAAATTAAAAACTCTGACCTCTCTAACAAAAACTAAATTTATGCCAAGTACTTTGTCAAATAAGTTTCTTTTGTAATTTTTGATATGTATATTGTTTTAATCCTCTTCATATTTCAATAAAAAATGATTGACATTAAGTTTTAAGCATACTTTCAGAAAAATACATACCACAGACGTCTGTGACACTACCACAGACGTTTGTCAAAAGTTACGGGAAAACATTTTCCTGTAACCTCAGACATCTGTGGGAACTCATAGATGTTTGTCATATCGCTCTGTGTATTTTTTCTTAAACCACGGACATCTGTGGACCGCACAGATGTTTGTCATATGTTTCTGTTTATTTCTAACTGAAAGCACAGACGTCTATGCCACACCCACAGACGTCTATCACTGTTTCGAAACCCTATCTCCAGCGGTCGTATATATAAGGTTTCCTAAATTTTACCTTCTACGTCCAAATTACTTCCTAATTCTAAAACCCTAGCCTCCATCCAATCTCTATTTGCTCACTAATGGCTCCCAAACCAAAAACTCTAACTAACAAACGTTCCAAGAAAGGTCAATCATCCTCTTCTCACAGTCCCTTAGTTAATGATGCTCTCATTCAAGAATGGCTTTGCAATAGCACGATTTCCAATAGGTGATTTGATAAGCTAAAACAAAAGAAGCTTCATTCTGAGCCTTTCTATAGATTATGCAAGTTTGGAGAATATAACATTCAAGAACTTACTGTCGCCTCCGAATGTTAGGATTTAATCAATTTCGACGAAAATGAGGTACAAATCGACCAATTAGCTATCTTTCTATTCTACGCCAATTTATGTAGTAGTGATATATGGACTCCTGAGAATAATGATGGTTAGTTACGGACAAGTGTTTACGTATGTGTTTTAAAAATTAGCGTCAACACCATTGGACTTATACTTAATTGTTCTTCGTCCGAGATTGATTTGGAAGAAATTCTCAGCCATAGAAACTTGCTATGAGACGAAATAACTCATCTTATTTGGGAAGATAGGATGCCCCAGTGGAAATCCCTCTACTTACGTCCAAAAGCTAGACTGTTAAATCATATGAATACGATAATCCCACGTCTATGTAGTCATGAACAAATCTATGACAATGATCACAAAGCCCTTTATGCTATTTTAGGTGGAATATAAATAAATTAGGCTAAATTCATTCATGGTGAAATTAAAAGCTTGTGGTCTTATCATTGATGCACTATTATCTATGCTCCATACATTATGCATCTCTTAAATGCTTTTAGAGTACCCTTCCATATCTCTCATTTTGAAGAAATCCCCCTTAAAGAAAGCGATTTGCGGTTTTTAACGTTGATGCATCTTCCCCCATGACCACCCCCAATAATTTCCCTTGAACAATGGTCCTTACAACAACAACAACAAGTGCATCATGGTACTCTGCCCACTCCTACTCCTCAACAGACTTACTCACTTCGTCCTTCACAACAACCTACATCCTCCAGTCATGGTACCGAATATTATTCGGATTCTGAAATACAAGAGCTCGCATTGAACCAATGCAAAACGAATCTCTTCGTGATTTAGTGCTTAGAAACCAAAAGTTAATCACGGCCAACCAGCGGGCTTTGAATAAAAAGATGATTGGATTGGAACGTTATTTTTCGACAAGGATGAATAAAATGGAAAAGACTTTGTACAAAGTTGTTTCCACTTTAGGGAAGGTTAGGAGAAAAGTCCATGGTAGATCGCCTTCTCGCTTATCATCCTCGCCTTCACCTACACCGCCCCTTTGATCACATACACCAGTTTATCACTCTCAAGCTTCTCCCGAAGGAACTTCTCACGACAGAGGCGACAAAGGAAAAACTATTATGCAAGAGCAACCTAAGGAGGAAGAAGAAGACAGTGATGATATGTACATATCTGATACTCTACAATTTCAACATCAATCGTACATGGCATTTCAAGGACTCTCCATTCAAGAAGATGAGGAGTACAACGACCAAACACAGCGGTCAAGCAATACGAATAGGATCCTTCATCTTATTGGGAATACTATGAAAATTATTGAGGCCTATCTTACTCTTCCGATCATTATAATTACCATTTTTTTGTTATTTGTTTACTATTTTTTCGAATTTATGCTTATGCTTGTCTATTTAATTATTTACCTCCTGCTACATTAGTCTTTGTTTCTATTTGAACTTACTTCTTTAGTTTTAAATTATTCATGATCTTATCTATAACATGCTATTAAATGTCTATTTAACATTTATGTTTATATCTTATATCATTCCTTCCATTTTGATAATGACAAAGGGGGATGAATTTATGCATATACATAGGGAGAGACAAAGCTTAATTTATGAATGAATAAATATAATAATTCTTCTAGTTTGATTGTATAGTTGTCATCATCAAAAGATGGAGAATGTTAGAACATCCAGTTTATATTTCAATGACAACAACTATACAATCATATATATATATATATACATTTTATCAAGATTACAGGTATATACTACAAGAAGGCATCATGCTCGAAGATATTAAGACTCAAAGACAAACGAAGATCTATCAACCATACTATACTTAGTAAGGTTATTCTACTATAAAAGAATCTTAGATAAAATGTTGTTAATGGCTACTTGAGTATACCTGCATACATGATCATACACAAATTCAAATACATCACAATACGGTAGAAAACTGCATTTACTAACCACAGACATTTGAGGTAAAACCACAGACATCCCAGGAAATACTCGAGAAAATAAATTTTTGAAGCCATAGACATTTGATGTTTTACCATAGATGTCTGTCATTTGAAAAACTGCATATTTTTGAATAGACACTTCTGTTGAACAAAAAGAAATTACCTCTTCATCGAAAGGTTGCAGCCATTAAAAAGAATAGACCTTACCTAATAGTAACAACTCTTCATCTGCATCTTTTTGAATCTATAAACACTACCATGATTAAGATTTAGAGATCAACAAAATTGAATTAATTAAATCTATTCTCTCTTGATTTCTTATCACTCTCTTGTGCATAAATTACTTGCATACTCTCAATCTATTACAACCAAAATATAATTTTGGTTAAACCACTTCCTACAACTCAAATCTTTCGCATTCACATACTCAAAGGAGATCATAGGAAGATTTGTACCATCGGTCAAAAACCATGTTATTTGGAGCACAAGATTGTCAGAGATATACTTTTGTATTAGCCTATTTCTCTAGGCGAAGCGAGGGTTAGTTGGTTAAAGGAAATACCGAAGGAGAACTTCAGAACTGGACGTAGGACCGGAGATCCAAACCAGTATAAAATATCTGATGTGATCGTTTTTATTATTTATCTTATATTCAATTATTGTTCTCTGCTTAACATAGTTAGTAATATACAATCACACACGTATATATATAAGTTGCATTATTTATAAAGATAATATAGACTTTCATATAACATCCTGATCTTATAATTGCTGATGGGTATATAAAAAAGTACAACGGAAAAAAAAATTCTACAGCAAGTAAACATCCAGCTCTACTCCATGAGCTCCATGTCTCACCAACGATAACCTAGAAAAATACTCGGTCTAACCCGAGCATTATAATAAAATAACATCTGGATCGGTCTGTAAAACCAGCGTGAGAAAACTCAAGTGGTATTGTGAACATTTAATAATTCTATGAGACCACTCCTCTAAACACGGAATGAGTTTTACCTCACAAGAACAACATCCATAGATGAAAAAATGGAAACAAGTCAGAATAAAATCAAACTTGAAAGAATAGAAGCAAATAATTAAACATCGAGAAGAGATTTAAGCACTTCTCGATGCAATTAAGTAAATGATTCAAAGATTTTAATCAAATAAGGAAAATGAATTTTCCAACAATGACTAGGAGGGTGCACCCCTGTCACGTACCGAAATTTTCGACTTTCGAAAATTCGACATCGATACTCCCTTTATCGACTGTCGAGAAATCGAGTGCTGGAAACTCCAATAGTGAGGGTTTTAAAAAGAAGAAAAAGGCAGAAGAAGAAGAAAGCAGAAGAAGAAAGAAGAACAACATCAGATACAGAAACAATATCAGAATCTCACATATCGCAGCGGAACAATATATAATAGATAATTACTAGTCTTTTAAAACAAAGAACTATATCAGTTTATACATACATCAATCATCAGAGTCAATATACAACAATGGACAGTTTTATAACTTGTCCTCATACAGAATACACAGCGGAATAAATAATATCAGATACAAATACTACGTCTCGCCATCCAGCTTATCTCCAAAGCTCCAGAATATCCTAATAACATAACTCTAGGCTGCCCGTGTGGAAATTGGTGGGCACCCAGAGTTTAGAAGGGAACAATAAACTCCGAGTCAGTCATGGTGACTGGTGTGAGATCGTAAAACAGTTTATCTTTAAAAACAACAACAGGAAAATTTTAAAATAAATTCGAAATGCTTTTGGAAAATGAAACTACCATAAGACCTCCCACCACACACACAATGCAAACGCAGACTTGGAGGAGATTTCTTCTTATGTTAGTCAAAGATGCTTACTACGCAAAATCAAATCATTTTTGATATTATTATTAGTGCATAGTGGAAAATCATTTCGAAAGTAGAATATAAATCTTAGCCAGCATAGGTACCATTATATTATGCCTGCTATAGCTGCCTCCTGAGGAGACAGGTTATACAATTGAAATCGTAAAGGCTCGTATTGTTTCTTTGGATTTCCAACAAATGGTCAGGCTAAGGAACTTCCTTTTCCACGATGGGTACGTCCCTGGAATAGACGACCCGAGAACCTAACCGGATCTCTGCCAACACAAGGCCGGGTTACCTCTGCAAAAATAGGTAACTACTGACACGCGTATGCCATCCCCCGATCGTAACCGATCTTCCCGAGGATCCCCGATTCGCAACAAACCACATAGTAAAAATGTAGCAACCACATAGGTTAAGTATCTGGGCTCCATACCATGATACCACCTCTATCCAGAAGGAATGACATACACTAAGGGGCGCTACTCCCTAGAACCTTGCCGCATCCTTCCTGTTTTGACCATTTCCGGGGTGTGAGGCTCGACGAAGTCTCGTCCACAAAGCTACGCTTTCTACAAAGCCATGCTTCGGGTCAAACAAATGATCAACCTATGATCACAAAGATATAAGATCAAACAAATGATCATATCACAAATGATCAAACACTGATCATTTCACAGCAACACTCAGTATGCCACGTTACCAAATTGGGAGCATATCGCTGATAAATTTCAACTACATAACCTCTGAGCTCGTACGTCTCAGAGAAGGGTGTTAAGCTAAGAGAATAAATCCTCCGCCACCAACAGATATGTATTTGAAAGAAATCAGCTTTATATCTCAATTTGTAACGTCAGACACACAATCCATACAAGTCTGTTCCGGGATCGAACAGAACCGAAGGCACTTCTCACGAAGCCCTTGCAATTCCGGATAAATTTTCTAATCACGTCCGGACTTCCCGTCACTAAGGGTGATAAAACCTCTAAATCGGAGATCAGCCGATGTAGAGTAACTCGACGGTAATCCTTCCGTTTTCAAAAATATACGGTCTTCAACACCGGTCTTCGAATGCAATTCATAACGACGTATCACATATTCGGAATGGGTTATACGACCCCATGGTCCTTTCCCGGCTAACCCGAATAGTGAGCGTTTATTCAAAAATAAGTGTGGCATTCAAATTCATCCAATTCACAACAAATACCTATTCAAGGTAATTATTGATAGTCGGTTATTTAACAATCAATAAAGATGCGCAACATCATCAGATTCCAAATAATTTTCCAAATTATTTATCTTCAAAAATATCTTTACTATATATAAAATTTCCACACTTCAAAAATAAATCAACGTTTATTTTTAAACAACTTCCCTTTCTTTTATAAATTCCATATTGAATTTATATTTTCAAAATATCTACTGATATACGATTCTCAAATCGATTTCAAATATTCAATTTCATTTTATCTTTAAGAAGATAAAATCTCAAAACGTTTCATTTCATTTTGGGAATGCATTTCCCTACTTATTTAATAATAAGTATTTCACAAATCATTTATTTTCAACACTTGGAAAATATTCTATATACTTAAATCAAAATTAAGTATATATTTCATTCTTTAAGGAAAACATTCTTTTAACACCTTTATTTGAGTCAAAACGAATGTTACGTAAAACATCGTTACGACGACTCAAAATCACTAGTATAGGGATTCGAAAATTAAGATAGATATTTAAATCCCAATACTAGATAAAAATATTTCCTTTCGGAAATCATTTACTATAACAACAGTGTTATAGTCCACCATTTCCTTATTCCTCGAAAACGTCTATTTCAACAATGAATGTTGAAATCTATGGTTTCGATATTCAATATATTTGAAAACATCTTTAAAACAATTAACTTCATTTCAAATATCATTTTCCCAAAACAATATCCATTTTATTCAATAATATATTCACTGTCCAAAATCGTGAATATAATTCACTTAACCAAATTTCACTATTTTCTACACATTTTATTTCAATAATAATTCGCTATCCAAAATCGCGAATATATCTCCTTTAACAACCTTCTATATTTAATTTATCAAATCCAATTGATTTCGAATTTATAAAACAACGTTTATAAATTCTATTTCCATTTTCTAACAACTTCGATTTATAAATCTCTTTATTAACAATTCGATCAATATTCCATTTAAATGCAAAAATCCAATTTATAAGTTAATCTCTTATAAATCTTTTATTCTACAGTTTCATCCATTTTATAACTTCACAATTTATAAATCTATAAATTCCATATCTTCACGATTTATAATTCTATAAATTTCATTTTTAACACTTATAAACTCGTTTTAAAATTCCAATATTGTAAATTTATAAATATCAACTTTTTAAATCTTTTAAATAAACTGTTCACAAAAATTCGAAAATCTCAGTTCAAACCATTTTATAAATTGCTTAAACTATTTATTTCAAAAATCACCTTACGGTCATAATTCACAAAAATCTTAACTTTTATAACTTTAAAATTTTAAACGTTTATTTATTTAAAATAAATCAATTCAACAATTCAATAAAACGTCTACTTTCAAAAATTACTTTAAAATCCTTTTAAAGTAAAAGTCGTTATTTTTAAAGTTCAAAACTTGAATCCGATGATGCAACAGCACCAATTAGTCAATCACAACATCAAACATCATATATCAACATATGATAACAGAATATACATCAATATCTGTAAATAAATAAATACTGGTGAGGAATCCAGTTGGATCCCTCCAACCTGTTTCCCTGCATCCACAGATGTTAGCACAATACCAATTCCACTTCGAGGTGGAATATCGCGGTATATGGGTTTTATAAAAATATCCGCTTACTAACGGCGCAATAGGGTCTCATCCGCTATACGAGGCGGGAAATCATCAATCCAATATATACATATGCCAATATGTATATATTGCTATATATATAGATATATCCTACTATATCTAATATCACATCCAATAGAAATCATCAATCAATAACTGTAAATTCAAATTTATTTTGAGTGAGAAGATCTCACCGTGATTTCAATTCCGATTTCAGCATTTATTTCGAATAAAATTAAACGCGCGTTTAATTTTACCCGAAATTCAAACTAGCTCCAAACGACTCCAATCCAGTTGCATCGCGTAGTATTCGACGATACGATTCCAACGCATTTTAAATATAATAATTTACATTTTCTCTTTATTTATTCTATACCAAAACAGATCTGGGCCTTTGATTTCGAATGGAGAAAATCGTGGCCGCGTACACCTTTCTTCCTCGCGTATGCTCCCAGTAAAACAAACGAACGAGCCAAAACCCATTGCCGCCTAGCTTTAACCATTCTCGTACCCCCAAACCACCACGAAACTCGATCATCCCACCACCATACGAACCGCCATGCTTCCCTCCATCTCCAGCCACCATGGTGGCGAACTCGGCCCCACCTCCGTGCATAAAAACGCGAGTGAACGAAGCACGAACGTGGCCATATTCCGGCCTCCACGCTCCACCGTCCCCATCTCCACCATTAGATCTGATAGAACTCCTCGCCCTCTCCAATATTTCAGTTAAACATTTCCTCTAATTGTTGCTAGATTATGAGAGATTGAGAGAGGAAGACGAGACAATTTCGGCCGTTGAAATAATAAGTGGCGGCCAGGGTAAAACTGAAACCCTAGTTGTTGTTGTTTGCAAATTGAAGAAACAAGGTCCTTTTATAGAAAAAGCTTCAAAACACTATTCACAAAAAATTTCCGAACTCCAAATCGAGCGTACCGGCTGACGTTTCTAAGGTTTACCCCGCGTTCCGAACGCAATGGAACAGGTTTCGGAAGCTAATTCGATCGTATGTGTGAGATATGACAATAAACGATCAAATTAAATTAAACCGATTTAAATCGATTTCGAGGCGTTTTGGCTTGCCCCGGACAAATGGTAAATCCAAAAATTACGAAATTTGAAATCTTACAATAATATCACATTACGGATCCGATGAAACTGGTTTCGTCGAAATCCGAGACCTTTTGAAAAATGACTATTTTTAACTCGACGATTTAAAATTAAAACGATATCGATGCGTTTCGAGCTGCCACGGTCAAACGACAACTCCGATGGATACGAAAATTGAAATCTGATAATAACTAACTATTACGGATCCAATGGAACTAGTTTCGTTCAATTCTGAGACTGTTCGAAAATTTACTATTTTTACAGTCGATAATTAAATATTAAAATATTCAATTTTCACAGATTAACTCCAAATTCAATTTTAAAAGTTCTATAACCTTTCTATAACTCCAGTATGATTAAATAAAATTTTCCAAATCAATTTCAATCATATTAAACTCGATTTTCAATTATTTCTGGAATTTCAATTATTAATTTATCGATTTAATTATCAAATTAAATCCAATATTCGAAAAATAAATCATTCGACTTCTTAATTCCACTTATAAATATTTAAAATTAATTAAATATTCGAATTTTAATTATTAAAAATTCTGGGTCATTACAAACTTCCCCCCTTAAAAGAATTTCGTCTTCGAAATTACAAGGTAAGAAAGAAGTTACAGAATTCGTTAACTTTCCAAAACAAACTATTCAAATTAGATTTACAAATCCACTTAAGTGTTTAACTCTTTCAAAATCCATAGTTAAACTTCTTACAATAACTTCACTAAGTTTTCAAATCATACTTAGTTTTCAAAAATTTCCAATTTTTCAAAAATATTCCAACGCCTTAAATTTTCGAAAAATTTCGCCATAACCTCCTGCGCGGCTAATACGGTACGACTACAAAACGTCCCTACGGACTCTCAGATTTCAAAAAAAAAAGAAAAAGCCAAGCGGCTAGACAAGAAATCATCAAATTTCATATTGAAATTTAAATACTTACCTTTTGTCGAGCAATTCAAACTTATCTTTGAAATCAAATCCAATTCCTTTATACACCTGTATGTCCTACTAGCCATAATATCTAGTTATAACATTCAAACCAATTTGCAAAGTCTATTACAAAATTTCGATACTTCTTATATCATCTTTACTTCCCTATTGAAGTTTTATATTCATTTTCATTCAATTTCACATTTCAAATTTCATTTGAATTTAATTCACAATTCCAACCTTATTTGGATTCTATTTAACTTCTGAATATTGAATTTTATCAATTATCTTTCATTCACAACTGCATCATTTTAAATTAGTTTCATTTACTAATTTATCACAAATTGTAATTCACTTTATTCAAATTTGTTTTCAACATTCAGTTTCAATTCCAGTTTTATTCTTTCGTTCATTCCCAAAATTTATTTTCAATTTGCCATTTTGGTTTATAACCACTCATATTAAACTGGATTTCAAATTCCATATGAATTTAATTCATTTCACTTTATTTAATTGATTCACTTATACTTAATTTAATTTAACTCCATCCTTTAAATTAAATTTATTCAATCAAAATTCAAAATGGTATAAGTTATCAACTTAATAATATTCCATAAATATTTTTACATAGTATTCCAGAGTTTACCAACATTTCAAAAACCATTTTTGAAAACAGTTCAAATTATCCTTTGAATTTTCTAAAACAAAATCCAAATTTTCAAAACAACTTCCATTTAAAACAATTTGGCAGCAATTCCTCCTTTGGAAACCCGAAAATGAACATCAATAATGCTGTAGTCATTACCGAAGTTATTTTCCAGCGACCGAAAAGAGTTTAGAGCTTTTATCTTTCCAAAATACTTTTCAAAACCTTTGAAATTCATTTTCAAATTCAAAAAGATTTAAACTTTCCAAATCTCCAAAATTTTCAAATTCTTTTCAAACATTTCCAAAAACTTCTCTGAAATTCCGTTTTAAATTACAAATCACATTTATAATTTATATTCTCAAATTTCATTTGTATGTGAATTCATCTCTTTATCTTTCAATTCACATTTATAAATTTCATTCGTTAAATGGATTTATTTCCAAATCTTTGGTTATTATTTTAATTTCTCATTTAATTTCAATGATAATAGTTTAATATTATCACTTCTAACAACCATGCAACCATATACTGTAATAATTTACAGAAAATCATTTCTTTTATATACAAAAATAGTCTTGGGTAAAATTATCTCATTCACCCTATTCAAAAACAATACTGTGCCGAATTGTTCTATTCAAGTGTTTAGAGATCCCTATCGATAGAGTTGTACGGACAATACCGACCAGAATCCATATACCACTCAACAAACCAATCATCACAATATAAAACAATTTTTTTATATTAACTAACAAATACGCACTCGTATCTATTATTACACTCAACTCATTCTAAAGTACTACTGACTCTATCTCTAATGAGTAACACCCAACAGAGCAGGGTTGTCGCTTAACCATATGCTCTGATACCACGCTGTCACGTACCGAAATTTTTGACTTTCGAAAATTCGACATCGATACTCCCTTTATCGACTGTCGAGAAATCGAGTGCTGGAAACTCCAATAGTGAGGGTTTTAAAAAGAAGAAAAAGGCAGAAGAAGAAGAAAGCAGAAGAAGAAAGAAGAACAACAGAACAACATCAGATACAGAAACAATATCAGAATCTCACATATCGCAGCGGAACAATATATAATAGATAATTACTAGTCTTTTAAAACAAAGAACTATATCAGTTTATACATACATCAATCATCAGAGTCAATATACAACAATGGACAGTTTTATAACTTGTCCTCATACAAAATACACAGCGGAATAAATAATATCAGATACAAATACTACGTCTCGCCATCCAGCTTATCTCCAAAGCTCCAGAATATCCTAATAACATAACTCTAGGCTGCCCGTGTGGAAATTGGTGGGCACCCAGAGTTTAGAAGGGAACAATAAACTCCGAGTCAGTCATGGTGACTGGTGTGAGATCGTAAAACAGTTTATCTTTAAAAACAACAACAGGAAAATTTTAAAATAAATTCGAAATGCTTTTGGAAAATGAAACTACCATAAGACCTCCCACCACACACACAATGCAAACGCAGACTTGGAGGAGATTTCTTCTTATGTTAGTCAAAGATGCTTACTACGCAAAATCAAATCATTTTTGATATTATTATTAGTGCATAGTGGAAAATCATTTCGAAAGTAGAATATAAATCTTAGCCAGCATAGGTACCATTATATTATGCCTGCTATAGCTGCCTCTTGAGGAGACAGGTTATACAATTGAAATCGTAAAGGCTCGTATTGTTTCTTTGGATCTCCAACAAATGGTCAGGCTAAGGAACTTCCTTTTCCACGATGGGTACGTCCCGGGAATAGACGACCCGAGAAACTAACCGGATCTCTGCCAACACAAGGCCGGGTTACCTCTGCAAAAATAGGTAACTACTGACACGCGTATGCCATCCCCCGATCGTAACCGATCTTCCCGAGGATCCCCGATTCGCAACAAACCACATAGTAAAAATGCAGCAACCACATAGGTTAAGTATCTGGGCTCCATACCATGATACCACCTCTATCCAGAAGGAATGACATACACTAAGGGGCGCTACTCCCTAGAACCTTGTCGCATCCTTCCTGTTTTGACCATTTCCGGGGTGTGAGGCTCGACGAAGTCTCGTCCACAAAGCTACGCTTTCTACAAAGCCATGCTTCGGGTCAAACAAATGATCAACCTATGATCACAAAGATATAAGATCAAACAAATGATCATATCACAAATGATCAAACACTGATCATTTCACAGCAACACTCAGTATGCCACGTTACCAAATTGGGAGCATATCGCTGATAAATTTCAACTATATAACCTCTGAGCTCGTACGTCTCAGAGAAGGGTGTTAAGCTAAGAGAATAAATCCTCCGCCACCAACAGATATGTATTTGAAAGAAATCAGCTTTATATCTCAATTTGTAACGTCAGACACACAATCCATACAAGTCTGTTCCGGGATCGAACAGAACCGAAGGCACTTCTCACGAAGCCCTTGCAATTCCGGATAAATTTTCTAATCACGTCCGGACTTCCCGTCACTAAGGGTGATAAAACCTCTAAATCGGAGATCAGCCGATGTAGAGTAACTCGACGGTAATCCTTCCGTTTTCAAAAATATCCGGTCTTCAACACCGGTCTTCGAATGCAATTCATAACGACGTATCACATATTCGGAATGGGTTATACGACCCCATGGTCCTTTCCCGGCTAACCCGAATAGTGAGCGTTTATTCAAAAATAAGTGTGGCATTCAAATTCATCCAATTCACAACAAATACCTATTCAAGGTAATTATTGATAGTCGGTTATGTAACTATCAATAAAGATGCGCAACATCATCAGATTCCAAATAATTTTCCAAATTATTTATCTTCAAAAATATCTTTACTAGATATAAAATTTCCACACTTCAAAAATAAATCAACGTTTATTTTTAAACAACTTCCCTTTCTTTTATAAATTCCATATTGAATTTATATTTTCAAAATATCTACTGATATACGATTCTCAAATCGATTTCAAATATTCAATTTCATTTTATCTTTAAGAAGATAAAATCTCAAAACGTTTCATTTCATTTTGGGAATGCATTTCCCTACTTATTTAATAATAAGTATTTCACAAATCATTTATTTTCAACACTTGGAAAATATTCTATATACTTAAATCAAAATTAAGTATATATTTCATTCTTTAAGAAAAACATTCTTTTAACACCTTTATTTGAGTCAAAACGAATGTTACGTAAAACATCGTTACGACGACTCAAAATCACTAGTATAGGGATTCGAAAATTAAGATAGATATTTAAATCCCAATACTAGATAAAAACATTTCCTTTTGGAAATCATTTACTATAACAACAGTGTTATAGTCCACCATTTCCTTATTCCTCGAAAACGTCTATTTCAACAATGAATGTTGAAATCTATGGTTTCGATATTCAATATATTTGAAAACATCTTTAAAACAATTAACTTCATTTCAAATATCATTTTCCCAAAACAATATCCATTTTATTCAATAATATATTCACTGTCCAAAATCGTGAATATAATTCACTTAACCAAATTTCACTATTTTCTACACATTTTATTTCAATAATAATTCGCTATCCAAAATCGCGAATATATCTCCTTTAACAACCTTCTATATTTAATTTATCAAATCCAATTGATTTCGAATTTATAAAACAACGTTTATAAATTCTATTTCCATTTTCTAACAACTTCGATTTATAAATCTCTTTATTAACAATTCAATCAATATTCCATTTAAATGCAAAAATCCAATTTATAAGTTAATCTCTTATAAATCTTTTATTCTATAGTTTCATCCATTTTATAACTTCACAATTTATAAATCTATAAATTCCATATCTTCACGATTTATAATTCTATAAATTTCATTTTTAACACTTATAAACTCGTTTTAAAATTCCAATATTGTAAATTTATAAATATCAACTTTTTAAATCTTTTAAATAAACTGTTCACAAAAATTCGAAAATCTCAGTTCAAACCATTTTATAAATTGCTTAAACTATTTATTTCAAAAATCACCTTACGGTCATAATTCACAAAAATCTTAACTTTTATAACTTTAAAATTTTAAACGTTTATTTATTTAAAATAAATCAATTCAACAATTCAATAAAACGTCTACTTTCAAAAATTACTTTAAAATCCTTTTAAAGTAAAAGTCATTATTTTTAAAGTTCAAAACTTGAATCCGATGATGCAACAGCACCAATTAGTCAATCACAACATCAAACATCATATATCAACATATGATAACAGAATATACATCAATATCTGTAAATAAATAAATACTGGTGAGGAATCCAGTTGGATCCCTCCAACCTGTTTCCCTGCATCCACAGATGTTAGCACAATACCAATTCCACTTCGAGGTGGAATATCGCGGTATATGGGTTTTATAAAAATATCCGCTTACTAACGGCGCAATAGGGTCTCATCCGCTATACGAGGCGGGAAATCATCAATCCAATATATACATATGCCAATATGTATATATTGCTATATATATAGATATATCCTACTATATCTAATATCACATCCAATAGAAATCATCAATCAATAACTGTAAATTCAAATTTATTTTGAGTGAGAAGATCTCACCGTGATTTCAATTCCGATTTCAGCATTTATTTCGAATAAAATTAAACGCGCATTTAATTTTACCCGAAATTCAAACTAGCTCCAAACGACTCCAATCCAGTTGCATCGCGTAGTATTCGACGATACGATTCCAACGCATTTTGTTTCGTTCCATTCCGACCTCGCAGCAAAAAGATATTCATTTTTAAAGTTACACGAATTTTAAATATAATAATTTACATTTTCTCTTTATTTATTCTATACCAAAACAGATCTGGGCCTTTGATTTCGAATGGAGAAAATCGTGGCCGCGTACACCTTTCTTCCTCGCGTATGCTCCCAGTAAAACAAACGAACGAGCCAAAACCCATTGCCACCTAGCTTTAACCATTCTCGTACCCCCAAACCACCACGAAACTCGATCATCCCACCACCATACGAACCGCCACGCTTCCCTCCATCTCCAGCCACCATGGTGGCGAACTCGGCCCCACCTCCGTGCATAAAAACGCGAGTGAACGAAGCACGAACGCGGCCATATTCTGGCCTCCACGCTCCACCGTCCCCATCTCCACCATTAGATCTGATAGAACTCCTCGCCCTCTCCAATATTTCAGTTAAACATTTCCTCTAATTGTTGCTAGATTATGAGAGATTGAGAGAGGAAGACGAGACAATATCGGCCGTTGAAATAATAAGTGGCGGCCAGGGTATTTCTAACGACCCAGAATTTTTGATAATTAAAATTTGAATATTTAATTAATTTTAAATATTAATAAATGGAATTTAGAAGTCGAATGATTTATTTTTCGAATATTGTATTTTATTTGATAATTAAATCGATAAATTAAATAGTGAAATCCCAGAATAATTGAAAATCGAGTTTAATATGATTGAAAATGATTTGTAAAATTTTATTTAATCATACTGGAGTTATAGAAATATTTTAGAACTCTTAAAACTGAATTTGGAGTAAATCTATGAAAATTGAATATTTTAATATTTAATTATCGACTGTAAAAATAGCCAATTTTCGAACAGTCTCAGAATTGAACGAGACCAGATCCATTTGATCCGTAATAGTTAGTTATTATCGGATTTCATTTTTCGTAGCAATCGAAGTTATCGTTTGACCGTGGCAGCTCGAAACGCATCGATATCGTTTTAATTTTAAATCGTCGAGTTAAAATAGTCATTTTTCAAAAAGTCTCGGATTTCGACGAAACCAGTTTCATCGGATCCGTAATGTGATATTATTGTAAGATTTCAAATTTTGTAATTTTTGGATTTACCATTTGTCCGGTACGAATTAAAACGCCTCGAAATCGATTTAAATCGGTTTAAATTAATTTGATCGTTTATTGCCATATCTCACACATACGATCGAATTAGCTTCCGAAACCTGTTCCATTGTGTCCGGAACGTGGGATAAACCCCAGAAACGCCAGTTACTGCGCGTAAATCGGAGTTCAGAAAACCGGAATGAATAGTGTTCGATATTTTCTATAAATAGCCCCTTTATTCACAAATTGAAAAAAATAAAAAGGGCTAGGGTTTCATCTAAATAGCAGCCGCCACTTTATCATTGAACGGCCAGAAAACAATCATCGTCCCCCCTCAATTTCTTCACATCCAAGCAACGATTCACGAAAATTCCTAAATGAAACTAGAAGGGCATCTCGAGGGCTTCATATCTATACGGATATGATCATTTGTAGTTGAGGAAATCATCGGCAGTTTTCGTTCAAGGCAGTGCCGTTCGTCCTCGATGTGCGTGCAAGGGAGGTGGCCGAGTGCCACGTGGTCATGGCCGTGGGTAGTGTTTGGATAGGCGAGTCGAATGGAGTTGCCTGATCATCGTCAAATCGATCGAGGTGGTGGCAATAATTGGAGGAACGGGGGCGGCATGGGTTCATTCGAACGTGAAGTTACCTGGAAGGAGGAAGAAATATAGATGCAGCCAAGATCTGGTTGAAGAAAAACGTGCGGCAGAGATCTGATAGGGTATAAGAAAAATAAAATTTAAATTGAAATAAATTTGTATTTAAAATCGTATAATGTTTAAAACTCTGTAACTCTTTCATACGAGATCGAAAATTGACGAAACAAAATGCGTTGGAATCGTCTCGACGTGTACTACGCGATGCAACTGGATTGGAGTCGTTTGGAGCTAGCGAAAATTTTGGGTAAAATTAAACGTGTGTTTAATTTTATTCGAAATAAAAAGCTGGAACAGAATTGAAATCAAGGTGAGATCTTCTCACTCAAATCGAATGTGGAATTTTTGCAGTTATTATTGATTGATATGATTGCTATATTGGATGTGATATTAGATATTATAGGATATATATCTATATATAGCAGTATATACATATTGGCATATGTATATATTGGATTGATGATTTCCCGCCTCGTATAGCGGATGAGACCCTATTGCGCCGTTAGTAAGCGGATTTTTATAAAACCTATATACCGCGATAATTCCGTACTGGAGCGGAATTGGTATTGTGCTAACGTTTGTGGATGCAGAGAAACAGGTTGGAGGGATCCGACTGGATTCCTCACAGTATTGATTATTTACAGATATTTAGATATATTCTGTTATCATATGATGATATATGATATTTGACTGTTGTGATGGACTGATTGGTGTTGTTGCATCATCGGATTCAGTTTTGAACTTTAAAAATGACGACTTTTAATTTAAAAGGATTTTTAAAGTGATTTTTTTGAAAATATACGTTTTATGGAATTTTTGAATCGATTTATAAACGTAAGATTTTAAAGTTATAAAAATTATAAATTTTAGTGAATTTAACTGAAGTGTCATTTTTAAAATAAAAGTCGATTTATTTATAAAATGGTTTAAGTTGGGATTTTTGAATAACTATAAACGATTTGTATAGAAAGATTTATAAAATTGATATTTCATAAATCAAAATATTGGACTTATAAAACGAATTGTTATAAGTGTTAAAAAGAAGTATAAAAGGATTTCATAAGTGAAAGAAATTAATAGATTTATAACGTGAAGTTATAAAGTGAATAGATGTTGTAGAATAAACGATTTATAAGTAATTTACTTATAAAGTAGATTTTTGCACTTAGTTGGGATATAAATAGAAATTGCTAAATGAAATGATTTCATAAGTTGAAATTGTTATGAAGTATAAATGTGATTTATAAACGTTGTTTATAGATCTGAAATCACTTATTTTGATAAGTAATTTTTGAAGTTAATAAAAGGAGAATTTTATTAATCGAAGTTGTTAGAAAATATAAAGGTGAATTTATAAACGTTGTTTTATGAATTTGAAATCAATCAAATTTGATGAATGTAATATAGAAGTTATTAAGGAAATTTTATCCACGATCTTGGGTAGTGGATAATCATTGAAATAAAAATGTGGTTAGTGAAGTATATTCACGATTTTGGACAGTGAATATATTGTTAAGCAAAATGGATATTGTTTTGGGAAAGTGACATTGAAAATGAAGTTAATTGTTTTAAACGATGGTTTAAAACGTGTTAAATATCGAAATCATAGATTTCAACATTTATTGTTGAAATAGACGTTTTCGAGAAATAAGGAAATGGTGGACTATAACACTGTTGTTATAGTAAATGATTTCCGAAAGGAAATGTTTTTTTATGTAGTATTGGGATTTATATATCTATCTTAATTTCGAATCCCTATACTAGTGATTTTGAGTTGTCGTAACGATGTTTTACGTAACATTCGTTTTGACTCAAATAAATGTGCTTAAGAGAATGTTTTCCTTAAAAGAATGAATATATACTTAATTTGATTTAAGTATATCGAATATTTTCAAATGTTGAAAATAAATAGATTTGTGAAATACTTATTTTTAAATAAGTATGGAAATGCTTTTCCAATGTGAAATGAACTGTTTGAGTTTTTATCTTTTAAAGATAAATTGAAAAGTGAATATTTGAAATTGTTTTCAAATGATTAAGTGTGGAAATTTTATATCTAGTAAAAGATATTTTGGAAGATGAAATAATTTGGGAAAATTATTTGGAATCTGATGATGTTGCGCATCTTTATTGATAGTTAAATAACCGACTATCAATAATTACCTTTAGATAGGTATTTGTTGTGAATTGGATGAATTTGAATGCCACACTTGTTTTTAAATAAGCGCTCACTATTCGGGTTAGCCGGGAAAGGACCATGGGGTCGTATAACCCATTCCGAATATGTGATACGTCGTTATGAATTGCATTTGAAGACCGGATATTTTTGAAAACGGAAGGATTACCGTCGAGTTACTCTACATCGGCTGATCTCCGATTTAGAGGTTTTATCACCCTTAGTGACGGGAAGTCCTGACGTGATTGAAAATTATCCGGAATTGCAAGGGCTTCGTGAGAAGTGCCTTCGGTTCTGTTCGATCCCGGAACAGACTTGTATGGATTGTGTGTCTGACGTTACAATTTGAGATATAAAGCTGATTTCTTTCAAATACATTTCTGTTGGTGGCGGAGAATTTATTCTCTTAGCTTAACACCCTTCTCTGAGACGTACGAGCTCAGAGGTTATGTAGTTGAAATTTATCAGCGATATATCCCAATTTGGTAACGTGGCATACTGAGTGTTGCTGTGAAATGATCAGTGTTTGATCATTTGTGATATGATCACTTGTTTGATCTTATATCTTTGTGATCATAGGTTGATCATTTTTGTTTGACCCGAAGCAGGGCTTTTTGAAAAAGCGTAGCTTTGTGGACGAGACTTCGTCAGGGCCTCAACAACCCGGAAATGGTCGAAACAGGAATGTTGCGGCAAGGTTATGAGGGTCGCGCCCTTTAGGGTATGTCATTTCCTTCTGGAAAGGGGTGGTATCATGGTATGGAGCCCAGATACTTACTCATGTGGATACACTTTCTTTATGATGTGTGATGTTGGATATCGAGCGCTCGAATAAAGGTCCCAAAGGACCGGGTGATGACATATTCGTGAGTTGCTTGTTACAGGAGTAACCCGGCCTTGTTTGGCAGAGAGCAGTTTGTCTCTCGGGACGTCCAGCCAGAGGCGATCCCATTCGGCAGGAGGAAAGGAAGTTCCTTAGCCTGACCATTTGTTGGAAATCCAAAGAAACAATACGTGACGTGTACGGTTTTGGTTGTATTACCTGCTATGGAATGTGGCGGTAACCTGCTATTGAACATAGTAGCTATAGTAGGCATACGATACTGGTCGTATGTTGGCTAAGATTAATATTATACTTTCGAAATGTTTTCTACACTATGCACTAATAATAATATCAAAAAGATTTGATTTTGCGTAGTAAGCATCTTTGACTATCATAAGAAGAAATCTCCTCCAATTCTGCGTTTTCATTGTGTGTGTGGCGGGAGGTCTTATGGTAGTTTCATTTTCCAAAAGCATTGCGAATTTGATTTATTTTCTTTGTGAAAAATAACTGTTTTACGATCTCACACCAGTCACCATGACTGACTCGGAGTTTATTGTTCCCTTCTAAACTCTGGGTGCCCACAAATTTCCACACGGGCAGCCTAGAGTTATATTATCAGGATATTCTGGATATTCTGGAGCTTTGGAAGCAAGCTGGATGGCGAGACGTAGTATTTGTATCTGATAGTATTTATTCCGCTGTGTATTCTGTATGAGGACAAGTTTGTATAACTGTCTATTGTTGTATATTGACTCTGATTGATGTATGTATAAAAAGATATAGTTCTTTGTTTTAAAAGACTAGTGATTATCTATTATATATTGTTCCGCTGCGATATGTGAGATTCTGATATTGTTTCTGTTCTGATGTTGTTCTGTTGTTCTTCTTTTCTTTTTTTCTATCTTCTTCTTCTACCTCTTCTTTTAAAACCCTAATGGTTCGGTTTTTCGTTCACCTTGAGTAAATAGATGGAGATTAGTGTCTATTCAAGGGGTACGGAAAAGCGGGTTATTACATTTGGTATCAGAGCATATGGTTAAGCGACAACCCTGCTCTGTTGGGTGTTACTCATTAGAGATAGAGTCAGTAGTACTCTAGAATGAGTTGAGTGTAATAATAGATACGAGTGCGTATTTGTTAGTGAATATAAAATTGTTTTATATTGTGATGATTGGTTTGTTGAGTGGTATATGGATTCTGGTCGGTATTGTCCGTACAACTCTATCGATAGGGATCTCTAAACACTTGAATAGAATAGTTCAGCACAGTATTGTTTTAAAATAGGGTGAATGAAATAATTTTGCCCAAAACTATTTTTGTATAGAAAAGAAATAATTTTCTGTAAATTATTACAGTATATGGATGCTTGTTTGTTAGGAAAGTGATAATATTGAGATGTTATCATTACTATTGAAACTGAATAAGAAACTGAAATCGTAACTCCAAAGTTAAGAAATAAATCCATATACAAATGAAATTTAAGAATGCAAATTATAAGTGTGATTTGTAATTTAAAATGGAATTCCAGAGAAGTATTTGGAAAGGTTTTGAAAAGAATTTGAAAATTTTGGAGATTTGGAAGTTTAATTCCTTTTTGATTTGAAAATGGATTTCAAAGGTTTGAAAAGTATTTTAGAGAGATGAAAGCTCTAAACTCTTTTAGGTCGCTGGAAAATAATTCCAATGATGATCGCGACATCACCGGTGTTCATTTTCGGGTTTCCAAAAGAGAAATTGCTGCCAAATTGTTTTAAAAGGAAGTTGTTTGAAAAATTTGGATTTTGTTTTAGAAAATTCAAAGGATAAATTGAATTGTTTTCAAAAATGGTTTTGAAAATGTTATTAAGACTCTGGAATGCTATATAAAAATATTTATGAGAATAATAAATGAGTTGATAACTTATACAATTTGTTGTGAATTAGATTGAATAAATTTAACTTAAAGAATGAAGTTAAAATTAAAGCAAGTATAAGTGAATCAATTTAATGAAAGTAAATTGAATGTTGAAAAATTCATTTCAAATTTGTAAAGTAAAGTATTGAAATAAAATTAGTAACGAAAACTAATTGAAGAAATGACAAATTAATATGGTTTGAGATGAATTAAAAATTCACATGGAATTTAAAATCCAGTTCAATATGAGTGGTTATAAACCATAATAGTGAATTGAAAATAAATATAATGTGTATATGGAGTATTTACATTGAACTTAAGAAATGAAGTGTGAAATTCTTAAGTAAAATTTGATGATTGAACAAAAGAATAAAACTGGAGATAAAACTGAATATTGAAAACGAATTTGAATTGTGTGAAATAAAATGAAGTTTGAGATTGGTTTGAAGTAAACTAAAGTTAATTGATAAAAATTCAATATTCAGAAGTCGAACGGAATCCAAATTAGATTGGAATTGTGAATTAAATTCAAATGAATGTGAACTGTAAATATTGAACGATAATGGATATATAACTTCAATAGTGAAGTAAAAATGATATAAGAAGTAAGTATTGAAATTTTGTAATAAAATGTGCAAAATGGTTTGAATGTATAACTAGATATTATGACTAGTAGGACGTACAGGTGTATAAAGGAATTGGAATTTGATTTCAAAGATAAATTTGAATTGCTCGACAAAAGGTAAGTATTTGAATTATAATATGAGTTTTTGATGACTTTCTTGTCTAGCCGCTTGGCTTTTTCTTTTCCTTTTGAAATCTGAGAGTCCGTAGGGACGTTTTGTAGTCGTACCGTATTAGCCGCGCAAAGGAGACGCTGGCGAAATTTTTCGGAAATTTAGGGCGTTAGAAAATTTTTGTGAAAATTTTGAAAGTTTAAAAATTTGAATTTAAACTCGAATTTGAATTGAGAAGTTAAACAATGTTGTTTGAAACTTATAATTGAAGTTGGAAAACGAGTTGAATGATAACGAATCTTTAATAGAAAGATTTGTTTTGATAAATTGATAAAACTATTAGATTGTGAAAAATAGTAGACGAGTTAAGGACCATTTTCTTACCTTGTAATTTCGAGGACGAAATTCTTTTAAGGGGGGAAGTTTGAAACGACCCAGAATTTTTGATAATTAAAATTTGAATATTTAATTAATTTTAAATATTAATAAATGGAATTTAGAAGTCGAATGATTTATTTTTCGAATATTGTATTTTATTTGATAATTAAATCGATAAATTAAATAGTGAAATCCCAGAATAATTGAAAATCGAGTTTAATATGATTGAAAATGATTTGTAAAATTTTATTTAATCATACTGGAGTTATAGAAATATTTTAGAACTCTTAAAACTGAATTTGGAGTAAATCTATGAAAATTGAATATTTTAATATTTAATTATCGACTGTAAAAATAGCCAATTTTCGAACAGTCTCAGAATTGAACGAGACCAGATCCATTTGATCCGTAATAGTTAGTTATTATCGGATTTCATTTTTCGTAGCAATCGAAGTTATCGTTTGACCGTGGCAGCTCGAAACGCATCGATATCGTTTTAATTTTAAATCGTCGAGTTAAAATAGTCATTTTTCAAAAAGTCTCGGATTTCGACGAAACCAGTTTCATCGGATCCGTAATGTGATATTATTGTAAGATTTCAAATTTTGTAATTTTTGGATTTACCATTTGTCCGGTACGAATTAAAACGCCTCGAAATCGATTTAAATCGGTTTAAATTAATTTGATCGTTTATTGCCATATCTCACACATACGATCGAATTAGCTTCCGAAACCTGTTCCATTGTGTCCGGAACGTGGGATAAACCCCAGAAACGCCAGTTACTGCGCGTAAATCGGAGTTCAGAAAACCGGAATGAATAGTGTTCGATATTTTCTATAAATAGCCCCTTTATTCACAAATTGAAAAAAATAAAAAGGGCTAGGGTTTCATCTAAATAGCAGCCGCCACTTTATCATTGAACGGCCAGAAAACAATCATCGTCCCCCCTCAATTTCTTCACATCCAAGCAACGATTCACGAAAATTCCTAAATGAAACTAGAAGGGCATCTCGAGGGCTTCATATCTATACGGATATGATCATTTGTAGTTGAGGAAATCATCGGCAGTTTTCGTTCAAGGCAGTGCCGTTCGTCCTCGATGTGCGTGCAAGGGAGGTGGCCGAGTGCCACGTGGTCATGGCCGTGGGTAGTGTTTGGATAGGCGAGTCGAATGGAGTTGCCTGATCATCGTCAAATCGATCGAGGTGGTGGCAATAATTGGAGGAACGGGGGCGGCATGGGTTCATTCGAACGTGAAGTTACCTGGAAGGAGGAAGAAATATAGATGCGGCCAAGATCTGGTTGAAGAAAAACGTGCGGCAGAGATCTGATAGGGTATAAGAAAAATAAAATTTAAATTGAAATAAATTTGTATTTAAAATCGTATAATGTTTAAAACTCTGTAACTCTTTCATACGAGATCGAAAATTGACGAAACAAAATGCGTTGGAATCGTCTCGACGTGTACTACGCGATGCAACTGGATTGGAGTCGTTTGGAGCTAGCGAAAATTTTGGGTAAAATTAAACGTGTGTTTAATTTTATTCGAAATAAAAAGCTGGAACAGAATTGAAATCAAGGTGAGATCTTCTCACTCAAATCGAATGTGGAATTTTTGCAGTTATTATTGATTGATATGATTGCTATATTGGATGTGATATTAGATATTATAGGATATATATCTATATATAGCAGTATATACATATTGGCATATGTATATATTGGATTGATGATTTCCCGCCTCGTATAGCGGATGAGACCCTATTGCGCCGTTAGTAAGCGGATTTTTATAAAACCTATATACCGCGATAATTCCGTACTGGAGCGGAATTGGTATTGTGCTAACGTTTGTGGATGCAGGGAAACAGGTTGGAGGGATCCGACTGGATTCCTCACAGTATTGATTATTTACAGATATTTAGATATATTCTGTTATCATATGATGATATATGATATTTGACTGTTGTGATGGACTGATTGGTGTTGTTGCATCATCGGATTCAGTTTTGAACTTTAAAAATGACGACTTTTAATTTAAAAGGATTTTTAAAGTGATTTTTTTGAAAATATACGTTTTATGGAATTTTTGAATCGATTTATAAACGTAAGATTTTAAAGTTATAAAAATTATAAATTTTAGTGAAATTTAACTGAAGTGTCATTTTTAAAATAAAAGTCGATTTATTTATAAAATGGTTTAAGTTGGGATTTTTGAATAACTATAAACGATTTGTATAGAAAGATTTATAAAATTTATATTTCATAAATCAAAATATTGGACTTATAAAACGAATTGTTATAAGTGTTAAAAAGAAGTATAAAAGGATTTCATAAGTGAAAGAAATTAATAGATTTATAACGTGAAGTTATAAAGTGAATAGATGTTGTAGAATAAACGATTTATAAGTAATTTACTTATAAAGTAGATTTTTGCACTTAGTTGGGATATAAATAGAAATTGCTAAATGAAATGATTTCATAAGTTGAAATTGTTATGAAGTATAAATGTGATTTATAAACGTTGTTTATAGATCTGAAATCACTTATTTTGATAAGTAATTTTTGAAGTTAATAAAAGGAGAATTTTATAAATCGAAGTTGTTAGAAAATATAAAGGTGAATTTATAAACGTTGTTTTATGAATTTGAAATCAATCAAATTTGATGAATGTAATATAGAAGTTATTAAGGAAATTTTATCCACGATCTTGGGTAGTGGATAATCATTGAAATAAAAATGTGGTTAGTGAAGTATATTCATGATTTTGGACAGTGAATATATTGTTAAGCAAAATGGATATTGTTTTGGGAAAGTGACATTGAAAATGAAGTTAATTGTTTTAAACGATGGTTTAAAACGTGTTAAATATCGAAATCATAGATTTCAACATTTATTGTTGAAATAGACGTTTTCGAGAAATAAGGAAATGGTGGACTATAACACTGTTGTTATAGTAAATGATTTCCGAAAGGAAATGTTTTTTATGTAGTATTGGGATTTATATATCTATCTTAATTTCGAATCCCTATACTAGTGATTTTGAGTTGTCGTAACGATGTTTTACGTAACATTCGTTTTGACTCAAATAAATGTGCTTAAGAGAATGTTTTCCTTAAAAGAATGAATATATACTTAATTTGATTTAAGTATATCGAATATTTTCAAATGTTGAAAATAAATAGATTTGTGAAATACTTATTTTTAAATAAGTATGGAAATGCTTTTCCAATGTGAAATGAACTGTTTGAGTTTTTATCTTTTAAAGATAAATTGAAAAGTGAATATTTGAAATTGTTTTCAAATGATTAAGTGTGGAAATTTTATATCTAGTAAAAGATATTTTGGAAGATGAAATAATTTGGGAAAATTATTTGGAATCTGATGATGTTGCGCATCTTTATTGATAGTTAAATAACCGACTATCAATAATTACCTTTAGATAGGTATTTGTTGTGAATTGGATGAATTTGAATGCCACACTTGTTTTTAAATAAGCGCTCACTATTCGGGTTAGCCGGGAAAGGACCATGGGGTCGTATAACCCATTCCGAATATGTGATACGTCGTTATGAATCGCATTTGAAGACCGGTGTTGAAGACCGGATATTTTTGAAAACGGAAGGATTACCGTCGAGTTACTCTACATCGGCTAATCTCCGATTTAGAGGTTTTATCACCCTTAGTGACGGGAAGTCCTGACGTGATTGAAAATTATCCGGAATTGCAAGGGCTTCGTGAGAAGTGCCTTCGGTTCTGTTCGATCCCGGAACAGACTTGTATGGATTGTGTGTCTGACGTTACAATTTGAGATATAAAGCTGATTTCTTTCAAATACATTTCTGTTGGTGGCGGAGAATTTATTCTCTTAGCTTAACACCCTTCTCTGAGACGTACGAGCTCAGAGGTTATGTAGTTGAAATTTATTAGCGATATATCCCAATTTGGTAACGTGGCATACTGAGTGTTGCTGTGAAATGATCAGTGTTTGATCATTTGTGATATGATCACTTGTTTGATCTTATATCTTTGTGATCATAGGTTGATCATTTTTGTTTGACCCGAAGCAGGGCTTTTTGAAAAAGCGTAGCTTTGTGGACGAGACTTCGTCAGGGCATCAACAACCCGGAAATGGTCAAAACAGGAATGTTGCGGCAAAGTTATGAGGGTCGCGCCCTTTAGGGTATGTCATTTCCTTCTGGAAAGGGGTGGTATCATGGTATGGAGCCCAGATACTTACTCATGTGGATACACTTTCTTTATGATGTGTGATGTTGGATATCGAGCACTCGGATAAAGGTCCCAAAGGACCTGGTGATGACATATTCGTGAGTTGCTTGTTACAGGAGTAACCCGTCCTTGTTTGGCAGAGAGCAGTTTGTCTCTCGGGACGTCCAGCCAGAGGCGATCCCATTCGGCAGGAGGAAAGGAAGTTCCTTAGCCTGACCATTTGTTGGAAATCCAAAGAAACAATACGTGACGTGTATGGTTTTGGTTGTATTACCTGCTATGGAATGTGGCGGTAACCTGCTATTGAACATAGTAGCTATAGTAGGCATACGATACTGGTCGTATGTTGGCTAAGATTAATATTATACTTTCGAAATGTTTTCTACACTATGCACTAATAATAATATCAAAAAGATTTGATTTTGCGTAGTAAGCATCTTTGACTATCATAAGAAGAAATCTCCTCCAATTCTGCGTTTGCATTGTGTGTGTGGCGGGAGGTCTTATGGTAGTTTCATTTTCCAAAAGCATTGCGAATTTGATTTATTTTCTTTGTGAAAAATAACTGTTTTACGATCTCACACCAGTCACCATGACTGACTCGGAGTTTATTGTTCCCTTCTAAACTCTGGGTGCCCACAAATTTCCACACGGGCAGCCTAGAGTTATATTATCAGGATATTCTGGATATTCTGGAGCTTTGGAAGCAAGCTGGATGGCGAGACGTAGTATTTGTATCTGATAGTATTTATTCCGCTGTGTATTCTGTATGAGGATAAGTTTCTATAACTGTCTATTGTTGTATATTGACTCTGATTGATGTATGTATAAAAAGATATAGTTCTTTGTTTTAAAAGACTAGTGATTATCTATTATATATTGTTCCGCTGCGATATGTGAGATTCTGATATTGTTTCTGTTCTGATGTTGTTCTGTTGTTCTTCTTTTCTTTTTTTCTATCTTCTTCTTCTACCTCTTCTTTTAAAACCCTAATGGTTCGGTTTTTCGTTCACCTTGAGTAAATAGATGGAGATTAGTGTCTATTCAAGGGGTACGGAAAAGCGGGTTATTACAGTAAAACTGAAACCCTAGTTGTTGTTGTTTGCAAATTGAAGAAACAAGGTCCTTTTATAGAAAAAGCTTCAAAACACTATTCACAAAAAATTTCCGAACTCCAAATCGAGCGTACCGGCTGACGTTTCTAAGGTTTACCCCGCGTTCCGAACGCAATGGAACAGGTTTCGGAAGCTAATTCGATCGTATGTGTGAGATATGACAATAAACGATCAAATTAAATTAAACCGATTTAAATCGATTTCGAGGCGTTTTGGCCTGCCCCGGACAAATGGTAAATCCAAAAATTACGAAATTTGAAATCTTACAATAATATCACATTACGGATCCGATGAAACTGGTTTCGTCGAAATCCGAGACCTTTTGAAAAATGACTATTTTTAACTCGACGATTTAAAATTAAAACGATATCGATGCGTTTCGAGCTACCACGGTCAAACGACAACTCCGATGGATACGAAAATTGAAATCTGATAATAACTAACTATTACGGATCCAATGGAACTGGTTTCGTTCAATTCTGAGACTGTTCGAAAATTGACTATTTTTACAGTCGATAATTAAATATTAAAATATTCAATTTTCACAGATTAACTCCAAATTCAATTTTAAAAGTTCTATAGCCTTTCTATAACTCCAGTATGATTAAATAAAATTTTCCAAATCAATTTCAATCATATTAAACTCGATTTTCAATTATTTCTGGAATTTCAATTATTAATTTATCGATTTAATTATCAAATTAAATCCAATATTCGAAAAATAAATCATTCGACTTCTTAATTCCACTTATAAATATTTAAAATTAAATAAATATTCGAATTTTAATTATTAAAAATTCTAGGTCGTTACAACCCCCCTTACCAAAAGTATACCTCTAGAAATATACTTGAGAAATATGATAACCCTTGGAAATGTACAAGCCGGACCCCACCAAACTTACCGAGAATCTGAGTATTTCACATCTCCACGCACATACAACCGAATCCAATCTAGAGTAGATGTGAAGATACCCTAATGGAAGCATCTCTACATAGCTTGATGTCCACTCACGCTTCGGTTTTAGTCATTTTTGGCAAAGGATATCGACGCTCAAATGAGCAATAAATCATCTTGAATCAACGAACACAAAAAAGATTTATTTACACTTAGCTTTATTTTAAACACTCCCTTTTAAAGATTTACTTATTTGTAAACTATCATTTATAACTTTTAAAATAACATTTATTATCTCAGAAGATAATAAATTAATTTAAAATATCTTTATAAATTTAAAATAATGTTAATCATTCCAAAAGATAATTGATATAGCTCTTTTATAAATTTGAAACCACATTAATTGTCTTGAAAGAAGGTTAATCAAATTTATATTGATTTTATATATTTAAAACAACATTAATTATCCCAAAAGAAAATTAATCAAATTATCTTTTTACAAATTTAAAACAATCATTAATTATCCTGAAAGAAAATCAACCAAATTCATAATCTTTTTATAAATTTAAAACAACATTAATTATCCCAAAATTTAATTAATCAAATCTATAACCTTTTCACAAATGTAAAACAACATTAATTATCCCGAAAGATAACTAATCAAATTTATAACTCCTTTAATAAATTTTAAACATCAGATATCCTTTATTTCAAAATCCTTAAAAGTACTTGAAAATATGGTTTAAACCACTTTCAAAGTGCAAAAACGCGACTAAATATTTATTCTGTAAAAATACAAGCACAAGTTCAACACACACAAAGGTTTAAGGAGATGATATTACATAAGTGACGGTATATGGATAATTGCTATAACGACGCTTACACAAATCAAACAGTATGTCATAAATACTTCAACCAAACATTAATATAAGAAACATAAGAATATGAGTAAGAATCATATAACGGTAAATTAATAATGGCGAGAAACTTCTTAGGGTCTCTTTGCAAAAGTTCCCTGCAACATAATGGTTATTTATGCATCCTGCTTTTTCAAGCAGGAATTCAAATCCAAACGAACAATCAAACAATAATAACAAACATATCATTATCATCAATTAGCAATCCATAGGTAAAATATCATTTATAAATTAATCCACATATTAATTAACTTTAAAAATAATAATTTTACTTTGCAGGCACAGAATGGTGATTTATTCTGCTCGATAGATGTCATATTCTATTCAATTAAATTATAGTAAAACGGTGTTTTATTTTGCTAAATAGATATCACAAACAAAGTATAACTAATTTAACTACGTTAAACGTAATTAAATTAAATCACTATTATTTTATCAGTAATTTATACTTCATTAAAACTATCAACTATCATCCAAGCATTCAACAATAATATATAGCAACACCGATATCATATAGTTTATTTAGAGGTAAGTAAACGTACCGAAATTCCAGTTGATGCTTTCGCATTTCATTTTGACCTTCGATTTTAGCTCAAAATTCTATTAGCTTCAAATTCCACAATTCCAACTCCAATGCGTGGATAACATCAATACGAGTCTAATGCAAAGTTCCACGTCTAAATCCGACCTCGTATGGCGTAGTTATTCAATTTATAAGTTTTGGAGTTAATTAAAACAATTAATATTTCATTAATTAACTTAATTAAATATTTAATTACCCTATTCAACTCATCTTCCCCAAATAATCGTGCACATACATGAGACTTGTACACGACATTGCCATCCATATCTCACCCCACCACTCGAGCTACACTCAACGATATCGGACGCCGTCGGTTGCAAACAACTCCACTTCACCTCCTCTCCGCCCAGGACCCAATCATACAAAGCTCGGTCCACCGCAATCAAATGCGACCTGGGCATCTCCTTCACGCCTCCAAAAAAGTCGCGACTTCCTAATGACTATCGAAACCCACAAAAACTAGAGAAAAGGTGTACTTCGATAAGAGAAAGTCAACGGCACTCGCCTCGCCGCTTAACATCGCCTAAATCACACTTAAACGCTAACCCTAGTTTGGCCATTAACGGTCGAACTCCACCAATGACTGCCGCTATCGATCAAACTTTTATAGAATTGAAGCTCATAGTCATACTAGTTTAACGTAACAAATTTAGTAATCTTTAGTGGAATGGATGAATTGATTTCTAAGTTTGAAGGAGGAGGCCATGGTTTTTGGTTTACATGAAATGTAGAACAAAAAAGAGAGAGAGAATGAAATGTGAATTTGTCTAATTTATAAACAAAAATCAATTTCTTACTTCAAGCACAAGTTAAACAAAAATTCCAACCAAACTCAAATTCTCAAGCCACCTATCACATCACCATTAAGTTATGTTGAAAATTTTGAATTTTGATTTGGTTTATAAAGTTTTGAAAAGAAGGTTTTGCGGTATTCCGCAACACAATATTCCGTTCATGTACGAACTGTGAATGACAGAAATAAAAATACAATCGAGCACAAAATTGCGATACGATCCCAAAACAACAATAAAATACACTGGTTATCTTGTTTTGTGAAATTTCAAAAATACCAACGTTTGCCGTAAAATACGTCAAACGATAATTCAAATATTTTTTAAATTAAAAATTATGGAAAAATTTAATAACTTTGTTTAAAATGCATCATAAAAAATCAAGTCTTTTTTATTAACAATTGATTTTCTTTTTATTTATTCGAATTATTTATATTGTAAATAAATTTACAAAATGAGTTTTACCATTATTATTTATTAATTAAAAAGAGTTAAATTAAGGCTATTAAATCCATTTAGTTAATATTTAATTCTCAATTCAAATATTTAAATAATCCCTATATTCGAATATAAGTTAAAAGCCAATTGGCCTTCCATATTTGGGGCATAAAATCATCAATCAAATACCAATTTCTAAATCTACTACATACCACTTTTGCGTTTGATTTTTATTTTTGCAAGAAACTTACTATCTCAATGTGAATGCAAGTGCGCAAGAAATCAAATAGCAATCTCTTGCTTCCCTGTACCTATCTTGTACTTACATAATCCAAAGAGAATCATGCTAACAAAAGAGCAATACACCAGCACCATAAATAATATAACAACCATATGCAACAAAAGTACAAAGAATACTCTGTAATAAAATACTATATATGCATCCAATCTTTTCAAAAGATAAATTTAGGACTAAATGCCCATGTTTATATATTCAAAATATATTTTCAAATTCCCCCAAAGAGAAATATATCAAAACCTAAATCAATTATGACAAGGATGATCTCCTCCCAAGAAGCATGGTATAACTCTAGAATCAAAACAACACGGAGCATCCACTGGTATTCTGGTTCCTCCTAAAATAACAACTAGAGTAAACAGATATACCCGGCGAGTCTTCCAAATCGAAAAACTCCCAATCGCCCAACTTAAATAAATATTTTAAAAATTACTTCACAGAAACTCCTTTCAAATATCCTAAAATAATAATATTTCACCAAATTTTTTTGAAATCTCTTTTCAAAAGCACCGAGATTTAAGTTCTAATAGATAAAACTCAAAAGTCCTTTGCTTATAATATCACACAATCAATCAAATCAAATTCCATAAAGAAATAAACTATCACTTAACATTATTTAAAATGTTAAATGACTAACAAAAAAGATTTAGAATTTTATTTAGGTTTCTCGATCGTCCATGGATATATATAATTTCCTAAGCATACCATAAAGTTCATCAATCTTTGGTTATTTCTTAGAAGATTATCTAAGCTACCTTAGAACAAAACTGAAAGTCACCCCTAAACTTTCCTAAGCCACAAAAAATAATATACAAATATACTGAAGTCCGTAAGATGTACATAAACCATCCGTACGCAAAATCTGATTTGACCACTTGCGCAGATACATAAACTTTACTTCCATACTAGTATCGCTCACTCGACCTCCCTAGTGAGGACTTTGATCAAGTTCCTTGATTAGAAACCTCCGCTCTCCTCACATAGCCATATACTCTGATAGAAAACCTCAATGTCATATCAAAAATACGAATCAACTATTCGCTGTCAAGAATCTAGTGAGAAACCCTTTTTTAGACTAGTGTGAATCACCCCGAAGTTATGTACTTGAATCCTAGATCAAGGACCGTGCGAATAAAATGATCTACGTATAACTTACGTACTTAATCCAATTGGTTTCTTAATTACACCAATCTCTTTCTAAATTACTTCATTTTCATTTATAGTATTTTATTCAATACTAAAATTATATATGAATTATTTCATAAATTTCCACTTATGTTTATAAGCATTTTGTAAAGACACATCTTTATAAGATATTAAATTAAAAAATTACTCTACTTTTATTTACATTTATAATACTCTCCTACACCCTAAGAGTACATACAAAATGTCAATTTTATTTTTTATTTTTTATTTACTTTTTTTTTTAAAATTCAAATGGAGGCCCAAACTAAATATGGGCCTTAAAACCGAGTCGACTACTTCGACCTTTTTACCTTAGAGTGTTCTAAGGAAAGATGTTTATGGGTTGGCCCAATAACATTAAATTGTTTATATGACTTAGATGTTATCAAAACTATGTATTAATAAAACAATGCTTATTGAAACCTTTCTATCCAATTTTAATCATTTAAATACTTGAGTTAAATTATCTCTTCTTTATCCAAGAATTTAACATTTCATTTATCAAAACATTCTAATACCTTTTATTTTAAATCAATTTCCTTTGAGGAAACTTAAGAACTATATACCCGGTTTTTTATTTCAAAACCATTTTGAAATCATACCACATATATTTCTATATGTACATAAAATAAGTTTAAAATTTTATTCACTAACATTCACTATGGGTCCGTTCGGATTCTAACTCATTCCGATCGCAAAATGATAAAGAGATTAATTTACTAAGTGTACTACAATGTACGCCTAAGCAAACAATCAATCATCATTTATAAGATTATTCAGATTACCACAAAAATAATCGAGATGTTTTCCTTGAACTATCCAAAGGAAATGTATCTTTATTAAAAATTCTCTTTGAAATATCTATACTTATAAATACTTCCAAGTAATACTACTATTACTTTTCTCCAAATCCTTTTAAAAATCATTTCAAACAATACCAAAATTTAAATTCTCAAAAGCTCTTTTTACTTATAGAACACCCTTTATAAATCATACAAATCATTTTATATACCATACTTATATAAAATGTACCTTTTTGAAAATCATCTTATATTACAATAACTTCCCTTTATTATAATGAACTTTTAACAATTTTTTATCCTCTAAATGTCTTATCATCCTATTTAGATTAAATTAAACAACTTTAATTAAAATTTCACTTTGAACTTGACATTATTAAAAGATGACTCTTAACTTAACATTTTTACCGAACACCTTATAATCAGACTGTAAAACTTAATTCACAAGGGGTCTGTTTTTAAATCACAGAAATAAACGCTCATAAGTAAGCTATGCACAAATAATCCGCAATCAACAAACAAAAGTCAGTGCTCCTAAACTAATCGAGCATGACTAATCAAACAACATTGATAATAAAGAAATATTATCATTTTCTAACAAACAACCACACCATAATAACTATATAAATTTAAAAGTTAATTCTTTATATATATAAAATATACAATCCTACATAAAATATTTCCTTTACCAAATTTTCAAAAATCAATATTATGTCCGTTTGCCTTATTCAAGTGTTTTAAAATCCCTATCGACACCTTAGCGTCCCACGTCTCGACCAAAATTCCAAATTCAAACTTAACAGACCAACTAACACGATATGTTTTTATAGCAATGAAAAATATGCCCTTAACTCATTCTAGGGTGTCACTTACCTTATGTCAAATGATTTTACCCCACCAAATCCAAGGTGCTTGCTTAACCTTCAGCTCTGATACCAAATGTAACAACCCACCTTTTTGACCCTCGAAAGTCGACACTTAATACATCCATGGTATTCAAATGTCGAGCATCCAAGTGTCGGAAAGGTAGATTGTTAGGGTAAAAAGAAAAAAGAACAAGGAAAAATAGAATCTTACAACTGAACGAAAACATATAGTATAATAAGGATAGTAAATGTTATTACTCTAAGATACAATGTATATCAAAGTTAAACATAAACCTCATCATCCTGGATAGTTATAACATCCCGACCTTATAATTACTGATTGGTATATATAAAAATACAACGGAAAATAAAAATACTACGGCATGTGAACGTCCAGCTCTACTCCATGAGCTTCATGTCCCACCAACGACAATTGGAAGAATACTTGATCTGATCCGAGCATTATAATAAAATAACACATAGATCTGTCTAGAAAGCTAGCGTGAGAAAGCTCAAGAGATACGGTGAACATAAAATAACTTTGTGAGAACACGCCGCTAAACATGTAACGGGTTTAACCTCATAAGAACAACGTCCATAGATGAAAGAATGGGGACAAGTCGGAACAAAATCAGACTTGAAAGAATGGAAGCAAATAATTAAACATTGAGAAGAGCTCCATGCACTTTACGATGTAAGAAAACAATTCAAAGATTTGAATCAAATTGGAAAAGGAATTTTTCAACAATGCCTAGGAGGGTGCCCCCCTCTTACTGAAAGTATACCTCTAGAAAATATACTTGAGAACTACGATGGCTTTGAGAAATGTACAAACCGGACCCCGCCAACCTTACCGAGAATCTGAGTGTTTCACATCTCCTTACACAGACAACCGAATCCAATCTAGAGTGGATGTGAAGATACCCTAATAGGAGCAACCCCACATAGCTTAACATCCACTTGCACTTTGTTTTTAGTCATTTCTGGCAAAGGATATAAACATTGAAATGAGTAACAAATCGTCTTGAATCCACGAACACAAAGAAGATAACAAGATCGATAGTCAATAAATCAACTATCGGGAATTACAAAATGGTCGTACATGAAAATTACATCTCATAAAACATTTGAATCACACTTGTGCTTGATTTTTACATTGCAAATATATGTAGAACACTTTAAAAACACTCTTTAAAAATATTCTTTTTAAGGATCAAATTTATATTTCTTAGTGTATTAAAAAGAAGGGTCAAAAACAAATGTCATAAAACATCGTTTATTATAAACCCAAAACGATTTACACTTAACATTATTTTAAACATTCCCTTTTAAAGATTTTCTTATTTATAAACTATCATTTATAACTTTTAAAACAACATTTATTATCTCATAAGATCATAAATCAATTTAAAATATCTTTATAAATTTAAAATAATGTTAATAATCCTGAAAGATAATTGATAATAATTATCCTGAAAGAAGGTTAATCAAATTTATACTCTTTTTATATATTTTAAAACAACGTTAATTTTCTTGAAAGAAAATTAATCAAATTCATAATCTTTTTATAAATTTAAAACAATCACTAATCATCCTAAAAGAAATTAATCAAATAAATAATCTTTTTATAAATTTATACCAACATTAGTTACCTTGAAATATAATTAATCAAATTTACAATATTTTTATAAATTTAAAACAGCATTAGTTATCCCGAAAGATAACTAATCAAATTTATAACTCCTTTTATATATTTTAAACAACGCTTATCCTTTATTTTGAAATCCTTAAAATTACTTGAAAATATGGTCTTAACAACTTTCAAAGTGCAAAAACGCGACCAAACATTTATTCTGTAAAAATACAAGCACAAGTTCAACACACACAAAGGTTTAAAAAGATGATATTTCATAAGTGATGGTATAGTGATAGTCGTTATAACGACACTTTCACAAATCAAACAGTAGGTCATAAATACTTCAACCAAACATTAATATAAGTGTAACAACCCGTAGTTTGGGTCTTCAAAGTTAAATATTTAATTTATTTAAATATTCAGATTTGAATTTAAATTTTTATAAATTATCTATTTTAAACCGAGGCTTGATTTCCAATGACGTATTTTTAATTTAATTTTTATAATTTTCCATAATTTTTAATTTAGGAAAATAAGTAAATTTTCGTTTGACGTATTTTAGGGCAAACATTGGTATTTTGGAACTTCATAGAATTTAATAACTTGTCTATTTTATTTATGTTTTATGATCGTGTCCCAATTCTGTACGCGGTCATATTTCACATTCCATCGATCGTGTATCGTAATTGGACGCGATACGGTATGGCAGGGTACCAGAATTTATTTAAAAAAAAACCAAACATAGATAAACAAAGTACACTGTCTTCCCCTCTCAGCCACCATCTTGTTTCTTTGCTTTTGCCTTCCCTTGTCCTTAAGCCGACTTTTTGTTGGCTTGCATTTAAGTGATTGTGTCCTCTCGATGTTGAAATGGGTTAGTTTATGTACATATATATGTATTCAGTGATCTTCAAGGAGGCTTCTTCTTCATTCTCTTTGAAAAAAAAAACTCCTCCTTGTAAACTTTGCTTTCAAACCAATTTGAATTAGCACTTACCGTCAACTGGAGAGTTGTGAGTTTTTGGGTCCAGTTTATTTTAAATATAGTTTCATGGGTTTTCGTCGAGTAGTTTGAGAGATATATGTAAAAAAGCAAGTGGTCGAGAAAACGACCGTTTTCGACGATCACGAATCGACAAACGGAGGATGTAGTCCGGTTCGTATCACTAAGCTATGATTTTTAGAGTGGTTCATAGGATTTTACGAAGTGGGATTAAGTCATGGCAATGATATGAATGGAAAACGTTAAAAAAATAATTTCCGACGAACGGTTCTCAAGGGGTTGATCGAAGATGCTGGGGGGAAGCCTTGGGAGGAGGTGAAGGCGTTGACTGTGGCGGATTTTTCTTTAGTGCTCTATATTGTTGGGGATTGTTTGGATTAGGGTTTAAGGGTATTGGATTGTTATGTTCAGAAATGAGCAGCTGGCGATGACACAAGGTGATCGGCGACGATGGCAGTTATGCTTGGGGGTAGAGGTTGGTGTTGCAGTCCTGATGGAGATGGAGTGGAAGGTCAACGTGGAGAGGAGTGCTGTTGATCGGCGATTTTGCAAACCTGGAGCGTAATGGCGAACTGGGGAAGGATGGTCGGAGTTTGATTGGCTGGCGCTGGGGGCAAGGTGATGGGTGTGGAGGTGAGAGGAGGTGATGGCGAGTTGGGTGGTGGGTGTAACAACCCGCGTATTTTAAAGTTATATATTTAAATGTTTTATTTAAATATAACATCGTTTGTTGAATTTAAAAGTCCGAAATATGACCTTTTGTAAACAGTCGAATCCGGACTCGAGACCACTTCCATTGCGTTCAAAACGGCATTTGCGACCTTTTTGAGTATAAATATCGATATGTTTGGAGTTGATTAGAATTTTGATATTTTCATTTAGGGCTTTGGGTTTGGGTTTCAGCCCACTAACCTAACAAGGTAACCCCAACTCCTCTACCTAATAACTCCCACTCCACTCCTCTTCATTCATTCATAACATTTCCTAACACTCAAGCTAAAGGAAAGAATGGAGGAAAAGAGAGGAGATTAGAAATTCCTAAGCCCTAGTTCTCTTAGAAAATTCAAGTTCTTGCTCTAAAATCAAAGAGAAGCTTTGGTAAGCATCCTCTTCATCTTCTCCATCTCAATCTCTCTTCAATTTTCAGAAATTCCTATAACCTAACTTAGGAAAAACTTCACCTTTGATAATAGATTGACGATTGAAGAGGAATTGATCTTGCCTTGTTTTAGAGCTTCTCATTCCTTGTTTTTGAGTTTTAAAGGCGAGTTCTTGAACTCACATCTATGTCTATAGCTTTCATTGTTGTTAGGTATGAATTTCTAACATCTATTTCATGTTCAATTGCTTTTGATTTGAATTGGTTTGGTGAATTTTCCAATTTTGGTATTTTGAAGTCAAAATCTTTAAAGATCCTATCTTGGATGTTTGGACATGTTTTTGGTGGTGTATCGAAGAGCTTATAGGGCTGGGTTGTTGATTGGCATAATCCCTAGCATCCATCGCTCGTTCGATCGCTTTCGGTTTGGATTTTGCCCTCTTTGGGCTAGGATGATTTTTGCATAGCAGGAAAATCCAAACGTCTGGTTGAAAAATCCAAACGTCTGGTAGGGGTCCCTGGAAAAAGAAAAAAATAACAAATGTAGAAAAAAAATGGCTGAGAAGAAATCCAGACGTCTGGTTAAACCCAACCAGACATCTGGTCCTGTGCAATTTTGCCTATTTTGGCTGTTTTTGGGTGGATTTCCAATTTTTATCGATTTTTTTTTATCCGGTTAGTTGTTGTCAATTATTATCGACTTTGATGACTTCATTTATTCATTTTTGGGAATATTCATTTGATTGGGATTTGATATCGATTTTATGGTTTGAATTCACGTCGTCAAATGTGGATTTTTGATAATAGATTGTTTTTACAGTCATTTCTATGATTTGTCACTTTTAAATACAAATGTTTTTATACTAGTAGTAAATACTCAAACTCTTTCACAAAAACGATTTCAACGTTACTTTTAATACAAAGCTCGTTTTTTTCAAACCGTTTTCCAATCTATTAGTATATACAAACCTTTACCTCATTCGTATGAGAAATCTAATTAAACGACTTAGCAAAACAAGTGGTATGAAACGCTTGCGTTTACTTCGTCGGTTAATTTTTGGACTTGTTCGATTGAAATCTCGAGACAATCTTCGAGTGGAAATCTACAATTTGTTCATAAATATTTAAGTTAAGCTAGTGGTTATGGGACATGAAGCCTAACTCATTTATTTACTAGCTTAGTGTAATTTACACTTATTTTCGAGTGGAAGTCTACAATTTGTTCGTAAATATTTAAGGTAAGTTAGTGGTTATGGGACATGAAGCCTAACTCATTTATTTACTAGCTTAGTGTAATTTACACTTATTCTATGGAGCTTTAGCTCAATTTGGTGGGGTAGCGACCCATGGTCTTTTGACCGTTCGTGGAGCAATCAGCTCAATGAGGCGGTGCATGGGGCGTATCTTTTAGGTGTGTCGATGTTCGACTCAATAAGTCTGTGCATGGGGCGTATCTTTTTATGTGTGTCGATGTTCGACTATGCATGGGGCGTATCTTTTTAGATGCGTTGATGTTCGACTGTGCATGGGGCGTATCTTTTTAGGTGCGTCGATGTTCGGTTCATTTTATGGGTTAGCGACCCGTGGGATAGCGTCTCGTTTGTGATACACGTGTTGGTGAGTTTTCATACTCCCGTTTGTGATAGGCCTCCCCCTTTGGGTTTTCTCGATTTCCAATTATTGATTTCTAGAATTTGCGTTTCACCAATTTTTGTGATTTGCATTGATATGTTTTGTCAATATTTGAGGATTGGTGAATAAGCTAAAGAATATGATATTCTTTTTGGATATTTGAGGAGATTTGAGATATTGTATGATTTTGTTATCAAATATATACTTGTCATGGTATGACATTATTGTTATCATATATTTTTGTCGTATCTCTTATTCTATCTCAGCTTATATGATATTTATAGCTAGACCGATCCGTTGATTATTTTTCTTCTTAAATAATACTCGGGTCAGACCGAGGTGTTTCAGGTGCTTCCACTTGACTTCTTAGCAGGGACTAGCTTCTGACTTTTGGCTAACTACTTTAGCTTAGTAGTTTTTGCTTTTATACATTTGAGATAGAGACTCCTTGATGTATACTTATTCTTTTGTGATGTTGTGGATCTTGTTTGACCACTACTTTGATGTATACTTCTATGTGTTATATTCATATCCGTTTCAGCCTTAGTGATATGAATATCTGTGACTGATTTTGTGTTGTGCTTATTTTATATTTGTTTCCGAAGGCCACATAGCCACTGTGTAGTAGTTTTGAGTTTGTGTTTGATATATCGGATTTCCTCTTGACATGAAATGCATGTCATACTATCTGACATATCGGTACTCGCACAAAACAATTACACAGATGGTCACTCCTCAACAGCCTTATTCTTCGTGCTAGTCGACGGCATTACCTAGTAGTGTCCTTGGCTAGTGTGAGTATAGAGGTGGGGCGTCATAGTGGGATTGGACTCAGCGGTGAGGGGTCAGTGCACGTGTGCACGTGCATGTACATATTCGTGCACTTCGGTTTCCAAGCAAAAGTAAGATGGAAAATGGAAGAAGAAGAAGCACGTGGATTTGGGCATGGTTGGACCTGATGGGCTCGGCCCGTTAACTTTGGGTGAGGAAATTGCTTTGTTAATTTATTTAATTATTAAGTCATGAGTGTTATATATAAACCATAATAACTTGCTCATATGATATTCATTTTGCTCATGGAATTTTGCATCATACTCATAGGGACGAGTACAACGTTGTAGTGTAACTTGTCAATAGTTTTGGTAGTATATAAAATTATGGTATATTAAAACGGACCCAATTTAATTATGTTATTTAAAATAATAACGTCGTTAAATTATTATACTTTAATTGGTGATATTTATTTGGCCAAATAAATTACTGTTGAGTTAAATTGGATTGAATATGTTAATTGGACACCTATTTAGCAGAATAAAACACTATTCGACTAATTAAAATTAATTTGACATTTAAGTAGCAGAATAAATCCCCGTTCTATTGTTTTATAGTTTTGGACATTTGATTATATATCGTAAATTGATATCCCGCTTTGAATAAGTGATATATTAACTGATGATGGTAAGTGTTGGCTTTACTTACACAGTCGTTGATTATGTAAATATCTTTTATTAACTTTAAAAGTTAAATTAAATACTATGGTAACTTATTTAAGTACCATGGTGATCGTTAAGCCTCCTTCAAAATTTGAAAAACTAATTATTGATTTAAAAGTTATTTAAAAATTTATTTTTATTATAAGGTTTAAAGATAATTATTATTTAGTAATAAGATTTAAAAATGTAATAACTTATTAGTAATAATATTTTAAAGATAATTTATAATTGTTTTAATAATAATTTAAAGTTAATTATTTTATTAATATGGTTCTTAAAATTTATTTCTTAAATGTTATTTAAGAATGTTTAATTATTATTCTAAAGTTATTAAATTATTGTTTTGAAATGTTTTAATTTTACTTTAATTATTTATTTAAAGTGATTTAACTATACTTTAATTTTAATTAAATTAATTAATTAATTATATTGATTTAAGTTATTTAAATATATTTATAGGCTAATTAATTATCATATTAATATTAGTTTAAAGTTAATTAATTATTATTTTAATCATGTTTGAAAGTTAATTAATTATTAACTTAATACTATTTTGAAGTTAACTTATTAATACACTAATAGTGTTTAAAATTAATTTAATATATTATTAATGAGATTTTAAAGTTATTATTTTAAATGAGATTTAAATTGAATGGAATAAAGGGATGTTTAATTAATAACTTATTAATTTAAGTTATTTTAAATAATGTATGGTTTAGGGAACCTTGTTGACTTAAGGAGTTTATTAAAGAGGTTTGTTAAAATAGGGGAAGTTTTATAAATGGAGTTTTGAGATTTATAAGGAATGTTTATAAATAGATTGGAGATTTATAAAGAAGCTTTACAAATAGATTTGGAAATATTTATAAGATAAAGAAATTTGGAAAAGATGGTTGATATTCATGGCAAAATTCGAGGGGCGGGGATTGCCTACAGTTTACGATGGATTCGCTGGGATAGCGACGTAACCATTGTGTAAGCTGCAATCCATAGCCGATATTGAACGGTACTTTCCATATCTATTTTTAAGAGTTTTCAAGTTTCTATGTTTTGGAAGTGAAATGGTTTGTAAATATACTTATCCCGTTAAGATAAGTATATGCAAGTGATTTCTAAGTATCTGAAATGTGAATTAAAATTTATAAAAGATTTATTTAAAGAGGCTTGGTGATTTCCATGGGAAGTATAATTTATGTTTGAATGCTTGTTTATTTGATAGTTAAATAACCAACTATCAAATCTTGGCCTAAATATGTAACCCTTCTTAATTTTGGTGGTACAGAATTATTCCCTACATAACACCGAAGGATTTTAACTTTGGAAATATCTAGGAGAAACACGGGGATTATATGGTACAGTTACCATCAGTGGTGCTATACTATACGTATAAACTCGTTTCGTTCTTCTAGGACAAATGATAAGGAGATCCGTCCACTTAAACGATTATGGGGTGATCCTCGCTCTTATGTATTGTCTAATTATTTCCTAAAGAACCTGTAACGACCCGGATTTTTCGACGTTTGATTTGGAATATTTAAATGGTTATAAATATTGAATTTGAAATATAAATTGATTTTTGAATATGAAGAATTTTGGTTGGAATTATAGAATGAATTTAAATTTCAAATATAATCACTACACCAAAAAGGTGTATTTGTAACGAATATAGTCGTTACAAATGAAATTTATAACAGATATAGTCGTGAGCGGTATAGGCGTGAGGTATGTCGTTACAAATATTTTTAACGGCCTCTACCCGTTATTAGATATATCACTTACCAACGGACTTTGTCGTTAGAAATCTAAATTTTTGTAACGAAATAGTTTGTTATTAGTTGCATCGGTTTGTAACGGGTATTTTCCGTTACTTAGTTTCCCCTTTTATGGTGGAGGAAGGGGTTGTCATTCTAAATTATCACGACCTTGTCTGTTACAAATTTCATCATTAGTAACGCACTTGTTCGTTACAAATTTCATCAATAGTAACTGTAACGCCCCAGATTTTCGCGTTCGAAAATCGACATCCATACTTTACATCGTACTCGAATGTCGTAGATTCGAGCGTTCAAATCCGAGTCGCCGGAGCTTATAACACAGTTAAGTAAATAACACAGCGGAAGAAATGAATAAAGATATACAACATCTGATACAATATCCATATACAATGATGATACAATGAATATCTATACACATCAGAGATATGATACAACAAATAGCAGCGGAAAAGAAAACGATAACATCAGAGATATGATAATCTTCATCTCCAAAGCACGATCCAGAAATAGCTCGAACTCCCAATAACGAGGCACAAAGATAAGCAAGTGCAGTCTGATCCAAAGACTGAACCAACTCCAGAAAATCTACTAAACCTGAATATCTAAAAACCCCAACTCTAGACTGCTCGTGTAGGAAATTATGAGCACCCAGAGTTTAGGAAAGGAACAATAAACTCCGGATCAGTCATGGGACTGGTGTGAGCAACAAAAATAGTTTATTTTTAAACAAACAACAAAAGGATTTTAAACATTGAAACCCGCAATGCTTTTGGAAAATGAAACTACCATAAGACCTCCCGCCACACACACAATGCAAACGCAGAATTGGAGGAGATTTCTTCTTATGATAGTCAAACATGCTTACTACGCAAATCATTGGATTATTATTATTAGTGCATAGTGGAAACAATTTGAAAGTATAATATTAATCTTAGCCAGCATACAACCATTATTGTATGCCTACTATAGCTACTATGTTCAACAGCAGGTTACCGCCACATTCCATAGCAGGTAATACAACTAAAACCGTACAGGGCTCGTATTGTTTCTTTGGATTTTCCAACAAATGGTCAGGCTAAGGAACTTCCTATTCCACGAAAGAAACGCCTCTGGCGGGACGCTCCGAGAGACAAACTGCTCTCTGCCAAACAAGGCCGGGTTACCCCTGTAACAGGAAACTCACGAATATGCCATCCCCCGGTCCTTTGGGACCTTTATCCGAGCGCTCGTAACCATCATCACACATCATAAAGAAGGTGTATCCACATGAGTAAGTATCTGGGCTCCATACCATAATACCACCCTTTTCCAGAAGGAAATGACATACCCTAAAGGGCGCGACCCTCATAACCTTGCCGCAACGATCCTGTTTCGACCATTTCCGGGTTGTGAGGCTCTGATGAAGTCTCGTCCACAAAGCTACGCTTTTTCAAAAAGCCACGCTTTGGGTCAACAGATGATCAACCTATGATCACAAAGATAAATGATCAAACAAATGATCATATCACAAATGATCAAACACTGATCATCACACAGCAACACTCAGCATGCCACATTACCAAATTGGGATATATCGCTGATAACTTCAACTACATAACCTCTGAGCTCGTATGTCTCAGAGAAGGGTGTTAAGCTAAGAGAATAAATTCTCCGCCACCAAATAGAAATGTATTTGAAAGAAATCGGCTTTATACCTCAAAGTGTAATGTCAGACATATATCCATATAAGTCTATTCCGGGTTCGAACAGAACCGAAGGCACTTCTCACGAAGCCCTTGCAATTCCGGATAACTTTCAATCACGTCCGGACTTCCCGTCACAAAAAGAGTGATATAAATCTCTATACCGGAGCAACTCAGTGCAGAGACATTCGACAGGTTGTCCTTTCATTTTCGAAAATATCCGGTCTTCATCACCGGTCTTCAAATGCCATCCATATACGACGTATCACTATTCGGAATGGGTTATGTGACACAAAGGTCCTTTCCCGGCTACCCCGAATAGTGAGCGCAATTAAAAAGCATATGGATATGGGATTTCAATTAAGTCACAGCTTATTACCCAAAATCTTGCTTCAAATGGTTTAAACAAATTACCATTTTAATCTTTTTAAACAAAAAGATTCAATTCACAAAGTTCAACTGAATTTCACAGATTCATTTACAGATTTTCCAAATCGATTCCCAATTCAATTTAATTAATTCGTTAAATCTTTAAATCAAAGATTTAACTAATAGCTTTCAAAACAATTCCATTTCAAATGGTTTAAACAAACATCAATTTTAAATTATCTATGACTTAACCGATTTCCACGTGAAATCCATATTTGTGTGTGTATGGTGTAGTCCAAGGGTTTAACACAATAGTGCAACACAATGAATCATCACAGATCAGAATACAGAAATATAATTTGATAAGCGGTATAAGAACAACGCTTATCGTTCATTCACAGATCATAGATATATATCATAGGTACGTAAACTACAGATCACAACATAAATCAGGATGTATCACAAAGCATCACATATCAGGGATATCAAACAATTCATATCATTCAACAGAATTCAAACATTCATAAGTAAGGTTAGTTAATTGTCTTATTAATCCAAATCAGATTAATTTCTTATGAATAAATTACTAATCCTGGTTAATTAACATTAATAAATTACAAATTATTTTGATTAATTATCCTTTAATTAATTATAATGAGTGATCATCCCTAATCGATTTCATAAATTAATTAACCTTTAATTATAATTCATCAACCTTTAATTATTAAATAATTGTCCTTTAATTAATTATCTTTAATTAATAAATTAATCCTTAATTTGTAATTAATAAATTAATTAAATCTTAATCACCTCCATATATCAATCAGTCTTTAATTAATAAATCATTCTTTAATTTGTAATTAATAAATCCTTATTACTGATTTAAATAAACCTTTCGTTTATTACCTAATTAGATTTAATCCCCTTGTTTTATTCATTTTTTTATTGCATAATCAATCCTTAGATGAATTCCATTAATCAGTCATTAATCACCTTTTAACAAATAAACCGGCTTAAACTTTGAAGTAGTTCGACAGTTTTAAATTTAAAACTTAGATTTAAACTTATTTCAAATGTCTATTTTACCATTTTAATCTTTTAGTTTAAATTCAAAACTCAAAATACCTTTACACTTAAAAGTTGTTAAAACCAAATTTAAATTTCAAAATTTAAATCATTTCAAATCTAAGGTTCAAACTACTTGAATTCAGATTCAAATTTAGGTTTCAAACTTAGTTAAAACTCTATTTTCATTTTTTTTAAACTCCAGTTTAAATTTTTAAAACAAACACTGCAGATTTTTATTTTACCCGAGGCAAACATCAATTATCCCGAGACCAACCTCGAGTTTTACCTTGCCTCACTCGTCTTCGAGTTCCCTCATGAATTTCTTCGAGTACGACTCGAACTTGTCCCCGACCCAGACTGCTTCTCCCCCCAAAACATCACAAACCCAGACGAACAAACGTGCACGTGCACGTGCACGGAGCCATGGCGGTGCTTCGGCGATCCGCTCCACCTCCGGCAAGTCGATGATCCTTCTCATACCAAAATTCGATCTACCGAACTTTGTCTACAACTCGAAATTGAAATCGAGCTTCGAACTCCAACCTGGAACAAACTGGAACCATCCCATCCCAAACTTGTCATCGCTTCGATCTCCCATCTCCGGCCACCAGAGTGACAGCAACCCCGGCCACAACTTCGACAACTACCACACTTTCATTACCCAAAACATGGTTGAACTCGATCAATCACAGACGAAAAATAAATCGGAAAGTTCGACCCCATCAAAATTAGGTTTCCAGGTTTCAAACGCTTCCCGTCGCCGCCGTGATGAACTTCCAACCACCTCACTATTTTTCCCACAACCTCCGTACACTCCTCCATCATCTCAGAAAAGCCCGACCTCGCCAGTGCCTCCGACCGCCTAAAATTTGTCGAAAACCATTTTATGTTCAACCCAAAACTGCTCTCAATCCACTTGACTAGAACTCGTGATTTTTTTTAATTAAAAATCCTAACTTCTAGAGACGATTCAAGATATATACTTGAATCATTTAAATTCAACATTTTATTTTACATGCTTTGAAAGATTCTACTGTATTTTCCAGACTTCTTTCATATTTCCAAACCATTCTGCTAGGATTATATTTTAAACTTTAATTCATACTTTAACAAACATATTTTATTTGAATCTCAACATCTAACAATAACTAGATAAGGAGATTTGAATTTCTTGGTTTCTTTTTTTTATCTTTGAAGTTTAAAAAAACAGAGAAAAACAACACAAATTTTACATGTACAGTTATTCACATTCATATACACAGATCATTCACTTATATATGCACCTATCATTCCAATAATCTATCAAACAATAGAACAATTGTAACATAGGGTAGATGTTTACTCACCTGTTATTATTTTCTATAATTTGAAATTGACAAGCACAAACAAATTTTGTTTAGAGATCAAAATCCAACATAATCTTTTATTTAGAAATCAAAGTCTAGAATTTATTATATATATATATAAAAAGAATTGGATTTAATTTGGATTTTGTTGGGTCTGGGAATTACAACAGAGTACTGACATTTTTAACATGCAGGTTGAAATTCACTTTATGCAAACATACTTCATTTAAAGGTCATTACAAATCTATTTGTATATTTAAGATAGGAATTCCTGTTAGGAATTTTGTGGTTTGAATTACCAGAGAGATGTATATAGACCTATTTGCATTCATTCAGATATTCCATCATCACACCAAATCAAACATTCATCTTAGCATCAAAATTAGGCTTTAAAGAGAAGGTTGCTCACCTTGTAGTGGAACAAAGCAGCATATTTTGATGATTTTGGACAGAGAAGCAAAGAAGAATCTTAGCCAGGAACTTCCTTTTTTAAAACTGGAGAATATTTTTTTGCTGTGATCTTCTAATTGAAATCATCTTGCTTGACTCTCTGGTTTTGATGAATTCATATTGTTTTGTTTGCCTCAGTTTTACTTTACTTTGAAGGAACGAAAATGAACTGGTGAGAATGATATATATAAAAGTGAAGTTGATTATTTGTTTATACAAAGCAGGTACAAGATTTTCCTTATTTTCTTTTTAAATCTTTGGCCAGAGATTTTGATATGGAGGCTGAGGTAACTCGTTTGGGGCTGCATTTATGAGCTTGTACACATACACATGCTTTTGCATTAATTGTCTGGTACTTGGTTTCCCTGCTTAGCTATGTTTTCGGCTGTAGATGTTATTTTACTTTGTCTTTGTTTTCTTGTTTGTATTTACAAGTTAATTCACACTTGTATCATGTTGTCTTCATTTGCAAGCTTCACACATATATATATTTGTATCCTGTTTTGCTTCCAGGTCTACATGTTTACTTTTTATGTTCTAATTTATCTTTTATTTGTTTTGGCTTTGTTTACTTGCTTTACAAACTTGTCTCGGCTGGGATGTGTTTGAGGATATTGATGTCTTCTATACTTGAATATACACTTACTTGTTACCTACTTTTGCTTTGTATTTATTACTTTGTTTATTTTCTTCTTTTATTTGCATACTTGAATATCTGGTTGTATACTTGCATATTTGTTAATGTATCAACTTATAATTTACAAAGTTTATTAACATGTGTTTACCAATTATTATTGATAAATTCAAATCCAAATTCTATTTTATTTATTTGCTTAACTTAACATTTATTGTCTTGTATTTCTAGTTTAAATTTTTATTAAACCATCAATAATAAATTAAAAATTATTTATTATTATTTATATTTTAAAACATCTATCTAAGATTCAAATCACCTATATATGTAATATTTACAACTAAATGATTTAACAAATTTTAATTTGGATCCGGGGAAACTCGCTCTAATTTTCTAATTAAATTAACAAATATTTATCCAAAAATTTATTTAATTACTCAATTTAATCCAAAAATTCAATAAATTATTAATTTAAATTAAATTAAAATCTGGGGTCGTTACAAACTTCCCTCCTTAAAAGAATTTCGTCCTCGAAATTCGCAGGCACGAAAGCAACAAAGATAGATAGATTCGATCTCCTATAATTCCTCAAACTAACGATATAAATTCCAAACTCAAGTCGGAATATCTCAGAACACGTACCAATTTGTCCCACTTCGGACTTTGGTATTCACAAGAAATTTCAATAAAATTTCAAATTTGGTTTCAAAACGAAATCTTTTTATCGGTTCAATTCAAATTTTATCCTCATATTTTATTAATCAATTTACTTCATATTAAAAATTTCCAATTTCAAATTCATAAAGGTTTAAATCAAAAAGCTGATAAGAAAACGATGAAGATACTAAGTAAGGATCTTCTACAATGATTCGTAGAGTCATCATCACACTGAAACTTCTTCCTTGAATTGCCACGAAGAATGAAAAGGATTTGGAAACGAATCAAAGAAAATTGATAAGAAAGTTGTTTCCACTGTTGCAGGGTATTTGACCATTTATAGTCAAATTTCTCTATCCCCTATCTCGTCCTCTTCTTGTACTCATACTCACTATCAGTGGATAGTAAGAGAATTTACTGAGACGTTCGAACAGATATCTTAGGGATTACTCATTCTAGAGTTTACTTCACTCTATCTCTAATGAGCTACTTAACGTGTTATACTCCTGAGCTAAAGTTCAACCTTAGCTCTGATACCAAATGTAACGCCCCAGATTTTCGCGTTCGAAAATCGACATCCATACTTTACATCGTACTCGAATGTCGTAGATTCGAGCATTCAAATCCGAGTCGCCGGAGCTTATAACACAGTTAAGTAAATAACACAGCGGAAGAAATGAATAAAGATATACAACATCTGATACAATATCCATATACAATGATGATACAATGAATATCTATACACATCAGAGATATGATACAACAAATAGCAGCGGAAAAGAAAACGATAACATCAGAGATATGATAATCTTCATCTCCAAAGCACGATCCAGAAATAGCTCGAACTCCCAATAACGAGGCACAAAGATAAGCAAGTGCAGTCTGATCCAAAGACTGAACCAACTCCAGAAAATCTACTAAACCTGAATATCTAAAAACCCCAACTCTAGACTGCTCGTGTAGGAAATTATGAGCACCCAGAGTTTAGGAAAGGAACAATAAACTCCGGATCAGTCATGGGACTGGTGTGAGCAACAAAAATAGTTTATTTTTAAACAAACAACAAAAGGATTTTAAACATTGAAACCCGCAATGCTTTTGGAAAATGAAACTACCATAAGACCTCCCGCCACACACACAATGCAAACGCAGAATTGGAGGAGATTTCTTCTTATGATAGTCAAACATGCTTACTACGCAAATCATTGGATTATTATTATTAGTGCATAGTGGAAACAATTTGAAAGTATAATATTAATCTTAGCCAGCATACAACCATTATTGTATGCCTACTATAGCTACTATGTTCAACAGCAGGTTACCGCCACATTCCATAGCAGGTAATACAACTAAAACCGTACAGGGCTCGTATTGTTTCTTTGGATTTTCCAACAAATGGTCAGGCTAAGGAACTTCCTATTCCACGAAAGAAACGCCTCTGGCGGGACGCTCCGAGAGACAAACTGCTCTCTGCCAAACAAGGCCGGGTTACCCCTGTAACAGGAAACTCACGAATATGCCATCCCCCGGTCCTTTGGGACCTTTATCCGAGCGCTCGTAACCATCATCACACATCATAAAGAAGGTGTATCCACATGAGTAAGTATCTGGGCTCCATACCATAATACCACCCTTTTCCAGAAGGAAATGACATACCCTAAAGGGCGCGACCCTCATAACCTTGCCGCAACGATCCTGTTTCGACCATTTCCGGGTTGTGAGGCTCTGATGAAGTCTCGTCCACAAAGCTACGCTTTTTCAAAAAGCCACGCTTTGGGTCAACAGATGATCAACCTATGATCACAAAGATAAATGATCAAACAAATGATCATATCACAAATGATCAAACACTGATCATCACACAGCAACACTCAGCATGCCACATTACCAAATTGGGATATATCGCTGATAACTTCAACTACATAACCTCTGAGCTCGTATGTCTCAGAGAAGGGTGTTAAGCTAAGAGAATAAATTCTCCGCCACCAAACAGAAATGTATTTGAAAGAAATCGGCTTTATACCTCAAAGTGTAATGTCAGACATGTATCCATATAAGTCTATTCCGGGTTCGAACAGAACCGAAGGCACTTCTCACGAAGCCCTTGCAATTCCGGATAACTTTCAATCACGTCCGGACTTCCCGTCACAAAAAGAGTGATATAAATCTCTATACCGGAGCAACTCAGTGCAGAGACATTCGACAGGTTGTCCTTTCATTTTCGAAAATATCCGGTCTTCATCACCGGTCTTCAAATGCCATCCATATACGACGTATCACTATTCGGAATGGGTTATGTGACACAAAGGTCCTTTCCCGGCTACCCCGAATAGTGAGCGCAATTAAAAAGCATATGGATATGGGATTTCAATTAAGTCACAGCTTATTACCCAAAATCTTGCTTCAAATGGTTTAAACAAATTACCATTTTAATCTTTTTAAACAAAAAGATTCAATTCACAAAGTTCAACTGAATTTCACAGATTCATTTACAGATTTTCCAAATCGATTCCCAATTCAATTTAATTAATTCGTTAAATCTTTAAATCAAAGATTTAACTAATAGCTTTCAAAACAATTCCATTTCAAATGGTTTAAACAAACATCAATTTTAAATTATCTGTGACTTAACCGATTTCCACGTGAAATCCATATTTGTGTGTGTATGGTGTAGTCCAAGGGTTTAACACAATAGTGCAACACAATGAATCATCACAGATCAGAATACAGAAATATAATTTGATAAGCGGTATAAGAACAACGCTTATCGTTCATTCACAGATCATAGATATATATCATAGGTAAGTAAACTACAGATCACAACATAAATCAGGATGTATCACAAAGCATCACATATCAGGGATATCAAACAATTCATATCATTCAACAGAATTCAAACATTCATAAGTAAGGTTAGTTAATTGTCTTATTAATCCAAATCAGATTAATTTCTTATGAATAAATTACTAATCCTGGTTAATTAACATTAATAAATTACAAATTATTTTGATTAATTATCCTTTAATTAATTATAATGAGTGATCATCCCTAATCGATTTCATAAATTAATTAACCTTTAATTATAATTCATCAACCTTTAATTATTAAATAATTGTCCTTTAATTAATTATCTTTAATTAATAAATTAATCCTTAATTTGTAATTAATAAATTAATTAAATCTTAATCACCTCCATATATCAATCAGTCTTTAATTAATAAATCATTCTTTAATTTGTAATTAATAAATCCTTATTACTGATTTAAATAAACCTTTCGTTTATTACCTAATTAGATTTAATCCCCTTGTTTTATTCATTTTTTTATTGCATAATCAATCCTTAGATGAATTCCATTAATCAGTCATTAATCACCTTTTAACAAATAAACCGGCTTAAACTTTGAAGTAGTTCGACAGTTTTAAATTTAAAACTTAGATTTAAACTTATTTCAAATGTCTATTTTACCATTTTAATCTTTTAGTTTAAATTCAAAACTCAAAATACCTTTACACTTAAAAGTTGTTAAAACCAAATTTAAATTTCAAAATTTAAATCATTTCAAATCTAAGGTTCAAACTACTTGAATTCAGATTCAAATTTAGGTTTCAAACTTAGTTAAAACTCTATTTTCATTTTTTTTAAACTCCAGTTTAAATTTTTAAAACAAACACTGCAGATTTTTATTTTACCCGAGGCAAACATCAATTATCCCGAGACCAACCTCGAGTTTTACCTTGCCTCACTCGTCTTCGAGTTCCCTCATGAATTTCTTCGAGTACGACTCGAACTTGTCCCCGACCCAGACTGCTTCTCCCCCCAAAACATCACAAACCCAGACGAACAAACGTGCACGTGCACGTGCACGGAGCCATGGCGGTGCTTCGGCGATCCGCTCCACCTCCGGCAAGTCGATGATCCTTCTCATACCAAAATTCGATCTACCGAACTTTGTCTACAACTCGAAATTGAAATCGAGCTTCGAACTCCAACCTGGAACAAACTGGAACCATCCCATCCCAAACTTGTCATCGCTTCGATCTCCCATCTCCGGCCACCAGAGTGACAGCAACCCCGGCCACAACTTCGACAACTACCACACTTTCATTACCCAAAACATGGTTGAACTCGATCAATCACAGACGAAAAATAAATCGGAAAGTTCGACCCCATCAAAATTAGGTTTCCAGGTTTCAAACGCTTCCCGTCGCCGCCGTGATGAACTTCCAACCACCTCACTATTTTTCCCACAACCTCCGTACACTCCTCCATCATCTCAGAAAAGCCCGACCTCGCCAGTGCCTCCGACCGCCTAAAATTTGTCGAAAACCATTTTATGTTCAACCCAAAACTGCTCTCAATCCACTTGACTAGAACTCGTGATTTTTTTTTATTAAAAATCCTAACTTCTAGAGACGATTCAAGATATATACTTGAATCATTAAAATTCAACATTTTATTTTACATGCTTTGAAAGATTCTACTGTATTTTCCAGACTTCTTTCATATTTCCAAACCATTCTGCTAGGATTATATTTTAAACTTTAATTCATACTTTAACAAACATATTTTATTTGAATCTCAACATCTAACAATAACTAGATAAGGAGATTTGAATTTCTTGGTTTCTTTTTTTTATCTTTGAAGTTTAAAAAAACAGAGAAAAACAACACAAATTTTACATGTACAGTTATTCACATTCATATACACAGATCATTCACTTATATATGCACCTATCATTCCAATAATCTATCAAACAATAGAACAATTGTAACATAGGGTAGATGTTTACTCACCTGTTATTATTTTCTATAATTTGAAATTGACAAGCACAAACAAATTTTGTTTAGAGATCAAAATCCAACATAATCTTTTATTTAGAAATCAAAGTCTAGAATTTATTATATATATATATATAAAAAGAATTGGATTTAATTTGGATTTTGTTGGGTCTGGGAATTACAACAGAGTACTGACATTTTTAACATGCAGGTTGAAATTCACTTTATGCAAACATACTTCATTTAAAGGTCATTACAAATCTATTTGTATATTTAAGATAGGAATTCCTGTTAGGAATTTTGTGGTTTGAATTACCAGAGAGATGTATACAGACCTATTTGCATTCATTCAGATATTCCATCATCACACCAAATCAAACATTCATCTTAGCATCAAAATTAGGCTTTAAAGAGAAGGTTGCTCACCTTGTAGTGGAACAAAGCAGCATATTTTGATGATTTTGGACAGAGAAGCAAAGAAGAATCTTAGCCAGGAACTTCCTTTTTTAAAACTGGAGAATATTTTTTTGCTGTGATCTTCTAATTGAAATCATCTTGCTTGACTCTCTGGTTTTGATGAATTCATATTGTTTTGTTTGCCTCAGTTTTACTTTACTTTGAAGGAACGAAAATGAACTGGTGAGAATGATATATATAAAAGTGAAGTTGATTATTTGTTTATACAAAGCAGGTACAAGATTTTCCTTATTTTCTTTTTAAATCTTTGGCCAGAGATTTTGATATGGAGGCTGAGGTAACTCGTTTGGGGCTGCATTTATGAGCTTGTACACATACACATGCTTTTGCATTAATTGTCTGGTACTTGGTTTCCCTGCTTAGCCATGTTTTCGGCTGTAGATGTTATTTTACTTTGTCTTTGTTTTCTTGTTTGTATTTACAAGTTAATTCACACTTGTATCATGTTGTCTTCATTTGCAAGCTTCACACATATATATATTTGTATCCTATTTTGCTTCCAGGTCTACATGTTTACTTTTTATGTTCTAATTTATCTTTTATTTGTTTTGGCTTTGTTTACTTGCTTTACAAACTTGTCTCGGCTGGGATGTGTTTGAGGATATTGATGTCTTCTATACTTGAATATTCACTTACTTGTTACCTACTTTTGCTTTGTATTTATTACTTTGTTTATTTTCTTCTTTTATTTGCATACTTGAATATCTGGTTGTATACTTGCATATTTGTTAATGTATCAACTTATAATTTACAAAGTTTATTAACATGTGTTTACCAATTATTATTGATAAATTCAAATCCAAATTCTATTTTATTTATTTGCTTAACTTAACATTTATTGTCTTGTATTTCTAGTTTAAATTTTTATTAAACCATCAATAATAAATTAAAAATTATTTATTATTATTTATATTTTAAAACATCTATCTAAGATTCAAATCACCTATATATGTAATATTTACAACTAAATGATTTAACAAATTTTAATTTAGATCCGGGGAAACTCGCTCTAATTTTCTAATTAAATTAACAAATATTTATCCAAAAATTTATTTAATTACTCAATTTAATCCAAAAATTCAATAAATTATTAATTTAAATTAAATTAAAATCTGGGGTCGTTACAGTAACGACTATGCTCGTTATAAATTTCGTCTTTAGTAACGAATATGTTCGTTACAGCTACCAAACCATGTAGAGCTGCATTTTTGCTTGCATTTACACTACAGAATTGTCTATTATAATATAGTAGGTACATACATATAAAAAATTACAGAATTTTGATAACAATAAGCAATTACGCATCCAAACATACAACTTAAATTGCACAAATATTTGACAACAAATTAAAGGAAGATTCGAAATTTCACAAGTTCATCATACATAACTAAAGAGTATGAAATCAAAATATTACAAGTTCTAACATTACTTCAAAATAAATTCTAGATCCTACAAACAAAGAACACGACACTCAGGCCAAATAACAAAACCTCCATCAATTATATCAAATAGCTTGTAATTACCATTTTGTGGTGCTTCATAAATAGGTGCTTCTGGATCAAACACTTTCTCCACCCATACAACTCTTTCCCCATTCATCACCTCTCTATAGTGGCATATTTTCTGTGTCCCAAGATGGCCCTTAGCAACCTCTTTCAACTCTTCTGACAATAAGACTACAGATTGCCTATCTCTTGTGGAAGATCCAATAGCACCATTGGATTGAACACCCAAGCTAGCTCTAGGACTATCATGCTGACTGTTGGAAGCAACTTCATTTCTTGGTGTTACTTCATTAGATAAGAGCATGGTATAATAACAAGGAATAAGAATGCTTGTGTGAAATGATCTAAATTATGCTAAAAACAAGGTAGTTGAAGATCTAGTGATTCTATGCTGCATGTGCCCATTATCATGATAGTATAAAAGAAAATTTAAGCAGTTAAATCATCAAACAAATGAACGTATGTATGTAATATAAATGCTGCATGTCAAATTTTTTACTACCATTTACAAAGAAATTCCAATTTTATAGGCAACAAGCCATAAAAACACTGTCAGTATCACATTATACCTCACTGCAACAGTGGAAGCAAAACTGAAATCCTACAACCATAAAACCATGTTCACGTATATTAACAAATCAAGTAATGAAATTTAGAATGGCAAATTAGAAGCATTCAGCATACGTACAAAAATTTATGCACCCATCATTCTGAAGGAGAGTAAAATGAAATGACTACAACTTCCGGTTGGTAGTTTCCACACACAATTAAGATGGAAGATTAGTCGAATACAACTGCTCTACACATATAAACTAGAAATGACCAAACTAAAACATCACAGAAGTTAGGTTCATGTTAAGTGGGTGTCGCTTGCAAATTCCAATTAAAGATTCAAATTCGTCCTGAATATAGAGCATACAAATTTAAAAGTTTAAAATCATTGGAAAACAAAAATCCACAAATTTTGTGATTGCAAAGCTAAATTATACTTAAACAAACTTTAAATTATACTTCAAATATGGAAGAGACTTGGAACTGTAGGAAGAATAAAGTGAAAAAAACGGAATTTTGATTGCTGCACAGAATCACTAGATCTTCAACTACCTTGTTTTTAGCATAATTTAGATCATTTCACACAAGCATTCTTATTCCTTGTTATTCTACCATGCTCTTATCTAGAATGTTGAGTTGTTTTTTGCATTATTCTCTGTTTAGCATAATTTTAAACCGTTACACAACTTTCAAACATCATTTCTAAGCTGTTACCCTATCATGCTCTTATCATTAAGGAAAGGGAGTTTCCTATTCATTATTCCATATTTTATGACAGTGTACTTATTCTGTAATTTATACATAGGATCCAGTAATTACTACGTGGCAACAAATGGACAATGATATCAAAAACTATCACTAACTAAAGCTATAATTTGAAGTGTAATGGCATGAAAATTAAAGAGCTGATACTAAATTGCAGAAATAACAAAGAACTGAAAATGAAACAAAGAACTAAACAGAATTGAATAGCTGGAAGTGTAATTGCATGTAGATAACAAGCATGAAATGATAAACTACTGCTAGAAAAGAAAAATGAAGAACTAAACTAAGATTAACTAACCAAAGCTAGGCCATGAACAAGGAATTAAACTAAAGAGTCTAAAGACTAGTACTGGAATTGCAAGAAACAGGAAATCAAATTGACGTGAATTATAACACCAGATTTTTCTTTTTTTTCTCTCTCTCTTTTACAATGCAACAACATTCCCTATTTATACACTTTGATTACAACCAACCAAACTTAACAATTTCCCAAATTTTTTTAAAGAATGTTGTAACAACCCTATTTTGATATTAGAAAATTTTAATTATAATAAAATACTCGAATTTGATTTTTGATAATTAGCATTTTGGAGATAAGATTCAACTAATTGAAGTTTATTTAATAACAGATTTTTGTTTCAAAAAATTGAACTGATTAATAAAATAAATTTCAGAAGATAAATTAAACTGGATACTATACATGAAAAATCATTTTATGCAAAATCTAATTCAAGGTTCTCGCATATAAGAAATTTTATAATGTTTAAAACTTTGTTAGGCATGTTCGTCATTGACAGTTGCTTAAAATTTCATACTCCCATAAACCATCAACGACTATAATGTGCTTTCTGCTATCAATTCGAATTAATCAGAAACCATCAACTAATAGTAGTTAGCTTTATCAACGAATGTGTTATAGTGGACAATAAAGCACAATAAAGCTAAATCCAAGTCAGAAACCATCGTTGATTCAAAATTATTTGTTCGAAGATTTTGTGTAATCCAAGTCAGAAACCGAATCGAATTACTAGAAAGCACAATAAAGCTAAATCCAAATTAGAATTCCTATTAAATCGAATGTCCAAAATTAAAACGCAATCAAGAAATAAGCGAAGAAATAAAAACGTTTTAATAGTTCAAACTCAAGCAACTAATAGTAGGAAATCAACAGATTTTAATAGAAACTAAAAGCGTTGATACCTTTAGTTGATTTAGCCCTTGATTTTGCTTGAGAAGGTTTTGCGATTAGAAAAGTAAAAGCGATCCTGAAGCGCGAATTTGGGGAGGAAATGGGGATTTGGCAGAAAGTGAAAATAATTTGGAGATTTGGGGCCAAAGAAAGTGGGAAGCGTAATGAGCTTAAGCGTTGTGAGTCCAGATGTTATTTTCCATCTTTTACCTCTTTGTTTTCAATTTATTTTCATTTTTACCAAATTTTATAACGGTGTAAAGCAGCGATAAACTATTTACAGCTCCTTTTACAACGGCTTTGAAAGTTTTATAACGGGATTTAAGTGTTATTATTTTATAACGGCATTTGATTGTTAGTAATTCAGAAATATTTTTGTTGGGAATTTCATGTTTTGGTGTAGTGAACGATTTATCGTAATAAGGAAATGGTGGATAATTGGAATTTGAATTGAATATGAATCAAAATGATTTCTAATGTTGATATAAATTCTATTTGAATTAGAATTTAGTTAATAAATTTTTAAGACTGAAATTTCAAGCGATTTCGCAAATTTTTAAATCGTCGATTAAATCGATGCGTTTAAAATAGTCTTCCAGGGAACAGTCTCGGAATTCGACGAAACTAGTTCCATTGGATCTATAATATTGTATTATTATCGGATTTCAAATTTCAAAGCGTTTGGATTTACCATTTTGTCGTGCGATCTGAAAACGCCTAGAAATAATTTAATTGAATTTAATTTAAATAGTCGATTTAAAAGCTGCCTTCCACATACAATCAAATTAGGTTCCGAAAATTGTTCCATTGGGTTTGAAATAGGGGTATAACATTAGGAATGTCAGGCGCATGCCTCGATAGGGGATCGAATAAAATATCTAGATATTTTGGAAATTTAAATATATATATTTATCTCCATTTCACATTAGCCCACAAAAATTTATCCATCAGCCACCCTACCACTGATAACAAGCTGACCTACCCTTCACCAGCTTACCTCATACACGCCCCTTCCTTTAAAATTCGTCTCCCCTCCTTTTGCTTCAGGAATTCAAACGAAAGAAACAAATAAAAAAATCGGGTACCCCTCTCTTTTTAAAATCAGTTCGAACAAACAGAGAAAAAAAAGGAAGTCATCATCGCAAATTGCCGGAGGAAAGCTCAAAGGCGTGAAGCCTAGTAAAACGAGTCAAGAGAGCCGCTAGCGCGATGAAGTCTGGTGGGGCAGTGACGTGGGTTGTAGGCGCGAACGCGGAGGGCTTGGCGGCGGCAGTCAAAGCTAGGGTTTGCGTGATTTCAAATCGCATGCGCGAGTGGGGCAAAGTTGGCTGACGTGGCGCTTGAGGAAAGTCGCATGCACAATCGTATCGACAGGGGTAGCGACGATGAATTAGACATCAAGCTGTCCGGGGCGATCTCGTATGGCGTGTGGCGGCTCGTTGATTTCGGCAATCGATGATGAAGGGGAAATCTGAATTCGGAAAGAAGGTACTATAATTAGTTTTAATTTAAATTTAATAAAATTATAGTTAGTGAGTGATTAGTTTAAATTAATAAACTAGCCGATTAATTTTAATTAAAAGTGAAATCATTAATTTATATAAATTCGAAATTTGCTATATGAGGTTTAAATCGAGCGGAATCAGTCATATGGGGTTCGGAGCTATGGAATCTGTGCAGAAGATTTTAATTTGGAACGATTAACAAATTAAAAATCAAGGTGAGTAAATCTCACTCGGTTTGGTTAACTGTTTAAATTTATAGTAATTTAAATTATCGATTGGTTGATTGGATGAATGGATTAATTATTATCAGTGAATGCCATGTTATATATATATATATATATATTAGTATATATATTAGTAGTTTGATATATTCCCGCCTATTGGAGCGGATGAGACCCTATGTGCCCTGCATGATAGCGGATGACCCTATATTACCGCGATATCCCCCTCAAAGTGAGATTATAATTTTTTATGTTATTTAACATATGTGGATGCAGGGAAACAGGTTGGAGGGATCCAACTGGATTTCTCAAAAATATTTATTTTAATTTCATATATAGTGATATATGATTTGTGTGTATAATCTGATATAGATTTTGTGGTGATTTGAATTTTTGGATGCTATAGTAGCACTCGCCTAAATTTTGGTATTTTAAATACCATAAATAATATTTTTGGAATTTGAAGTAATTTAAAGGGAGATTTTGAATATAAAAAATATTTATATCGAAATTTGGATTATTTTAAAGAAAATTGATTTGGATAAAATAAATGATTTGATATTAGGGTTTATACTTATCTATAGTAATATGTTTAAATAGAAATTTTAAAATAATTTATATAAAGAATTTTTCATAATGGACTTTTAAAATGATATTTCTGAAAAATATTGAATGTTATCAATATAAATGGATCTTTCAATATTCAATATAAATTGAAATATACTGTAATTTATAATCAGCTTTGAAAATTGATTAGTTTTATTTAAAAATGAATTGGAAATGAGTTGATGATGTTTTATTTTAAAGTGTTTTAATATTTTTAAATAATTACTTAAACATATTTTAAATATAAATTATTGTTCTTTTAAAATACTTATTATATATAAAGAGTTTTGAAATGATTTTAAATTTATTTATAAATTCTCTCAAGATTTGTAAATGGGGTTATTTTACGGATATGACTTTTATTAGAGAAATCTTGAATTGGAACTCTGGAAATTTAAGGAAATTTCCGGATCATTGAAATAAGAGGAACTTCGAAGAATGAATTAGAATTCATAAAAGAAGTTAAAAATGGGTAGTTGGAAATATAAATGAGTATAATTGATTTTTGGAAATTATAAAAGGAAATCAATAGTAATTCTGGAGATTTATGAGATAAGTGCGGAATATTCCTTAGTATGGATATTAGAAATGATTTTGGAAAAGAAACATATAATATTTTCCCTAAGTATTGAAATTAAAGATTTAGAGATATTTTAGCGATGAAATTATTCTTATAGGAATATTTTTCTAAGTAATGAAATACTACGTTAGACTTGGAAATTATTTCTAAGTATTAGGATAAAATGGTTTGGGAATGTTTTGACTGTGGGAAGGTTAAACGGAAAGTTAATATGGTTTGAAAAATATTCCGTTAAGGATATAAGGATTTGATTTGTTTCCAAACGTTGGAATACTAGAAGAAATTTGAATATATATCTGTGTAAAGATATTTTGAAAGGATTTAATAAATTGGGCCTAATGACTGCTTTTGTGTGTTATTTGATAGTTAAATAACCGAATATTTTGGAAGGATTTAATAAATCGAAGAGACCGGGATCAGATTTTATTATATGAAAACCACTTCGATCTGGTTTGTGCGTTATGAATTGTGATATCTCGAAGATAATAGAGGTGGTGATATTGAAGGAGATTCGGTTTGTTCAGACCCAAAACAACTTGTATGGATGAATGCTATCATTTGCATCGTGGTCTAAAAGGCAGTGTTAGCATTCCAAGTATGAATGTTATTCTAAAGGTAAAACGTAGCCTCAAGCCTCATCAACCAGAAATGACTAAAACATGGGAGATGCAACATGGCTAAGTGGATCGCACCCAAGTAGGGTATGTTATCACCTTTCTAGATACCCTCGGATATATATTATAATTATGGATATGGTTGTGCATGGAAAAGAGAGCGCTCGATAAGGGTAGGAACACCCGGGGTGATAACATATTCGGTACTCTACAGGTCAGGAGTAGGTCGGTCATGTGTTGGCAGAGGATCCAGACGTGGTCCTCGATACATATTTCTAGAGGTGTACTGCAGAGGGCGGTACCCCAATAGCCCAATCATTGTATGGAATCCAATATCCACTACGAGTCTGTACGATTTTGATTGTATACCAACTATGCTGAAACGTGAGATGCAAACATTTCAGCTATTTTCTAATTTACTTTCTATAAACACTATTATAATATTAGGTGATTTTGATATAAAAATGCTTTGGTTATCGTAAGGTAAAAACCCGTCGTGTTTATATGTGACATGGTCTTATGAGATACCTTTGTTTTTCAAAGGATTTTGAAATAGTAATAATTCAAATTGAGTGTGTTTTCTCACACTGGTTTTCCAGACTGACTCGGGTGTTATTTTATTATAATTCTTGGGTCAGACCGAGTATTACAGATTCAGGTTAGGATGCTATGGAGCTCAGGAGACGAGCTGGAGGATTTCAGGCGTATATCACGTATTTGATTATATTAAACTGTGTGTGTAAACTGAATAGTCAGCATATGTGAGGACAAGTTATAATAACTATCCATATTGATGTATTGATCGTTGTACTATGATGTTTGTATGTATATTAATAGATACAGCTTCTTTTGTATAAAAAAATATGTTATTATATATTATATTTTGTTCCACTACGATTGTGAGATTCTGTGTTGTTGTTTCTGTTTCTTCTATCTTTTCTTCTGCACCCCTAAAGATTCGTATATCTATTCAATTTGAGTTGGACACCTGTGATTTAGTGTTGACTCAAAGGGTACGAAGATACAGGCCTTTACAGAACCGGTATCAGAGCTGAAGGTTAAGTGAGAACCTTGGCTTTGGTGGGGATTACTCATTAGAGATAGGGTCAGTAGTACCCTAGAATGAGTTTGAGTGTATTAATAGATATGAGCGTGATTTGTTAGTGAATTTAAAATGTTTTATATTGTGTTGATTCATCTAGTTGAGTGGCTTATGAATACTGGTCGGCATGTGGGATGCCACAATATCAATAGGGGTTTTTAAACACTTGAACCAGGTAAACCGACACAATATTGTTTCGAAGCGCGTAAACGAAATAATTTTACCCAAATTATATTTGATATAAAAGAAATAAATTTCAAAAATTATTATAGTATATTAGTTTGTTTGGTTGTTATTAATATAATCAAAATCAGATTATAAGATTTGAAATGGATATATATATATAAAACCAAATAGAAATGGTATAAATATGATTTATACAAATGAGTTAAAACTAAAGTTGGATCAAACCAGTGTTTGGAAATTTAAAATCCCGGAGACTTTGAGAAATGTTTTAAATGGATTTAAACTAAGTATTTGGGAATTTTAAAATCTCGGAAGTTTTGGAAATGTTTTCCGAAGTGGTTGGAAAAAAATAGTATTATTTTTGATAATATTTTTGAAACGAAAATGGTTTTAAATGGATTTTGGAAGTTAAAAAGCACTAAACTCACTTCAGTCGCTGGAAAATAATTTCGATGATGATCGCGATATCATCGGTGTTCATTTTCGAGTTTTTAAGTAATGGATTGCTACCGAAATAATTTGATTTGGAGATTTTTGGTTGGTAAACAAGTGTTGTTTTGGAAATTCTGAAGGGAATTGGTTTTGAAATAAAACCGAGTTGATTTTGAATATTTCAAAGGAATGGGGTGTTGAACCAAAAGGGGTTATATATTATTTTTCATAATGATTGAAATAAAAACGGGTGATTGAATTCTGGAATTTTCAATTAAATGAGAAGTGAAACCATAGAGAATAAGTTTTTGAACTAAAACTGGGGAAATGTGAATTTCAATATGGAATTGAAATTTAACTTATGCAAGTTAAATAAATTAAATTGTAAAGGAAATGGTGTAGATTTGATAAAAAGGTGAAAAAAGAAGTTATGTATGAATGGTTTCAAAACGATTTTTGAAATAAAATGGGTTTCAAATTCTGGAAATTAGTAATCAACCAAATTATCTAATTAGTGAATGGAATAAAAATTTAAGTGGAAAATAAAATTCTAGAATTGTGAATAAATAAGTTTGAATAGCTTACAAAATTGGAATTAATGGAATAAATATATATTTAAGCTATAAAGTGTTGTATAATCTTGAGTCAATAATAAAATATGAATATACTCGAGTATAGAATTGATGGAAATGTGAGAATAAGTTTTATAACTTGTAAATTGGAAAAGTGGAATAGAAAAACCAAAATAAAAATAATTGGATATTTTGGTGAAGAAATAAAAATCCAAACTTGAATTTTAAGATGAGTTTGAGCTCGAGTAAATTAAATGAAGTGACTTTCAAAATAAAAATCAGATATTGAATTGTAAAATGGAAGCGAACTAATTAGTTAATTAATTAGTTAATTGAATATAGAAATGGATATTAACTTGGTTAAGTAAAATGGATTGCGAATTGAAATTGAAATTAAATGTGGAACTTGAGTCATAAATAAAATTCGACTTAATTGTAAGCGAACTAACTGTTTTTGGAAATGTGGTCGAATAAAATGGAATTGGATTGAAACAGTAATGACTTAAGTTATAAATAAATTCAATTTAAGTGGAAATAAATTGAATGTGGCTTTGGGATATTATTTAAATGGATTCGAGTATGAAATTAAGTTCTAAAGTGGAAAATGAATATATATGTTGTATAAAAGGTTATAATAAACCTTAGTATTGATTTTATTAAATGATTCTCAAATAATATAGTAGAAATTAAGATATGCCAAAAAGGAAATGCGAATCAATCGACGTTGAATAAATTGAATAGGAATCAATCTAAAATTTGAAATGGAATTTGTTTGCAAGGGAGATAAACTTAAGTTATATAGTTGAGTTAATTGAAAGTAAACGAATTAACTGAAGTCAATACTTTTGGAGTGAAGCTTGGCTCAAATAAATTTATGAAATGGTGCATAAATAATTTGGCATGGAGTGGATTGTTGTTGAATATAAAATTGAGCGAACAGGATTTTTGTGAATAAATTGAATGAGAATTAATAGGAGTTGATAAATTGATTTAGAACCAATTTAAATGGTTTATAAGCTGAAGTGTTATTTTATTAATGAATATCACCAAATAGCATGGAAAAATTTGTCGTTTGACGTAAACGGAAGAAAACAAAATTTTATGAATCAATAGGAAGTAAATAAATTGATTTTGAATCAATTTGAAATGAATATTAATTTGTTGGTGTAAATATGAATTGAATGCAAATTCATCTAAATTGTTTGAATCGTTGGAGTTGAATAAATGATGTATAAATCGATTTGAAGATGATAATCATATGTTGGAACCTTGTAATTGTTATAAGTACATGCTATAACATGTTTGGTTATGAAATCTATGTGTTTAACTATTTAGATGAATGCGAAGTTATTAAATTTCATATTTATGGAACTTACGTGGTTTAATTGAGTAAGTACAGGTACCCGAAGGCTATTGGGCTAGTTTGGGTTGCGTAATTTCATATAAAGTAAGCTCGCTCGCTTAAAAACACTAAATAAAGGTACGTTTTCGGATTAAATACAACAATGAATTAAATATTAATATATATTGTGTTTTCCGACCGTGTGGGTCGATTATATATTTTATCACTTTTGTCATATTGTAAAAGGCTCTCCGTACAAGGGAGACTCTACCAAAAAAATTCAGAAATTTAGGGTGTTAGAAAATTTTTGGAAATGTTTGAAAAAAATTTGTTAACTAAAAAGCTGATTTTTGAATTGTTATGAAAATAAACGGCTTTGAATTAGGAATGAAAGCTAATTGTTTTGGTTGGAAATAAAAGATTAGAAAAGTGAAATATCGAATTTTAAATTAGTGGGTTTTTGAAAAGTAATAGGTTTGGATCATTCGTCCTACCTTAGCAATTTCGAGGACGAAATTCTTTTAAGGAGGGAGGAATGTAACGACCCGGATTTTCGACGTTTAATTTGGAATATTTAAATGGTTTTAAATATTGAATTTGAAATATAAATTGATTTTTGAATATGAAGATTTTTGGGTTGAATTATAGAATGAATTGAAATTTCAAATATAACGATTTATCATAATAAAGAAATGGTGGATAATTAGAATTTGAATTGAATATGAATCAAAATGATTTCTAACGTTGATAAAAATTCTATTTGAATTAGAATTTAGTTAATAAATTTTTAAAACTGAAATTTCAAGCGATTTCGCAAAATTTTGAAATCGTCGATTAAATCGACGCGTTTAAAATAGTCTTCCGGGGCATAGTCTCGGAATTCGACGAAACTAGTTCCATTGGATCCATAATAGTGTATTATTATCGGATTTCAAATTTCGTAGCGTTTGGATTTATCGTTTGGTCATGCGATCTGAAAACGCTTAGAAATAATTTAATTGAATTTAATTTAAATAGTCGATTTAAATGCTATCTTCCACATACGATCGAATTAGGTTCCGAAACTTGTTCCATTGGGTTCGGAATAGAGGTATAACATTAGGAATGCCAGGCGGCATGCCTCGATAAGGGATCGAATAAAATATCTAGATATTTTGGAAATTTCAAAATATATATATTTATCTCCATTTCACATCAGCCCACAAAAATTTATCCATCAGCCACCCTACCAATGGTAACAAGCCAACCTACCCTTCATTAGCGTACCACGTATGTGCCCTTTCCATTAAATTTGTCTTCCCTCCTTTTGCTTCAGGAATTCGAATGAAAGAAACAAATAAAAAAAATTGCGTACCCCTTTCTTTACAAAACAGTTCGAACCAACAGAGAAATAAAAAGGAAACATCATCGCAGATCGCCAGAGGAAAGCTCGAAGTTGCAAAGCCTAGGACGGCGAGTCAAGACAGCTGCGAGCGTGATGAAGTATGGTGGAGCGGCGACGTGGGTTGTAGGCGCGAACGCAGAGGGCTTGGCGGCCGCAGTCGAAGCTAGGGTTTGCACGATTTCAAATCGCGTGCGTGGGTGGGGAAAATCAGCTGACGTGGCACTTGAGGAAAGTCGCGTGCACAATCGTATCGACAGAGGTAGCGGCGATGAATTAGACACCAAGCTGTCAGGGCGATCTCGTATGGCGTGTGGCGGCTCGTTGATTTCGGCAATCGCTGATGAAGAGGAAATCTGAATTCGGAAAGAAGGTACTGTAATTATTTTTAATTTAAATTTAATAAAATTATAGTTAGCGAGTAATTAGTTTAAATTAATAAATTAGATGATTAATTTTAATTTAAAGTGAAATCATTAATTTATATAAATTCAAAATTTGCTATACGAGGTTTAAATTGAGCGGAATCAGTCGTGTGGGGTTTGGAGCTACGAAATCTGTGCAGAAGATTTTAATTTGGAACGGTTAACAAATTAAAAATCAAGATGAGTAAATCTCACTCAGTTTGGTTAAGTGTTTAAATTTATAGTAATTTAAATTATCGATTGGTTGATTGAATGAATGGATTAATTAATATCAGTGAATGCCATGTAATATATATATATATATATATATATATCTATTAGTATATATATTAGTAGTCTGATATATTCCCGCCTATTGGAGCGGATGAGACCCTATGTGCCCCGCATGATAGCGGATGACCCTATATTACCGCGATATCCCCCTCGAAGTGAAATTGGTATTTTTATGTTATTTAACATCTGTAGATGCAGGGAAACAGGTTGGAGGGATCCAACTGGATTCCTCAAAAATGTTTATTTTAATTTCATATATAGTGATATATGATTTGTGTGTATAATCTGATATAGATTTTGTGGTGATTTGAATTTTTGGATGCTATAGTAACACTGCCCTAAATTTTGGTATTTTAAATACCATAAATAATATTTTTGGAATTTGAAGTAATTTAAAGCGAGATTTTGAATATAAAAATATGTATATCGAAATTTGGATTATTTTAAAGAAAATTTATTTGGATAAAATAAATGATTTGATATTAGGGTTTATACTTATCTATTAGTAAAATGTTTAAATAGAAATTTTAAAATAATTTATATAAAGAATTTTTCATAATGGACTTTTAAAATGATATTTCTGAAAAACAGGGAAAAGAAGTTAAAACCGATATTTAAAATAGATTTGTAAAGTAAATAGAATTTTAAAAGAAATGGATATATAAAATGGAATTTTATAAATGAGATTATTTTTATAAACAAGTAAAACCCAAATGAGTTTATAAATTTATGAACGATGTTTATAAATAGAGGAAATGAACTCAGTTGATAAATTGGGGATATAATTTCACAGTGGGAATTTAGATTGAAATATGGAAATTGATTTTTGGAAAAATAGTAGATTCTATTTGTGAAATGTGAGAATGGTTAAGGAATCGGAATGAAATCAATACGTTATAAATCGAGAGAGATTTATAAAGTGAAATTGGTTATTGGGATTTTTAAAATATATTTTTATCGAGAAGGTATGTTTGGTTTAAGAGGAAAATTTCATGTATTTAAACTATGTAAATTAAAAATGTTTTAAGTGTTGAAATACTTTGGAAATTGGATCTTTCATTATTTAATATAAATTGAAATAAATTCTAATTTATAATCTGCTTTGAAAATTGATTAGTTTTATTTAAAAATGAGTTGGAAATGAGTTGTTGACGTTTTATTTTAAAGTGTTTTAATATTTTTAAATAATTTCTTAAACACAGTTTAAAATAAATTATTGTTCTTTTAAAATACTTGATTATATATAGAGAATTTTGAAATGATTTTAAATTTATTTATAAATTCTCTCGAGATTTGTAAACGGGGTTATTTAACGGATATGACTTTTATAAGAGAAATCTTGAATCGGAATTCTGGAAATTTAAGTAAATTTCTAGATCGTTGAAATAAGAGGAACTTCGAAGAATGAATTAGAATTCATAAAAGAAGTTAGAAATGGATAGTTGGAAATATAAACGAGTATAATTGATTTTTGGAAACTATAAAAGGAAATCAATAGTAATTCTGGAGATTTATGAGATAAGTGCGAAATATTCCTAAGTATGGATATTAGAAATGATTTTGGAAAAGAAACTTATAATATTTCCCTAAGTATCGAAATTAAAGATATGGAGATATTTTAGCGATGAAATTATTCTTATAGGAAATTTTTTTAAGTAATGAAATACTACGTTCGACTTGGAAATTATTTCTAAGTATTGCGATAAAATGATTTGGGAATGTTTTGACTACGGGAAGGTTAAACGGAAATAATTCTAAGTGTTAATATGGTTTGAAAAATATTCCGTTAAGGATATAAGGATTTGAATTTGTTTTCAAATGTCGGAATACTGGAAGAAATTTGAATATATATCTGTGTAAAGATATTTAATGAATATTTTGAAAGGATTTAATAAATTAGGCATGATTTCTTTTGTGTTTTATTTGATAGTTAAATAACCGACTATCAAATCTGGCCAAATTCGTTGATCGTTTTGAAGAGATCAGGATCGGATTTTATTATTTGAAAACCACTTCGATCTGGTTTGTGCGTTACGAATTGTGATATCTTGAAGATAATAGAGGTGGTGATATTGAAGGAGATTCGGTTTGTTCAGACCTAGAACAACTTTTATGGTGAATGCTATCATTTGCATCGTAGTTTGGAAGGCAGTGTTAGCATTCCAAGTGTGAATGCTATTCTAAAGGTAAAACGTAGCCTCAAGCCTCATCAACCGGGAATGACTAAAACATGGGAGATGCAGTAGGGCTAAGTGGGTCACACCCAAATAGGGTATCTTATCACCTCTCTAGATACCCTTGGATATATATTATAATTATGGATATGGTTGTGCATGGAAAAGAGTGCGCTCGATAAGGGTGGGAACACCCGGGGTGATAACATATTCGGTACTATCGAGGTCAGGGGTAGGCCGGTCTTGTGTTGGCAGGGGATCCAGGCGAGGTCCTCGGTACATTTTTCTAGAGGTGTACTATGGCAGATGGTACACCAGTAGCCCAGTCATTGTATGGACCCTATATCCACTACGAGCCTGTACGGTTTTGATTATATACCAACTATGCTGAAACGTGAGATGCAAGCATTTCAGCTATTTTCTAATTTACTTTCTATAGACACTATTATAATATCAGATGATTTTGATATAAAAATGTTTTGGTTATCGTAAGGTAAAAACCCGTCGTGTTTATGTGTGACGTGGTCTTACGAGATACCTTTGTTTTTCAAACGATTTTGAAATAGTTATAATTCAAATTGAGTGTGTTTTCTCACGCTGGTTTTCCAAACTGACTCGGATGTTATTTTATTATAATGCTCGGTTCAGACCGAGTATTACAGATTCAGGTTAGGATGCTATGGAGCTCAGGAGACGAGCTGGAGGATTTCAAGCGTATATCACGTATTTGATTATATTCCGCTGTGTGTGTAGACTGTATAGTCAGCACTGGTGAGGATAAGTTATAATAACTGTCCATATTGATGTATTGATCGTTGTACTCTGATGTTTGTATATATATTAATAGATACGGCTTCTTTTGTATAAAAAAATCTGTTATTATATATTATATTTTGTTCCGCTGCGATTGTGAGATTCTGTGTTGTTGTCTCGATTTCTTCTATCTCTACTTCTTCACCCCTAAAGATTCGTATATCTGTTCAATTTGAGTTGGACACCTGTGATTTAGTGTTGACTCAAAGGGTACGGAGATACTGGCCTTTACAGAACCGGTGTTGAGCATTCCGGAAATCGGCGTTTGGTTTTGTGGAGCACCCACCGGCTACCACTCCAAAAACCATATATGGTTCTATGAAGGAGTTTCGTGATATATTGAGATGTTGGGATCCATGTACGATTTCGAGACCCGTTATGGTATTGGAATCCATGTGGGATTCCATGATCTATTTTGATGGCAGTGTGTGAGCTGGAATGCCGAACGTAGCCTCATCAGCGGAAATGACTAAAACCAAAGATAGGAGGCATTTCCAGTAGGGTTGGCAAACCCATAGGGTGCAGTCGGCTCCTCCTAGATGTCACTTATAGTTGTTATGCATGCATGGGGCGATGCACTCGGTCGGGACCAGCCATGTTTTTCCTATGGTACATCACTAGGGATGTATGCTGCTTGGGAAGGATACCTTTGATCCTTGTGTAGGAGGACCGTTTCTCGAAGTACCGAGGGCACCTCCATGGTAATCCTACACAATTAGCGGACGTGCTTTATCGGTTTTTTATTATATACCTATTATTGTTGTGATGTACACTCACGAGCATCACAGCTACTTGATTATTATTATTTTTCGCCCTTAGACATTATTATAATATCACTGGATTTTCTAATATAAAAGTTTTGGTTATCGTAAGGTAAAACCCCGTCCGTGTTTATGTGTGGCGTGGTCTTACGAGATACTTTTGTTTTGAAAGGTTATTTAAACTTTAAGAATCCATTTGATTGTGTTTCTCATGCTGGTTTTACCAGACTGACCCGGGCGTTGTTTTCCTATAATGCTCGGGTTAGTTCGAGCATATTTCCAGGTTTAGCTGGATGTTTGGAGCTTCAGGAGGAAAGGTGGGGTCCAGAGACGTATTCACGTATATGGTTATTTTTCCGTTGCATTCATTGTTGTATTTATAAGCAATTGTAAAGGACAAGTTATTATAACTGTCTGGATTGAATATGTTAGTATATTCTGATTGATGTCCGTATATACATATATTACAGTTTTGTTTTTGTGTAAAGATGAGTTTATATTATAGATTATTCGTTTCGCTGTGAGATTCTATGTTTTTTTAGTTTCTTCTTGTCTTCTTATTCTTCTTTCTTCTCCCTAATTATCCGCATTTCTGTTCAATTTGGGTCATACATGTGTGGTTTATTGTCAGCTTGAATTGTATGGAAAAATGGTTCGTTACAATAAGCAACATAAGAATAGAAGTAAGGTGTATATAACAGTAAATTAATAATGGAGAGAAACCCATTAGGTTCTCTCTAGAAATGTCCCCTGTAACATAATGGTGATTTACGCAATTCGCTTTTTCAAGCGGAAATTCAAATCTAAACAAACAATCAAACAACAATAATAAACATATTATTATCAATAATTAGCAATCAATAGCTAACATATCATTTATTAATTAATCCACATATTAATTAACTTGAAAAATCATCTTTTTACATTGGAACCACAGAACGGTGATTTATTCTACTCGATAGATGTCCAAAATACTATTTAATTTAATTATAAGAGAACGGTGTTTTATTCTGCTAAACAAATGAAGTCTAACTAATTTTACTACGTTATACATATTTAAATTAAACGTAACGACCCATAATTTTACCACTTTGAAAATGAGATATTTAATTTATTTTTAATATTCAAACATTGAATTTTCAAACTTAATCATTATGTTTTATGTGGTAAATAAGAATGATAAACTTATTTTTAGAATTTGATTACAAAATCAAGAAGTTTGGATTTTCATCGAAAAGCGACAAAACCCGGTTTTCGATAAAATTTAATATAAATTCGAATAATTGTTGCAAATTCTAAATAACTCTTTTTATAAGTTATACAATGATATGTTAATAATATAAATTTGATTCATAATGATTTTATAAACATATAAACTTGTTTTATAAAAAGGGACAAATTTTGTCGCACGTTGACAAATCAACGTCGTATTTTTACAATTAGATTTTAATATTATTAAATATGGTTTTATAAGTCAAATATTTGTTTTAATTATTAAAGATAACAAGAAACTTATTTTCAAGTTTTGTTGACATAAATAAATAGTTTAACAAAAACGTTAAAATATGACCGTAAAGCGTTTTGTCAAAAATCAACGTCTTGTTCAACAAAAGTTGTCGCAACATTGTTGCACATTTATTTACATATACATGTACATATATATTTAAATAGGGTAAGTATCAATAAAGTAACTAAACAAGATTAATTTTCCTAAACTAGTTTAGAAATTTAGAGAATTCATTAACAAAAAGTAAGCACTAAAAGACAAACATGTCAAAATCAAATCTAAACAAAAATCTTATTTTATTTCACTTAATACCTAAGTGATTAAGACATAAAATGGTGAAGTGAAATGTGATGTTAAACGTTGAAAAAATATAGTTTACTTAAAGATGTAGTAAGGTCATTTTGGTCATTTTACATAATAATATTTTATTTCAAACTTTTTTCTATAAATACATACCACTTCTTTCACAAATTCCACACACTATCCATTCTTCTTCTTCTTCCTTTAATAAGCTTCTCCTTCTTCTTTTTTAGAGATTTAATGGCTTCATTGCCTCTCTAAAAAAAATTCCAAAAGCGTAACAAAGTTATTGTAACATCCCCTACTTGGAGGCCATATACTAACGGCTACGGATGCTGCAGTCATCCATAGTTATTAATACTCGACGACCAAATACAGTAATGTTAGATGCATTGATACATAGAAACACATGAATATGGAAAAAATTTAAAACATCAAACAAGTTCCACATTCCATTTCAAAACATATCAAATTCATTACATAATCCCACAATCGTTAACCATGTTCAGAGAAAATATATTTATTATAACATACGCCAAGAGCGACATATGAAGATGCCCCTTTAGTTGATCAGAGTATATATATAGGCAATCTAACATCTTTTCCTTTACAACAACTAGGCATGTCAATGAATACCTGAAATATCTGAAATCCATCCGCATCCATATCCGAAAACATAAAAAATATCCGATATCCGAAAAGTGGATGCGGATATCCGATATTCGAAACATATTTCGGATACGGATATGGATATGGCTGTATCCTTATCCGATAAATATCCATCCGGTTTGAAATTAAATAAATAAATAAATAAATATATATATATATATTAATATGTTATTTTATATTCATAAATTTAATACAAATACACTAATATTAGAAACAAAGTCATTTTACAAAAATACAACCCCATTATCACTTGGCCCGTTTACAAAAATATAGGCCCAAATGCCCAATAATTATTCTCACGCACACTACACTGTACAGACATGAGACATCGACTTTCATAATTCCATTCCATGGTCGTTCGAACTTCAAACCCTAGATCTAAGTTCAAACTTCAAAATATAAAAAGAAAAAACCCTAGATCCGTTTGACCGCCGCATCTTCCACCGCACTTCGTTCGACCGCTGCATCTTCCACCGCACTCCGTTCGACCGCCGCATCTTAGTTTCGGTAAGCTTTGGTCCACGGGCCTAGTATTATCGAGTGGGTTGATGGTCGCTCTAGTAAACTTTGTTTTCTTCTTTGCTTCGTTCTTTTTATTTTTCATTTCAAATTGACATCGTTTAAAAAATAAAGGATTTAATAATTTTCTGATCCTTTATTCAAAATTATTCTTTGCATAGTGATAGTAGATCGGCAATTTGGCTATTCAAACGTTAGATCTCCTTTAAATCGTATCTTTTCAGGATTGCTCTTTGTTTTAATCAACATTAGTTGGATACTTAAATCATTTCTTTTGACTATTCTTGGTTTTCTTGAAACCTAGCGTTTTTAATCGCTTTTTGATACTAAAAAGAGAGCATGCTAAATTATACAGAATCGTGAATTTGACTTTGGCGGAGGCAAGAATTTCGTGAAAATTCATGTTTGATACTGTAGCTATGCATCTTGCTTATTCAACAAATTATTATGCAATTTCTTGTATTTTATGCTTCCAGATAATGAAGCGTTGCACTTTATTTAGTCTTATTTTGCAAACATTATGAATTTGCAATTTAACTCTATAGCTTGAGCTTTTTAAATTAGAGAATCTGATAACAAGTTAACTATATGTGAGAACTTGTTCTATGCCGTATCCATCAATGCATAGGCTGCCTAATCTCATGAATTTTACTTCTGTTAAATCCCACTTTTTCCTAGAAAGATTTTAGGGCTTAACATGCTTTTCAGTCCATTGAATTGTATCTGATAATCAAGTATATAAGGCTACTGATGCCCTATAACACTTTTTTGATCCAGGCAAAGTTATAATCAGTACTTAAAAAAAAATTGGAGTAATATTCAACTTGAGGTACAATTCGAACACCGGGGAGGAAAAAAATAGGAGGCCTAATATGCAATTGTGAAGGAAGATTGTGCAGTTGCATATACATCAACTTACAACTATTTGGACCGCATCAAGTGCTGATCTGAATAATCTCAGTTTCTGATACGTAGTCATATTTCTTGCAGGCACCAGAATTACTTGCTGCTTTGTTCAACTTAGGTACTCATAAGTGACTCTCTGTTTTTGCAAACAAATCTCCTACATAATCAAAGTTGTTTTATCAGTAAGCTTGTTTAGTTTGATTAAATATTAAAGTTATTTGGTCCACGTTTTAAATATTAATATTTTTCAATCTTAACCTTTTTTTTCCTCAAACAACGTTTTTGTTTTTTAATAACTCATGTGTACATAAATATATACATTAAACCAAAAGCTCAAATTTTCAAAGCATCAAAAAAGTAGAAGATACATGAAAAAAGGTGCATTGTGTACATATGTTGGTGCTGAAATGTAGAGATTTGAGTTGCACATAAATAAAGTATTTTCTTTCTTTCTTTCTTTACAGCTGTTGCAAGTGAGAGTCAAATTTCTTCCCCAAGGCTGTTACCGTACTGCTTGCACTAATTCTTTTCACCATCACGTGCGATGCAGATACTGTCCAAAACTATTTGTATTACTGTTAAATTATCAATTAAGTGTTTGTTCATATTTTTTACTATATGTAAACGATTGTTCTGGAGTATACAATAGAGACACATTAAATTAAAATAGGATTTTTGAGTTTTATAAATTAAAATGAAGATAGGATTTTATAAATTAAAATAAAATTTTGGTACCGAAACTTAGTAACAAAATTTATTTATTTTGATTGTAGAGTTTTAAAAATGACGAACACCTCATCAAGTTGTAGTAACAAGGATGTTTGTTGTGCCAATGACACTGTAGTTATCGAAGAATTGTGAAACACAGATTCTAGTTTACCGAACACACAAATATTCGAAAATCTTTCTACCGACAAATCCGCACCTTCAAATACAAGAATTTTGAAATCCAATGTGTGGAAAGATTTTAATAGAAAAGTAGTAGAAGGAGCTATTAAAGCCACTTGTAAACATCGTTCTAGATTATTTTATGGAGCTACTTCAATGGGAACAACTCACTTGAAAAATCATCGAAAATCATGTCCAAAAAATCCCGATCATGTAAGAATATCTAGACAATAACTATTGACTACCAAAAGTTCTCCCAATAAACCAATTAAATTATCGAGTTGGAAGTTTGATCAACATAGAAGCCGAATGTGTTTTGCACGTATGGTTGCTAAACATGATTATCCATTTAACATGACCGAACATGTGTATTTTCAAGAATTTGTTAAGAGTTTTAATCCAACAGTTAAATTCTTTTCTAGAAATACAGTTCGATGTGATGTTTTAAAACTTTATACTAATATGAGAGGCAAATTACAAGAAACTTTGATCATTTGTCAGCCCGTGTTAGCCTCACTATAAATTTGTGGACATCTGAACACCAAAACATAGGGTAATGTTGCATAATTTGTCATTTTATCGATGATGATTGGAAACTTCAAAAAAAGTCATTGCTTATTACGATTTGCCCCCTTCACACACCAGATCTGCACTTAGTGCTTCTATTAAATCAAAAGTATTGCATTGGAACATCGATAAGAAGTTATTTGCACTTACGGTTGATAATGCTTCAAATAATGATGTCATGATAAGAGATTTAAAAGAATTGTTAGTTGGTAAAAATGCGCTGCCTCTTAGTGGTGAATTATTTCGTATGCGTTGTTGCACGCACATACTAAATTTGTTTTTTCAAGATGGATTAAAAGTGGTGCAAGGACTTATTGAAAAAATTAGAGAAAGCGTCAATTATACAAAATCATCACATATGAGAAAACAAAATTGGAAAATGCATTGGCTCAAACTCGATTAGTTGGGAAAGGAGTGTCTTATGATGTTCCAACACGTCGGAATTCAACATATCTAATGCTTGAAAGTGCTCTTGAAGTACGTCCGACATTTGAGCGATTGGTTGATTTAATCCACGATTACAAATTGTTGCCATCAAATGAAGAATGGGAAATAGGAAAAGAAATATGTGAATGTTTGAAAATATTTTACGAAGTTACACTTAAATTTTCGGGTGTTAAATATCCTACGGCTAATTTATATTTTAAAAGCGTTTGCAATGTCTATGAAAGTATTTTAACTTGGGAGCTAAATGAACATGAGTATATTCAACGTATGGCCCAAAAGATGAGGATTAAGTTTGATAAGTATTGGAACACTTGCAATCTAATGATGAGTATTGGTATGGTTTTAGATCCTCGTTATAGAATGACTTATATTGAATTTTTCTTTGATGTGGTATACGGTGATCATTCACAAGTTCATGTTGCAAAACTTCATGAATCTTTGAAATCTCTATTTTCTTTATATGAAATGGAATGCGCTTCTTCTAAGGGGCAATCTACCAATTCTTCATGTGATACTTTTGATTCTTCTAATGTTGGTTCTAAAAAGAGAATAAAAATGGATTTAAAGTGGAGACACTATGTTGAGCAAAAAGTTGGTAGCTCACATGCTTTGAAAACGGAACTTGATAAGTATTTAGAAGATGAATTGTTACCAATGGGTAAGGATGAGGACAATTTTGATATTTTGACATGGTGGAAAACCAACGGTCCAACTTTTCCAATTCTTGCAAGGATGGCTCGTGATATTTTAGCCGTTCCGGTATCGACCGTAGCATCCGAATCATCGTTTAGTAGTGGAGGTAGATTGATTTTCGAGAGTAGATCTTCATTATCTTCAGATATTGTAGAAGCTTTGAGTTGTATAAAGGATAGGTTGCCATCCGATATTGGTAAAACTATTATATTTTTCTACATGTTTTCAACACAATAATTATCCCATCTATGCTATAATTGCTTTGTTTTCCTTCTTTTAATAGGTCACAATGTCGAGTTTGTAGATGACGCTTCAATTTCATTATAAACCTGCTTCGCATTAGAGGGTAATGGTAAGTGCTCATAAACATACTAAATGTCCATAAACATACACCGTTCATGCTTACAATATAAAACTGTATATTAGACACTCGGTAAAAATTCATGCTTAGCACTTTATGTACTCGGTAAAAATTCATGTTTAGCATTAGATAAATAGCCCTGTTCATGTTAGCATTTAATGCTTACTTGCCCTGTTCATGTTTAGTTGGAGTTTTTCTTACTTGTCCAGTTCATGCTTAGCATTTTAAGTACTCAGTAAAAATTCATGGGGCTTAACATTAGATAACTGGCATGTTTCAGAATATAAAACTGAGAATAAATTACATATCTTCATCTCTTTATGTAGGTGATAGGAGATTTTCTCCATGGAAGGGGTTAGTTGTAGATTCAGTTATTGGAATTTTTCTTACTCAGAATGTTTCACATCATCTTTCTAGGTAATATTTGGCCATGATGAATTAAATAACAGTTTCAAACAGCAAGCCTGAGCTTGCTGTCAAGCTGTTTGAAACAGCAAGTTCGAGCTTGCTGTTTCAAAAAACAAGCTAGCACATATTGGAGCTTGCGCAGGGAATTTTTTTTAATACACAACTTTGTATTTTGCAGGGTAATCTTTTGAAACATTAACCACTCTATGGAAAAAGAATGCAATATTTTAGGCTATATGTATGTTATGAAGATGATTTTTATTTTTTGGTATTTGTTACAATTAAGAAGATGTGTGATGCATATTTGCTTTTATGATTTGCTGTGATTGAATTAGCCTATGGATTTTGCGTATGGATTATATTTATATATGCAATATTATCGTATGGATTTTGTGTGATTGAATTAGATGTTGTTAATTTGATGTAATTTATGTATTACAATGTTTTTCCATCTTTTTTTCAATCAAAAAATGAAATATGCATTATATTGATTAATTTTCGGATATTTTCGGATACATTTTGAGGTTCGGATACAGATATTTTTGGATATCTGAAAATACTCGTGGATACGGATATAGATAATATTCAACAGGTATTCGCGGATATCGGATACGTATTCGAATACAGATTTTCATTTTCGGATACGGATATGGATACAGCACTATCTGTATCCGATAACATTCGTTTACGGGCCTAACAACAACAACACGGCGAAATCAAAATAAAAGAGATCTCTAGATAGCTACCATACCTCCTACATGTCTCCAGAAGCTTATCGTCTTATAAGGTACCTGAAAACCTAAACTCTCAAACTACTCAAAATCAATTGAGTACCCGAGAGTTTAAGGGGAAAACATAAACTTCGAGTCAGACATAAAGCCTGGTATGAATAATAATCTACCATGTCAAACCATTTAGACATCTAGTGAGACCACGCCGCTTAGTGGAAATGGTTTTCCCCTCACTAGTATCTAACATTACCATATTTAGTCGCCGATGATTAATAACTATGGATGACTGTAGCATCCGTAGCCGTTAGTTTTGACCCTCCAAGTGGGGGATGCTACATCTTTTCTCTTATGCTATTTTATTTCATGCTCTATTATGTTAATTTATGTCTCTTTTATTTCACGTTCATAGTATAGATTTAATTCATGCAATTAGTTTAGATTTATTTTATGCAAGTAGTCAGTTCTCTTTTCTTTTAATTAGCTCACATTTTCCTTGCTTTTTATGCTTAAATCATTTTGTATTGACATGAATTCAAATATGAGAAGCTAAACCCCTTCATTTAGGGGTAATGAAGCTCTCATGAATCATGCTAAATCGACATACCATGGTTGCATTTATGATCTCTCTTTTATGCTTAATGGAAATTACGAATGATGATAGGTATGTTTCATTTTTAGTGAATTTGATAGTCTATGTTGATGTCTCAAATAGGCTGTGATGCCCCACCTCTATACTCACACTAACCAAGGACACTACTGGGTAATGCCGTCAATTAGTACAAAGAATAAGGCTGTTGAGGAGCGACCATCTGTGTAATTGCTTTGGGCGAGTACCGATATGTCAGATAGTATGTCATGCATTTCATTTCAAGAGGAAATTTGACATATCAGATACAAACTCAAAGCTACTACACAATGGCTATGTGGCTTTCGGAAACAAATATAAAATAAGCATAACATAAATCAATCACAGATATTCATATCACAAAGGCAGAAACAGATATTAATATAACACATAGAAGTGTACATCAAAGTAGTGGTCATACAAGATCCACTACATCACAAAAGAATAGGTACAAGTGCTAGACAAAAGAATATGTATACATCAAGGAGTCTCTATCTCGAATGTATAAAAACAAAAACTACTAAGCTAAAGTAGTTAGCCAAAAGTCAGAAGCTAGTACCTGCTAAGAAGTCAAGTGGAAGCACCTGAAACACCCCGGTCTGACCCGAGTATTATTTAAGAAGAAATAATAATAAACGGATCAGTCTAGCTATAAATATCAGATAAGATGAGATAGGATAAGAGATATGACAAATATATATGATAACCACAAAAATCATACAATATCTCAAATTTTCTCATACACCAAAAAGAATGTCATATTCTTTATTTTTATTCACCAAACCTCAAATATCGTAAATGCAAATCACAAAAATTAGTGGAACACGAATTCTAGAAATCAATAATTAGAAATCCAGAAAACACAAAGGGGGGAGGCCTGTCATAAACGGGAGCATGAAAACTCACCAACACGTGTAGCACAAACGGGAAGCTATCCTAACCCATAGAGCCGGTGCAACGACGTAGTACAATGGTACGCTCGAGAAACCTGAAACTCAAATAAGCCGGAACAACGATGTATTACAACGGTACGCCCGATGAACCGAACTCCATAAAACCCATAGGTCGCTGGCCTATAAAAAATGAGACGAAGCTCAACAGAACGGGGTACAGTCCCCCACGCGGATAATGAGACATCGCGTATCGCTAGTCTAAACCACAAAATAATCATCATAGATCAATAAAAGTGTAAATTATACCAAGCTAGTAAATAAATGAGTTTAGCTTCGTGCCCTATAACCACTGGCTTAACTTAATTATTTACGAACAAATTATAGATTTTCACTCGAAAATTGTCACAAGATTTCAATCGAACAAGTCTAAGAATTAACCGACGAAGTAAACACAAGCGTTTCATACCACTTGTTTTGCTAAGTCGTTTAACTGGATTTCTTGTACGAGTGAGGTAAAGGTTTGTATATACTAATAGATTAGAAAACGATTTTAAAAATGAGCTTTGTATTAAAAGAAATGTTGAAATAATTTTTTGTGAAAGAGTTTGAATATTTACTACTAGTATAGAAACCTTGGTATTTTAAAGTGAAAAATCATAGAAACGATTGTAAAAACAATCTATCACCAAAAATTCACATTCGACGATGTGAATTAAAACCATAAAAATCGATATCAAATCCATCAAATGGATATTCCCAAAAAATCCGGAAAAGAAGTCATCAAAGTCGATAATAAATGACAACAACCAACCGAATGAAAAAAAATCGATTAAAACGGAAATTTGCATAAAAACAGGCAAATTGGCTGATTTTAACAGCGCCAGATGTCTGGTGGTTCTCCCCAGACGTCTGAGCTGAAGGTCTGGAATTTTTCCAGATCACTCAAATGTCTGAGCTTAAGGTCTAGAACGTTTATTCCTTTGCTTCAGACATCTGAGTGTTTTACCAGACGTCTGAGCTGAAGCTCAGGGCAAAATTTGCCTAGGCCAGTGATGGCCAAATCAACTCGAAAGCGATCGAATGAGCAATGGTGGCTAGGGATTTATGCCAAGTGACAACCCAACCCTATAGGCTCTTCAATACACTCCAAACAACATGTCCAAACATCCATAGTAGGATTTTCATAGATTTTGATTTTAAAATACCAAAAATTGGAAAATTCACCAAACCAATTCAATTCAAAAGCAATTGAACATGAAATAGATGTTAGGAATTCATACCTAACAACAATGAAAACTATAGACATAGACGTGAGTTCAAGATCTCACCTATAAATTCAAAAACAAGAAATGAGAAGCTCTAAAACAAACCAAGATCAATCTCTCTTCAACTTCACTTCAAGAACCTTCAATCTATGATCAAATGCAAAGTTTTTCCTAAGTTAGGTTATAGGAAAAATCAAAAATTGAAGAGGAATTGAGATGGAGAAGATGAAGAGCATGCTTACCTAAACTTCTCCTTGATTTTGGAACTTGGATTTGAATTTCCTAATAATCTAGGGTTTAGGAATTTTAATTTCCTATCTTTTCCCCCATTTTTCTTTAGGGCTTGAGTGTTAGGAATAATGGAATGAATGAAGAGTAGTGGAGTGGGAGCTATTAGGTAGAAGGTTTGGGTTATCTTGTTGGGTTAGTGGGCTAGAACACAAACCAAAGCCCAAACAAAATACCAAAAATTCTAATCAACTCCAAACATATCAATGTTTATACTCAAAAAAGTTGTAAACGTCGTTTTGAACTCAATGGAAGTGGTCTCGAGTCTGGATTCGACTGTTTACAAAAATTCACATTTCGGACTTTAAATTTAACAAACGATGCTATATTTAAATATATAATCGTAAAATATGCGGGTTGTTACAGACTCCCCTCCTTAAAGAAATTGCATCCTCACAATATTTAAGAAGAAAATAAAGAGTAACAATCACTCTAAGGCATAACAACAAAAGAAAATTTTGAAGTGAGGAGTTCACCTTATGGAGCACGAGAGAGTAAGTCCGGATGTTTTCACTCGATGAATTCTCTGGATTCCCAAGAACAATCCTTAGGATTTGCGGACCATTGAACTTTCACAAGTAGGACATCTTTATTACGAAGGCGTTTAACCTCCGTAGAAATGATACGAATAGGATGTTGCTCATAAGTCAAATTAGATGAAACTTCAATTTCTTCAATAACACCGGGGTCAAAAATAGAATCGGAATCTCTAAGGCATTTCTGTAGTTGAGAAACGTGGAATACGTCATGAATAGCAGAAAATTGAGCCGGTAATAAAAGGCGATAAGCCACGGAACCAATGCGTCCGGTGATGGGAAATGGGCCAATATATCGAGGTGCTAACTTTCCCGATTGACTGAAACGCACAACACCCTTCATAGGTGAAACACGAATGAATACCAAGTCTCCCACAGAAAATTTCAAATTCCTTCTTCGGTTATCGGCATAAGATTTTTGTCTACTTTGAGCTTCTTTCATCCTATGACGAATAAGATCAATCTTTTATGTGGCACACGAATAAAATCTGGATCTAAAACCAGCTTCTCACCGGCTTCAAGCCAACACGAAGGAGATCGGCATGGCCTTCCGTAGAGTGCCTCGAAAGGTGCCATACCAATACTAGATTGGAAGCTATTATTATAAGAAAACTCAACAAGAGAAATATGATCTTCCCAACTTCCACCAAAATCAAGAACACATGCATGAAGAAGATCTTCAAGAGTTTGATTCACATGCTCTGTTTGTCCATCGGACTGAGGTTGATAAGCGGTGCTAAAATTAAGCTTCGTTCCCAAAGCTTTTTGAAGACCCTTCCAAAATCCTCTAGTAAATAATGGATCACGATTGCTAACAATAGAAGTAGGAACTCCATGCAATTTAACAATTTCTTTAACATAGAGTTTGGCCAAAAGAGGTACGGTCCGATTGGATCGAACATGAATAAAATGGATGGATTTTGTAAGTCTATCTACAATCACCCATAAACTGTCATGACCCGAACGAGAACGGGGAAGACCGTCAATAAAGTCCATGGAGACTTGATCCCACTTCCAAACTGGAATGTCCAAAGGTTGCAATAACCCACCGGGCCTTTGATGCTCGGCCTTTACGAGTTGGCAAGTCACGCAACGCTTAATGAAGTTAGCAATATCAGATTTCATTCCATCCCAATAATATAGTCGCTTCATTTCCACGTACATTTTACTACTACCGGGATGAATGGTATATTTAGAACGATGAGAACCTTCTAAAATGTCTTTACGAAGATCACTAATATTTGGCACGATAAGTCTATCAAATTTTCGAATGTCCCCACGAGCATCGATTTCAAAATCTTTTAAACCATCAATATCAATTTTATCCCTACAACTTTGGCTAAGATGAGCCAATTTGGGATCATGCTTTTGAGCTTTAAGAATGCGGTCAAAAAGAGATGGATGAGCCTCAAGGCTACATAAAACAAGAGATGAACATGAATCAGATTCACGATCTCGAATCTCATAAGAGGACAAAGTCTCGAGATCATTCCATTCGGATATCATCATGGAAACAACACTTGTTGCTTACGACTAAGGGCATCAGCAACACGATTTCCCTTTCCGGGAGTATAAAGAATATCAAGATCAAAAGATGCAAGGAATTTGAGCCAATGTTGTTGATGCAAATTGAGTTCCTTTTGAGAGAACAAATACTTCAAAGATTTATGATCAGTGTAGGGAACAAATTTCTCTCCCAAAAGATAATGACGCCAAATTCTAAGGGCGAAAACAATGGTCACGAGCTCTAAATCATGAGTGACACATGTAGTCTCGACAGGCTTTAATTGCCTAGAAGCATAAGTGATAACACGTTCTCTTTGCAAGAGAACGGCTCCCAGACCAACACGACTAGCATCGGTATAAACAATCAAGTCTTGCTTCCCTTCGGGAATCAGAAGAATAGGAGCATCGGAAAGGAGTTCTTTTAATTTCTGAAAAGCAGCTTCACATTAGCCTAACCAAATGTACTTAACTCCCTTCTTTGTCAAACTAGTAAGAGGTACGGAAATTTTAGAAAAGTCTTTTATGAACCGACGGTAATAACCCACCAATCCAAGAAAACCATGGATTTCCGTTACACTCTCCGGTCTCCTCCAATCGTGAATCGCTTCAATCTTTGAAGGATCCGTGGAAATTTCGGATTCAGAAATAATATGTCCTAAAAATTTCACACGAGATTACCAAAAGTGGCACTTAGAAAATTTTGCTTTCAATTGGGTGCTCCTAAGAGTTTCCAACATAATCCGAAGATGTTTTTCATGCTCTTCCGCGGTTTTAGAATAAACAAGAATATCATCGATAAAGATGAGTACAAATCTATCGAGGAAGTCTCTGAAAACTCGATTCATAAGGTCAACGAAATAAGCTGAAGCATTCGTTAAACCAAATGGCATAATAAGCCATTCATAAGATCCATAACGAGTTCAGAATGATGTCAAAGGAATGCTATCCTCTGCAATACGAAGTTGATGAAAACCGGTTGCTAAATCTAACTGTGAAAAGACTCTAGCACCGCTAAGTTGATCGAATAGATCATCAATCCGAGGTAAGGGATATTTATTCTCGATGGTGAGATCATTAAGCTTGCGGTAGTCAACGCAAAGCCTAAGTGTACCATCGGATTTCTTCACAAAGATAGCTGAAGCTCCTTATGGAGAGGAACTAGAACGAATAAACTGTTTTGCTTCCGATTCTGATAATTGTTTACGCATCTCCTCATTTTCCTTATTGAACATGCGATAAGGAGGACGACTGATAGGTAGGGCTCCAGGTATTAGATTAATTCTGAACTCAATTGCTCGCTTAGGTGGTAATCCTAAAACAGGCTCAAAGATTTCAGGAAATTCACAAACAACGTTAATGAGGGAAATGATATCTTCCTCATAACCATTATCGTCATCATGTGGATTTAGAGAATATAAAGACGCTACCGAATTGGAATCTGAATCTTTAAGAACAATAAAAATCTGCTTAATAGATTGAGGATGTCAAAGATAAATAGACCTCTCGGGACATAGGATGTGGGCTTCATAACGATTAAGCCAATCCATTCCCAAAATTATTCTGAAACCTAAATAGCGCATAACATGCAATTCGGCTCGGAAAGCATAATCACATAAAATAATCTCGACATCTTTACAAAGTAAACTGAGTGTTGCGGATCCACCAACTGGATTCACAATTCTCAGCGAAGTCATCAAGCCCATAACATTTAAAGACAAAGTATCAACAAGTTCTTTTGATATAAAAGAGTGAGATGCACCCGTATAAAAAAGAACTCGAATAGGATGATCATGAAACATAATAATGCCATCAAGGAAAGAATGAGAAATACCTTGACCAAGAGGAGTGTTACTAGGGGCTTACGCAACATTCAGCTTTCCCTCTTTCCTACTTTAAAGTATGGGACAAGAAGATATAAGATGACCCGAACCCTTGCAATAGCGACAATAAAGGGGTTTCTGACACCTATTTGCATAATGGTCCTTAGAACCACAATTGTAGCATTCTCCATGATTAGGGGTAGGAGTCTTTGCTACCGAAGTTGCTTACTTCTCTTTCTTATTGGGATTAGGTTTGAACTTAATAGGCCTCTTCTTGTTGTTGTTGAAGTTCTTGGCACCGACAACTTCAACATCACTTTCTTTATCGGCCTCTTCAAGTCGAAGAGCGATATCTACAAGCTGATCGAAAGAAACTTCTAGTTTCAGAAGTAAAGGCCTTTTGAGGTTCTTATTCAACCCATATATAAACCTATGATTTTTCTTCAATGGGTTATTAATATACTCGACCCCATATTTAGAGAGGGATTCAAAAGATGCGACATAGTCGGTCACAGAAGATTCACCTTGAACAAGGTCAATAAAGCGTTGGGCTAAAGTTACTTTTTCAGCTTCCGGCATAAACTTTAACTCGAACCTTTCCCAGAATTCCTCCCAAGTAAGATCCGCTTCAATAATTTCTGAAATCAAAAGCTCATACCAATCTAATGCTCTCTCCTGGAGCATGCTAGAAGCCACTTGGACTCGATGTAGATCCACCAGATTCATGCGAGAAAAGATGCGATCGCATGTTCTAAGCCAATTTTGGACTTCTATAACGCTTTCGGAACCCTTGAATGGCCTTCCACCCAAATTGGTATAATCACTGCACAAACGTGCAAACCCGGATTTAGGATGAATAGGCTTAGGAATGGGTCTGACAGCCTGGGCATTCTTCACAAGATCCAAAAGCTGTTGGGCAGACATGAATACGCCATCCTGGGGAGTAGCACTAGATTGACCAGCGCTGGGACGGCCAGGTCTAACCATTTATCTTCTTTAAGAAAGAAAGAAAGAAGAGAAAAAAGGTTATTCTCAGAATGAATATCAAACAAACTTGATTGATAAAACAAGGCATCATAAAAGAGAATAGGATAGAATGGGTCTTAAGATTCGAATTAAATCCTAGAGCACGATTCCTAAGAGAGACTTAGGACAATGATCCTTGTCATAATATTCTATATTGTTTCCGAAGTTTGGCTTTGATACCAAGCTGTGACGCCCCACCTCTAAACTCACACTAACCAAGGGCACTACTGAGTAATGCCATCAATTAGTACGAAGAATAAGGTTATTGAGGAGCGACCATCTGTGTAATTGCTTTGGGCGAGTACCGATATGTCAGATGATATGTCATGCATTTCATTTCAAGAGGAAATATGACATATCAAATACAAACTCAAAGCTACTACACAGTGGCTATGTGGCCTTCGAAAACAAATATAAAATAAGCATAACATAAATCATTCACAGATATTCATATCATAAAGGCGGAAACAGATATGAATATAACACATAGGAGTGTACATCAAAGTAGTGGTCATACAAGATCCACTACATCACAAAAGAATAGGTACAAGTGCTAGACAAAAGAATATGTATACATCAAGGAATCTCTATCTCGAATGTATAAAAACAAAAACTAATAAGTTAAAGTAGTTAGCCAAAAGTCAGAAGCTAGTCCCTGCTAAGAAGTCAAGTGAAAGCACCTGAAACACCCCAGTCTGACCCGAGTATTATTTAAGAAGAAAAAATAATAAACGGATCAGTCTAGCTATAAATATCAGGTAAGATGAGATAAGATAAGAGATATGAAAAATATATATGATAACCACAAAAATCATACAATATCTCAAATTTTCTCATACACCAAAAAGAGTCATATTCTTTATTTTTATTCACCAAACCTAAAATATTGATAAAGCTTATCTATGCAAATCACAAAAATTGGTGGAACACAAATTCTAGAAATCAATAATTAGAAATCCAGAAAACACAAAGGGGGAGGCCTGTCACAAACGGGAGCATGAAAACTCACCAACACGTGTACCACAAACGGGACGATATCCCATGGGTCGCTAACCCATAGAGTCGGTGCAACGACGTAGTACAATGGTACGCCCGAGGAACCTAAAACTCAAATAAGCCGGAACAACGAGGTAGTACAACGGTACGCCCGATGAACCGAACTCCATAAAACCCATAGGTCGGTAGCCTACAAAAAATGAGACGAAGCTCAACAGAAAGGGGTACAGTCCCCCATGCGGACAATGGGACATCGCGTATCGCTAGTCTAAACCACAAAATGATCATCATAGATCAATAAAAGTGTAAATTACATCAAGCTAGTAAATAAATGAGTTCAGCTTCATGTCCCATAACCACTAGCTTAACTTAAATATTTACGAACAAATTGTATATTTTCACTCAAAAATTGTCATAAGATTTCAATCGCACAAGTCTAAGAATTAACCGATGAAGTAAACGAAAGCGTTTCATACCACTTGTTTTGCTAAGTCGTTTAATTGGATTTCTTGTATGAGTGAGGTAAAGGTTTGTATCTACTAATAGATTAGAAAACGGTTTTAAAAATGAGCTTTGTATTAAAAGAAATGTTGAAATCATTTTTTGTGAAAGAGTTTGAATATTTACTACTAGTATAGAAACCTTTGTATTTTAAAGTGACAAATCATAGAAACGATTGTAAAAACAATCTATCACCAAAAATTCACATTCGACGACGTGAATTAAAACCATAAAAATTGATATCAAATCCATCAAATGGATATTCCCAAAAAATCCGGAAAAGAAGTCATCAAAGTCGATAATAAATGACAACAAACAACCGAATGAACAAAAATCGATTAAAACGGAAATTTGCATAAAAACAGGCAAATTGGCTGATTTTAACAGCGTCAGACGTCTGGTGGTTCTCCCTAGACGTCTGAGCTGAAGGTCTGGAATTTTTCCAGATCACTCAAATGTCTGAGCTTAAGGTCTGGAACGTTTATTCCTTTGCCTTAGACATCTGAGTGTTTTACCAGACGTCTGAGCTGAAGCTCAGGGCAAAATTTGCCTAGGCCAGTGATGGCCAAATCAACTCGGAAGCGATCGAATGAGCGATGGTGGCTAGGGATTTATGCCAAACGACAACCCAGCCCTATAGGCTCTTCAATACACTCCAAACAACATGTCCAAACATCCATAGTAGGATTTTCATAGAATTTGATTTCAAAATACCAAAAATTGGAAAATTCACAAAACCAATTCAATTCAAAAGCAATTGAACATAAAATAGATGTTAGGAATTCATACCTAACAACAATGAAAACTATAGACATAGATGAGAGTTCAAGAACTCACCTTTAAATTCAAAAACTAGAAATGAGAAGCTCTAAAACAAAGCAAGATTAATCTCTCTTCAACTTCACTTCAAGAACCTTCAATCTATGATCAAATGCAAAGTTTTTCCTAAGTTAGGTTATAGGAAAAATCAAGAATTGAAGAGGAATTGAGATGGAGAAGATGAAGAGCATGATTACCTAAGCTTCTCCTTGATTTTGGAACTTGGATTTGAATTTCCTAATAATCTAGGGTTTAGGAATTTTAATTTACTATCTTTTCCCCTATTTTTCCTTTAGGGCTTGAGTGTTAGGAATAATGGAATGAATGAATGAAGAGTAGTGGAGTGGGAGCTATTAGGTAGAAGGTTTGGGTTATCTTGTTGGGTTAGTGGGCTAGAACATAAACCAAAGCCCAAACAAAATACCAAAAATTCTAATCAACTCCAAACATATCAATGTTTATACTCAAAAAAGTTGTAAACGTCATTTTGAACTCAATGGAAGTGGTCTTGAGTCCGAATTTGACTGTTTACAAAAATTCACATTTTGGACTTTAAATTCAACAAACGATGCTATATTTAAATAAAACATTTAAATATATAATCGCAAAATATGCGGGTTGTTACATAGGCTATGCTCAATCCAATATAAACATAAACTATTTGATCATTTGCCTAAGTGGTTTTGATGATGAAAGTAAAACTAGAATCAAAATTTGATGACCTATGTTACTAGTTCATAGTAAATAGATCATGGTTAAAATAGATTTTATTTTAATTTCATGTCATTTTCATGAGTATTGATAAGTGGGTTTGAATGGTGTGTTAATTTTTGCTAACTAATATCATAAATAAACCATACTTATAATAAACACATCAATCGTTTCTACTTAAAATTTAAATGAGAGATTATAGATGGATTTTGTGTTGATTTATATGAATGATTAGAAGTGGATTTGCCTCTAAATTGCTCATTAATCTCGTAGTTTTATTCACTTTTGCTCTAGTTTGTTTTCTATAATTTTCTTAGTTTAAAACAATTTCAAAACCTTCGGCTAATTTGATTGAGTAATAATAAAATTTAATTCTTTCCCTTTGGATTGACCCGTACTCATATACGTACTACGATTGTACGTCGTGCGTTTGCGGTTTTATAACTATATATTTTCAAAGTTTTCTAATCGATAGAAATTTCCGTCATTTCAACATAATGCTAATACCTACACTAGACTCGGACAACAACCTATGGATGTGTTCTCTAGCAAAGCAAGACTTGTCAACTCCGTGCATGTATACGCTAGGACTGCACTACCCTAAGAATATTGGCGGCACACATCAAAGTCCTCTAGAAATGGAAATCGGGCGTGAAGTGATGGTATGCAATATAATGGCTCGAGCACGCTGCTCAATCTGAATCTCTGAGGCGTCTGCTGGAATGCCGTCGATGAGCTCCTCCCTTAACCATGTAGTAACTATCATCTTGTGACCCCACCACTGTTCAGAAGGAGGGGATAGACCTAAGAGCCTCTCCACAACCCCATGCAATCTATTGGCTCTGGGTTGCTCAATGGAGCAGCATCTATGGGTAAGCCAAGCAAGACAGCAACATCACCCAACGTGATGGTCATTTCCCCTACCCATAGGTGAAATAAAGACGTCTTCGGCCTCCATCTATCCACCAAAGCTGCGATCAGATGATGATCCAATTAGGTGTACCCCAGCTGAAAGACAAGTGAGAAGCCTGCTCAATCTATTAGCTTTAGCACAGTGGGATGAGAAGAAGTCACTCTCTTTAATTTAGACGAGTGATCAATAGTCCCGTCTGTAGTATCGCACTGTCTGAAAAACAATAAAATATAACTGCTACGTATAACCAATGTATATTTCCACTCCATAAGAAAGTGTATTACCTGCATCCAAGCATCGTTGCTCATTCGATGACATTCTTGCAAAAACAATACGCTACCGTCTATTGGCCCCAGCAGCATCTCAGAGTAATCTAAACATAATACAAATATTTGATAATCACAAATCCTATTTCAACTATAAAGCTAATAATGTTCAACATCTACTTAAACAGGGTAAAAGCAACGAATTCTTGCATTCCACGATCACACAACTACTTCTACAACTACAGAACATTAATTTTATCAAATTTAACAAAACCTTAATTTGTAAAAAGGATTGGAGATTGATTGTATAATTGATACCTATGGAAGCTTCCTATGATGAAGAGCAAGACATGCTTCGAATTGGCGAAGAAATTTGCGATAATAGCAAAAAAAATTATTTTTGATATAATGGAAGATGGGTTCTCGTTTTTGAAAGTTTGAGTAAAATGATAAACTGAAGAGATAGGAGCCTAGTTCTGTTTATTATTTGGGTACATTTGGACGACTTTTGAAAAGTCACCCACTGGCGAATTTTTAAAAGTCACCCAGACGTACCCAAATAAAAAAATAAGCTACACCAGCACCATTTGAAATAGAGCTAGTGTGTTTTGGCCAGCTCAACGCTGAGCTGGTCAAAACATGACTATAAACGATATTAGTTTCAAAATAGGGCTATTTGTGTAATTGGTTTACAAAAGGAGACCAAAACGAAAAAAGAATCCTTGTTTATATGGTTTTGTTTTTATACCAAAAGTACATTTTTTAATATTAATGATATTTTTTAATATCACTAAGTTAATATTTTCTTGAAATGCTTTTGTTTAACTTTTTAATGTCTTGGGTATGAGATTTGAACTTGATCAAAATACTAAGCATGTAATGAACAAATGTTTCGTTCTTGTACTTGCATTATTGGAATGTAATATATGCTCGTACATTAATTGAATTGATTTTTAATTTCTTTTTGATAAGATTTTTCTAAAATTTTAACATGAATATCCATATACTAGTATGTTAGTAAGTGAATGTTGTGGTTAATCAATTTTAATGATATTGTTTACAACGGAAAACAAAATGTATATTTTCTATTGAAAATAAGTTTCAGTATAAATTTTGAGCCTTTATGAACGTAACATCACTTTACATATTCATTTGAACCAATATGCATATTCCTTTTATTTGTTTACTTTTATGCATACTAAAATACACATAACATGTTAGAATAAATGACACATATTATTTTCGAAAAGTATGCTAAATCAGATTGGTAGATGACGACTTTATGTTTTAGAAAATCACCAGATATTTTTGTAGACTATACAGCTTAACGTTTGACCCTTTCAATGTTTTACGATATTGTTATTTTTAGTTTCTTATTAAGTATTTGCTAAACACATTACCATTAGTGGAAAATAGGTCGAAGGCAAAACATTTCACGTTTTTGGGTCTAAAATCCGTGGGCTTCTTTCTTTTGTCTGAAGAAAAAACATTTCACGTTTTTTGCTCTAAAATCCGTGGGCTTCTTAATTTCTTCAATATCATTCTCAAATAATAAAAGGCGGCAGCATCACAAGAAGAGGCGGCGGTGCAAGCACAGATGACGGCAGCGCAGGTGAAGGCGGAGCTCGTTCAGGTGAAGGTGGTGGAGTGTGGGTGATGGCATTGATGATGGTGTGGTCGAGGTGGATTAGGAGGCGATGGCGATAGTGTTGAAGGCAATGGATTTTTTTAACAATTAACAGTCGAAAGTGCTAGTTTAGTTTAGCATTTTTTAAACTATAAAAAGGAATGATAATACTAGTTTGATTTACCATTTGTCAAACAATAAAAATGAATACAACACTATGTTGATTTTATATTGGTTTAATTTAGCATTTTTTATACTATAAAAAATGAACATACAATTGTATGTGTATCATGCTAATTTATTTTAACATATTTTAGCCTATAAAAATGAATGATAGTGCTAGTTTGATAGAATTAATCGAATGTGCCGAATGATAGTTAAAATAACATTTGTATTTTTAAAGTGCATTAGAATGTAATGAATGTATCAACTGATAGTTAAAAATAGCATTTTGTATTTTTAAAGTGCATTACAATGAATCGAATGTGTCGAATGATAGTTGAAAATAGAAATTGTATTTGTAAAGTACATTAGAATGAATGGAATATACCGAATGATAGTTCAAAATATAATTTGTATTTTTAAAGTGCATTATAATGTATCGAATGTGCCATATGATAGTTAAAAATATGTTTTTTTAAAAATGCATTAATGTATCGAATATGCCGAATAACCGTATGATAGTTAAAAATAGCATTTGTATTTTTAAAATGCATTTAAATGAATGGAATATGCCGATTGGTTCCATATGTACATGATTAAGCTTGACATCCGGTTAGCTTTTACATCCTTACATACCCGAATAGGCTTGACATTCGGTTAGCTTTTACATTCGATGGTATGCTCAGTTAAACAATATACCTTGGGTATAGATTGGTTCCATATGTACCCAATTATATTTGGCATCCGGTTAGCTTTTGCATCCATATGTACCCGATTAATTTGGCATCCAGTTAGCTTTTACATTCGTTGGTACGCTCGGTTAAACAATATATCTCGGGTATAGATTGCTGGCTACTATGAAGATTCATTAAGGATTTTTCGCGGATAGCAACACCTTTGACTAAGCTGAGCAGAAAGGAGGTAAAGTTTGTTTGGTTCGACAAATGTGAGGAAGCATTCCTTAAGTTAAAGCATTTGTTGACCAATGCACCCGTGTTAGTGGTTCCAGATGGAAACCAAGGGTTGATGGTATATATTGATGCATGTGGAACCAGATTAGGAGTAGTATTGATGCAGAAGGTAAAGTTATTGCCTACGCATCCAAACAGCTTAGCCACAAGAAGTAAGATATCCTACTTATGATTTGGACTTGGCAGCAGTGATCTTCGCATTGAAGATTTGGAGACATTATCTCTTAGGAGAGAGGTTTGTGCTTTACACTGATCATAAGTTTTTAAGGTATTTATTCTCTCAGAATGAGTTGAATATAAGACAGCAAAGGTGGCTAAATTTTTGGCAGCTTATGATTTTAGCATAGAATATACACCAGGGAAAGGTAATAAGGTAGAAGATGCTCTTAGTAGAAAACATCAGAATGTGGTGTTAGCTATGTTGGTAGAAGGGAAAGACTTAGAAGCTCTAGCCAGTTGTGGTGTGCAGTTAAGATCGACTACTAGTTCTAGTCAGAGTTCCGCCAGATTATCTTGTTTAGAAGTCTGACCAGTATTGATTGAGATAATTTCTTCTAAGCAGAAGGAGGATCCACACTAGCTGAAAGGATCAAAAGACTTGAGGTTGGAACAGAGATCGATGATTTAAAGGATTTTAGCCTTAACCAGAAGGGATGGCTAAGAAAGAAGGGACGGTTATGTGTTCCGAATGTGGAGGACTTGAGGAAGGAAGTTCTTGGATAATGTCACCGATCCAAGTTTACGATTCATCCTAGAGGAACCAAGATGTATCAGGATATGAAGAGGAGCTTCTATTGGAAAGGCATGAAGAGGGATGTTGGCTTGTGGGTTAGGCTGTGTGGAAACTGTAACCAAGTGAAAGCTGATCATCAGAAGCCTAGTGGATTGCTTCAACTTTTAGAGATTCCAGTTTTGAAATGGGATTCGATATCTATGGATTTTATAGACGGGTTGCCAAGGTCAAATAAAGGAAATGAAAGTATATGGGTTATAGTAGACAGATTGACCAAGAGTGTCCATTTCATTCTGGTTAAATCAACCAGGACGGCACCTGTTTTAGCTAAGTTATTCATGAGGGACATAGTTAGACTGCGTGGAGTTCCTAGTATTATAGTTAGTGACAGAGATGCTTTGTTTACTAGTGAATTCTGGAAGAATCTACAGGAAGTGCTAGGTACCAAGATTAATACGAGTACTGCATATCACCCTTAGACGGATTGGTACACAGAGAGAGTCAATAAGGTACTAGAGGATTTATTTAGAGCTTGTGTATTAGAGTTTGGTGGATCTTGGGAGGATCACCTACATTTGGTTGAGTATTCATATAATAATATTTATCAGACTATTATAGGAATGGCTCCGTTTGAAGCTTTGTATGGAAGACCATGCAAATTACCAGCATGTTGGTTGGAGATCGGAGACAGATTGGTCTTAGGTTCAGATTTGGTTAGAGGGGTGTCAGAGAAGATTGAGTTAATTTGGGGAATGATAAAAGAAGATCAGTCCAGATAGAAGAGTTACGCAGATAAGAGGGGCAAGGACCTAGAATTCTTAGTTAGAGATAAGGTTTTCATTAAGGTATCACCTATGAAAGGTGTGATACGATTTGGAAAGTCCGGGAAGTTAGCCTCGAGATATGTTGGTCCATTCCAGATTCTAGAGAAGTTTGGAAGGCTCACATACAGAGTTGAGTTGCCGAGCAGTATGGTAGGTGTCCATAATGCATTTCATGTGTCCCATCTTCGCAAGTTTGTGCATGATCCAGAAACTACCATTCCTCTGACAGGGTTGGATGACTTAGTGGTAGAGCCTAATTTGACTTTTGTTAGACAACCAGTTCGGGTTGTAGCTTGAGATGAGAAGAGATTAAGGAACAAGACAGTCAGGTTGATGAAGGTTCTGTGGAGCGACAACGAGAAGGACTATACTTGGAAGATAGAGGACAGAATTAGAGATGCTTATCCTGATCTGCTTTGAGGGTATGTCTGTATTAGATTTATATAGATAATTGCTGGTCAGTTAGACTAGTATGATGGTTAGGAGTTGTTATAGATGATTGCTATGTTTGGTATTTAGTCCTTACTGAATTTCGAGGATGAAATTCTTTAAGGGGAAGCCTATAACATCCCTTATTTTTTTATAACATTATTCAGGAAATTTAATTAGATAAATTAAATAGAATAATGATAATAAGGAGATTGAGATTTGAATAAATTATATATATAGGGTCGCACTTAATAATAAAGATTTAATGGGCTTTAAATTAGTTTATAAGATAATTAAATTACATATGGGCATATTAGTAAAATAGCCTCCTTATTATACACAACCGTAACTTCTCATTTTTGTCCATTCATGTTTCATTTTCTCACGATATCAAACACAAATCTAAAACCTAAACCATAGCCGACATTACCGAGGAAGAAATTTATCAAAAGCTAGAGAAGATTAATCAACAAAAAATCTCAAATTGCTTAGCAAGTTTAAGGTGAATAATAATTCATACCATCTCCTTTTGGTTTTATAGTTATATGATTTCAAATTTGAGTATTTATCTTGTTTTTGTGATATATTGGATGATGATATACTTAATTTATGGATTGTTTGATTTAAACAATTGAATTATGCCAAAACCATACGGTTTTAGAGTCAAAACCATGGTTTATTGATTTTAAAATGCCATGGAAAATTTTTATGTTAAGTATAACATGATTTTGGAGATGTGTTTTAATTTTCAGAATTTTCTAAGCTATGGAAATTTTATTATGAATTTTTGATGGTAAATATGAAGTATTTGGGTTAAAAATTTATTTTGAATATTCCTGGACGAATTTGGATCTAAATTTTTAATATGTTTGATTACATGATGAAATTGATTTTCTATCATTTTTGGGGATTTTTCCCAGTTGATTTATTTGGGAAAAAAATATTGTTAAAGAAGGACCTTTATGCAAATACTGGTTTTTGTTATATAGAAGGGCTTAACGTTACAAAACTTTGATTTAGATCTACTTAGTGCAACAGATTTTATTTGTAAAATATTTGAAAAGTTTTAAAGTGGCCAATCAAGGAGTTACTAATGACAGGTTAGTTATAAAGTAAATTGCTATTTTTAGATATAAAACAGCTTTTCAAGAAAAAGGAGGTTCTGCCTATTTTGGGGGCACCTTTCGACTCCTTTATCTTTGCTCTATCCCAGATGAAATCATCAATGTCAAAACCCACAAAAATCGAAACCAAGGCACATGGTATCAATGGAAATTGGTATGAAGTGTATTGGTAAGTAGTGGAAGGTAGGGTGTCAAAAGCTATGCTTTTGTCAAAGTCGAAACCATGGATTCAATTTTTAAAAGATCAACGCTTGCCTAGTTTTTGAAGAGCTTTCGACTGAGTCGATACCCTATAAAGTCAAAACCTTAGTTTGTTTTCTAAAGTTAAATTCCTGTCTTGATTTACTTAAAGCTTTTAACATAGTTGAAAACCATTCTTTCGAAATTAACTTTACACATAGCTTTCGAAGGGGAACTTTTTCTTTAAATAAGAAGCTTTAGAAAGGGTAGGTTCTGACCTAGTCGAAACCTAGCCGATTCCCTTTCGAAGTGTTGAAGTCATCAATACCTTCGAAAGGTTATACTTGTTTTTTTCTAGATTAAGCCGCTTCCTAATTGCTTTCGAAAGGGGTTGGGATTTCGTAGGAGATGGAGTCGGAAAGGGGTTTCCTCTCTATCCCTCGAAGTTTTAATTTTTAAAAGTCTTTTACTTTCGACTAGATGGTTCCGACACCATCAACATTTCCCCATATTTATTGGTTCCGAAAGAGATTTTTTCGTACATGACCGTTTTGACCTAAATGTTGTTTTTAGAGAGTAAACCCCATGCGTTCGAAAGAGTACTTTATGTGTTTCGAAGCTATGTTTTAAAGAATGACTTCTTGATACCTTCGAAAGGTTTCATTGGTTTCGAAAGTGATGTTTTAAGGTCTCAAAACAAATAACCCATTCTTATTTTTAAGGAAAACCCAAGGCATAAATAAAGATTTTGGAAATATTATTCGCATTGTTATTAACCAATAACTGTATTTTGGGGAAAGGGCAGAATAACCAGTTAGGTTTGTAGAATATGCTACTATATGATTTTTGTTTGATGATAATAAACATATATATATTCATTTAAATGTATTTGTTATCGTACTATTTTATATTTCACATAATTATATAAATATTTGTTGAATAAAATAAATAACACAGAATTCATATTCAAACAGATATTTTATTACAAATTCAAATAGTACAAATTTGAGCTCTCACTATATATATACATTTTCAATTAAATTACAATTTAAATTACATCACATATTACATTATAAATTTACAATTTTGACCTCACTGCATATTCACTCATCACTCGTATTTTTATCTTCAACTTTTTTACAGCTTGAATCCAACATCTGAGCTATCTACAAAATAAACATTGACGTGGTAAAATTGAAAAAGAAATATTTTGCAGTGTACAATAAAAGTGTGTTTTTGAAAATATTATTTGCCTCAGTTATTTGGGTTGTTCGTCATCATTTTTCTTTTGAATTCATTTTACAGAATAGCTTGTAACATGCACAGTGTATCACTGTACATGTCAAAAGGCCGTGCACACCGATATACACTTGCGTGTGAAAAACTACAGGGATAGGTGAGCACAAGGTCAAACCCGAGCCATAAGCTGGATTCAACTCAGGTGCACGCAAAACAACATACAACACTTCAAATATACATATGGTAAGTCCAGACCGCATATGTATAAAGAGCAAAAAGAATGAACATGAACCAGTGCATATATACACACAAGAGAGCAAACAAGTATGGCTCGAACAATACAAAACTGAGGTGAACACAGACCAAACTGCAACAACACATGGAACCAACCAGACAAGAGGCTCCGAGTAAAATTAAATTGTGATTAACTCAACATGTCAACAAACTCGAGTGAACAAGTTCAATGGCATGGTCTGGTGCAAAGAAACAAATCAAAACAATAATTCAGATTTGGTCAGAGCAATACAATACGATAGTACATAAACACATGTATACATACATGCATATATTTATATGTATACACATGCATATATATTAATGAAGCATACCAAATCACCCAACGGAACAAAATGTGCGTACAATTAAACAAATGGAGTAACAAGTAAATGGCAAGAAGAAAATGCAACAACAATGGGACATCAAGGCAATCAAGTGCATAAGCACACAAAACACACAACAACTCAATATGAAGAACTACACCAGACTCACACACCAGTGGAATACAACATCAGCTACAAACTGCAACAAGAACAAGGGATGCAATAAGGACTGACTCAAGTGGAACCACCAGTGTAACATGCAACAAGACTTCAAGTATATATGGTGGTCAAGGCAAACAAAGAACAGACCCAACAAACAAGTCCAGGTTTAGACTGTAAATGAAACTATCCAGACATAGCAAAGTGACATATGTATGCACATATGCATATAAGTACATACACATATATAGGTCAGAGGCATGAACAACCAGAGTGTAGACTCAAAGCAACAAGAAGACAAGATCTATGAAGACTACATTCATATGAAACAGGACATCAACTCTACACATAGTGGAATGCAAGGCTACCATGTCCAGTTATTAACAGCAGCAGTTTTGAACTTGTCAACAAGGGAATATTTTCAAAATATATAAAACAGAAGCAGTTCGATGAGTCACGACCGAGATAAAAATCAACAGGGGTCAACCATATTCGAAGATAGTTCAAATTCGTATGTATACTAACACAATGAACAAGTCAGAGCAGAAAGGAATTGAACAAGTCTTTCAAAGGTTAACAAGTCAGAGTGTATCAAGTCAAAACTTTTTAAAATTCAAAGCCGCGGGTCATGAACGAGAAATAAATTAAAATGCCAGAAAAGAACAGAACCAAATCCAACCGAGTATGAAATGAACAAGTCAAAAATAAATCACATCGTTCCAGCAAAAATCCATGGCCGAGAACATCAATTCGAAGAATTCAAATAGAATTATACGTACGTAATTTTAGGGCTTTAATCCCTATAAAACCCAGTTACATCATCGGCAGTAAAAAGCATTCGAGTTCAAGCAAAAACAAAAGCAAGATACAAATTCAATCACAAATCAATAACTCAAACGAGTTCAAATACAAGCAACTGCAACAGAGAAATTATATGGCAAAAATCACATACCAAATTCACAGTTTCGAACTCAATCCTGAAAGCAACCGCAAGCAAATCGAAGCCAAGATCGATTAACAAAGCCGATTGAATTCATTACTCAATCGATCACAACATCAAGGCGGCGGCTTCAGTTTCAAAGCCTTAGTTTCAAAGCAAAACAAAGGAATGACATTTTTTTTGAAGAGCCAAAGGAACGGCATAAGCACGAAATAAAATAAAGGGAGGCAGATCTTTTCTCACTAATCAATTTGGGCCGGCCTTTATTATTTTCTACTTGGACTTAATTATAAAAGAAACATTAGGGTTTTGTTTTTGTGTTTAGTTTTATTTGTAATTTCCTTTTAAACTTTTGTAAAATTCTAGTCGTGTGACTAGGTTACGAACTACGATGGTGTAGTTCGAGAATTCGCAACTCAGTGGCTGAGTTGTGGTAGGGTTTTGAGCGTAGAGTTAGGTTAGTCGTTAGCGGGTGTCGCAAGTTTACATGTGTAAGCGTCTGACTACTTAATTTCTAGTAGAAACCTTGGGGGCAGCACGTAGGTAGGTTATTGCCGAAGCTGGGTAAATCTGTGTTGTTCTATTTCTGCTTTTATTATTCTGCTATTATCTGTGCTACAATTATTATATATATTTCCTTATCAATTTTTATTATTATTAGTATCACCCTATTCACCCCCTCTAGGGTGAAATCGATCCTACAAGTGGTATCAGAGCTAGGAACAAAAACCATTATTTGTTTTAAAAAAAATTCAAAAACCATTTTTTGTTTTAAAAATTTGATTTTTTAAATGGCTTCTTTTAATAATGCTTTTGCTGAGGGTCAGTCCATAATTAGACCACCCATGTTCAATGGTGAATATGCTTATTGGAAAAATAGAATAATTTTTTTTTTGAAAACCATAGATGCATGGAATATTGTTGAGACGGGATATAGGACATCAACTATAGTGGTAGATAATCAAGAAATTGAAAAACCGATGGATCAATGGACAGATCTTGAAAATAAACTGCAGAATGATAACGCTAAAGCTATAAATTCTATTATTTGTTCATTAGATCAAATTGAATTTAATCGTGTCTCACATTGTCTAACTGCTCAGGAAATTTGGCATACACTTGAAGTGACTCACGAAGGAACCTCCCAAGTCAAAGAATCTCGCCTTGCCATGCTTAGTAGCGAATACGAGAACTTCACAATGGCCAAGGATGAAAATGTCAAAGAGATGTATGGACGACTTTCTAATCTCTTATACAAATCAAAAGCTCTCGAAAAACCATACACAGAATTGGAAATAGTCCGAAAAATCCTCAGAGTTCTTCCACGAAATTTTGAAGCAAAAGTTACTGCCATTTAAGAATCAAAGGATTTGAAACAAGTTAAAGTTGAAGAACTCATTGGAAATCTCACCACTTATGAGCTAGAAATGAAATTCAAGGAAGAACGTGAAGGAGGTGATACTCGAAAGAAATCAATAGCTCTCAAAGGAACAACTGAAAGTGAAGATGATGATGATGATGATGGTGCAGCAGAACCAGCGCTGATAATAAAGAAATTCAAAAGGTGGAATCACAAGTATGGAAATCCAGCTCTAAATCAGCAACTGAAAAGAAGAATAGTCAAAGTTCTAGACAACTCAGAAGAGCAGGAGATCATCTGCCACAACTGCAATAAACCCGGTCATATCAAGCCAAATTGCCCTCAGAATCGACTCAGCCAAGGAAAGAAACCGAAAAGGAGAAGTTTTGCAGCTACTTGGGATGAAACTGATGAAGCTGATAAAAGCACTGGTAGTGAGAGTGAAAAAGAAAATTTGCATCTTTAAGGAGAAACAACTGACAGTAATGATGACGACGCAAGCGAGGTACCAAAACTTACTCATTCGGAATTACTTATATATTTTCATAAGGTAAATGGCTGTTTTGAACGACTTAGGGAGAAGTACGCTAAAATTGAATCACAAAGAGATAGTTTAATAGAACTAAATAAACAGCTTGATCAATTGGTTAAAAACTATTGAAATAAGAGCCCTAAGTGTGATAAGTGTCCATCATTTGAAGGAGAGACTAAAAAATCAGAAATTAAAGTTAAATCACTTGAAAATGAAATTTTGATTTTGAAAGAAAGTGAAAATACTAGGAGAGAAAATTCTATTAAAAGGTGCACTCTGTTGTTGAATAAAAATGAATCTCTCAAAACACAAGTCCAACAATTGTCTACAACTTTAGGAAAATTCTCCAAAGGAGAAAAATCACTAAATATGTTATTTGGGAAATAAACTGTTAATCCTATTAGACAAGAACTTGGATATACTCAAACTGAACGTGTTAGAAGCGAAATTAATCAAGTCAATTCCAAGTGCACGATTTGTGGAAAAATTGGACACAATCACAATAACTGCTGATATAGACCCAAACACGTGAAAACCATACCAATCTGGGTTCCTAAAGGCACAAATGTTAAATCCCTTAAAATCAAACAAATCTAGGTGTCGAAAGGAACAAATATAGATTGTCTTGGGTCTACACAAACATATTTTTCAAAATCTTTTTTCACTAACAATCATGGACTTATAAAAACAAATAGGTCGCAAAAATCTTTCCTCTTGTAAGTGTGGTGGAAGGCTAAGGAACAACAAGAGTAGTAATCGGATTCGGGTTGTTCCAGGCACACGACGGGAGACAAATCAAAGTTCCTTAGCCTAGTACAAAGGTGGCAGAGTCACATGGGTAACACCGAAAAATTATCGGTAAAGGTAAAATATGTAACGGTATATTTATCTTGAACGATATATTATATGTTGAAAATCTGCACCAGATTTAAATCAGCCAGTTGTGTGATAAAGAAATAAATGTTGATTTTGATTTATGCAAAATTGTTGGCCAATTATACTTTTAAGCCGAGAACACTATAAGTACCTCTAGAGTCTTTGAACTACTTCATATAGATTTGTTTGGACTAATGATGTTGTTTTATTGGTTGATGATTACTCTAGATACACATGGATATATTTGTTTATCTTACTGCTTCTAGATCTGACACTATGTTCACTAGTTGTTTTTGTGCAGGTTTCAATCAAATCCTTAAGGAATCACATTTTAAAAGCTGTAAAAGAATTAGAAGGTATTTGTTGCACACATCACAGTTTGGTCTATGATATCTATCTAATGATAACTTTGAGTCAAAGGGGAATTCAGATGCAGATTACACTGGTAGCCAAGTTGATAGAAAAATTACTAGTGAAATGGGTTTTATGTAGAGACATTCATTAGTTGCATCACACTTCCCAAAAAAATTATTTGCATAATTTTCATTCTAATTGATTTTTAATTGGTAGACATTTTTTCATAAAACCCCTTTTAGAAAATAGTTTTTGTTTCAGATTAGGCATTTTAGAAATTTAATTTTATATTTATTTTTTGGATTTGATTTTAAATGAATACATTAACTAATATGACTCCCTACTAATTATCGAAAAGGTAAATAGTGATTGAAAAATGATGAGTGTTGATATTAGTTATACATTTTGACTTGAGACAGTATATGTAGTAAATTTCTTTAAAAATTTAAACAAAATTTGTAATAACTTTGATTGGTACAAATTCCATGACCATCTCTAATTCTATCATATTTCTAACGACCGTCACTCATCAAAATCCAATATAGTATATCAAAATGTGGTATTTAAAACGGAAAATTATTTATTTCTTTAAATTAATAAAATTATCCAAAGTGTTCACTCTCATTTAAAAGTCCTCACGGTTATGCATGGGTGAATTACTTGGAATTTTTGATTATGTGCTTTCATGCTCATTTAAAAGTCCTCACGGTTATGCATGTATGAAACACATATTAAAATTGATTATTAAACAGATGAGTTGATTCTAATCCCATTTAAAAGTCCTCACGATTATGTGTGGTTAGAAGATACTTGAAATTCACTTTTTTTAAAATTGGGAATACTACTAATCTCATTTAAAAGTCCTAATGGTTTATGCATGGTTAGTAAGTATTCAAATTCCTGTCATAAATATACCACAAATAGACACAACTATATGGTTTTATATACCGACATCACCGCTATCATTCTAAAGTGGAATATGCGCTTAACAGAGTATTTATGATTTTTGTTTGATTTTTTATTGAAATTTAATATATATACTCGATTAGGTATTAATGTTGAATTAATATCTATCACTTTATATCTATTTTTCTAACACTATTACTCTTTTGCTGATAACAAAAGGGGGAGAGAAAAGTTAAGATTTTGGCCAATAAATTTCCAATATTTTAATTTTTAATTGCATATTCTCATTTAGGCTCATTTGCATGGTTTATTGTTTTTTATTTTGAAAATTTATTTTTATTTATTTTCATGCATATATGAAAGGGGAGCCTTGTTGTAGAGGGAGCATTCAAGTAGGGGAGCTAATGGAATTCATCAAAATCAAATACGTTTAATAGAGTCAAAATTTGAATATATGTTTGTTATCATCAAAAGGGGGAGATTGTAGAATATGCTACTATATGATTTTTGTTTGATGATAATAAACATATATATATATATATATATATTCATTTAAATGTATTTGTTATCATACTATTTTATATTTCACATAATTAAATAAATATTGATTGAATAAAATAAATAACACAGAATTCATATTCAAACAAATATTTTATTCAAACAAATATTTTATTACAAATTCAAATAGTACAAATTTGAGCTCTCACTACATATATACATTTTCAATTACATTACAATTTAAATTACATCACAAATTACATTACAAATTCACAATTTTGACCTCACTACATATTCACTCATCACTCGTATTTTTATCTTCAACTTTGTTACAGCTTGAATCCAGCATCTGAGCTATCTACAAAATAAACATTGACACAGTAAAATTGAAAAAGAAATATTTTGCGGTGTACAATAAAAGTGTGTTTTTGAAAATATTATTTCCCTCAGTTATTTGGGTTGTTCGTCATCATTTTTCTTTTGAATTCATTTTGCACAAACAACTTGTAACATGTACAGTATATCACTGTACATGTCACAAGGCCGTGCAAACCGATATACACTTTCCTGTGAAAAACTACAGGGACAGGTGAGCACAAGGTCAAACCCGAGCCATAAGCTGGATTCAACTCGGGTGCACGAAAAACAACATACAACACTTGAAATATACACATGGTAAGTCCAGACTGCATATGTATAAAGAGCAACAAGCACAAACATGAACCAGTGCACATATACACACAAGAGAGCAAACAAGTATGGCTCGAACAATACAAAACTGAGGTGAACACAGACTAAACTGCAACAACACATGGAACCAACCAGACAAGAGGCTCCGAGTAAAATGAAATTGTGATTAACTCAACATGTCAACAGACTCGAGTGAACATGTTCAATGGCATGGTCTGGTGCAAAGAAACAAATCAAAACAACAATTTAGATTTGGTCAGAGCAATACCATATGACAGTACATAAACACATGTATACATACATGCATATATATATATATATATATGTATATATATATATATATGTATACACATGCATATATATTGATGAAGTAGACTAATCACCCAGTGGAACAAACCATGCGTATAAGCAAACAAATGGAGCAACAAGTAAATGGCAAGAAGAAAATGCAACAACAATGGGACATCAAGGCAATCAAGTGCATAAGCACACAAAACACACAGCAACTCAATATGAAGAACTACACCAGACTCACACACCAGTGGAATACAACATCAGCTACAAACTGCAACAAGAACAAGGGATGCAATAAGGACTGACTCAAGTGGAACCACCAGTGTAACATGCAACAAGACTTCAAGTATATATGGTGGTCAAGGCAAACAAAGAACAGACCCAACAAACAAGTCCAGGTTTAGACTGTAAATGAAACTATCCAGACATAGCAAAGTGACATATGTATGCACATATGCATATAAGTACATACACATATATAGGTCAGAGGCATGAACAACCAGAGTGTAGACTCAAAGCAACATGAAGACAAGATCTATGAAGACTACATTCATATGAAACAGGACATCAACTCTACACATAGTGGAATGCAAGGCTACCAAGTCCAGTTATTAACAGCAGCAGTTTTGAACTTCTCAACTAGGGAATATTTTCAAAATATATAAAACAGAAGCAGTTCGACGAGTCACGGCTGAGATGAAAATCAACAGGGGTCAACCATATTCGAAGTTAGTTCAAATTCGTATGTATAATAACACGATGAACAAGTCAGAGCAGAAAGGAATTGGACAAGTCTTTCAGAGGTTAACAAGTTAGAGTTTATCAAGTCAAAACTATTTAAAATTCAGAGCCGCGGGTCATGAACGAGAAACAAAGTCAAATGCCAGAAAAGAACAGAACCAAATCCAACAGAGTATGAAAAGAACAAGTCAAAAATAAATCACATCGTTCAAGCAAAAATCCATGACCGAGAATAGCAATTTAAAGAATTCAAATAGAATTATACGAACATAATTTTAGGGCTTTAATCCCTATAAAACCCAGTTACATCATTGGCAGTAAAAAGCATTCGAGTTCAAGCAAAAACAAAAGCAAGATATAAATTCAATCACAAATCAATAACTCGAATCGAGTTCGAATACAAGCAACTGCAACAGAGAAATTATACGGCAAAAATCACATACCAAATTCAAAATTTTGAACTCAATCCTGAAAGCAACCGCAAGCAAATCGAAGCCAGGATCGATTAACAAAGCCGAGTTGAATTCATCACTCAATCGATCACAACATCAAGGCGGCGGCTTCAGTTTTAAAGCCCTAGTTTCAAAGCAAAACAAAGGAACGACATTTTTTTTGAAGAGCCAAAGGAATGACATAAGCACGAAATAAAATAAAGGGAGGCAGATCTTTTCTCACTAATCAATTTGGGCCGGCCTTTATTATTTTCTACTTGGGCTTAATTATAAAACAAACATTAGGGTTTTGTTTTTGTGTTTAGTTTTATTTGTAATTTCCTTTAAAACTTTTGTAAAATTCTAGTCGTGTGACTAGGTTACGAACTACGGTGGTGTAGTTCGGGAATTCGCAACTTGGTGGCTGAGTTGTCGTAGGGTTTTGAGCATAGAGTTAGGTTAGTCGTTAGCGGGTATTGCAAGTTTACGTGTGTAAGCGTTTGACTACTTAATTTCTAGTAGAAACCTTGGGGACAACACGTAGGCAGGTTATTACCGAAGCTGGATAAATCTATGTTGTTCTAATTCTGCTTTTATTCTTCTGCTATTATTTGTGCTGCAATTATTATATATATTTCCGCATTAATTTTTATTATTATAAGTATCACCCTATTCACCCTCCCTCTAGGGTGAAATCGATCCTACAAGATTGACCCAGTAGTGAATATAACTTAACAAATGTTAAATTATTAATTTAAAGATATTGGCAGGGGCCAATAGTTTTATAGTAAGCCCATGAAAACTATATGATATTGGCAGGGGCCAATAGTTTCATAGTCAGCCCATGAAAACTATGATTTGATATTAGAAGGGGCCAATTGGTTTGTAGTTAGCACATGAAAACTATATCCGGATTAAGATATTGGCAGTTAGCCAATAGGTTCCAAGTTAGCCCTTGAAAACTATCATAAGAAATATGATATCAAAGTTACCAATAGGTTCTTAGTGATCTCATGAAAACCAAGTAATTGGACAGATAGTCCATAAACATTTAAAAGGTTAATAGTAACCCTAGAAACTGTAATTGAGACAGATAGCCAGAAGGAATGGAGATGGGTATTCTAGAATTGATATCATTGTTTTGCATATCATCATAATGTTTTGAAATACTATGTTTTAACCATTGTGGATGCAGGAGCATAGTATTTTGTTTTATAAATGCTTTGGGGTACTAGTGAGGGGAAAACCCATTCCGCTAAGCGGCATGGTCTCACTAGATATCCAAATGGTTTGAGATGGTAGATTATTGTTCATACCAGGCTTTATGTCTGACTCGAAGTTTTTTTCCCCTTAAACTCTCGGGTACTCAATTGATATTGAGTAGTTTGAGAGTTAAGGTTTTCATGTGTTCTTTTAGACGAATAAAAGCTTCCGAAGACGTGCAGGAGGCAAGTTTGTTATTAGAGTTATTTTATTCCCTCTATGTGTTTGGTTGTAAAGGCAAATTGTTTAATGCCTTATTATATGTACTCCGATCAACCAAGGGGGCATCTTCATATGTCGCTCTTGGCATATCTTGTTGTTATTATATGTTATCCGGACATGTTCTGCGAATTGAGATTATGTTATCAATTTTAAATATTTTGAAATGGAATGTGGAGTTTATTTTCTGTCTAATTTTTTTTCTATATTCTTGTGTTTCTGTGTATCAATATATCTAATATTGTCGTATTTGGTGGCCGAGGATTAATAACTATGGATGACTGCAGCATCGGTAACCGTTAGTTTTGGGCCTCTAAGTAGGGGAATGTTACATATAGTTTTAGTATGTCCAACTTGGGACAACTGATTGGTGCAAGGGAGTCCATTGTATGTTGGGACCGTACTACCTACATACGCGGTTTCGGAGCGGGAGCAGAGAGATATTGAGACGCCGGTTTAGAGTAGGTCATATACTGTTGCGTAGTACTCTCGGAGGCTAGGACGGGACCTACAGGTCACTTTTTATGAGGTGTTGGTTTCAGGGGATTCCACAATATAGTTGTGGCTCTCGACAAGCCTCAAAGGTAGCTAGTGGAAATTCAAGAAGATTTATCGACCCATACGGAAGCGACAATACTTCTACGTGGAAAGGATGTATGCAAATTAGCATTTACATACATTTCCGGTATGTCGATATTAACAACTGAAAGTAAAATACGCTAGCACGGGGATCCATTGTACCATTTAGATGACATGATCTACAGACGTGATCTCAAAGGAGGGGTGGAGAGAGACTGTAACGCCAGTCTAGAGTAGGTCATATAATATTGTGTAGTATTCTTTGAGGCTACGACGAGAACTATGGGCCAACTTCTTCTTAGGTATTGGTTTTAAGAGGGGTACATAAATTAGTTGTGGCTCTCGATAGGCCTCACTGGTTGCTAATGCCAGTTTTGAACGGGTATCACTTATGGATATCTGTATTTCGGTTTTTGGGTAAGGAGATGTTATGTTGGTAACCTAGTGATGTAGCCATATTCGTTTTGCATTTCAGATGCTTTGATTGAGATTGTTGGATCGATTGGTGTCCATTGTGGACCCCACCTACCAACAATGATGGGAGTCAAGTTATTCTTTAGGTGTTTGCTTTAGTATGATTGTACATGTTATATTGGTCGATTGATTACCATTATGGAATATTGTGTGTTAGGCTTATATAGGGATGTTTATATTAATCCTGCATTGGTATATTAGGTTACCTCTATCGTGGTATATTGTTACGTTTTTGGCACATTATATTAGTTGTGTTGACTCATTGGTTGCAGGAGAAGAGCGGGTTCTGGTATGATTCCCAAAATTGGAGTTGGGTTTACTTTACTTGTTTAAGGGCAATCTGGGTTATCCCTAAGCCACGTTTGTGGAGAGGACCGGCTGTATTTTGCTAATTCCCTATATATTTGTATATTGATTTGATATACAATACTTTGAGATTGTTCCCCTCCCACCAGGCTTTATGTTTGACCCACGTTTTGTCTTTATCTGCTTATGTCATGACAACTCTTGGGTACTCGGTTGAGTAGTTTGAGAGTTAGGTGCTTTTGGGGATATACTTTCGGAACAGTTGGAGCATTTTTGAGGCAAGATGGTACTTTGGATTTATATACTTGATGTTGTAGTAATACGTGGCAGATAGGCTATTTATATATGATACTTGTGTATAAGATATTGTATTTTGAGTTTCTGTATTGGTATCCTTTTATCTATTACTTCCATCAGTACAGTCTCTTATATATTTTATACGCTATCGCTCATGTATATTCAGTATATTGTATATTATCATTCCCCTGCGAGATGCTACCGTTGTGCCTGGATGATGTTTAGCATTTCTTTATTTTACCCAGATCGACCATCTTTTGTGAGATTCAGGAGTCAGGTGTTCTCATTCAACGTTGATTTAGGGTATTACAAAAGGGCGGATCATTACACAAACTCATCATATATAATTAATATTTAACATAATATTTTTGTTCATTAAAATCACCATTAAGAAACGTCGCACTAATGAATTAATTATTTTATTTAACACTATTTTTATCATTTCATATGCGTATATAACTTCCCTAATTTTTCCTGCACACTATTATGAATATTTAACTAGGAAATATTTAAATAAATAATGTTAGATAATATACGTGTGCGCACGCATTATGGATAATGTCATATAAATATAATTTAAACAAGGCTGTCAACGGTTACCCTAATGATTTCGTATCCGTATCCGAAAAGCGGATAAATATTCAATATTTGAAAAAATGGATACGGATGTAGATACGAAGACATCCATATCTGAAAATTATCAGTTCGGTTCTTGTCAAGAGTACAGTTTATTTTATGTGTAATTTAGTAAAATAAAATATTTTCATATATATTTTTATCTAGTTAGTAGTTTATATTACATGCATTCAATACATATTAACTGCTCAAAACTATTTATTATCATCATATCCGTTGATTTTGCATCCTTTTATAATTAGTGAGACTAAAAATATTTTTGTTAAACCAAACTTTTCTATTTTTGTTCATGATTTTTCTATTTTTGATGGACAAGATAATTATTCGATATTCATCCGTATTCGCGGATGCGGATGTCCATTACCCGATATCCAAAATATTTTTATATGGGAATGTGAATATGACACCATCTTCATTCGAAAGTATTTGTTGATAGGTTTACATTCAAATATCAAACTTTAAATTTTAAAATGATTTAGGAGAAAAGAAATTAAAGGCATTAATTACATAGAAGGGGAATAATTAAATAAGGATAACACATATAATTTATTTAATTATTTACTAATTTAATAGCTAGAAATTGAGGATGTTACAACGTAACACACGAGATCAAATTAATGTTTATAAAAATAAAATGGACATTTTTCAAATGAGAATACCACCACATCTAGATGGCACATGATTTCCAAATATTAAATACTTTTCCATGTTTTGAGAACGTAAACGAATGATTTATGAAATTTGATTACTTGATAAAAGCGAATTACCTTGGTTGGCTGAAACAAATTTAATAACCAGTACAAATCTGGCCCGTATGCTAATTGGATACTCAAAATAGATCTGGCCCTAATAATATGAATAATTAATACAAATTTGTATAGAATCCAGTCCATTTGTTTTATCAACGGAGATCCAACATCCTTTAAATAAACTTAAACTTTCCTCTTCGACCTACAGCTTCTTTTACAGCCGCAATAAATGAAAGGCGAGGGTTCTTAAATTTTATTCCCTATTATATTTATTTCTGTTCTCTGAAATTCTGAGTATTGTGAATCAAAATTATTGAAATGGCGATCCTTTCCCCAAATGATCGACGCTGATCACAATTCGCACAATTTAATTCCTCTTCGGAGAAATCAAGCCAATGGTTTTGATCCTTTTTCATTCATTTTGATTTTGCATCTCTGTGCTATAATTTTTCATATCTCGCTCTTTCTTTCATCTCTATTTTTGACATAAAATAGCAAGATAAATTGAATATAAATATCCCAAATTAAACCAATGCTCCATTGTTAACGTATCGCTTTCTTATGCAAGAACTTGTGAATTTTCTTCTTTTACCATCATCAACTTTGGATTGATGTTGCCAACGGTGTTGGCTTAGCGGTTGGTGGTTCAAATTGCAGGAGAAAGGTCATGAGTTCAATCCTCGAGATCGATATTTGTTGGTATTAACAAATCATATAAAAAAAACCTTTGGAACGATGATTTTTCCTTCACATTTTCAGTCAGCAACTCCCTTTCTGAACTTAGTTGAATTTGAACTTATTAATATTCAAAATTCATTTAATGTATATTTACAATGTAACAAACTCATCATATATTATTATTATTTAACATGATTTTTTTAATTCATTAAAATAACCCTTATGAAATGTCGCACTAATGAACAATTATTTTAGTTAACACTATTTTTATCATTTCATGTGTGTATATTACTTCCTTAATTTTTGATGCACACTATTTAAAATACTTAATTAGGAAATAATTAAATAGATAACGTTGGATAACATAATTATATAAATAGCATGGAAAATATCATACAAATATATAATTTAAATAAGGCTGTCAACGGTTACCCTAATAATCCGAAATTCGTTCGCATCCGTATTTGAAAAGCGGATTAATATTCAGTATTCATAAAAATGGATACAGATACGAAGGCATCCGCATTCGAAAATTATTTGTTCGATTTTTGTCAAGAGTATAGTTTATTTTCTGCGTAATTTAATATAATAAAAAATCCGCACTTATATTTTTATTAAATTAATAGTTTATATTACACGCATTCAACATATATTACCTGCTCAAAACTATTTACTATCATCATATCTGTTGATTTTGCATTCTTTTATAATTAGTGAGACTAGAAATTTTTTTTGTTAAATCAAGTTTTTCTGTTTATGTTTCTTGATTTGTCGATTTTTAGTGGTCAAGATAATTATCCGATATCTCTGTCCGTATCCGATAGCCGATATCTGATATTCAAAAATATTTTTAAATGCGAATACGTATATGATACCATATTCATCCGAAAGTATTTGTTGATAGGTTTAGATTTAAATCACAAACTTTAAATTATGAAATGACTTAGGAAAAAGAAATTAAAGGCTTTAATTACATAAAAGAGGAATAATGAAATAACAACAACACATATAATTTATTTAATTATTTACTATATAAATAGTTAGAAATTAAGGATGTTACAAATTAACACGAGATCATATTAATGTTTATAAAAATAAAATGGACATTTTTCAAATGAGGATACCACACGTTTAGATGGCACGTGATTTCTAAATATTACATACTTTTCCATGTTTTGAGAAAGTAAATGAATGATTTTTGAAATTTGATTACTCGATAAAAGCGAATTACCTTGTTTGGGTAAAACAAATTTAATAATCAATGCGGATCTGGGCTGTACACTAATGGGACACCGAGAATAGTATCGTAAAAATATAAAATCCAGTCCATTTGTTTTCTTCACAGAGATCTAGGGTTTTCTTTATATATGCTCAGATTTTCCTCTTCCATTCACAACTTCTTCGTTTCCAGACGCAATAAAATGAGGGTTCTCTTGCATTACGAATACTGTGAATGAATTATTGAGATGACGGTCTTTTTCACCAAATGATCGACGCTGATTATAACTCGCGCAATTTAATTTCTCTTCGAGAAATCAAGCCAATGGTTCTCTGATCCTTTTTCATTCATTTTGTTTTTTAATTTCTTTGCTATCATTATTTTGATTTGTCAAAATTGAATGAAACGGTAAGCAGTTGATATGGAAAAAAAAAAGGTAGGCTTGTTTATCGAAACATTTGGTGTGGCCGCCTAAGAGTTTTTGCCTTCGCCTGTTTGGGTTATGTTGTTGTTCTTTACTTTCTTGGATTTCATTTTATTCCTCTTCTTCTATTTTATTTTAGATTAAACCAAAGTCTTAGACTTTTTTGGATTTAGTTGATTAGCGATCAAATGGCAGCTTTCACAGAGCAGCCAAAAGTGTGAATTGGTAAACTGTTTTGCTCTGTTGCCTACAAAGCTGCGCTATTATATGCTTGATTTTCATTTTTATCTGTTTTAAGATGAATTGGATGTATAATTTGTGAAAAAACTCTCATATTTTGGAACAAGTTAATCAAGATAACGCACATAATTTCTTTAAGTGCTTATTTTTGAAAAAAAAAAGGAATTTTACAGTTTGAGTTTGTGAAATGTAATATGTATACTTTGTGGAGACAAACTGTATGATTAAATGATTTTATGGAGAAAATTTCTTGCATCCATTAGTGTATAGTCACCCTATAGCTAAAATAACAGCCGATGATGAAAGAAAGTACTATTCTCACTGCATAAGACTAACTCTTGCATACTTGAAACAAGCAAGTACAGTACTCACTACCCTAATGATGCTATATCACACATTACAACAGTCATCACTGCATATACAGTCTGTGCATGCGCATGTGCATGTGCACATATCATAGTATTAAGAAGCTATATTTTCTTATGTAAACTAAAGTATTATATGTACAAATGTTTCTATATGTTCTATTTGCATAGCTTGTTGTATTTTACTGCTCATTGGAGGTTATTAAAGTCTCAAAAATGATGATATATAAGCAAGATATGTCTTGCAAGATATACTTTTATAGTTGGTGCATTCTGCAAAAGAATTTATTCTTTTTATGCTTGCAAGTATCCTATGTTATTTTGTATTAGGCAGGCTAACTTGAAGTAGAGTTTGAACTTGATAAAAGCCACAACGTGTATCACAAGCACTCAGTACATAACAGCTTGCGTGGGTAAGCGCCTTTCAGGAAAGCTTTTCGCTACATTTGTTAGAGGGAACCTTGTGTATCGTGAAGAAAAGCATGCACCAACTACATGTGGGAATCTACACCTCGTTGTGGTAAACAAACAATGAAACACTCCTAATACTATTACTAGTTTTAAAGATCGAACCGTGAGTCAAATCGTATAGGTGCAAGATCAAAGTTCTAGTGGTTCAACCGTTTAGACTATAAAAACCGTGTTGATCATTAATTTTTATTTTATTGATTTAAATATAAATTATTTTAATTAATGTTAAAATTTAACCAATTATCATTAATACATTGAAATTTAAAACAATTGTTTTAAACATTTCATAACAAATATTAATTGGAATAATTCTATCAATTTTTTATTTAGTGTAAAATTGTAAATTAAGATGGAAAAAGTTCAGTTCAACGATAATTCATAAAATGTACACTAATAATATATTATATCATACAAAATTGATAAAATAATTCAATAATTTAGTGGTTAAGGTTATGAAATTATTTGTCAAATTAATTATGTGAAATAATAAAGCGATAATTTTTCCTCAAATTTGAAAAATCGTGGGTTTAAAAAGGTCGGTCTATAGGTTTTTTTCAAGGTTTTGAGCTTAAACCGAGGGTTCATGCAAATGCAAGGTTATTTTATTTTCAAAACTATAGTGCTTCAAAGTTGAAGGTTAATCGTGGTCGAACCGATGTTGGGTTGGGTCTTTAAAACACCGCTATTACTTTTCTTAAGTTTAGATTATGGTATCTTTAGCCGCTCTTATTTATACGTAATTTTTTCCATTGTTGTATGCTTCGATGCGATTGTATATTGACTTTATTTGATGCAATATCGCACGAGATAAAACCTGTGTTTTCTTTTCCCTTTTGAAAAATAAAAGAAATTATTTAGATAGCCGATACTAATGTTGGATACACAAAATAGAGATTTCAAACTGACAATGGCAGCAACCAAAAGGTAGAACCTCAGTCGAAATTGTGAATTTATACGATATGACACTGGAAATTTTAGGTATTACAAGCAAATATCTAAGCATAATGCAAAATTTACCATAGCTACGTGCTGCTAAATGAACAAACTAACAAAAGCTAAAATTAGAAAAATAAATCTACAATTTTAGAAAGATTTATATTTTGCAGTGTTTATTAGTACAAGGCTTTGTGGCTTTGTACAAAAGGTCCATATTTCTGATGTTGTTACAATAAAAGTCCCTGTAGCAATTAGTATGTAAATTTGGTCTTCTATTTTCTAAATCAAAAAGCGCAAACCATCTTACGCTTTTCTAATAGAAAACGCTTTTTAAAAATTTTAAATTTTTCAAAATTTTCAAAATCGGAAAGCGCCAACTAGTGGCTCTTCCCTAGAAAGTGCAAGTTAAGTTGCACTTTTTAAAAAATTTCAAACATTTCAAAAAAAAATTCAAAATCAGAAAGGAAAACGCTACTTAACTTGCGCTTTTTAAAAATTTCAAAATCAGAAAAGTGGAAGTTACTTTGCATTTTCTATTAGAAAAGTGTAAGACACTTTGTATTTTTTATTTCTTAAAATAGGGATCAAATTTACATATTCATTTTTGCAGCGATTTTTCTTATAACAACATCAAAAATAGAGATCTACAGCTCTTTTCTTGTATTATTAGTATTTTCATTGTGAATATAGGAGACCAAAATAATAATTAAAGCTTGGCTTACATTAGCTGATCGCTTTATTACTTTACTATCCTTTCTACCGTCATAACAAGCCAATATATTGACATTCTACCGTCATAACAACAAGCCAATATATAGACATTCTATGTTAATTGTTTCCTTTTCTTCCTGGATTAGATAGTAAATGAAATATTTATTTTATATTATAGATTTTGAAACACTTTATATTACAAGACAGGTTAAGATAACGGTTATGGTTCCCAAATTGGTTTGGGCTTTGATGAAGATTGACACTGTTTTGCTGTTCCGTTTCTATCATGGTTCAAAATTCCGACGGAATTCTGATGATTCCGTTCTGGTTTCGCTCACAACCGGAACGGAATCCGATTAAAATTTCGGTTTAGGTCTGAATTCCGGATTTGTTTTTTAAACATTGAAAAAAATTATAATAAATTAAAAAATAAAACAAATATATAGTAATTAAAAAAGAAAACAAATTAAACTGAACAATAAATAAATGGATAAGAAGTCATGTAGTTTCATAAAAAAAGTCTTTATAATTTTGTTAATTTACATCGAATCATAATAAAAAATTCAAAATTTTTAAAATTGATCAAAATTTTAAAATCTTAAATAAACAATACAAAATCTTAAACAATGGTTTTTAATTAAAATATGTAAAAAGCACCGGAATAAGAAAAATGAAATTAAAGCCGAACTTTTGAATTTCCGGATCGAAATTGAAAATTTTAAAATTACTAATTATCGGAACGGAAATGGAAAACCAAATTTTGAAAGTTGGTTTCTATTTGTTTTGCATAATGGATTTACCTGTTCACTACTGTAAATTCATTTTACAAATCTTTAATAACTTTACTGCTCACTGATGCAAAATTATATTAATTGCACAGTTACTTAAGAGCGTTCGTGCTTTTCCCATTTCAAACTTTCAGCTACCATGATATATTATCTTAGGTTGAATGATTTTTAAACGACTGTTCATTTTACTACAACATGACATAAATTATATATTGAAAGTTAAGCTGTGAAAACGATGTGGTCTGGAGTAAGTCGAGAGGCTAACTATTTGCCGAGGCTGTACGGACACTATTTTTGGTGGTCGAAATGACATTGGCAACAAGTCGTAGGTAAGATTATACTTACGGTTTACTGAAGCCGCACCAACGTCATAAAATTGACACCGACGTGACATTGGCCAATCAAAATAGCTATTTTATGAATTTTCTAGTATTGTTAGTAAATTAATTATTTTCGGTTACTTGTATTTTTATCATTATGTATGCGAATCATAGGTTCTTATCAATGTTTATAAAAATTAAATTGATATTTTTCAAATGCGGATACCATCACATTTATATCCTGCATTTGCATCGTAAGTGATATTCAAATATTAAATACTTTTCCTCGATTTGAACACATGTGCCACGATTTTGAATTTAGAGTACTTGCTTAATGCCTTGTTTTGCATTGAACATGAAAAGTAATTAATCATCAGTTAAAACAGTATTACCTTGGTTCAGTATAATAAATTAAATAATCAATAAAAATCTGGCCCGTACTCTAATTGGACTCAAAATAGATCTGGCACTAAAAATATGACTAATTAATACAATTTTGGACAACATAACCCGTTTATTTTATCCATAGAGATCTAGGGTTTTGTTTATCTATTATAAATATTCAGATCGGCTTCTTGTTTTCCAAACGCGTTCAAATTGAGTGTAAGAATTATTATTTTTTATACTCGTTTTTATGTATTTTTTGTTTTCTAAAATTATGAATACTTTGAATCAAAGTTATTGAGATGACGATCCTTTCCCAAAATCATCGACGCTGATTAATAATTCGCGCAATTTAATTCCTCTTCGCAGGAATCAAGCCAATGGTTCTGATCTTTTTTCATTCATTTTGATTTTTAATTTCTTTGCTATTGTTTTTAGATTTATCGAAATTGTATAAAAAGTAAGCAGTTGATGATGGGAAAAAATGAAGGCTTGTTTATCAAAACATTTGGTGTGGTCGCCTAAGAGCTTTTGCCTTCGCCTGCTTGTGGTAGTTTCCTGTTCATTCGTTTCTTGGATTTCATTTTATTATTTCTTCTTTTATTTTATTTTCGATTACATTAATGTCTTAGTCTTTTTTGGATTAATATCTGACTATCAATCAAATGTGTGAATTGGTAAAATCTTTTGCTTTGTTGCCTACAAAGCTGCGATATTCAGTACCTGATTTTCATTTTCATCTATTTCAAGATGAATCGTATGCGTTGTTGGGCTATATTTTTCCGTGCTTTTAATTAGTTATAACTTTTAAGTTTTTTAAGTAATTATGTTATTTGTTAATGAATCTAGATATGCTATACGTGGCCCTTTACTAAGGATCGTTCATGCTGCGTAATAGCAAGTACGTATGCAATTAAGCTTGGTTGATACAGCAAATCCTATAGCAAAGCATGATACAGCCGTTCGTCTGTTGTTAGATAACACTATATTCTACTATAAATGTTTGCTTTGAGATAATGAAAAGGATATAATGTTTACTTTAATTCTGCTATCCACTTATGTTCTTTAATAGAAGAATATTTCAATTAACCAAACACACTTTTTTTATTGTTAAAACTAAATTATATATTTCAAAATCACAGCTAAATATATAAAAGAGCGCCTGAAATTACAAGCGTTATAGGTATGCTTCTTTTTAGCTTCACTTCTTTAACATTTCAATTTCGCTTTAAACCTCACATTTCTTCATTGGATCTTTAACCTCCTCATCAAATTTTCTTTTATTGTGCTCAAGATTTAGGTTTTGCACTTTGAGCTCAAACATCTATTTTGAAAAATCTCTTTCGTTATCATGGATTTTCTTATTTTGATAAGAAGATCAATGATAACGAGAGAGAATTTTCAGAAAAGGTGTTTGAGCTCAAAGTACAAAACTCTTAATCCTGAGCACAGTAAAAGAAGATTTGATGACGAGGTTAAGGAACTAAAGAAGATTTGGAGCAAACTTGCAATGTTGAAGAAATGAGAGCTAGAAAGAAGCATTCTTATATCCTTTAGTTTTTATAGTAGAAAACGTGTTTGTTGTTTAGTTAATTGAATTATAACACTGTTCGTTTTTGAAAAGGACAATGTGTAAAGTTTTTGTAGGAATGCTAAACATGACAGAATCTAGTGCTCTATCCAAAACCAAATCTTATTATAAATGATCTGCATAACTTCAATCTTATTCGAAGGCAAATAGAACGTGAACATGAAAAAATATAACATATTCCAATTTTTAGTGACATAATTTCAGCCCAAAATTGAGAAAAAATTGAATGTTACAAAATTGAATCCATACTATGTTTCATTAGATGGTAAGAAATTGGATATCTTCAACCACAAAATCCATGTCACGAGAATTAATTTGGAGATATTTGTCTATAAAATAATCCGTTAAAATTATACATAAAATAATCGCATATGGATATATTTTTTCAAATAAGGAATCAACTCCAAGTTCACAGTTTAATAGTATTTGGAAACATAAAGTCAAAACTGTGAAAAAAACTGTAGAAATAAATATTGGGTAAAATTTATCACTTCTTTATCAAATTCTAGAGAATGATTTTGTAAATCATTGTGCATAGGATGACCCCTCCAATGATTATTTGCGATTCTTTTCAAAATTGGATGATTTTAAAATTAAGAAGAAATAGATTAAGGAAGAGATGAGACTTGGTGTAAAATTATGAATAATTAGTTTGGGAAATATGTACAATTTCGATCGATTCTAGTTGTGTGATAGGGCAGTTGGGATTAGAGTTCAGGGAAATTTTTGGAAGGCGTCATATTAGAGTATTTTAAAATTGTAGTAAGCAGTGTAGCAACATAAGCATTTTGTAGATCCTGGTTTCGAATTTAAACAATTGATTTGTATTTAGATTCAAACACTACAAACGTGAATACCGTGGATGTATTAGTGTCGACTTCAAGGTATCGAAACGGTGGGTTGTTACAATAAGTAAGTAATAAAGTAAAATGCAGTAAAGTAAATAACACCAGAGATTTTTTTACTTCTTTGGATTAACCAATCCTATATCCAGTATTATATTGCACTGTATAGAATTCCACTATCACAAATTGCTTTCCATAGGTGGTAAGAACACCTTTACGGTCTTAATTTCACGGGCTACAAGATGCACCCTTTTGATTTACGGGCTACAAGAACATCTTCTAGATTTACATGCTACAAGAACACCCTCTTCTCTGTACAAATAATAATAGAGTATGACAAATAATCATATTTTCAATACAGATTCTTATAGATTCGGTACAATGATTCTATAAACCTTTAGTAGCAATATATATTTGAATTCGTTGAGGAATATGATGAAATCAGAGAAAGAATGAAATGAATTCAAGTACAGACTCCCTGATATTATTTGATTTGCAAATCCTTATAAATTGGATTGAAAATGTATGGATTTGTAAAGAGAATGGAAGAATATGCAATGTATTTCTCTCACAAATGCTTGAATATGAAAAAATAAGAGAAAGGAGAGAAAGACGATGTGAAAATTCATTTTCCAAAGCCTTTGTATTGCGGTTGAAGAGACATTTCTTTTGGTGAAGAGGTGGGAGGAAGTGTCTCTTCATTTGAATTTTGAAAAACTGGCCAACATCTAGTGCCAGCATACACTAAGGGGATATGTCGACACATAGGTGTTGCGAAAAGAACAGCAACACCAATAAGGGTTGCAGATTTTTAGATTTTAGAAGTACCTCAAATTTGTGGATTTTTGTGAGTTAGCTGCGTTCAATGGTTAGTAATCTTCAAGTATAATTGTCATGGAACCTTTAACAAATGATTCTAAGGTTCAACCAGCTAATCATCACTTCAAATACCTATATCATTTCTACATTAGCATTTCTTCTTCAATCAATTGTGCTCTTCCATTTTCTTTGATTAATCTTCATATATAATTCATTTGCTTCCACTGAGTTCTTGTTAATATATTTAAAAGTACGGCATAACTTGAAGATACGTTAGTATTAATTTTATATGATTGCTGTCATCAAAATCAATATTCGAGGTATTGATAATCTCCTCCTTTTGATGATGACAACCATATAAATAATTGAGACATAAAATATAATATTTTTATATTTGACTCCCCCTAACTCTATGCACTCCCCTTATCATTTGCTTAGTATATTTACACATTTTCTCTCTCTTTGTCATCAACAAAAAGGGCGAAAAGGAATCTCTTAAGCACAAATAGACAATATGTATAGAATTTGAATGTGAAGATATATATATATGTATATATATATATATATGTATATATATATATGTATATGTATATATATATATATATATGTATATATATATGTATATGTATATATATATATATATGTATATATATAGAACTCATGAGGGGAATCAAAATCAATATAAAGCATGAAATAAATATTTAAAATAATAGGAGTTTTAGAATTACCGATGTTGCCGATGCTAATAACATATCCTTTGTGAATTATATCAAATGTTCACTATTTCACCATCTTTGTGTATAATGTTACTGAATATCTATGGATTATATGCTTTGAACATCCGCTGTCTGGTATCCATTGTTTAGTATCTGAAATACATCAAATATGTGCATTGGTACCCTATTTTATTTTTAAGTCCATAGGATTAAGTTTGGGGAAGCCTAACCCTTAAAGAGTTTGAATGCCCTTTCAAAATATAATTATTAGATAAATGAACTTTATTAATAAAATTATCAATGTATTGCTCTTTCTCATTATTATCTAACTTTCTAGGAACCCATAAATTAATAAATCTATTTGGGGATGTTAACTTTAATACCTAGGTTTTGGTTTGAAGTTGGTAGCCTTAACAAACTTAGTACTTTGAATGATATTTTTCTTTGTTTTGGCCTTTAGGTTGTATCCAAGTCCATGTTTATTGTTATCGAGTTTAGATGCAGATAATAAATTTTTTAGATTACCCTTCCCTTTGTTAAATTTATCAATATCAGTTTTTATTTTATTAAAAATCTTTATTACGGTTAAGAATAATATTGTCTAGAGATGTTGTTTTGTCATTTAGGTCAGTGATCTCTTATTTCATTGGAAGATTTTTTGATCTCGGTGATTAATATTCACTTTTCTTTTTTTTCAAAACTTTCAAGTTTCAAATCATCATTAAGTCCATTAAGTCTTTCAGTTTCATCTTCTAGACATTGTTTTTGTGACGACCCAGAATTTTGGATATTTGATATGAGAATATTTAATTGATTTTAAATATTCAAAAGTGAATGTTTGACTTGAATTTCAAATATCAGTATTTATTGGGTAATTTAATTATTAAATTAAATAATTTGAAGTTGAATAAAATTTTGAATCTGGGATTTCAAGCTTGTTAAAAATAATTGGAAGGCTTATAAAATTCATATTACTAATACTGAAGGTGATAGGACTTTTAAAATTGAATTTAAAAGTGATTTGTTAAGTTTTAAAAATATATCGTTTAAATCGATATTTAAAAATAGCATTCCGGGGCACAGCCTCGAAATTCAATGAAATCAGTTCCATTGGATCCGTAATATTTTATTATTATCGGATTTCAATTTTCGTAGCGTTTGGTGTTGTTGTGTGAGCGTACGATATATATAAGCGTGTTGAAATTTATATCGAAACAATTTAAATTTGAATTCAATTTAAACATATATATTATATTGACCAGTCAAAATCCTTTCACGTCAAAACTTTTTCATCATCAACTTTTGCTCTTTTCAAAAATCACTGTAACCTGATAATTTTGCACGCTAACATCTTATCTTGTCCCCGTTCCCATCTTAAAACACACTACCTTCCCTTTCATAATCACATCTCTCTTTCCCTGCCTTCAGCTCAAATCTCACGAAAATGGCCGGCAAAGAAAAAGAAAAATAAAAATCAAAATAAAACGAACGGATGAGCAAAGATCCCAAATTCGATTTTAAAGCGTTCGATTTTCCCTCCTCCCTTGCTATAAATGGATGTTTGGCCTCACGATCGAAATCGAAATCGTTCGAAAGCAAATTTAAAAAAAAGGGAGTTCAAACTCGAGCTAACAAAGGGGAGGCGATCGCGATTTGCAGATCGAGGATGGAGGCGAGTTCGTTCGCGACGAACTAGGGTTTTGGCTCACGTGGGTTTCGATCGCGATAAAGGGGAGTTGGCGAATCGAGTTTGTGCTTGGACTGTCGATCGATTCTGGGCTCGGGTCTCGATCGAGCAGTGGGATTCGCGAGGCAGTAGGGCTTTGGTGATTAGGGTTGGGAAGTTTAGCTCGTTCACGAGCAAGCTGGAAGTGGCAGACTTCGGCGATGGCGAGGGCTTTGGGAAGGCAGCATCTTCGTTGTTCGTTTTGATCTACGTTGGAGGTAATTTACTCTAATAAAACTAATGAATACAGACAAGTATAATTATATATTGAGATATATATATATATATATATATGAATGCAGTTTTCAATTTTTATGTATATACAGGAAGCTATATAAAATTTTATAAGTATGTATGTAGTTTCAAGAAGAAAATTTAAGATACATATGCGTTTAAGGGAAAAATTGTTTAATTAAAATTAATAGTTTAAAGTAAATAAACAAATGATAATTGGTTGTCCGATTTATTTCAAATATTAATAAATCGTATAATGTTGTTCAATGTCCAAAATCGTGAAGAAGTAGTCGAGATGGATCAGATTGCAAATTAAAGGTCAAAGGTGAGTTAATCTCACTCATCTGGATTATATTAAAATTTAAATGGTTAAATTCAAATATTTGGTTGAATGATTGAAATTGATTGGATGTGATATATTATATATAGTAGTATATATATTGGGTGATTGATATTCCCGCATTATATAGCGGATGAGACCCTATGCGCCGCATAATAGCGGATGATATTTTATTAATCCCATATACCGCGATATTCCACCTCGAAGTGGAATTGGTATTGTGCTAACATCTGTGGATGCAGGGAAACAGGTTGGAGGGATCCAACTGGATTCCTCAAAATTATTTAGATTGTTCAATATTCTGTGATATTTGTTTATGTGATAATCTGTGATAGATTATACTGGTGATTGGAAATATTGAATGCTATGTTTGATTGGGAATATTTGGGGATACTGAATTATCAAAAATATATAGGTTATAATTTTGAAAAGAAAATAAAAGAGGAGAATTTTTAAGAAAAATAATTATTGAGAATTTGGATAAATTAAAGGAATGAATTGGAAAAGGATAAAAGTTGTTTTTAGATTCAAATAGAAAACTCCAAGTATGCGGAATGAGATTTTTGAATAAATGGAAATGAATGAATTTTTAAACTCAAGTGTTCTTTTTCAAAGGAATGAAGAATTTATTTTAAATTTCAAGGTTTGAATATATTGGGAAGAATAAAAAGAGAATTTGGGAAAAATATGAATATGGTAATTTCAGTTAAAAGATTTTGAATTATAATTAAGAAATAAATCTGAAGTTAATGAATTTCGAAATAAATGGAGTAAGGGGATTTATTTAAAAGTGAAGTAAATTGGAAATCAATTTGAGAATTGATTTAAGGGTTTAAAACCGGGATTTTAAAAGGGAAGCGAGACTTTGGAATTTATAAACTGGGTTTATAAAAGTAAAAGAAATATATTAGTGGATATTTGAAAGGATAAATTCATAGTGGAATTTATTAAAGGAATGGGTAAATTTGGTTAAAAATAAATAGTGATTTATATTTAAAAGATGTGAAAGAGAAGTGTATTTCACAGGATAGCCAAGTACGTTTTCAAAGCAAATTTCTAAGTATAAGTTAAAAAGTTTAAGGATTGTTTTAAAAAGCATATTTTAGAAAATTTATTATTTTTAAACGTTTAAGTTTTAAAGTAAGTATTTTCCAAATTTATTTAGTAGTAATTATTTAAAGGTGACTGGGTATTATGCTTTAAAAGATAAAAAGTTATTTTTATATTTTAGAAAGTAGTTTTATTTTAAATATTCTTAAAGTATATATTTTTGGAATAAAGTATTAAAGTAGTCTTTAATTTAAATGTTTTAAATTGTATTTTATAATATAGTGTTTTAAATTTCTTTAAAAATCTAAAGTGTTTTGTACTTGGAGATTTCAGTGGAAATTAAAATATCTGGGAAATTTATTCCGTGAAGAGAAAGATGGGTTTGAACTGTTTTCAAAAAGGTTTGAAAGTGAAAATATATCTTGCGAAGATATTTATGAGGTAAATAAATAATTTGGGAAATTATTTATTGTTTGATGGATGTTTGTGAATGTTAATCGATAGTTAAATAACCGACTATCAATAATGGCCAATGCGCTGATCGTTTCGAAGAGACCGGGATCGAGATTAATTTCTCGAAAACCACTTCGATTCGGTTTGTACGTTTTCGTGGGGAAAACGAGTTTGGAGTTGAAAATGGAGCATTGAAGTGCAAGGGCTAATCGCTACTAATCCTGAGGATTATTCCAAAATGGATGTAGTAGGAGTAGTGCCTTCGGTTCCGTTCGAACCCGGGACGGACTTGTATGGACGAATGCTTTCGGAACATCGTCAGGTGGAAGATGGGCATTCTAAGGGATATGTTCTATAAAGTTAACGCTTAGCCTCAAGCCTCATTAACCGGGAATGACTGAAAATCAGGGGTTATGCAGCAAGGCTATGTGGGTAGCGCCCATTAGGGTGAGATCATTCCTGTCTAGATGTCCCTTTTTATTTCGGCTGTGTGGCGGTTGGTCGCGCCAACCGTGGGGTGATCTTACTCGGAATTACCCTTAGATAGTTCCGGTCTTGTGTTGCAGGGGATCGGGCGTGGTCCTCGGTATACTGATCTAGATCAGGTACTGTGACAGGTGGTACCCCAGTGCCTAGTCATTAGTTGGAAATCCATTCTCCCTACGTGCCTTTACGGTTTTGTTTGTAGAACCCACTTTGTGGCTAGTATGCTGGAATTTAATAGATGTAACAATTTCAGCTATTTTAATAAGTATTTGTATATAGACACTATTATAATATCAGAGGATTTTGATAAAAAGTGTTTTAACTATCGTAAGGTAAAAACCCAACATGTTTATTTGTGCCGTGGTCTTACGAGATGCTTTTGATTTCAAAAGGGTTTGGAAAACTTTAATAATCCAATTGAGTGTGTTTTCTCACGCTGGTTTTCCAGACTGACTTGGGTGTTATTTTATTATAATGCTCGGGTCAGACCGAGTATTATAGATTACAGGAAAGGTTGCTGTGAAGCTCAGGAGTCGAGCTGGATGGCGACACGTACTTCCGTACTTGTTTATGTATTCCGCTATGTTGATTGCTGTATATTCAGTTGTGAGGACAGGTTATGATTACTGTCCGGCTGTGTGTTATGTATACTCTGATGATGTAATGTATAAACAGATTTGTTTTTGTGTAAAGACCAGTTACTATATATTATATTTTATTCCGCTGCGATGGTTAGATTCTGATGTTGTTTTATATTTTCTTCTTCTACCTCTTTCTTCTTAAACCCTAATGGTTCGTATTTCCGTTCACTTGAGTTGAGATGTTGGAAAATAGTGTCGACTCAAGGGGTACAGAACTGCGGGTGATTACAGTTTTTCTTTAGTTAACATTTCGTCAAACATTTTTAATCTATTTAGCTCTACTAAACTAGTCTTGTACTCTTTTTTAAGCATTTCGTATCCCTTATACATATCATTTAAAACATTAATAATTTCTTTGTAAAAATTCCATACTTGGTCATCCTTTTCAATAAAGCACATGTTGGCATTTTCAGTTTTTGAATCACTGCTGCTTGATGATGTATCCGAATCATCCCATGTTGCATTGAAAGTCTGTTTCCTCTTCTTATTGAAAGTGTTTGAAGAGCACTTTGTTTATTCAAATTTGGACAGTTTCTTTTCAAATAACCGGGTTAATCACATTTGAAACACATAGCAACATTTCCATTTTTGGTATTAAAGCTGTTAATTTTTCCAAGTTTGTTCATCTTCCTATATCTCAAGAATTTCTTAAGTTCTTGATCATGAAATCGATTTCCTCATCATCATCATCATCTGATTCATGATTGTGGTTTATTGCATTGAGTGCTAGTGATTTATTCATATTTGCTGATTCTCTTTTCTAACCTACAACTTTACTTTATAGGATACGAGTGTATATGCACGTCCATGTGGGCCTGCAAATCACAATGTGCATGCATTTTTAGTTATACCCCTAAAAGTAAATTTGACAGTACCATTACCTGCATAAACTGAACCTAAATCAGCATTTGAAAAGACCATAAAAACTGAAGAACAACCATGAACCCTTTTTTTAATAATACTAAAGTTCTATTATTCGTTTCTTTTGTTTTAGTTTATACTACAAAAAATGGAAATGATACTTGTACTTATACATCTATATGCTCTTTTAGCTAATATGGAAACATATTATATGCATCATCACTTCACAACATGGCTTCATCTCTTCTACCTCTTCTTTTATCTAGTAATAGGGAGAATTCAATGCATAAGACTTTCACCATGGCTTTTGTTAAACATATGAACTTCTATCCGTGGTTCTGAAATTTGGCTCTTGTTTATAAAAAATATTTAAAAAAAATGAAAAAAAAAGAAGTAGCGAAACTGAATTACTATCCGGCTTTACATCAACAAGTAGTTGAGCCTTAATAATTAAGAAAGATGCATCAGTTGATATATTCCTAGGAAAACTCTACATTTGGTTGTATTGTGCTTATTTTCCGAATATGAAAATTCTTAGCTGTTTTATAAAGCATATATGACCATGAAAATATATTTGGTAACAAAATAGTGCCATTTCCATCAACTTACATGTTATACTATGAAAGTATTACTCTGAGATGATTAGTTAAATGTGGTTAAAACTTATTTACCATAACATGCTAGACAAACATGCTCCACCTTTTGCTTTCCCTTAGTTGAGGAAGCTGAGTAGTACGGGAAGTAAGGTTAACATTTAGAATTAACCCTATAAATAGCAAGTAATTGTAGCCAGTGGGATACAATATCGTACATGTTATTTCAAGATTCAACTGTGTTTGAATCCGCAATCAAAGTTATTAAGGTTAATGTGGTATTGCTAGAAAGAGAGTTCTAACAATTTATTTCGTATAATACGTCAGTGTTCTGTCAACTGCTTGCACTCTTTTGGAACTATCTTTGTTAATCAAGATTCATAAACGGATGATTTGTGATGGTCTATTCATTAACAAACTTGAGTTTTAAATAAAACACTCATCGTACATCTATTACAATGTAATTTTATAATGAAAAATTTCTGAACGATCACAACATATTTAGCTTTCACATTGGCGCTGTTTTTATAGCAAAATCCAAATATGAAACCAGTTCTTGGACATCCTCGATGCCAACCGAAAATCGAATCAGATCATTAGTCAATCCTCGAGATTTGCGAATATCGATAGGGATGGGTTTATGTTATAGGAAGCATGGCAAGCATATGGTTGAATTCACACTTTTTGATATAAAATTTATTCGATTAACGTAGGAAATTAACAGAAAGCAATAAGCACTGTTTGAAATAAAGTATGGAGCCCATGCCAATGGCACGGTACTTTTATGATAAAATAATCTATAAGGATAAAAATATTGATGAATGTAATATTTATTGAGTATAAAATATGTATAAAGCAATGCATCAGCAAAGTTTGAACTATGTTATTATGTTCAAGTAATAGAAAAGAAAACTTCTATGTCTAAAGACTCCAAACAACTCCAAAATACAAAGCCTAACCAAATGGTCAGTGATTAAATTTTTACACGTTACAATTTTATTCCAAATAATTGTTACAGTAAAGAATACAGAACTTAAAAACACAAACAATAGTCCTTGCATGTCCTCTTACATGATAGCAGTTTGTATTTTAAAAAATGCAAATAAGTGCACAAAACTCTCAGCTAATGTAGAAGAGTCATCACTGGAACTGGCAAACAGATATCACTATAGACCATGCATTAATCACAATCCACGTTCTCGGTATATAAATTTGAATAAAATAGTATAAAATCTGGATAATTCACAGGGTAAACTCATAGAAGCAATCAGGCAGAGCAGACCCCCTCCCCAAAACAAACTCATGCCTATGCTCCTCCCACATCACCCTTTCCAACTCCACCCTGTCAACCCTTTCTCACTGTATATAGAAAACGCCCTCCTGCTCAAAAATACACGTACACAGCATGAGATACAGGGAATATGAAGTGTTAATAGTGCAAAAATAATTCACCCAAATCCATTAAATTATATAGTCTAATGATTTGAAATTAGCTGCACACAATAAACAAAATGGCAAACTATGAACAAAGGACAAACATAATATCTTTGCACATTTATATGTAGTAATTTACCTCTGCCTGCAATGCACATCTTCATTCCACTCTCTATGGACCAAATTAAACATTACATCAGAAAATTGTTTGTTTATTTAATGCATCCACTAGTTGAAAAGAAACCTGTGAACAAATATCAGAAAATCAATAGTTGTGTCTTGAATAAAACTATATCAAAAACCATACGCGTAAGCTTAAAGATAGAGAACTAATATACGTTGTCTCTCAGTCCCTTGCAACAACAAACGACATTTGCTCATTCAGTCTACACAGGCAAATTAGTGTCTACAATGGTTTGGCACTAAGTTTTCATTATAACTATCTTTGACTACTGTTATATGTTTTAGCTTTTTTCAGATTTAACACTTGCTACTCCACTCCAACAAAAGGATATCAATAACACATATATACTTTTAAGTCCTTATATACATATTAAGTGTTTAAGTAAGATCCGTCGCAATGTCAAATGAAATTAAGCAACAAACGTGACAAAGATTAAAATCTTAAAATACAGTTAAATGTGTTGAAGGCCTAGGAACTCGTAATATTGATTAGTTTAATAATATGATAAGTTTGATATAGTTCGAGTTGATCTTCAACTGGTTAATTATTCAAAAATAGCATATATTATATTTTAATTTTATACTTGAAAGCTTACCTATATTATGTTGAATTGAAGATTGACCATTTCCGGTTGCATCTTTGCCTTCCTTCAATTCTTTAGAGGATGTCAATGTGAATGAATTTATAATATTTGCATGTAAATCACGAAGAGAGAAAATATCATACTCATGAATGTAGCATTTAATACATATATGACCACCAAGCCAGTATATGCTACATATAACATCGTTCATACAATAAGGAATGGATATCATACTCATTATTTAGATTCAAGTCAGGATTCACTATCCCATCAAATCAAATTAAGCATCGATTAACCACGTTATCCTACAATACCAAAATCATAGATTATTTCTAATCCAGACTTGAAGCACTTAAAGTAATATAGACTTAGGTTACTGAGAAATTTTAATATTACATATCATAGTGCTTTAGTATGTAAAATAAATGTTCTCAGTAACATACTTAATACGAACAATTAAGGATGTGCAGCAAGAATAGATTTATCCATGTGATTATAGAAAAATCCTTATAGATTTTTGAGGTCAACTCGTCACCTTCAATTATCGCATTCCATGGATTCAGTTATACCACTAAATGAAATAATACTATCAGCGATTAAACAATATACCAGTTCTATGAAATATATCAAACCAATTGAAACATTAATCATGTTGCATTAAATAATACTCTCACTAATAGTAATAGTTCCATTGAAACAACACTAATACACACACACACACTAACGTACACACATAGTCCAGATACGTTTTTTCATAGCAACTAAATGGGTAAACCCTGGCAGATTTTTATCATCTTAGTGACGTAGTTATCACGTAATATGATGCAAAAAACATCAAATTCAAAGTCAAATGTTTACCAAGTTACATATTTATAAATAGATATAAGTAGATAAATAAACCAAGTTACATAACAGAGTAAAGCGATAAAAGCCATCTAACTGTAAGTATTCAAATTACACATACTTCTTTAAAGAGCCCAGATACTTCTTAAAATCCATAGTAATAAATGAAAATGAATGAATACTTACCAAAAACAACCTGGATCTTCATTGAATTAGGAAACCAAAGTTACTTCCGTGCATTGTTAACAATCGAAGTTGGAGAAGATATTAGTCAACAATCAGTCGATGACAGAGCCTGCTAACTTCATACCCATGCATGTTCATGACAGAGCCTGCTAAATTCATATAGAAACATTTTGATCCAGTGAAACTTTGTCAGTGCATTTCTAACTTGGATGGAGCTTACATTTTCGAGCATGATATATGTAAAGTGTCTTTATGAAAAATATCTTCAAAGTTAAAGGATGACAACCATAAAAAGTAAAGATATAGGCAACCGTAGGTATCGTTGTCAAAATCAAAATTTCATGTTTATGATATAAATCTAACTTCTGCCCAAATACATTACCTGTAACCAGGAAGTAACATTGCTTCTGCAAGCCGTAGCATAGATTACAAAATCAACATCAAGTATTTCACCATCTACCAGCTCAACTTTTTAACGCATAGACTTCTTGATTCCTGGAACAACTCTAATGTCACCTGACCTAATTATTTTAACCTTCAATAGCCAAGTGAAAGCATGCAGTTCAATTAAAGAAAGATTATGAATCAATATTTGCACTGAAACCGAGTCAGAAAAGTAAAATAAAAAATACATCATATCATAGAGAGTGCAATTCGTAGTATATACATACACGTCATAATATGGTCTAAAATATAAATAATTACTTGTTAAGGGTATGGCAATGTCCATTGTTGCTGAGAAGAGGACTTAGAAATTGAAAAAGAAAAAATGTTCCACTTGGCAGTAGTTTTATAAGGTCTGCAGCTCATTTGAAAACTCTATCGCCCAACGTCAGCTTATTAACTCTCTTTGTATTCAATCTCTCCATCATTTTCCTTTCTAGTATTAAGCTTCCTCTGTTTTTATTTCCTTTGTGCATAAGCATTTTGTTATATTCTGTTATTTATAAAGGAATTTAATTATTATATTATGGCATCATATATGCCTCTTGTAAGTCAATATTATATGAGATGGCGTTGCTTTAAACTTATTACAAAATGCGACGTTATTTTTGGTCGGATACTTCCTTTTGAGGATAAAATATATAATGGACCACATACTTTTAGTTGAATTCCTAATTAAAAGTATTAGAACATAAAGCAAAGCAATCATGGTTAGGTAAGTGAAATATTCATTTATAGGTGCATCTAAAGAATAGCAAAACCCAAAGCTGACCTCGTCTTTGACGTGCTTGGATGATGCATAACATATTCATAGCATCCTTTTTCACAACGTCTACATAAAAAGGCATCTCATCCACCTTTTTCTACAATCTTTTTTTTAACTCTCTTCAACGACAGCAGCAACCTATATTTCACCCTTGTAGTCCGCCATATCAGTAATTAAAAGTTAGACATCGGCCATGACATTAACAACTAATGAGAAATACGATGAAATAAATACATGGAAAGCATAGTGCAAGAGATTCAATTACTGAATAACAAAGTATAGCCTATATCATTTACTTTTATTTACCAATAGTCGGCATTTTTTCTATGCATTATACTATTCTCCCACCTAGACTTCATGACCAAGCATGGTGGCCGGAAGGAAATTGGTAATCGGTCTTAGAATAAAACCTGCAATAGGCATAGAAATGTTAAAACTCAATGCAATAATGTGCAGTCACATGCAAGAATCAACGGTCTACCTAATTTTTTTTCCGACTATTTAATAAAACAAAACCTATATACGGGTATTCAATTGCCTTAAGGTAAATAAAATCAATGTTCCAACATCTTACACTGTAACGACCCTGAATTTTGAACAAATTAAATTGAAAATATTTAATTAATTTTAAATATTTGAATGGTAATTTAATTTGAATCCCCAATATAACTTTGAATTTGGCGATTAAATTATAAAATTTAATCTGTTGAATGTTGAATAAAAATTTAAATCTTCAATTTAAAGTTGAAGAAAAATATTTCCAAAGCTTTTAAAATTTATATTGATGACACTGAAGATAATGGAAGTGGTAAAAATTTAAATTTTAAGTGTTTGTTCAGTTTTGAAATTAAATCGTTCGAATCGATATTTAAAAAATAGCCGTCCGAGGCGCAGTCTCAGAATTCGACGAAACCAGTTTCATTGGGTCCGTAATATTGTATTATTATCGGATTTCAAATTTCGTATTTTTCGGAGTTGTTATGTGACCGTACGATGAGTAAATGCGTTGAAATTAAATCAAATTCAATTTAAAATTTAAAATTTAAATTATTTGTCAACCACAGCATGTTATCTCCTTTATTCACGCCAAATATCACGGAACAAAATCGTGTAAACCATGCCGTCTTCAATTTCAAATACTCCTCTCCCTCACTTCGATCATTCAGAGAAAACAAATAAATGGCCGAAGCCTCTTTTAAATTCAAATCGAGCTCCTTCCTTCACAAAGAAAATTATAATACAGAGAAAATAAAAATGGCAGAACAAGTAATGGCCGAGAAAATAAAACCCCTCTCTCATTCAAAAAAAAATCAACGAACAATGGCACGTTTCCCTCTCCACTATTTTAAATCGCGAGGCTCGATGTGGGCAAGCAAGGCGAAGCGGCGGCCTGAACGAACGCGTGGGCAAACACGAGCAGGTGGGGTCGCGAAAGTCGAGCGTTGATTGGGGAAGGTGACGATCTGATAGGTAGGGCGGCAGCGGCGAGTAGGTGGGGCTCACGATTTCAGCTAGGGCTTCATGAGTTTCAAAATCGACAGTAAGGGTCGCGTTCAATATCGAAGTCGCGAACTCGAGCCTGGGTGTCGAGCAGAGGAGCAGTGAGGTTCGATTTCTTTTGTTTTTTTGAATTTCTGTTAATTCAATGTTAAATATATATATATATATATACACACATACAGAATTTGAAAATATATATCTTAGGGTAATTCAATTTTTATCACATTTTAAAGGTTACCTAAGATTTAAAACTGGTAATTTTAATTTGTTGTTTTACCTTGCCATTTATCAGGAAATCTTACGGTAAAGGAAGTTTATATATTCGTTTATACGGAAGTAGAAAGAAGAAATTTTACTTAAGCAAATTTATTTAAGGGAAATTGATTTGAATTAAAGATATTTATTTTAAGTAAAATTTTGGTTGGATAGATTTATTTAAAAGGAATAAGTTCGAATTATAAACTTTTATTTTGAAAAGAAAATCATTGGTTAATATAAATTATCAAATAAAAGTTTGTTTAAAATTTAAGGTGTTATTTTAAAATAAGAAAATCACGGGTTAATAAAATTTTATTAAATGGAAATGAATTATTCGATCATCTCGAATTTTAATAAACTGTATAAATTGTTTTATACAAGGTTAAAAGATCGTGAAAAACAAACTGGAATTGGATTGGATTGCAAAAATAAAAGCTAAGGTGAGATTTTTCTCACTCGAAGGAAAATTTGATCTTACAGTTATTGAACGGATTGATTGCTATTGGATGTGATATTAGATATAGTAGGATATATCTATATATATAGCAATATATACATATTGGCATATGTATATATTGGATTGATTGATTTCCCGCCTCGTATAGCGGATGAGACCCTATTGCGCCGTTAGTAAGCGGATGATATTTATAAAACCCATATACCGCAATATTCCACCTCGAAGTGGAATTGGTATTGTGCTAACGTCTGTGGATGCAGGGAAACAGGTTGGAGGGATCCAACTGGATTCCCCACCAGTATTTATTTATTTACATATATTGATGTATATTCTGTTATCATATTGATATATGATGTTTGTTGTTGTGATTGACTAGTTGGTGCTGTTGCATCATCGGATTCAGTTTTGAAGTTTAAAAATAACGACTTTTACTTTAAAGGGATTTTAAAGTGATTTTTGAAAGTAGACGTTTTATTGAATTTTTGAATTGATTTATTTCAAATAAATAAACGTTTAAAATTTTAAAGTTATAAAAGTTAAGATTTTTGGTGAAATATAACCAAAGTGTGATTTTTGAAATAAAAGTTGATTTATTTATAAAATGGTTTAAGTTGGGATTTTGAATATTGTAAACGATCTATATAAAAGATTTATAAAGTTGATATCTATAAAATTAAAAGTATTGGAATTATAAAACGAGTTTTTATAAGTGTTAAAAATGAAATATTTATGGAATTCGTAAGTGAATGAAATTTACAGATTTATGAATTTTGGAGTTACAAAATGAATAGATTTTGTAAAACAAAAGATTTATAAGTAATAATCTTATAAATAGGATTTTGGCATTTAATTGAGATAAGAATGGAATTGGTTAATAAGGAAATTTATAAGTTGAAGTTTTTATAAATAGGAATGGAATTTATAAACATTGTTTGTAAATTCGAAATCAATTGAATTTGATGAATAAAACGTAGAATTTAGTAAAGGAGATATATTCATGATTTTGGACAATGAATTATCCTTTAAGTTGAATGTTGTAAATAATAAGAGTTGATTGGGAATTTTATCCACGATTTTGGATAGTGGATAATTCTTGAAATAAAATGTGTAGAAAATAGTGAAATTTGGTTAGTGAAGTATATTCACGATTTTGGACAGTGAATATATTTTTAAGTTAAATGGATACATTTTGGAAAAGTGACATTGAAAATGAAGTTAATTATTTTAAACGATGTTTTCAAATGTGTTGAATATCGAAATCATAGATTTCAACATTTATTGTTGAAATAGACGTTTTCGAGGGATAAGGAAATGGTGGACTATAACACTATTGTTATAGTAAATGATTTCTGAAAGGAAATGTTTTATATAGTATTGGGATTTACATATCTATCTTAATTTCGAATCCCTATACTAGTGATTTTGAGTCGTCGTAACGATGTTTTACGTAACATTCGTTTTGACTCAAATAGATGTTGTTATAGTAAATAGATTTCCTTAAAGAATGAAATATATACTTAAGATTGATTTAAGTATATCGAATATTTTCAAATGTTGAAAATAAATAAATAGATTTGTGAATTACTTATTATTAAATAAGTATGGAAATGGTTTCCTAAAATGAAATGAAACGTTTTTTTGAGAATTTATCTTCTTAAAGATAAATTGAAAGTGAATATTGAAATCGATTTGAAAATCGTATATTGGAATTTATAAAAGAAATGGGAATTCGTTTTAAAAATAAATATCGATTTATTTTTGAAGTGTGGAAATTTTATATCTAGTAAAGATATTTTGGGAAATAAATAATTTAGGAAAATTATTTGGAATCTGATGATGTTGCGCATCTTTATTGATAGTTAAATAACCGACTATCAATAATTACCTTGAATGGGTATTTGTTGTGAATTGGATGAATTTGAATGCCACACTTATTTTTGAATAAGCGCTCACTATTCGGGTTAGCCGGGAAAGGACCATGGGGTCGTATAACCCATTTCGAATATGTGATACGTCGTTATGGATTGCATTTGATGACCGGTGTTGAAGACCGGATATTTTTGAAAACGGAAGGATTACCGTCGAGTTACTCTACATCGGCTGCTCTCCGATTTAGAGGTTCTATCACCCTTAGTGACGGGAAGTCCGGACGTGATTGGAAATTATCCGGATTTGCAAGGGCTTCGTGAGAAGTGCCTTCGGTTCTGTTCGATCCCGGAACAGACTTGTATGGATTGTGTGTCTGACATTACACTTGGAGATATAAAGCTGATTTCTTTCAAATACATATCTGTTGGTGACGGAGAATTTATTCTCTTAGCTTAACACCCTTCTCTGAGACGTATGAGCTCAGAGGTTATGTAGTTGAAGTTATCAGCGATATATTCCCAATTTGGTAATGTGGCATGCTGAGTGTTGTTGTGTGATGATCAGTGTTTGATCATTTGTGATATGATCATTTGTTTGATCATTTATCTTTGTGATCATAGGTTGATCATTTGTTGACCCAAAGCGTGGCTTTTTGAAAAAGCGTAGCTTTGTGGACGAGACTTCGTCAGGGCCTCAACAACCCGGAAATGGTCGAAACAGGAATGTTGCGACAAGGTTATGAGGGTCGCGCCCTTTAGGGTATGTCATTTCCTTCTGGAAAGGGGTGGTATCATGGTATGGAGCCCAGATACTTACTCATGTGGACACACTTTATTTATGATGTGTGATGTTGGTTATCGAGCGCTCGGATAAAGGTCCCAAAGGACCGGGGGATGACATATTCGTGAGTTACATGTTACAGGGGTAACCCGGCCTTATTTGGCAGAGAGCAGTTTGTCTCTTGGGACGTCCAGCCAGAGGCGATCCCATTCGGCAAGAGGAAAGGAAGTTCCTTAGCCTGACCATTTGTTGGAAAATCCAAAGAAACAATACGAACCCTTACGATTGCAATTGTATTACCTGCTATGGAATGTGGCGGTAACCTGCTATTGAACATAGTAGTTATAGTAGGCATAAGTGCAAAATGCTTATGCTGGCTAAGATTAATATTATACTTTCGAAATGTTTTCTACACTAGACATTAATAATAATAATCCAATGATTGACGTAGTAAGCTTATTAGCCTATCATAAGAAGAAATCTCCTCCAATTCTGCGTTTGCATTGTGTGTGTGGCGGGAGGTCTTATGGTAGTTTCATTTTCCAAAAGCATTGCGAATCTGTTTTATTTTCTTTGTGAAAAATAACTGTTTTATGATCTCACACCAGTCACCATGACTGACTCGGAGTTTATTGTTCCCTTCTAAACTCTGGGTGCCCACCAATTTCCACACGGGCAGTCTAGAGTTAGGTTATCAGGATATTCTGGATATTCTGGAGCTTTGGAGATAAGCTGGATGACGAGACGTAGTATTTGTATCTGATAGTATTTATTCCGTTGTGTATTCTGTATGAGGACAAGTTTATATAACTGTCCATTGTTGTATATTGACTCTGATTGATGTATGTATAAACTGATATAGTTCTGTGTTTTAAAAGACTAGTGATTATCTATTATATATTGTTCCGCTGTGATATGTGAGATTCTGATATTGTTTTCGTTTCTGATATTGTTCTGTTGTTCTTCTTCTCTTTTTCTTCTATCTTTTCTTCTACCTCTTCTTTTAAACCCTAAGAATTCGGTTTTCCGACATTCGTTTGCTCGGCAGTTGATATAGTGGACGTATCTATGTCGATTTTCGGAAGTCGAAGAATCGGGTCCTTACAGCGTGGTATCAGAGCATATGGTTAAGCGACAACCCTGCTCTGTTGGGTGTTACTCATTAGAGATAGAGTCAGTAGTACTCTAGAATGAGTTGAGTGTAATAATAGATACGAGTGCGTATTTATTAGTGAATATAAAATTGTTATGTATTGTGTTGACTTATCGGTTGATTGTTTATAGATTCTGGTCGGTGCAGTCTAGCTAACTGTGTTGATAGGAGTTTCTAAACTCTAAACAAGATAAACTGACACAGTATTGTTTTAAAATGGGGTAAATGAAATAATTTTACCCAAAGCTATTTTTGTATAGAAAAGAAATCATTTTCTATGAATTATTATAGTATGTGGTTGCATGGATGTTAGGAAGGTGATAACATTGAAATGTTATCATTATTATCATTGAAATTGAATAAGGAATTGAAATCGTAACTCCAAAGTTAAGAAATTAATTCACATACAAATGAAATTTAAGAATATAAATTATAAATGTAACTTATAATTTGAAACGGAATTCCAAAGAAGTATTTGGAAATGTTTTGAAAAGAATTTGAAAATTTTGGAGATTTGGAAAGTTTAATCCTTTTTTATTTGAAAATGAATTTCAAAGATTTTGAAAAATATTTTGAAGGGATGAAAAGCTCTAAACTCTTTTCGGTCGTTGGAAAATAACTTCGGTAATGACTGCAGCACTATCGATGTTCATTTTCGGATTTCCAAAAGAGGAATTGCTGCCAAATTATTTTAAATGGAAGTTGTTTGGAAAATTTGGGTTTTGTTTTGGTAATTGAAAGGATAATTTGAATTGTTTTCAAAGATGGTTTTGAAAAGGTTGAAAAGACTCTGGAATACTATATAAAAATATTTATGAAATATTATTAAGTTGATAACTTATACAATTTGAATTTTGATAGAATAAATTTAACTTAAAAAATAGAGTTAAATTAAAGAAAGTATAAGTGAATAAATTTGAATAAATGAAAGTGAAATTGAAAATTGAGATTCATTTTGAAGTTGTAAGCAGTAGAATTGAATTGAATAATTATAAATGTGAATTGAAAGAGAAATTAAAATTCATATGGAATTTGAAATCCAGTTTAAATGTAAGTAGATTTAACCATAATAGTGAATTGAAAATAAATATAATGTGTATATGGAATATTTACATTGAACCTAAGAAAAGAAGTGTGAAATTCTTAAGTAAATGTGATATTGAAATTATTCTAAGTGATGATTGAATAAAGATAAAACTGGAAATTGAAACTGAATGTTGAAAACAAATGTGAATTGTGCGAAATAAAATGAAGTTTGAAGATTAGTTTGAAGTGAACTAAAGATAATCAATAAAATTCAATATTCAGAAGATAAATTGAATCCAAATTGAATTAAATGTTGGAATTGAATTCAAAGGAATTTGAAATGTAAAATTGAATGAAAATGAATATATAAACTTCAATAGTGAAGTAAAAAATGTGTAAGAAGCACATATTGAAAATTTTGTAACGGAATGATAATGGTTTGAATGTTGTAACTAGATATTATGGCTAGTAGGATATACAGGTGTATAAAGGAATTGGAATTTTGATTTTGAAGATAAATTTGAATTGCTCGACAAAAGGTACGTATTTGAGTTTCAATATGAGATTTGCTGATTTCTTGTCTAGCCGCTTGGCTTTTTCTTTTCTTTTTGAAATCTGAGAGTCCGTAGGGACGTTTTGTAGTCGTGCCGTATTAGCCGCGCAAAGGAGACGCTGGCGAAATTTTTCGAAAATTTCGAGTGTTAGAAAATTTTTGGGAAAATTTTGAAGGTTTAAAATTTGAATTTGAATTTAAATTTGAACTTTGAAGTAAACAGTGTTGTTTGAAACTTATAATTAAAGTTGGAAATTTAGTTGAAATAATAATGAATCTTTAGTAAAAAGATTTGTTTTGACAAATTGGTAAAACTATTTAGATTGTGAAAAATAGTAGACGAGTTAAGGACCATTTTTCCTAACTTGTAATTTCGAGACGAAATTCTTTTAAGGAGGGAAGTTTGTAACGACCCTGAATTTTGAACAAATTAAATTGAAAATATTTAATTAATTTTAAATATTTGAACGGTAATTTAATTTGAATCCCCAATATAACTTTGAATTTGGCGATTAAATTATAAAATTTAATCTGTTGAATGTTGAATAAAAATTTAAATCTTCAATTTAAAGATGAAGAAAAATATTTCCAAAGCTTTTAAAATTTATATTGATGACACTGAAGATAATGGAAGTGGTAAAAATTTAAATTTTAAGTGTTTGTTCAGTTTTGAAATTAAATCGTTCGAATCGATATTTAAAAAATAGTCGTCCGAGGCACAGTCTCAGAATTCAACGAAACCAGTTTCATTGGATCCGTAATATTGTATTATTATCGGATTTCAAATTTCGTATTTTTCGGAGTTGTTATGTGACCGTACGGTGAGTAAATGCGTTGAAATTAAATCAAATTCAATTTAAAATTTAAATTATTTGTCAACCACAGCACGTTATCTCCTTTATTCATGCCAAATATCATGGAACAAAATCGTGTAAACCATGCCGTCTTCAATTTCAAATACTCCTCTCCCTCACTTCGATCATTCAGAGAAAATAAATAAATGGTCGAAGCCTCTTTTAAATTCAAATCGAGCTCCTTCCTTCACAAAGCAAATTATAATACAGAGAAAATAAAAATGGCAGAACAAGTAATGGCCGAGAAAATAAAACCCCTCTCTCGTTCAAAAAAAAAATCAACGAACAATGGCACGTTTCCCTCTCCACTATTTCAAATCGCGAGGCTCAATGTGGGCAAGCAAGGCGAAGCGGCGGCCTGAACGAACGAGGGGGCAAACGCGAGCAGGTGGGGTCGCGAAAGTCGAGCGTTGATTGGGGAAGGTGACGATCTGATAGGTAGGGCGGCAGCGGCGAGTAGGTGGGGCTCACGATTTCAGCTAGGGCTTCATGAGTTTCAAAATCGACAGTAAGGGTCGCGTTCAATATCGAAGTCGCGAACTCGAGCCTGGGTGTCGAGCAGAGGAGCAGTGAGGTTCGATTTCTTTTGTTTTTTTGAATTTCTGTTAATTCAATGTTAAAAATATATATATATATATATATATATACACATACAGAATTTGAAAATATATATCTTAGGGTAATTCAATTTTTATCACATTTTAAAGGTTACTTAAGATTTAAAACTGGTAATTTTAATTTGTTGTTTTACCTTGCCATTTATCAGGAAATCTTACGGTAAAGGAAGTTTATATATTCGTTTATACGGAAGCAGAAAGAAGAAATTTTACTTAAGCAAATTTATTTAAGGGAAATTGATTTGAATTAAAGATATTTATTTTAAGTAAAATTTTGGTTGGATAGATTTATTTAAAAGGAATAAGTTCGAATTATAAACTTTTATTTTGAAAAGAAAATCATTGGTTAATATAAATTATCAAATAGAAGTTTGTTTAAAATTTAAGGTGTTATTTTAAAATAAGAAAATCACGGGTTAATAAAATTTTATTAAATGGAAATGAATTATTCGATCATCTCGAATTTTAATAAACTGTATAAATTGTTTTATACAAGGTTAAAAGATCATGAAAAACAAACTGGAATTGGATTGGATTGCAAAAATAAAAGCTAAGGTGAGATTTTTCTCACTCGAAGGAAAATTTTATTTTACAGTTATTGAACTGATTGATTGCTATTGGATGTGATATTAGATATAGTAGGATATATCTATATATATAGCAATATATACATATTGGCATATGTATATATTGGATTGGTTGATTTCCCGCCTCGTATAGCGGATGAGACCCTATTGCGCCGTTAGTAAGCGGATGATATTTATAAAACCCATATACCGCGATATTCCACCTCGAAGTGGAATTGGTATTGTGCTAACGTCTGTGGATGCAGGGAAACAGGTTGGAGGGATCCAACTGGATTCCTCACCAGTATTTATTTATTTACAGATATTGATGTATATTCTGTTATCATATTGATATATGATGTTTGTTGTTGTGATTGACTAGTTGGTGCTGTTGCATCATCGGATTCAGTTTTGAAGTTTAAAAATAACGACTTTTACTTTAAAGGGATTTTAAAGTGATTTTTGAAAGTAGACGTTTTATTGAATTTTTGAATTGATTTATTTCAAATAAATAAACGTTTAAAATTTTAAAGTTATAAAAGTTAAGATTTTTGGTGAAATATAACCAAAGTGTGATTTTTGAAATAAATGTTGATTTATTTATAAAATGGTTTAAGTTGGGATTTTGAATATTGTAAACGGTCTATATAAAAGATTTATAAAGTTGATATCTATAAAATTAAAAGTATTGGAATTATAAAACGAGTTTTTATAAGTGTTAAAAATGAAATATTTATGGAATTCGTAAGTGAATGAAATTTTCAGATTTATGAATTGTGGAGTTACAAAATGAATAGATTTTGTAAAACAAAAGATTTATAAGTAATAATCTTATAAATGGGATTTTGGCATTTAATTGAGATGAGAATGGAATTGGTTAATAAGGAGATTTATAAGTTGAAGTTTTTATAAATAGGAATGGAATTTATAAACATTGTTTGTAAATTCGAAATCAATTGAATTTGATGAATAAAACGTAGAAGTTAGTAAAGGAGATATATTCGTGATTTTGGACAACGAATTATCCTTTAAGTTGAATGTTGTAAATAATAAGAGTTGATTGGGAATTTTATCCACAATTTTGGATAGTGGATAATTCTTGAAATAAAATGTGTAGAAAATAGTGAAATTTGGTTAGTGAAGTATATTCACGATTTTGGACAGTGAATATATTTTTAAGTTAAATGGATACGTTTTGGAAAAGTGACATTGAAAATGAAGTTAATTATTTTAAACGATGTTTTCAAATGTGTTGAATATCGAAATCATAGATTTCAACATTTATTGTTGAAATAGACGTTTTCGAGGAATAAGGAAATGGTGGACTATAACACTATTGTTATAGTAAATGATTTCCGAAAGGAAATGTTTTATATAGTATTGGGATTTACATATCTATCTTAATTTCGAATCCCTATACTAGTGATTTTGAGTCGTCGTAACGATGTTTTACGTAACATTCGTTTTGACTCAAATAGATGTTGTTATAGTAAATAGATTTCCTTAAAGAATGAAATATATACTTAATATTGATTTAAGTATATCGAATATTTTCAAATGTTGAAAATAAATAAATAGATTTGTGAATTACTTATTATTAAATAAGTATGGAAATGGTTTCCTAAAATGAAATGAAACGTTTTTTGAGAATTTATCTTCTTAAAGATAAATTGAAAGTGAATATTGAAATCGATTTGAAAATCGTATATTGGAATTTATAAAAGAAATGGGAATTCGTTTTAAAAATAAATATCGATTTATTTTTGAAGTGTGGAAATTTTATATCTAGTAAAGATATTTTGGGAAATAAATAATTTGGGAAAATTATTTGGAATCTGATGATGTTGCGCATCTTTATTGATAGTTAAATAACCGACTATCAATAATTACCTTGAATGGGTATTTGTTGTGAATTGGATGAATTTGAATGCCACACTTATTTTTGAATAAGCGCTCACTATTCGGGTTAGCCGGGAAAGGACCATGGGGTCGTATAACCCATTTCGAATATGTGATACGTCGTTATGGATTGCATTTGATGACCGGTGTTGAAGACCGGATATTTTTGAAAATGGAAGGATTACCGTCGAGTTACTCTACATCGGCTGATCTCCGATTTAGAGGTTTTATCACCCTTAGTGACGGGAAGTCTGGACGTGATTGGAAATTATCCGGATTTGCAAGGGCTTCGTGAGAAGTGCCTTCGGTTCTGTTCGATCCCGGAACAGACTTGTATGGATTGTGTGTCTAACATTACACTTGGAGATATAAAGCTGATTTCTTTCAAATACATATCTATTGGTGGCGGAGAATTTATTCTCTTAGCTTAACACCCTTCTCTGAGACGTACGAGCTCAGAGGTTATGTAGTTGAAGTTATCAGCGATATATTCCCAATTTGGTAATGTGGCATGCTGAGTGTTGCTGTGTGATGATCAGTGTTTGATCATTTGTGATATGATCATTTGTTTGATCATTTATCTTTGTGATCATAGGTTGATCATCTATTGACCCAAAGCGTGGCTTTTTGAAAAAGCGTAGCTTTGTGGACGAGACTTCGTCAGGGCCTCAACAACCCGGAAATGGTCGAAACAGGAATGTTGCGGCAAGGTTATGAGGGTCGTGCCCTTTAGGGTATGTCATTTCCTTCTTGTAACGACCCGTATTTTTACGGATCGAAAAGTTTGTCAAAATCTGGAGTTTTTAGTGTTGTTGAGCCATTTCAGATTTTAGGCAGAAAATTTGCTAAGTCCTAAGTCGTTCACGACTTAGTGTAAGTCGTAAGTCGTATAGGACTTAGGGATAGGAGCTACCCAAGGAAAGAGATAGCCGAGTTACGACTTAGTGAATTTTCAGCTATAAATAGGAAGGGCTTTTCTCACTTTTTGGGATCCGGATTTCGAAGCGACGAAGTGTTGCCATTTTGAGAGCTCGACTTCTACACTTCTTCACTTCTTTTCTCCACTCTAATCTAGTGCTTCCATCCATCCAAGTTGAAGATCAAATTGAAGATTCAAGAGCTTAGATTGAAGATCTACATCCATTGAAGTGAGATTTCATCGTTTGAAGCGGATTCGTGATAGATCAAGCTTGATCCTTCGCTGTCCAGATCTGAAGCGTGTTGGTTTGGGTTTGTTTAGGTGATTTGGTGAGTAGTGATTATCTCTCACACGGATCCAAAGGAGTATATCGGATTGTTGGCTCGATTTGGTGTTAAAATAGTGATTTTCATGCATTTTCTTCATCCTAAGTGTAGATCCATGTAGATCCATTGTTCATGATGATTTGACAACCATTTTACTAAGTGTTAACCTATGAAAGTTCATTCATCAAGATTGTAGAGATATTTCTTATGATTTCATGCATGTTAGACTTTCAACTCTTTAATTACAAAATTGCCATTATTGTGATAATTGTCTACTTAGATCATATTTGAATGCTTGATTGTTTGGATTAATGTTTGACTTGGTTGATTGCTATGAATTAGATGATTGATGATTTGATTTAGATCGAGGATGATTCAAAAGCTGAGGGAAAGGCTCTTGAATTGGGAAAGCTGCTTGTGGCATATGTAGCGGATGATGAAGCTCTTATGCATAGATTTGATGATGATGTTGAGATGAAGCTTTGCGAGGATGTGATGAAGCGAAGCATGATATGAGATAGTCTTGGTCTAATCCAGACGGGATCATTCCAAGAAGATTGATAACTCGGTGATATGGTTCGAGTTTGAGGATAATGGATGCTCGAGAGGCGCTTGAGCTAGTATGGAAATAGTCGTCGAGGAGGATGACTAGGAGGCTTGGATAGCATCGTTGTTGAAGGTTCTAGCAGACTCAAAGCAAGGGTACGTTTGGGCAGTTGCGAAAATCCCAACGACAATGAATTGATGGTCGAGTACCCTGGGTAGTTGCGAAAATCCTTGGCACGGGCTGCGACGACGTGCGGAGTACTGTCTAGAACCGGGGTTTCCATTAGCCCTTGACGGACGGTTGAAAGAATGTGCCGGTCATTCAATTAACGGTGATATCGAAGCAAAGATATCAGTGATAGCCAGAGTCATGGATGTTTGGTTGTATCGTCTTTCGACCTCAAGAGCGGTATTTTCTAGGTGCTTATCTGATCTTGGTTTAGGCCTGGGGGGTTTGTGCTTGGAAAACATCGCTCTTGACTCGAGTGATAATAGCTTTACTTTAAATTGTATGCTCTGCTATGTTTGCTTCTGCTTAGTGTGTGTCTGGGGGCTATCACTGTAGAATGAGGTTGGAGTGGGAGGGTTGTATTCCTATTCCTTTTCCTTTATGCTCTTTTGGTATGTTGTTAGTTAATTTACTGCTCACTAAGACTGCTGTCTGACTCAAGGCTTTATGTTTTAATTCTTATTGCCTTGGGCTATTCGTCCATTTTGGGACGGGCAGACTAGGTAGCAGGTGACAGGTGCTGTCCTAGCTTTTCACGGTGCTGATATCGAAGACGAGCTGGTGTATTGCATATTATTTCTTACTATATGTACTGGATGTTCCGCTGCTTTGTATTCTCTGAGTGATATGTAGTGAGGCTTGTTGTATTGACTATTCAGATGCTTGTATTCAACTATTATGAAGTTTTATATGATGACATTCTATTCTGTGAAGCTTCTCTATATATATATTCTATTGTATTTTGTCTATGCGCTGTGAGTAATACGATAGATTCTGCTGCTTTTAATTTACCCTGACAATCGTCCATGGCTGCCTGGCACACTTTGCAGCGCACTATCTCTAGGTTTAAGTGCAGGGGTCATGGGCGGTCGTCACATTTGGTATCAGAGCATTGGTTAATCGATTTTACCCAACGCTCGCTGACGTAACTACGTATGAGAGACGTAATTGTAATTTGATGGATGATTACTATATATAATAGAGTAGCTTAGAAGTAAGATAGTCCTTTATGTAGTTGTTTCTCTAGATGTTCTGATCATTCTTTTTTTTTAGATATTGAGAATGAGTCGAAGAGGGAGACCAGCTGCTAGGGAAGGCCGTGCTACTGAGGGAACTGCTGATTATGCAGCTATGTTCGAAGCTATGATGACTTCGATCATGAGAAGGATACCAGTTCCAGGGACAGCAGTTGATGTTGGAGTTCAAGTCCAAACTCCAAAGCCGGTGGATTTTGCTAAGTTGTGTAAGGACTATACTGCTCTTGGAGGAAAGGTTTTCTTGGGAACAGAATCAACTATTGAGGTCCAGAGGTGGATAGATGCTTGTAGAAGGATTTTTGGTGATTTAGGAATTGAGGATGCAACTAAGAGGAAGTTGGCATCAAGGCAGCTTCAAGGGAGAGCTTCTGATTGGTGGAACTCTATTACCATCAATACTCCGGAAGAAGAGATTACTTGGGAGCAATTCCAAGTCAGATTTGAAGCTAAGTTCATTTCTACAGCTCAGAAGTCTGTTCTGTTCAAGAAGTTTGTAGAGCTCAAGCAGGGAGGAAGACCAGTTCTTGAGTATGTTTCTGAGTTTGAAGCGTTGTCCAAGTATGCCCGGTCATATATTGAGTCTGCATATCAGAAGAATGAGAAGTTTGTGACAGGCTTGGACAGTTATCTTGGGAGACAGTTGGTGGATCATTTGGACGATTCATTTGAGAAGCTTGTGGAGAAAGCTCTCAGGCATGAGAGTCTGTTTCCTAAGGAAGGACCTGTTGTTGCTGTTACCAGGGGAGAGTCTAAACCACAGCAGGGTGGAAACCAGAAGAGGAAGCAGCAGCAGCAGAAGGGTAAGGATGGCCAGAAGAAGCCGAAAGGCGAAGTGACCTGCTACAACTGTCAGCAGAAGGGCCATTTCTCTAAGGATTGCAAGAATCCGAAGGCGCCGGCGAAGTGCCACAACTGTGACAAACCAGGGCATTTCAGGAAGAATTGTCCAGAACCGAGAAGGGACAAGCAGATTGTGCAAGCTTAGGCTTTGGGAGCTGTTCCGTCGTCTTCGAAAGCTCCTACCGATGAAGAGAAGGGAAAGAGTGTGGTGGTTCAAGGTACTCTTTTCCTATGTGGTGTTCCAGTTAGAGTTATGTTTGATACTGGGGCGTCGCATTCGTTTGTTTGTAGTGAACTCGTAGGCCGGTTAGGTTTGGAACCGGATATTGTTGATAGGCCATTGGTTGTGACTAATCCAGTTGGGGGTTCGTCTTGTTTGTGTATGTTATGCCGTGGTCTAGTTGTATCGAGTCATGGTTGCTCTTTTGTTTGTGATTGCTTTGTTTTGAACTTTGCGGGGTTCGGAATTATTTTGGGTATGGACTGGCTTAGGAAGTATGCGGCAAAGGTTGATTGCGAGAGGTTGGAAGTGATAGTCGAGAATGTGGAGGGGCGAAAGGTTGTAATACGATGTAAGCATGAGGAAGGCGTCTTCATGAGCTTCATGTATTCGCTGGTTGTTCCACGGGATGGACTGTCATCGGTGCCAATCGCTAATGGATTCGAGGATGTCTTTGACGAAGTCAAAGGGTTGCCGCCGCATAGAGAGATCGAGTTTCGTATAGATCTAGTTGAAGGAGCCAGACCTGTTGTGATGCCTCTTAGGCGGATGGCGCCTAGGGAACAACATGAGTTGAAGGTGCAAGTTGATGACCTTTTACAGAAAGGATTCATTCGACGTAGTGTGTCCGAGTGGGGTGCACTAGTTGTGTTCGCAACCAAGGCAGATGGATCGTTGAGATTGTGTGTGGATTATCATGAGCTGAATAAGGTGACTAAGAAGAACAAGTATCCATTGCCGAGGATAGAAGACTTGTTTGATCAGCTTCACGAAGCTAAGGTGTTTTCTCAGATGGATTTGGCAACGGGATTTCCCCAGTTGAGAGTAGCTAAGGATAATGTGCCGAAGACTGCTTTTCGGACACCATCTGGTTTCTTTGAGTGGCTGGTAATGCCGTTTGGATTGACTAACGCGCCAGCATATTTTGTGGATCTTATGAATAGAGTGTTCAGAGATCAGTTGAACAAGTTCGTACTTGTGTTCATGGATGATATTCTGATTTATTCCAGAACGGAAGAAGAGCACAAGACGCACTTGCGTATTGTTTTGGAAATCTTGCGAAAACATCAGCTGAAGGCTAAGTTTTCGAAGTGTCACTTCTGGAAGAGTGAAGTGAGGTTCTTAGGCCATGTGATTTTTGGAAGTGGAATAGCGGTTGATCCCGCTAAGGTGGCAGCAATCCAGGATTGGGTTGACCTAAGAATGCATCTGATGTGAGAAGTTTTCTTGGATTAGCAGGATATTATCGATGGTTTATCAAAGACTTCTCCAAGGTGGCTGCACCGTTAACAGGGTTGACGAAGAAGAACCAAGTGTTCAGATGGGATGATAAGTGTGAGCAAGCCTTCAGAATACTGAAAGAGCGATTGACTAGTGCTCCTATTTTGACTATTCCAAGTGGGAATGACGAGATGGTGGTTTACACTGACGCATGTGGTACTGGACTTGGAGCAGTGCTAATACAGAAGGATAAAGTTGTTGCGTATGCAAGTCGACAACTGAAGCCGCATGAAAGGAATTACCCAACTCATGATTTGGAGTTAGCGGCGATTGTATTTGCTCTGAAGATGTGGAGACATTATCTATTGGGAGTTCGATTCGAGTTGTTTACGGATCACAAGTCATTGAAGTATCTTTTCTCCCAAAAGGATTTGAATCTTCGGCAGCAGCGATGGCTAGAGTTTTTGGCATCATATGATTTTGGTATAGCTTATACTCCGGGAAAAGGTAACGCGGTGGCAGATGCGTTAAGTCGAAGACATGCAGGATTGGGAGTCATGTTTTCAGAATGGAAGAATCTCGAGTATTTAGCTGGATTTGACTTCAGGCCTAGATGCAAATTGGAACCTGAGATGTTGGCAAACTTATCGATAAGACCTTCTCTTGTGGAAAGGATTGGCGAGAGCCAAAAGCGAGACGATAAGCTTGTCAAGATTATCCGTGAATTGGAATCTGGATTGGATCCAGAAAAGGATAAAGGATTCGAGGTCGATCGAGAGGGTTGGCTTCGAAAGCAAGGACGACTAGTTGTTCCCGATATAGATGAATTGAGGAGTGAAGTTCTGAAGGAAAGTCATCACTCGAAGTTGACAATTCATCCAGGTGGAAATAAGATGTATCGGGATATGAAGAGAACCTACTACTGGGAAGGTATGAAGAAGGATGTTGGAAATTTTATTTCCAAGTGTATGAACTGCCAGTTGGTAAAGGCTGAACAGAAGAAGCCAAGTGGATTACTTCAGCCATTAGAAGTTCCTACATGGAAGTGGGAGCAAATATCGATGGACTTTATTGATGGGCTACCTAGAACAAGAACGGGAAATGAAGGGATTTGGGTCATTGTAGATCGTCTGACTAAGAGTGCGAGGTTCATTCCTGTTCGATCGACTAGGACCGCATCAAAGTTGGCAGAATTGTATGTTAAGTGGATAGTTCGATTCCATGGTATTCCAAAAAGTATAGTGAGCGATCGAGATCCGTTGTTCACTAGTGGATTTTGGAAGAGCTTCCAGGAAGTTTTAGGAACCGAGTTGTGTTTGAGTACAGCTTATCATCCTCAAACAGATGGTCAGACCGAGAGAGTCAACCGAGTTTTGGAAGATCTCCTCAGAGCTTGTGTTTTGGATTTCGGAGGATCGTGGGAAGATCACCTTCATTTGGTGGAGTTTGCATACAACAACAGTTACCAGTCAAGCATTGGTATGGCACCGTATGAGGCATTGTATGGAAGACCGTGTAATTCTCCGACATGTTGGTTAGAAATAGGAGAAAGGCTGATGCTTGGGCCAGAGATGATTCGACAGACTTCAGATTGTATAGAGATCATTCGGCAACGAATGAAGGCAGCCCAAGACCGTCAGAAGAGTTATGCCGACAAGCGTCGAAAGGATTTGGAATTCGATGTTGGAGATATGGTTTTTGTGAAGATTTCTCCACTGAAGAATGTTATTCGATTCGGGAAGAAAGGAAAATTGACTCCAAGATTTGTTGGACCATTCCCGATTATCGAGCAAATAGGAAAGTTTGCTTATAGATTGGAATTACCGGAGAAGATGTCAGGTGTGCACAATGTTTTTCATGTATCGTATCTACGGAAGTATGTGCACGACTCGAATACGGTGGTTTCTGCTGATAGCTGTGAAGATTTCGAAGTTGATCCAGTCGATAGAAGACCTCGTAAGCCGCTTCGTGTTGTGGAAACCGACACGAAACAGCTTAGGAGAAAGATAGTTAAGTTGCTCAAGATACAATGGAGTGACGATGATAACGACTGTACATGGGAGGTGGAAGAGAGGATGAAAGCAGCTCATCCTGAACTCTTCAAGGTATGGCCCTAAGGTGTCGTATCATCTAACAACGTTGTAACTTGTTCTAGTTTTAGAATTCTGCATGCTAAGCTAGAATTGGATGCATGGTTTGTTGATTGCTATGGATGGTAGGCATGCAGAATAGTCTTTGTTTGATTTGTTTGTTTGGAATTTCAGGGGCGAAATTCCTAAGGGGAGAGAATGTAACGACCCGTATTTTTACGGATCGAAAAGTTTGTCAAAATCTGGAGTTTTTAGTGTTGTTGGGCCATTTTAGATTTTAGGCAGAAAATTTGCTAAGTCCTAAGTCGTTCATGACTTAGTGTAAGTCGTAAGTCGTATAGGACTTAGGGATAGGAGCTACCCAAGGAAAGAGATAGCCGAGTTACGACTTAGTGAATTTTCAGCTATAAATAGGAAGGGCTTTTCTCACTTTTTGGGATCCGGATTTCGAAGCGACGAAGTGTTGCCATTTTGAGAGCTCGACTTCTACACTTCTTCACTTCTTTTCTCCACTCTAATCTAGTGCTTCCATCCATCCAAGTTGAAGATCAAATTGAAGATTCAAGAGCTTAGATTGAAGATCTACATCCATTGAAGTGAGATTTCATCGTTTGAAGCGGATTCGTGATAGATCAAGCTTGATCCTTCGCTGTCCAGATCTGAAGCGTGTTGGTTTGGGTTTGTTTAGGTGATTTGGTGAGTGGTGATTATCTCTCACACGGATCCAAAGGAGTATATCGGATTGTTGGCTCGATTTGGTGTTAAAATAGTGATTTTCATGCATTTTCTTCATCCTAAGTGTAGATCCATGTAGATCCATTGTTCATGATGATTTGACAACCATTTTACTAAGTGTTAACCTATGCAAGTTCATTCATCAAGATTGTAGAGATATTTCTTATGATTTCATGCATGTTAGACTTTCAACTCTTTAATTACGAAATTGCCATTATTGTGATAATTGTCTACTTAGATCATATTTGAATGCTTGATTGTTTGGATTAATGTTTGACTTGGTTGATTGCTATGAATTAGATGATTGATGATTTGATTTAGATCGAGGATGATTCAAAAGCTGAGGGAAAGGCTCTTGAATTGGGAAAGCTGCTTGTGGCATATGTAGCGGATGATGAAGCTCTTATGCATAGATTTGATGATGATGTTGAGATGAAGCTTTGCGAGGATGTGATGAAGCGAAGCATGATATGAGATAGTCTTGGTCTAATCCAGACGGGATCATTCCAAGCAGATTGATAACTCGGTGATATGGTTCGAGTTTGAGGATAATGGATGCTCGAGAGGCGCTTGAGCTAGTATGGAAATAGTCATCGAGGAGGATGACTAGGAGGCTTGGATAGCATCGTTGTTGAAGGTTCTAGCAGACTCAAAGCAAGGGTACGTTTGGGCAGTTGCGAAAATCCCAACGACAATGAATTGATGGTCGAGTACCCTGGGTAGTTGCGAAAATCCTTGGCACGGGCTGCGACGACGTGCGGAGTACTATCTAGAACCGGGGTTTCCATTAGCCCTTGACGGACGGCTGAAAGAATGTGCTGGTCATTCAATTAACGGTGATATCGAAGCAAAGATAACAGTGATAGCCAGAGTCATGGATGTTTGGTTGTATCGTCTTTCGACCTCAAGAGCGGTATTTTCTTGGTGCTTATCTGATCTTGGTTTAGGCCTTGGGGGTTTGTGCTTGGAAAACATCGCCCTTGACTCGAGTGATAATAGCTTTACTTTAAATTGTATGCTCTGCTATGTTTGCTTCTGCTTAGTGTGTGTCTGGGGGCTATCACTGTAGAATGAGGTTGGAGTGGGAGGGTTGTATTCCTATTCCTTTTCCTTTATGCTCTTTTGGTATGTTGTTAGTTAATTTACTGCTCACTAAGACTGTTGTCTGACTCAAGGCTTTATGTTTTAATTCTTATTGCCTTGGGCTGTTCGTCCATTTTGGGACGGGCAGACTAGGTAGCAGGTGACAGGTGCTGTCCTAGCTTTTCACGGTGCTGATATCGAAGACGAGCTGGTGTATTGCATATTATTTCTTACTATATGTACTAGATGTTCCGCTGCTTTGTATTCTCTGAGTGATATGTAGTGAGGCTTGTTGTATTGACTATTCAGATGCTTGTATTCAACTATTATGAAGTTTTATATGATGACATTCTATTCTGTGAAGCTTCTATATATATATATATTCTATTGTATTTTGTCTATGCGCTGTGAGTAATACGATAGATTCTGCTGTTTTTAATTTACCCTGACAATCGTCCATGGCTGCCTGGCACACTTTGCAGCGCACTATCTCTAGGTTTAAGTGCAGGGGTCATGGGCGGTCGTTACACTTCTGGAAAGGGGTGGTATCATGGTATGGAGCCCAGATACTTACTCATGTGGATACACTTTATTTATGATGTGTGATGTTGGTTATCGAGCGCTCGGATAAAGGTCCCAAAGGACCGGGGGATGACACATTCGTGAGTTACCTGTTACAGGGGTAACCCGGCCTTGTTTGGCAGAGAGCAGTTTGTCTCTCGGGACGTCCAGCCAAAGGCGATCCCATTCGGCAGGAGGAAAGGAAGTTCCTTAGCCTGACTATTTGTTGGAAAATCCAAAGAAACAATACGAACCCTTATGATTTCAATTGTATTACCTGCTATGGAATGTGGCGGTAACCTGCTATTGAACATAGTAGTTATAGTAGGCATAAGTGCGAAATGCCTATGCTGGCTAAGATTAATATTATACTTTCGAAATGTTTTCTACACTAGACATTAATAATAACAATCCAATGATTGACGTAGTAAGCATATTTGACTATCATAAGAAGAAATCTCCTCCAATTCTGCGTTTGCATTGTGTGTGTGGCGGGAGGTCTTATGGTAGTTTCATTTTCCAAAAGCATTGCGAATCTGTTTTATTTTCTTTGTGAAAAATAACTGTTTTACGATCTCACACCAGTCACCATGATTGACTCGGAGTTTATTGTTCCCTTCTAAACTCTGGGTGCCCACCAATTTCCACACGGGAAGTCTAGAGTTAGGTTATCAGGATATTCTAGATATTCTGGAGCTTTGGAGATAAGCTGGATGACGAGACGTAGTATTTGTATCTGATAGTATTTATTCCGCTGTGTTTTCTGTATGAGGACAAGTTTATATAACTGTCCATTGTTGTATATTGACTCTGATTGATGTATGTATAAACTGATATAGTTCTTTGTTTTAAAAGACTAGTGATTATCTATTATATATTGTTCCGCTGCGATATGTGAGATTCTGATATTGTTTTCTTTTCTGATATTGCTCTGTTGTTCTTCTTCTCTTTTTCTTCTATCTTTTCTTCTACCTCTTCTTTTAAACCCTAAGAATTCGGTTTTCCGGCATTCGTTTGCTCGGCAGTTGATACAGTGGACGTATCTATGTCGATTTTTGGAAGTCGAAGAATCGGGTCCTTACATACACACTCATTTTTCATACTTATCTAATTAGTGGTAAACCTCAATAGCTTTACTCTATCAATTTCATTTAGGTCAGCAAACCCTATAACCCTGTACGCAGTTGAAATTGGAAAAACATGTTAAGTTATTGCAAAATAAATAAAATTAGATCAAAGTAATAGGTACGCAATCTTTTATTTAACACCGGGTACAACCTACATACGTAATCTACACTAATGTTTGTAATGAAAATTGTAAGGATGACCATTACAGTTTGACCAAAGTTTGAGTACACTTAGAACACAACACCGACAATCCACAGTCTTTCCTTAAATTAGTTTCATTTGCAATTTTATGTGTACTTAATTTGCAATTTCTTATAATATCATCGATTAAGGAGTATCATCTTATATATATATTTATTTATTTATATTTCAAAAATGATAGTATAAATGTTAAATTCATTTGCAATATTTATTACTAAATTAATTTCCATCTTCTTTCACAAAATAAAATAATGTTAATAATGTTTTGAAATTTTAAATAATAAGATTAGGTTCAGCTTATAAATTTTGATATTTGAGACCCTTATGAAGCTTGCATTAAAGACTAATCAGTGGACAACTTCCAAATACTACTTCACTTTCCGCATATATTGCAAAATTTCAAAATAACTATCAGCTTATATGGCTTGTCCATATTGAATTAGGAAGAAATGTAAGTAGCAATGATACATATTGTACTACAAAGAAAGACTCATTGATAACATGGAGTGGCAAAAATTAGCACTAATTTTTACACAAACGGAGCTCTTAAAACTGGCCATATATTGTTGTTCAATCATTCAGGTAATTCACCAAGTTTCACAAAGTTTTAACATACAAACTCTTGTAAGTGAAGTGTGTATGATATATGCTTGATTCCAACAACAGTTGCATAGGGTATGGACATCAAATGGTTAATACTCCAATTGCAGAATTCATAAATTCGTATTTAATCAAATACAGTGACGAAGCTAGTGTATGGGCCGGGTGGGCAATTGCCCTACCCAAGATTTGGGCAACAAAATATCAAGACCGACGCTAAAAAAAGAAACGACGACAAAAAGAAAAAAAGAAAAACACTAACCCTACTTGCTGCTTCGACAAAGCCTCTCAAGCGACGGAAAAAAGACAGCTGTCGCTCCCGCGACTCTGCCTCTCTGCGCCTTCTGCTTCCAGGTTCAATCAGTTGCTCATTTGTTTGAATTTTTGAGGTATTTTTACAAGTTCTTTATTTTATTTTGCATAATTGTCTGAAGACTTGAATTATATCATGCGAATTTGATAATACACTTGACTGAAGCATATAGATTTGCAAGAAATTCACTAAAAGTATATAGAATTTGAATGATTTGATAATGCACTGAAGTCTGAAGCATGCGAATTTTCTTGAACTCGGTGATTTTTTTTACATCCTTGCTAGCCTTGCTTGAAAGTTGAAATTGCTTGAAGTAATGTTAATTTTAGTTAATTTGAATTTGGAATTAAAGATTAGTTAATTTTAATTTAAAGCTTCGTTAGTTTTAATCTGATTTTAACTTGAAGCTTAGGTAATGTTAATTTAATTTTAGTTTGAATAATAAATTTAGTTAAATTAAAATTAAGCTAGGGTAATGTTAATTTAATTTTCGTTTGAATTTTGAGTTTAGTTAATTTTAAATTAGGTATTAGTGATTAGATGTAGAATTAAATTTTAAGTGTTGCGTTGAACATTTGAACTTGAACATCTTTACGATTTCTAGTTTTTAGTTGTAACTTCTATGTTTTTGGTGTTGAAGACTTAAATTGTGAAAACATATGATAATATATATTGAAAGATAAATTGCTAAAAATCTTGATCTTGAAGCGATTGTAGATGAATTGATTTCCTTGAAGTTCATAGAGCACATCTTAAATCGGTTATTTGGTAATATATGTTTTTTGTATGAAAACTTGCTAAAATTGTCTAAATAGATGCAAATTTGTAAGCTTTGTCATTTTTTGTATGTGTACAAGTTTGTTTAAGTCGCCTATTCTAATGCAATTTCATCAAGTTTGATTGTTTTTGTAAAATATTTGAACATTTTTCTAATTTCGCCCATCGCAAACTAAAATCCTAGTTTCGTCGCTGATCAAATACTACTAAGTCTTTGTTTATTCTGTCATTTTCTGATATGTACAACATTGATAACTGATAGTTATGTGTAAATGTTTCAGGTAGTAAAATAAGTAACAACTGCAATAACCTTGTCCATTGATAACTGATAACTGATAGCAATGAACATTAACACATAACTGACAACAACAAACAAAATCACTGTTGTGCATATTCAAAACAGCATATTCATTTCCTCAAAAAGACAGTCGGGGCCAGTTGCATATGCATATGTCGTAATTGGAAATCCAAAAGTAAGAGCTTAAAATTTTGACAATTTAAAACTGACATCAGGAATAGCCTTAGAATATCTTTGAATTATTATATATTAGAGCTCAAAAGGACACATTTGCTAATGGAGGTTCCTTCTCCAGTTGTTACACCAGAAGTGAATATAAATAGAAATAAAAATTAGAGGTTTGAATATTCATTTACATAATACATTCTTGACTTGGTAATTACAAAAGCCCAAAATTTTAAATACACATTATTGCAACTTTGGATTGGATGTTACAGATCAAAGTTTATTTTTTTTCATCTATAAACACCACTCAAAATATATTTGCAACTAACTTTCGCATGTATATAAGACACCTATAAGCTTCATCAAGAGAAATGAATGCATAGGATTTGATTATGGAATAATTAATCTATCATTGTGGGTGCATGGACTGAATTGTTGTAAACACCTTTTATTTTGCTACTCACCATCTGGTTATTTCATAAAACATAATTTTGATTTTTGTTTTAAAAATTCTTTAAATAATTTTAGTCCTCCTATTTGCATTTTAGAAAAAAATAGGGTATAAAAAGAAATGTTGAAACCTGATAAATATTGAAACCGAGCTCTCGAATGGGTTTCAAGTCAGCCTTCTATCACCTTTTGTTGATTAGTATTTTTGTATTGTAATTTCCTACTTTGATTATGATTGCCTTGCTTATACCTGCATTGAATTTATGAAGAGAGATAATGATCAAATGTGCTCTATACAAAATAATAAATTCCCAAAATCAAAACCTTATCCATCACTGCTGAAAGAAACTCAGGTATGAGTTTAATCTTGTCATTTACAATTGGTACTACTCATGAAATTGATGTCATACTAAATAATTTTAATGGTTTTATTTTCCATGGATAGATACTTTACCTTTTTTCATCCAAGTCTCTGTAAAAAAAATCGCACCATCTCCCATTATATGCATGCATTTCCATTTAGGTAATCTTGGCCAATACATGCCATCATCAATGAGATGCTTCATCTCTTTCCTATTATAAAGTGTATACACTTCATTAGAAAAGTTGAATAGTAACAACATAGAGATTAGTTCATCAGTAATAGTTTAGAATACACAGTTAATACTATTATAATCTCGGTAAATTAAAAAGAAGAATTGAATGATTTACAATGACTATCTACAGGGTGTAAGTACTCATATTTGATTACACAGTATAAGATAAATCGATTAAGGGTAATTTGCAGCCCGATAAAGTACTTAACTCAACTATGCTTATTCTTTTCATGTTTGAATTGAAGCTGACAGTAAGACCATAAGTGGCTCATTTATATTAAGTTAATAATAATATGAATATATCATTTCTTTGTCAATTTTGAGCCTCATTTCTAAACTGAGGCAACTACTTAAGAGTTAGATTGTGCAAATAAATACGACTGAGATTATTGACATTGCATGATCTGCCAATTATCATTGTTCAAATATCAGTCAACTGCACAATCTTACTATGCTATTTGTTCAAATAAAATAATCTTAAATAAGTACAAATCGTAAGAGGAAAACATACATAAATTGTGATTAATAAGTGGCAAAAGCACATACATTAATATTTTTAGTCTCCCTGTAATTTTAGTCAGCAGTTATATTTATGAGTCTCATAATTCATGATATTTCAATTAATTCATTTCGCATTTATTGCAAATTCGATGTAGATGACATGTTAATAAAGACTTACATGATTTATCAGTATTGTCAAATCTGCAAAATGCAAAATGATCGATATAGTACATAGGCATCTATGATACACGTATGCTTACCGAAAATGAAAGAGAATGATAAAATTCAAAAAAAAGAGGAAGAAAAAACTCAACAATGTTAATAGATTGAATAGTTTATATATTAAAGAGAAATAGAAGTATTATTTATTTGGTAAAAATAAGAATAAAATCTACAAGTATAGACATTAAACTAAATGATTTAATTAGTAAACAAAAAGGCCTTAAATTAATAAAATATAAGTTCACCCATTTTTGTGACTATTTTTTTAGCAAGACAAAATGTGTGTGGAAGCTTGAGAATGAAAGTGAGTGCAGTGGTGGTCCTTTTATAGTTTCTAGCATTCTTTAAATTTTGATTATATTGAGCAACAATATCAAAGTATTACACTTGAGCATACAAATTTAAACTACTTAAGCACTTCAAACATTTTTCAAACCTGGAAAATTTTAAACAGTAAAGTAATCATCAATGGGTGTACTAAGGATTAATTCAGCAAAACCTCGACAGGTTTAAAATTATTATTTAATTTTAATTAAACAAACATATTCAAAGCAAACATATTAAGCCATCAAACAGTAAATTGAGGAAAAATTTCAATAGTAGACAACAAAACAATTTAGCCATCACATGTTCCATGAGATATTGAACAACATAAAATTAAGTGAGCAACAAAGCAAATTCCGTGTACAACTTTTATTCTCAACAAACTAAGCTTAGGTTATATTGTGCATGTCTACTGAAACTTACTTTCTAATGACTGTGCCTAAATTAATAGGACTTACTTAAGTGTCATGTATTATGTCTAACAATTTAATGTTGTTGGTTGGTGTATATTGTGCATGTTCCATCTCTACCTAATGTGACGTTCATTTATGTATGTATATGTGTGTGTGTGTCTATATGTATGATTGTTGGATATTGTGCATGTTACTTCTCTACCTAACGTGACATTCAATTAGGTGTGTGTGCATGTCTATATATATATATATTTGTGTGTGTGTGTGTGTCTATTTTTATGTGTGTGTGTGTCTATATATATGTGTGTGCGCGCGCGCGTTTGAGCTGAAATAATAAAAATTGCAATACTTGACTATGACTTTGGTAGTGGACCTTTTGGTTTTTTAAATTACTTACATAGCTTGTTTGAACAACATCTTTATACCACCAGTGTGATTGAAGTGAAGAATTAAGTTCATGAGCATAATATAGTCATAAGTTATTTCAACTATGTTAATGAAGTGATGCACCAATGAATTACAGCAACGAATTATTTTGGCCTATTTAACCTTAATAATGATTTAATGCTCAAGAAAATAAAGATGCCAGTAAAATTGTTAACCTTCTCCTTTCCATCATTTTATTCTTCATAATCAAGCTTTGAACCCAGATTCATCTTCACCCTTGCATAACCTGAGTAGAGATGATTTATAAACATTAGCATACATATCCTGATCACTGAATATACATCTTATAAAAATGAAATAAAAAATTAATTTTGCAATATTACCAAGCATTTAAACATTAAAATTCAAGTACACCTGAAACTATGATATTACCATATTCTATATACAGAAAAGGTAAACTAAAAACACAAAAACAACAAAGCATCATGCTTCTCGATTAGCTTCAGTGCACATCCACGAAGCAAGAAAAAACTGATAAAGATGGTAGCGTGATGTCGGCCTACATACGCACTTAACTTGGTTTGCATTCAAGATGTAGATGATGAGCTCGTACACCTAACTGTTTTACGTGTATTTAGTTTTTAGTTCAGTAAATGAGAACTGAAAAAAAAAAATTTCCAAAATGGTTTGTAAGTCTGAGGAATCCATATAAATTTTTACTCTTTTAACTTTCCAAAATGGTTTGTATTACCTTGGTTCGGTATAATAAATTAAATAATCAATAAAAATTTGGCCCGTACACTAATTGGATTCAAAATAGGCCTGGCCCTAAAAATATGAATAATTAATACAAATTTGGACACAAAAGTATAACATAACCCATTTATTTTATCCACGGAGATCTAGGGTTTTGTTTATCCATTATAAATACTCAGATCGGCTTCTTGTTTTCCAAACGCGTTCAAATTAAGTGTAAGAATTCTTATTTTTTATTCTTGTTTTTACATATTTTTTGTTTTCTTGAATTATGAGTACTTTGAATCAATAATATTGAGATGATGATCCTTTCCCCAAATGATCGACGTTGATTATAATTCGCGTAATTTAATTCCTCTCCGGAGGAATCAAGCCAATGGTATTGATCCTTTTCCACTTATTTTGGTTTTTCATTTCTGTGCTATCGTTTTCTTGATTTATCGAAATTGAATGAAAAAATAAGCAGTTGATATAAAAAAAGGTAGGCTTGTTTATTGAAACATTTCTTGTGGTCGCCTGAGAGTTTTGCCTTCGCCTGCTTGTGTTATTTTGCTGTTCGTTTCTTTCTTGGATTTCATTTTATTCCTCTTTTTCTAATTAATTTTCGATTAAATTAACGTCTTAGTCTGTTTTGGTCCTTTTGGATTGATATTTGATTAGCCATCAAATGGCAGCTTTTCCATAGTAGCCAAAAGTGTGAATTGGTAAACTGTTTTGCTCTGTTGCCTACAAAGCTGAACTATTCAGTACTTGATTTTCATTTTTATCTGTTTCAAGATGAATCGTATGTGTTGTGGCCTATATTTTTCTATGCTGTTAATTTGTTATGACATTTAAGTTTCTTTATATAATTATGCTATTTATAAATGAATCTGGATGTACTGCACTTGGCCATTTATTCGTGATCGTTAGTGCTGCATAATACCATTTATATAATTATGTTAACTGATTGACGTTGATCACAATTCACGCAATTTAATTCCTCTTTGGAGGAATCAAGCCAATGGTTCTTTGATCCTTTTTCATTCATTTTGGTTTTTAATCTTTTTGCAATCATTATTTTGATTTGTCAAAATTGAATGAAAAGGTAAGCAGTTGATATGAAAAAAAAAGTAGGCTTGTTTATCGAAACATTTGGATTTCATTTTATTCCTCTTCTTCTATTTTATTTTCGATTAAATTAACATATTAAATGCCAGCTTTTCCAGAGTAGGCCCAAAGTGGGAATGGGTAAACTGTTTTGCTCTGTTGCCTACAAAGCTGCGCTATTCAATGCTTAGATTTTCATTTTTATCTGTTTAAAGATGAATTGTATGCAGTGCCGGCCCAAACGCTTTTGTTGCCCTAGTCAACTTTTGAAAAAGTGAATTGTTTATAGAAAAAAATTCAAGTTTTCAAGACTTTAACCCAGGTTGATGCCCAAAATTCCCTGTTGCTTACCACCCTACTACTACACCAACACAGATACTTGTTGCTGAAACCTATTTAGATAAAATTAAGTTCGAGTTCTTGCCCCTATGCCGCCGGTTGCCATAGTCGACGGGCTCACCCGACTCCCCCTTGGGCCGGGCCTGATTGTATGTATACTGTACTATGTGAAAAAACTCTCATATATTGGAACAAGTTAATCAAGAAAACGCACATAATTTCCTTTAAGTGCTTATTTTTGAAACAATGGAAATTTACAGTGGGTTTGTGAAATGTAATATGTATACTTTGTGGAGACAAACTGTATGATTAAATAATTTTATGGAGAAAATTTCCTACATCCATTAGTCTATGGTCACCTTATAGCTAAAATAACAGTTGATCCCGCTTTATGCATTAAAGGGATGAAAGAAAGAACTATTCTCACTGCATAAGACTGACTCTTGCATACCTGAAATAAGCAAGTACAATACTCACTATCCTAATTATGTACATATCACACATTACAACATTCATCACTATTTTATCGGTCCAAACATGAAGGTCTCAAAAAAACCATGTCCTGCATATATAGTCTGTGTGTGCATTAAGAAGCTATAGTTTCTTATGTAAACTAAAGTATTATATGTACAAATGTTTCTATATGTTCTTTTTGCATAGCTTGTTGTATTTTTCTGCTCCTTGGAGGTTATTAAAGTCCCGAAAAATGATGATATATAAGCAAGATATGGCTTGCAAGATACACTTTTATAGTTGGTGCGTTCTCCAAAAGAATTTATTCTATTTATGCTTGCAGATATCCTATATTATTTTGTATTAGGCATGTTAACTTAAATAAAAATAAAAGGCTACATGAGATTGTGCAAACGTTTTTGTTTAAAATTGATCAGTAGTGATATTGCATTGGTAATATATAACAGCTACTATACACAGATTGTTTTGAGAACGTTGTGGATTAAAATTTGGATGCAATCATATATTAAAACTGATTTATAGTTATATTGCATTGCTTATATATAACACACTTTATTAGTTATTCTAGTAAAGTATTTATTTGACTGTTATATAGATGTTTTAATTTGGTAAACTAGCCTGCTTCAAACTTAATGGTTCAGACAATAAGCAAATGCAAATGCATTGTGTGGTCTAGACACATGCTAAGAGTGTAATTATCATGCTCATCTTTTTTTTATATGCAGAGGTCAAAATGTTGATGGCCTGTACAATCTTCAATGGTGTATAATAGCTATATATTTAAAAAGGCTGTGTCCTATTTATAGTTAAATAACAATCTCTACTCTATATATTGCCATATGCAAATGCATTGTTGGCTGGTTCATTTATTTTTTTTGACTTTTCTACGACTATTTTTGAATAAAAGTTTGAATTCTAATAAGTGGAAATCTCAGTCAACTATTTTTGTTAGTTTTTTGAATGTTACATTTTGCTGCCTGATATTTGCTTTAGATTGTATATGTTAGGCTCAGTTTCCACGTTAAATTAAATGCCAATTTACTGCTCATCATTTTTTATACTTGCCTTAACACCAAAGAATTACTAACAATTTTATTCATTCACATCATGTGTGATCTTGGTTCTAATTGCTCGCTTTATTTATTGATATAATCGTGCACTATATTGTTCCCAGGCAAAAATATGAATTTTATCCTGATAGCACAGTTCAAGTTGAATCTTTTCAAATAAGACAAATTTTCAAATTAGACGACAAAGAATAACATATTTCAACTTTAGGTCTCGTTTAAAACTTATTACAAAAATAAGTCTAGTTTTGCGCATATATAGATTGTGCGGGTGTATTTTTTCAAAAACAAATTTATATTTATGCAAATTTGAAATGCGCAGGGGTTATTTTTTTTAAAAAAAAAGAAAATTTATGCTTAAGCATTTTTGGAATGCGCAAGTGTTATTTTTGAAGAAAAAAATTATGCTTCAATGCGCAAGTATAAAATGCTGTATGAAGCAAAAAGATATATATTTTTGTAATAAGTTTTGAATGAGTTCTAAAATTAAAATAGGTTATTTTCTCGGACTTAATTAGAAATTTTGTCCTTTCAACTATTTAATGATATTAGCTGCCTAGATTTATTATCTTATATGTCAGCACATGTCTGTTTAATTTCATGTCTGCTATTTCTATGTTACCACATTTCCATGTAATTTCGTATCTTCTATTTGTATATTACCGAACCTTGTGCTTTATGAATAAATGTTAATATTTTCATTTACTGAATAAATGTTAATATTTCCATTTACTCAATGTCAAAAATATATACACATGTGTTTATTGTTTATATGATTTTGTTTTGTTTTTTCAATGTTAATGGTATTGTTTAATATTTTCTTGAAATGCTTTTGTTCGCCTTTTTAATGTCTTGGGTATGAGATTTGAACTTGATCAAATACCAAGCATGTAATGAACATATGTTTTGTTCTTGTACTTGCAATATTGGAATGTAATATATACTCGTTATTTGAACTGAAATTTTAATTTTTTTTATAAGATTTTTCTAAAAGTTTAACATGAATATCCATATACTAGTATGTTAGTAGGTGAATGTTGTGATTAATCAATTTCAATGACATTGATTACAACGGAAAACAATATATATATTTTTTATAAATTTTGACTCTTTACAAAAGTAACATCACTTTTACATATTTATTTGAACCGATATGCATATTCCTTTTATTTGTTTACTTTTATGCAAACTAAAACACGCATAACATTTTAGAATAAACTACACATATTATTTTCGGAAAGTGTGCTAAATCAAAGTGGTAGATGACGACTTTATGTTTTAGAAAATCACCATAGATATTTTTCTATGTTTAATAATACGTTTGATCCTTTCTATGTTTTACGATATTATTATTCTTAGTTTCTTGTTAGGTATTGGCAAAAAAATTATCATTAAATGTTTAATAATAATTAATATTAGTCAGACTTTTCAAAAATATGTTTTTTAAAATATACCACTAAATGGACGGTTTTTCATCGTGATTGTATTAGTAAATAAAATAATCAATACAAATATGTCTAACCTCAAAAATATGAAAAGAAAAAAAAAGAAATACATGGACCCAAATGTACTATACAGTCCGTTTATTTTTTCAACGGAGATCTAGGGTTTTGTTTATCCATTATATATTCTCAAATTTTCCTCTTCTATTCACAGCCTTTTGTTTTCCAAACTCATAAGATTTCTTATTTTTTATTCTCATTTTTACACATATATTTTTTTGTTCTCTTAAATTATGAATACTGTGAATCAAAATTATTGAGATGACGATCCTTTCCCCAAATGATCGAAGCTGATGATAATTCGCACAATTTAATTCCTCTTCGGAGGAATCAAGCCAATGGTTCTTATCCTTTTTCATTCATTTTGGTTTTTAATTTTTGTGTTATCATTTTTTTTGATTCGTCGAAATTGTATGAAAAAATAAGCAGTTGTTGATGAAAAAAGGAAGGCTTGTTTATCAAAAGTGTCCGCCTAAGAGCTTTTGCCTTCCCCGGCTTGAGGTATTTTGTTGTTCGTTCCTTTCTTGGATTTCATTTTTTTCCTCTTCGTCTATTTGATTTTCGATTAGATTAACGTCTTAGTCTTTTTCGGATTGATATTTGATTAGCGGTCAAATGGCAGCTTTCCCAGAGTAGCCAAAAGTGTGAATTGGTATACTCTTCTGCTCTGTTGCCTACAAAGATCGTTATTCAATGCTTGATTTTCGGTTTTATATGTTTAAAGTTGAATTGGATGTATACTTTGTGAAAAAACTCTCATATTTTGGAACAAGTTAATCAAGATAACGCCCATAATTTCCTTTAAAATGCTTATTTTTGAAAAATTGAAATTTACAGTTTGAGCTTGTGAAATGTAATATGTATACTTTGTGGAGACAAACTGTATGATTAATTGATTTTATGTAGAAAATTTCTTACATCCATTAGTGTATAGTCACCCTATAGGTAAAATAAAAGTTGATCCCACTTTATGCATGGAAGGGATGAAAGAAAGTACCATTCTCAATGCATAAGACTAACTCTTGCATACCTTAAACAAGCAAGTACAATACTCACTACCCTAATGATGTCCATATCACACATCACAACAGTCATCACTATTATATCAATCCAAACATGAAGCCTCCAAAAAAAACCATGTCCTGCATATATAGTCTGTGTGTGTGCATGCCTATGTGCACATATCGTATTATTAAGAAGCTATAGTTTCTTATGTAAACTAAAGTATATATGTACAAATGTTTCTATACGTTCCTTTTGCATATCTTGTTATATTTTACTGCTCATTGGAGGTTATTAAAGTCTCGAAAAATGATGATATATAAGCAAGATATGGCTTGCAAGATATACTTTAATAGTTGGTGCATTCTCCAAAAGAATTTATTCTATTTATGCCTGCAGATATCCTTTGTTATTTTGTATTAGGTAGGTTAACGTGCATACAAATAAAAGGCTAGGTACATGAGATTGTGCAAAGGTTGTTGCTTAAAATTGATTAGTAGTTATATTGCATTGATAATATATAACAGCTGTACTATGCATATTAGATTGTTTTGAGAACGTTGTGGATTAAAATTTGGACGTAATCATATATTAAAACTGATTCATAGTTATATTACGTTGCTTATATATAACATACTTTATTAGTTATTCGATTAAAGTATTTATTTGACTGTCATATAGATGTTTTAATTTGGTAAACTAGCATGCTTCAAACTTAATAGTTCAGACAATAAGCGTATAGACTTATCGAATTCACCAGCTGTGTGTGTATCCCCATATGTAAATACGTGGTTTGATTGAGGTGTGTTTTTTCCATTGGATTCGTTGGGAGACTGGATTAGTCTTGGTTGTGTTGAAGTTGAAGATTCCCAATGGAAATGTTTTTTTGGAGCTTCAGTGATACGATTTTTTTGTTTAAAGCCTATATACACACACTCATGTCTTTTACGATGATTTATAGTTTATAATGTTTTTTTGAAATGATACTTAGATACAACATGTCACTAGGACCACAAATCATGTGTCAATAAATGTTCGAATCACGTTACGCAAGTTTCGAACTTGTGACCTCTCGCACCAAAGGCGAATCACTTAACCACTGGAACAATAGTTTACAATGTTGATAATGATGTAGACGTAATGCATGTATAAGATTAACAATTACTTAATTACTGCATCGCTGATGCGATTCATATGTTATTTTCTTATTGAATGCAAGGTTATATTTACAAAACATGTTATGATATTATTTGTATATTGTGAAATGACTGAGTTAGGCACCACTACCTCAAGTGTCAAATGGTATGGCGCTGTAAATGAGGTCCCGACGATCATGAATTTGAACTTACAAGATATCAAAACGTGTGCTTTGTTTGAATAAAGTCCCATTTTTATTATTAAAGAAAAGTTATATAAAATTTATGTAGTGAGCATTGTAGTTATTACATCTTACACAAATCATTTGTTAGATGTGCAGTTAACCATGTAGTTTGTAAACATATGTTATTTGTCAATTTTTAGTTGACACTTGTTATTACACAATTTAGCGGTACGACTTGTTTTGCTAATTTACCATTAATAATACTCCAATTTCTACACTTTATGCATTTGTGATACGTTTGCTTCTTATTCATGTGATGGTGATGCGAAAAATGAAAAAAAAAGGTTTATAATTAATGTGGTGTAATGTGTATTAGAAATTCAAGTAAATGTAGTCTTAAATTTTATTAGAATTAATCTTAGTAAATGTAGTCTACATTTATTTGCATTTCCAATACACATTACACCTCTTTAGTTATAAACACTCTTTTTTTTTTCATTTTCTTCATTTTTGGCATCACCTTCCTTGGATAAGAAGTGAATGTATACAGATGCATAAAGTGTAGACAGTGGGGTATGATTAATGGTAGATTAACACAAACCAATTATACTACTAAATTGTGAAGGGACGTGGTAGTTAGGGTATGTATCGCCCTTTTGGTTTTGACTTTATTAATTGTCGGTATTACTATGTTGGTGTCATTTACCCTTATTGGATGACAAATGCTAAAGATAAAAGAAATGATGATTCTTCACTTAAACCTAAGACCCGAATAATAATTAAAGCTTGGCTTACATTGGCCGATTGCTTTACTATCCTTTCTACAGTCATAACAACAAGCAAATATATTGACATTTTATGTTAACCGTTTCCTTTTCTTCCTGGATTAGATAGTAAATGGAATCTTTATTTTATATTATAGATTTTGAAAAGGGTAAGTTTGGCTCACATCCCTAATAAGTTTTAAAATAGAGAAAACATCATTCACAACCAACACTTACGTTTCCGCTTTCTATTTTCAAATTCGCGCACGCAAAAAGACCCAAATACCCTTTATGTTTTTAACTTTTCAAACGTGTATAACTTTATTTACAAAAATCGGATCAACATACCATTTTCACCAAAAAATCACAAAATTTATGATCTTTAAAATGAGATCCATTGTTGATACTAAAAATTTATATTTGTATTAATGGTGCAATTATTTCAAATATTTGCAAACAATTCAGCAAATATTGAACATTTTTGATTTTTTTTTTCAAATTTACAAAATTTGCAAATAATTGTAGATATTTCTGCAACTATATGGTATAGTTGCAGAAATATCTACAACTATTGCATATAGTTGCAGACATTTCTACAACCATATGGTATAGTTGCAGAAATGTCTGCAACCATTGCATATAGTTGCAGACATTTCTGCAACTATTGCGTACAATTTCTGCAACTATTGCGTACAATTTCTGCAACTATTCTCAAATATTGCATTTATTTCTGCAAATATTCAAAATAGTTGCATTCTTATCAGCAATTATTCATGTAATTGATAAAAAAAGAAAACTACGACAATTATTCATGTAATTATCAGCAAAATATGATTTCACAAAGTAGATCGATAAATGGAAACGTAGATTTCAAATATTGGCTGCAGTCATAAAACTGCGACAAATAAACGAGGGTATTTATGGAAAAGAATTAAGCTGAAGCAAAAATAGGGACCGGATTTATAAAGTTTCGAATGGAAGGAGTTTTTGTGTATTATGTTTGGTTTTAGGGATGTGACCTCAATTTTCACGTTTGAAAACACATTATATTACAAGACATGTTAAGATACCGGTTATGGTTCCCAAAATTATTTGGGCTTTGATGAAGAATGGCATTGTTTTGCTGTTTTATTTCTATCATGGTTCAAAATTTCGATGGAATTCCGGTTATTCCGATGATTTCGTTCCACTTTCGCTCATAACCGGAACGGAATCCGATTAAAATTTCGGTTTCGGTCTAAATTCTGGATTTTTTAATATTAAAAAAGATTATAATAAATTAAAAAAATTCAACAAATATATATCAATTAAAAAATGAAAAAAAATTAAACGGAACAATAAATAAACAGATAAGAAGTCATGTAGTTTCATAAATTTTTTTTATAATTTTGATCATAATAAAAATTCAAAATTTTCAAAATTGATCAAAATTTTAGGTAGTGTTTGGTTTACCCTTTTTAGTTTTGGGTTCTCGTCCATACTAAAATGCGCACAACGTATGTATATTGTTGAAAACGATCAATTTAGAAAACAAAGTTAACATACAAAATAGAAAACAACTTTTTATTTTTATTTTTCATGTTTTGATATATAAGAGAAGCACGAGAAACAATCCATTCTTCCATCGTTCCTCCAACTCTTTCGTGATCTCCTCCATCTTCCTTTCATCATATCCGTCGTCTCTCCACTCCTCTCATATTTTGTAATTAATGTTGAAAACTCGAAACACGAAACCTATTTTAAACCAACGCTGCCTTAAAATCTCAAATAAACAATATAAAATCCTAAACAATGATTTTTTTTATTAAAGTGTATTTTATATGTAATGTAAAAAATATACTATAAATTTATAGCAGTATTGGATATTTACTAACGAATATAGCAAAATAAAGCTAAAAAGGTACCGGAATTAGAAAAACAGAATTAAAGTGGAACTTTCGAAATTTTTGAAACGGAATCGAAAATTTTAAAATTACCAATGACCAGAACTGAAACGGAAAACCAAATTTTGAACCTTGGTTTCTATCTATTTTGCACAAATGGATTTACCAGTTCACCTCTGTAAATTCATTTTACAAATCTTTAATAACTTTACTGCTCACTGATTCAAAATTATATAACTTGCATAATTACTGAAGAGCGTTCGTGCTTTTCCCATTCAAACTTTCAGCTACCATGATATATTATCTTAGTTTGAATGATTTTTAAACGAATGTTCATTTTACTACAACATGACATAAAATTATATATTAGAGAGTTAAGTAGTGAAAACAGTGCGGTCTGGGTTGGAGTAAGTCGAGGGGGCAACTATTTGCCGAGGCTATACGAACACTATTTTTAATGCGTAGGAATGAAATTGACAACAAGTTCGTATGTAAGATTATACTTAAGTTTTACCGACGCCGCATTGACGTCATAAAATTAACACCAATGTGACATTGGTAAATCCAAGTAGCTGTTTTATCAATTTTCTGGGGATCATAGATGTATCCAATTATTCAGTAACTTAATTCTAGTGACCTAATTTACATACTTATTTGGCAAGGATGTTTGGTGTATTTTGAAACTTAATAGAGATTTTAGCCAAACTGTCCCGTTTAAATAAGGCCGTCATCGGTTACCCTAATGATCCGAAATTTGTTCGCATCCGTATCCGAAAAACATAAATATTTAATATTTGAAAAAAGGGATACGGATATAGATACGAAAGCATCCGCATCCGAAAATTATCTATTCGGTTCTTGTCAAGAGTATAGTTTATTTTATGTAAATTAGTAAAATACAAGATTTGCATTTGTATTTTTATCAAGTTAATATTTTATATTATATGCATTCAATACATATTAAATGCTCAAAACTATTTATTATCATCATATTTGTTGATTTCGCATTCTTTTATAACTAGTGAGACTAAAAATTTTTTTGTAAACCAAACTTTTCGATTTATGTTTCTTGATTTGTCGATTTTTAGTGGACAAGATAATTACACGGTATTCGTCCATATCCACGGATGCAGGTATCCGATATCCAAAAATATTTTTAAATGTGACTGTGAATATGACACTATGTTCATCCGAAAGTACTTGTTGATAAGTTTAAATTCAAATCTCAAACTTTAAATTTTGAAATGATTTAGAAGAAAAGAAAATAAAGGCTTTAATTACACAGAAGGGAATAATGAAATAAGGATAACACATATAATTTATTTAATAATTTACTAATTAAATAGCTAGAAATTAAGGATGGTACCACATAACACGAGATCATACTGACGTTTATAAAAATAAAACGGACATTTTTTGAATTGCCTTGGTTGGGTAAATTTTTTTTAATAATTAATTCAAATCTGGCCCGTACACTAATTGGGTACTCAAAATAGATCCGACCCAAATAAGATGAGTAATTAATACAAATTCGTATAATATCATGTTCATTTGTTTTATCCACGGAGATCTAACATCCTTTAAATATAATTAGTTTTCCTCTTCGATTTACAGCTTCTTCTTTTACAGCCGCAATAAAATGAAGGGCAAGGGTTCTTATATTTTATTCTCTGTTATATTAATTTTTGTTCTCCTAAATTATGAGTATTGTGAGTCAAAATTACTGAGATGGCGATCCTTGCCCTAAATGATCGACACTGATCACAATTCGCACAATTTAATTCCTCTTCGGAGGAATTAAGCCAACGGTTCTGATCGTTTTTCATTCATTTAGGTTTTTAATTTCTGTGCTATCATTTTTAGATCTATTGAAATTATATAAAAAGTAGGGAGTTGACGATGGAAACAAATGAAGGCTTGTTTGTGAAAACATTTGGTGTGGCCCCGTAAGAGCTTTTGCCTTCGCCTACTTATTGTAGTGTCATGTTCATTCATTTTTGGATTTCATATTGTTCTTTTTTCTTTTATTTTATTTTCGATAAATTAACGTCCTAGCCTTTTTTGGATTGATATTTGATTAGCGGTCAAAGGGCAACTTTCCCAGAGTAGCCATAAGTATCAATTGGTAAACTCTTTTGCTCTGTTGCCTATAAATCGACAATATTCAGTAGCTGATTTTCATTTTTATCTGTTTCAAGGTGAATCGCATGTATTCTTGGGCTATATTTTTCTGTGCTTTTTGTTTGTTATGACTTTTAAATTTTTTAAGTAGTTATGTTATTTTTTTGTTAATGATTCTAGACGTACCATATGTGGCCATTTAGTAAGGATCGTTAGTGCTACATAATAGCAAGTACGCGTATGCTATTAAGCTCAGTTGAAAAGTCTAATTGCAAATACTGGCAGGTAGAAGTATATTGTTCATTATATATATGGTATTTTCTGTTATTTGGCAACAAATCATATAGCAAAGCATGATACAACCGTTCGTCTGTTGTTGGATAACACTATATTCTATTACAAATGTTAGTTTTGAGATATTGAAAAAGATATAATGTTTACTTCAATTCTGCTGTCTACTTATGTGCTTTAATAGAAGAATATTTCAATTAACTAAAAAACAAACGCTTTTTTTTACTGTAATAAAAATGCATGATATACTTCAAAATCATGGCTAAATATTTAAAAGAGTACCTGAAATTACAAGCATTATAGGTAAGTTTTTTTTAGCTTCACTTCTTTAGCATTTCAATTTCGCACCAAATCTTTACATTTCTTTCTCGGATCTTTAATCTCCTCATCAAATTTTCTTTTATTATGCTCATGATTAGAGTTTGGCACTTAGCTCAAGCACCTATTTTGAAAATTCTCTTTCGCTATTATGGATCTTCATGTTCTTGTCTAAAATAATTATCATTTATTGGTTATTTAATGCACTTTCTTTTAAAGCATCATTATCGAATTTCAATTTAGCAACGACGTCTTTCAGAAGCATGCATTTACGTTTATAGTCGGTAATTTATTGAGATAGAGGTTAATTTTGAGAGCTTTACCTCAAAATGAAGCAAGTCTAATCTAATTTAATGCTCTTATCAATTCAAGGTAAGCTTAGACTAGACAAGCTACATTCTAAGGTCAAGCTGTTAAAATTAACCTCATCCACCGTGAATGCATGCTTCCAAAAGATACCATGGCTAGATTGGAATCTGACAGCTTTGAAAGAAAGTGTTCTAGAAATGATACTTAGTTTAGAAAAGAAGATCTATTATAATGAGAGAGAATTTTTAGAAAAAGATGTTTGAGCTCAAAGTGCAAAACTCTAGTCCTGAGCACAGTAAAAACATTTGACGACGAGGTTAAGGAACTAAGAAAGATTTGGAGCGAACTTGCAATGTTAAAGAATTAAAGCTAGAAAGAGACTTTTTCAAAACCTAGCATTAAGGGTGTTATGACAATATATAGTAGGAATAAAAAGAAACTCGTGATTGATGTGGAGGGGAAGATGAAATAGTTTAGGATGTTTGTAATTTGAGGCGCTCTTTTTGATATTTAGCTTTGATTTCACTCTTATATTCTTTAGTTTTTATAGTAGAAACAATGTTTGTTGTTTGGTTAATTGAATTAAAATAATGTTCCTTTTTTAAAGGGCAGTGTATAATGTTTTTGTAGGAATACCGAGCATTATAGAATCTAGTGCTCTGCTCAAAACTAAATCCTATTATTAGTGATCTGTGCAACTTGAATCTTATATTCATAGGCAAATAGAATGTGAAGCATTGAATTTGCAATAAATTGTAATCCACCCAACATATACTTGTGCAAGTGTGTTGCCAGCCTGCCACTAAAATTTAAGGAACTAATGCAGTCATTGAATTATTGGACTTACTTGCTTATCATGCAAATTCTAGTCTTCATTGCACAACTTCTTCATGCATAAGCTTTATTTCCTGCAATTTATCAGGCTTTGGTATAAGAATACACACGATCCCATTTAAATTGCATTGTATAAATTTGTGACACTTTCAATTACTGGCATTGTTAACAAAAGCTAATAAACCTCTGAACCGAAAGAACTTTGCAAGCAAAAATACAAAGAGCTACCAAAGAAAGGAGGTTATTAAGAAAACTACTAAGTAAAGAGGAGAAAAATGTGCAAGCAGAAGTGACCCAAGGGCCCATCTTTTGACATATTAATATTTATTTTTCCCATCTTTTGACATATTAATATTTATTTTTATAGGCCCTGAAAGCACTCATGCATCTATTCCTTAAGCCCAAGTCTTTTTTTTCAAACTACCCTACTAACTAGTTCCATTATATATTATATATAGGAATAGTTGAGAATGTTTTGACAATGTGGGACAGATTAATATTTTAGTCTTCCCAATAATCCCTCGTAAGATTATAATATTATACATTTAATTAATTATTGTGTAAAATGGGAATGGATAAAAATTTCATATTTAAATCGGGATTAAAAATGAGCTACTACTTTATATTAACGAACAATGGTTAAAAATACAAAATTTGAAAAAAATATAAAATATTCCAATTTTAAGTGACGTAATTTCGGTTCAAAATTGAGAAAAAGTTTAATATTACAAAATTGAATGCATATTATGTTTAATTATCTGGTAAGAAATCGGATATCTTCAACCACAAAACCAATGTCACGAGAATTAATCTGGAGATATTTGTCTATAAGATAATCAATTCAAATTATACATAAAATAATTAAGAGTAATAAATTTGAGAAAAAAATCTCCAATTTCTAGGGACCTAATGAAAACAATATCGCATAAAGTGGAATTGAATCGGTTATTTTTTGCTACAAATTAAATTACAGCAAAATGAACATGGAGATTATTTTTGCCTTGTTAGGAATTAACTCAAAGTTCACAGTGTAATAGTATTAGGAAAGATATAATCAAAATTGTGAACAAAACTATAGAAATAAATATTGGGTAAAAATTTATCATCTCTTTATCAAACACTTGAGAATAATTTGATAAATCATTGTTCATAGGATGACCCCTCCATTGATTATTGGCGATTCTTGTCAAAATTAGACGATTTTAAATTAAGAAGAAATAGATTGAGGAAGAGATGAGACTTGAAGTAAAATTGGGAATTGTTAATTTGGGAAATATGTAAAAGTTTAATATTACAAAATTGAATGCATATGTTTAATTATCTGGTAAGAAATCGGATATATTCAACCACAAAACCAATGTCATGAGAATTAATCTGGAGATATTTGTCTATAAGATAATCAATTCAAATTATACATAAAATAATTAAGAGTAATAAATTTGAGAAAAAAAATCTCCAATTTCTAGGGACCTAATGAAAACAATATCGCATAAAGTGGAATTGAATCAGTTATTTTTTGGTACAAATTAAATTACAGCAAAATGAACATGGAGATTATTTTTGCCTTGCTAGGAATTAACTCAAAGTTCACAGTGTAATAGTATTAGGAAAGATATAATCAAAATTGTGAACAAAACTATAGAAATAAATATTGGGTAAAAATTTATCATCTCTTTATCAAATACTTGAGAATAATTTGATAAATCATTGTTCATAGGATGACCCCTCCATTGATTATTGGCGATTCTTGTCAAAATTAGACGATTTTAAATTAAGAAGAAATAGATTGAGGAAGAGATGAGACTTGGAGTAAAATTGGGAATTGTTAATTTGGGAAATATGTAAAATTTCGATCGATTATACTCGTGTGATGGGATATTTGGGATTAGAGATAAGGGAAATTTTTGGAAGGCACAACATTAGAGTATTTTAAAATGGTAGAAAGTAGTGTAGCCACGTAAGCATTTTGTAGATCCTAGTTTTAAATTTAAGAAATTGATTTGTATTTAGATTCAGACGCTACAAACGTGAATACCGTGAATGTACTAGTGTCGACTTCAGGGTATCGAAAAGACGGGTTGTTGTAATAAGTATGTAATAAAGTAAAATGTTGTAAAATAAATAACGCCAGAGATTTTTATACTGGTTTAGATTAAACAATCCTATATCCAGTCTCGTGCTGCACCGTACATAATTTCACTATCATAACTTGCTTTCCACAGGTGGCAAAAACACGTTTACAATTTTGATTTCACGGGCTACAAGATGCACCCTCTTGATTTACCGGCTGCATGACATCTTCTTGATTAATAGGCTACAAGAACACTCTCTTCTTTGTACACACAATAATAGAATATGACTAGTAGTCATATCTATTCTTGTAGATTTGGTACAATGATCCTATAAACCTCCAGTAGTAATATATCTTTGAATTCTTTAAGGAATTGGATGAAATCAGAGAAAGAATGATATGAATTCAAGTACAAACCCTCTGGTAATGTGTAGTTTGCAAGTCCTTGAATAATTGGATTGAAAAAGTATGGATTTGGAAAGAGAATAGAAGAATATGCAATGCATTTCTCTCACAAATGTTTAAACATGAAAGAGTAAGAGAAAAAAGAGAAAGACGATGTGAATATTCATTTTTCAGAGCCTTTATATAGTGGTTGAAGAAACATTTCTTTTGTTGAAGAGGTGGAGGGAAATGTCTCTTCATTTGAATTTGAAAAACAAGCCAACGGCTAGTATGTCGACATACACTAGGGGGATATGTCGACATATAGGTATTGCAAAAAGAACAGCAACACCAATAAGTGTTGCAGATTTTCAGAAGTACTTGTGGATTTTTGTGATTCTGTTGAGATCAATGGTTGGTGATCTTCAAGTATAATTGTCATGGGGTCTTTAACAAATGATTCTAAGGTTCACTCAACAAATTATCACTTCAAATACCGGTATCATTTCTACATTTGCATTTCTTCTTCAATCAGTTATAATCTTTTATTTTCTTTGATTAATCTTTGTATATAATTCATTTGCTTCCACTAAGTTCTTGTTAATATATGTAAAAGTACTACACAACTTGGAGATACGTTGGCAGTAATATTTATATGGTTTTTGTCAATAAAATCAGTATCCGAGGTATTAGCAATCTCCCATACTTTGATGATGGCAACCATATAAATATTTGAGAGAAAAAATATAATATTTTTATATTTGACTCTTCCTAACTCTATGCACTCCCCTAATCATTTTGCCTAGTATATTTGCACATTTTCCCCCTCTTTTTCATCAACAAAAAGGGCGAAAATAAATCGCTTAAGCACATGCACCCATCTTTTAACATATTAATATTTATTTTATAGGCCCTGAAAGCCTTCATGCACCCACTCCTTAAGCCAAAATCTTTTCATCTCACACTAATCTACTAACTAGTTCCATTTTATATAGGAATAGGTGAGAATGTTTGAGGATGTGAGACAAAACATTTCAGTCTTTCCAATAATCCCCCACTAGATTGTAATATTATATGTTTAGTCATAGGTCCCTGTTTTTGATGTTGTTATACAAAAAGTCCTTGTAGAAATGAATATGTAAATTTGGTCCCTATTTTTCAAAAATAAAAAAAGCAAAGTGTCTTGCACTTTTCTGACAGAAAATGCAAGATAACTTGCACTTTTCTAATTTTGAAATATTTTTCAAAATTTTCGAAAATTTTGAAAAGCGCAAGTTAACTTGCACTTTCTATCAAGAAAGCGCAAGGTGGTTTGCGCTTTCTAATTTTGAAACTTTTTTTGAAAATTTTAAAACTTTTGAAATTTTTGAAAAGCGCAAGCTAGTTTGCCCTTTCTGATTTTGAAAATTTAAAAAGCGCAAGCTAACTTGCGTTTTCTGATTTAGAAAAAACCGGAACTTAATTTACATACTTATTTCTACAGGAACTTTTCTTGTAACACCATCAGAAATAGGGACCTTTCGTGCAAAGCCTCTAGTTTTTTATTGTGTAAAATGGAAATGGAAAAAAAATTCATAATTAAATGGGGACAAAAAATTAACAACTGTTTTATATTAAAGAATAATGGTTAAGAAAATCTAAATTTGAAAAATTATAACATATTCCAATTTTAAGTAACATAATTTCAGTCCAAAATTGAGAAAAAGTTGAATATTGCAAAAATGAATGCATACTTTGTTTCATTACATGGTAAGAAATCAGATATCTTCGACCACAAAATCCATGTCATGATAATTAATCTGGAGATATTTGTCTATAAAATAATCAGTTTAAACTAAACATAAAATAATTAAGAATAATCAATATGAGAAAAAAATCTCCAATTTCTACGGACCGAATGAAAACAATATCGCATAAAGTGGAATTGAATCGATTATCTTTGGCCACAAAATAAATTGCATCAAAATGAATATGGAGAATATAATTTTTCCTAGTAAGGAATCAACTCAAAGTTTACAATGTAATAGTATTTGGATACATATAATCAAAGCTGTGAACAAAAACGCTGAAATAAATATTGGATAAAAATTTATTCACCACTTTATCAAATTATAGAGAAGATTTGATAAATCATTGTGCATAGGATAACCCCTCCATTGATTATTGGCAATTCTTGGCCAAGCTCGGTCGACCAAAGCGCCCTCCATGGCGTGCCCAAGTTCAATCGATCGCGGCTCAAATTTGCTTCCATTCGTCGATGATTCGACGATCTATCCATACATAACGTAGAGCTCGTCGACCTCTACGACTTTGCTTCACGCACCGTGACATTTCATTGAGTGGATGAGGAGAAATCGAGGGAGAAAGATGGGCTATTCTAGCCATTAAATCAAAATGGCGGCTGAAGAAGAACTAGGGTTTTTAGTTTTGCAAAATGAAATTGTTTAAGTCCTTATATAGAAAATTTGAAAACACTATACACAAGTTGAATTTTCGAACTTCAGGCGAAGCATGCCGTCTGACATTCTATATGTTATAACCTTATTCTGAACGCAATGAAATTAGTCTCAAGGCCTAATGTGATTATATATAGAAGAAGATAGCTTTTCAAACCCAATTTATTATAAAAATTTCATTTATTGATTTCTACGCGTTTCGATCTCGCACAACCAAACGATACTTCCAATCAACACATTATAAATAGGAGATGGTGGGGAATGAAGGGTGGATCTTCTTCCTCTTTCACAAAAAATAGAAAAAGCATCGTATCTTTTATCTTTGCTTTCATCCATGTAAAGCGATATCAAGGAGGAATATATAAAAAATATATTAACTCGTGGACGTAGGATTTCGAAAGAATCTAAACCATGTAAAATTCATTTGTCTTTTACTTTTATGCACTATTACTTAGTTATTTTACGTCATATCCCTCTCAACTTTAATCCGTTGGTAGATTATAAACCTAATTCGATATTTTAACAAACAGCTAAAGTGCAAATTCTTGATCGTGCAAGTTCACAGCAACATAAATACTACTCAAAAGCAAGTTTAAGATCACTTAAATTTGTTGATTTTAAAATTGTGGTAGTAATTAAAGATTTGATTACTCAACGATCATCTGAGGTGTTGTGAGACGAAAAATATCATCAGCAATGTTCATGTTTATCATATAAAAGAGTTGAATCTAAGGGGTGTAGTCTCTACGGTTGAGTTAGAGTTACTTCATTCTAAGAATTTTTAGGTAAAACAAACTGGGTTGTGGATGTACACTTCGGAAACTACTTGAGGACGATGACACACCCTCTTCCCTAGATATGCAGTTTGATTTTGGCTTCGACTAAGAATCTCGGGGACGTGGTGTCATGTATTATTCGTTGATCGATTGAAAAAGGAATTAGGGTTTTTGGTGGTTGATACATTAATGAGTGAGCGAGGGAGATTGAATGGTTAAAGTAAATTTAAGGGAAGAATTGGAAAAGGTAGGGTGGAGGAAAAGTAAAAATGGTGTATAATTTTTTTATAAAAAATTTTGGTATATGGAAGGAAAAAGTTGGTGCACAAATAGAATTAGCCAATGGTTAATATGAATGTAATGCAAGATTTGTGAAATCGTTTGTCAAACCATAGACATATTTATTTTTATCCTTTTTTTTAATTCCCACCCAATTCTTTTTATTTAAATCTCTATTCTTTCCATCCCACTCTTTTTTTCATCTCTATTTTTCACATAAAATTGAAAGATAAATGAATACAAGTATCCCAAATGAAATCAATACTTCATTGTTAAAGTATTACTCTCTACGGTAAGAACTTGTGATTCTTCTTCTTTTACCACGATCAACTTTGGAATGATTTTGCCAACAGTGTTGGCTTAGTGGTTGGTGGTTCAAACTGCAAGAGAAATGTCACGAGCTCGATCCACGAGATCAACACATGTTGGTATTAACGAGTCATGTTAAAAAAAACTTTATAATGATGATTTTTGCTCCACATTTTCGATCAACAACTCCCTTTCTAAAATTTGGTTGAATTTGAACTTATTAATATTCAAAGTTCATTTAATCTATATTTACAATGTTACAAACTCGTCATATATCATTACTATTTAACATGATTTATTTTATTCATTAAAATCACTATTAAGAAACATCGCACTAACGAATTAATAATTTTATTTAACACTATGTTTAACATTTTATGTGCGTATATAGCTTCCCCAATTTTTGACATGATAATCATTTCCCCAAATGGTCGACGCTGATTATAATTCGCGCAATATAAGTCCTCTCCGGAGGAATCAAGCCAATGGTTCTGATCCTTTTTCATTCATTTTGGTTTTTAATTTTTGTGCTATCGTTGTTTTGATGTATCAAAATTGGATGAAAAGGTAAGCAGTTGATATAAAAAAATGTAGGCTTGTTTATTGAAACATTTCTTGTGGTCGCCTGAGAGTTTTGCCTTCGCCTGCTTGTGTTATTTTGCTGTTCGTTTCTTTCTTGGATTTCATTTTATTCCTCTTTTTCTAATTAATTTTCGATTAAATTAACGTCTTAGTCTGTTTTGGTCCTTTTGGATTGATATTTGATTAGCCATCAAATGGCAGCTTTTCCATAGTAGCCAAAAGTGTGAATTGGTAAACTGTTTTGCTCTGTTGCCTACAAAGCTGAACTATTCAGTGCTTTATTTTCATTTTTATCTGTTGAAAGATGAGTTGTATGTATACTTTGTGAAAAAACTCTCATATTGGAACAAGTTAATCAAGAAACGCATATAATTTCCTTTAAGTGCTTATTTAAAAAAAATGGAAATGTAATATGTATACTTTGTGGAGACAAACTGTGTGATTAAATTATGTTATGGAGAAAATTTCTTACATATCCATTAGTGTATAGTCACCCTATAGCTAAAATAACAGTTGATCCCACTGTGTGCATTAAAGGGATGAAAGAAAGTACTATTCTCACTGCATAAGACTAACTCTTGCATACCTGAAACAAGCAAGTACAATACTCACTACCCTAGTATACATATCACACATTACAACCATGTTCTGCATGCGTATATAGTCTGTGTGTGTGCATGTCTATGTGCACATATCATATTATTAAGAAGCTGTAGTTTCTTATGTAAACTAAAGTATTATATGTACAAAAGTTTCTATATGTTCTTTTTGCATGTCTTGTTATATTTTACTTCTCATTGGAGGTTATTAAAGTCTTGAAAAATGATGATATATAAGCAAGATATGGCTTGTAAGATATATTTTTATAGTTGGTGCATTCTCCAAAAGAATTTATTCTATTTATGCTTGCAGATATCCTTTGTTATTTTGTATTAGGCAGGTTAACTTGCATAAAAATAAAAGGCTACATGAGATTGTGCAAAGGTTTTTGCTTAAAATTGATCAGTAGTTATATTGCATTGGTAATATATAACAGCTGTACTATACATATTAGATTGTTTTGAGAACGTTGTGGATTAAAATTTGGACGTAATCATATATTAAAACTGATTCATAGTTATATTACGTTGCTTATATATAACATACTTTATTAGTTATTCGATTAAAGTATTTATTTGACTGTCATATAGATGTTTTAATTTGGTAAACTAGCATGCTTCAAACTTAATGGTTCAGACAATAAGCGTATAGACTTATCGAATTCACCAGCTGTGTGTGTATCCCCATATGTAAATACGTGGTTTGATTGAGGTGTGTTGGAATAACGTACTTTTGAATTTCTGTAAATTGATTGCGCTCGCTATCTTGTTTAACCAAATTGTTATTATTAAGTAGTAAATTTGAATTATGTGAAATAAGTCATTTTGGCTCAAAATCATCCAATTCTACACTATTTAATAATTGTTTTAAAATTGTTTATCATTACATTATTATGTGGGACATGAAGTAACGCTCTTGTAAAATAATTTCTAAAGACTAATTTAATGGGCTTTGCACTGAAGGTCCATATTTTTGATGTTGTTATAAGAAAAGTCTCTATGATAATGAGTATGTAAATTAAGTCACTGTTTTTTTTACATAAAAAAGTGCAAACTATCTTGCGCTTTTTTTATAGAAAGTGCAAGTTAACTTGCGCTTTTCAAAAATTTATTTTTTTTTGAAAATTTCAAAATTTTCAAAAAAAAATTCAAAATCAAAAGGCGTAAACTAGCTTGCGTTTTCCTGATAAAAAGTGCAAGTTAACTTGTGCTTTTCAAACATTTTAAAATTTTCAAAAATTTTAAAAATTTCAAAAAAAATTTCCAAATCAGAAAGCGCAAACTAGCTTGCGCTTTCCATCAAGTTAACTTGCATTTTTCAAAAATTTTAGAAATTTCAAAAAAATTCAAAATAAAAGCGCAAACTAGCTTGCACTTTTTAAATTTTTCAAAACTTTTGAAATTTTCAAAAAAAAAATTCATAGTCAAAAAATTGCAAGTTAGCTTGCATTTTCTGTCAGAAAAATTCAAAACACCATGTCTTTTCTATTTTTCAAAAAACAGGGACTAAATTTATATATTCTTATCTAGAGGGACTTTTCTTATAACAACATCAAAAATAAGGACCTGCGACACTTTTTTGTTAATTTAAATATGCTAACGTATAATTTTGATTGTTGACAGTGGTATAGGCCAAACTTCTAGTTATTTTTGGCGTTTCAGGTCACATATTTGTTACCCTTTTTATTTAGTTTCTGATCAAGAATGTTTTAACATTTTCTTATAGAGGCTGCTAGGCTAGTTCAATTAGGCAAGAGATTGATTCTTTTAATTTGGATACGAGGTTAATTACGATTGAACAAAGGAGAAGGATAAATATTGTTAGTGAGTCTCTTTAAGCAAATGTTCCATAATATCTTCCATCCTGTCCAAAGGACGTTCGTATACCTACGGTAATTTTGCTATTGTTTAGGAATGCATGATATTATAATGTTTTGCTTGTGTCTTCTTTCTTCAATCTAAGTTAATTTAATCATATTTCTCATCTCATAGAATGTAGGTTGGTATGCATATATCCTTACTAAGAGCATCTCCAACTGTTCGGAGTGTGGATGTACGAGTTTCCACACTTTGAAATGTTGGAGAGCTAATTTCTCAAACAGAGATCAGGCCAGACGCATGTTCAATAAACGCCTGGGCCTCAGACGCCTGTTGAACATGCACCTGGCCTGTGGAGGGGAAATTGAGGCGCCTGTTTTACAGGCGCCAGAGAACCAAGCGCCTGTTCAACAAGCGCCTCAATATGAGGGCGCCTGTTGAACATTATACAAATTTCCTCACTCTGTTGTAGCTGTTTGTTAGTGCACATCTTCGATTATGTGAGATCCCACACTCTGTTAGAGTTGCTCTAATTATAGTTAAAATTGACATCTTTATTAATAGTTGGTTTGGAAGCGTAATTTTTTGGTCCGACCGCGAAGTTCCAAAATTGCCTTTTATATTTATTCTTTTAGTAATAGTTGTAATATATTTGTTGTCATGTCAATATAAAATACTAAAAACGCATCTGTACATATATTATCAAAATTTAACATGACTTAAAAATAGAATTCGACAATTAAGCTTTCTTTACAAATTCAAAATTTCCTCTATAAATATTTATCAAGTCTTAATATCACTTAAAAATAGGATCTAACAAATAAACTATTCTATAAATTTATTTTTTATTAATTAATAATATAAATAAAATTTTAAATTAATAAAAAATTAGATGTTACGACTTAGAAATAAGAATTCAAATTAACTATATTTGTACGTTTGATTCAACACAAAAATATGACTAAATATTTATGGAAATCATTTTCTTTTGAACGTATTAAACAAATACAATTTGTAGAAAAACAATTCATATGCCTTCATCACGCGTGAAGCGCGTTCCGTGACGCTCGTGTTAATAATTGTTTATTTGTTAATTATCAGTTATAATAATAACCAATATGGTTTTATTCTTTTATTTACCCATATTAATTGTATGATTATAAGAAACTATTATTATTTGTTTATAATAACAAACATTTGGTGTGTACATTTACTAGGACATAAATACCGACACAGTGATATAGTATTGGAACCGATGCTTCCATATTAGAACATCCTTTGAGCTCAAAAAGAGCATTTTCAAAAGGAGCATTTTAACTTGGAGTTTCTAAATACCGTTGAAATGAAAACCAACGTAGTAAATTTTCAAACAAAGACGATGGTGTGAATTGCAACTCAATCAAATCTCGTATGCAAAAGTTACAAACGTTATAAGATTTAGGGATTTTGTAACGATCTGAAATTTTCGATCACGAAAATTCCAGATAGTTAGGGAAAGAAGAAAGAGATAGAAGAAGAAGAAACAGAAACACAGCACTGATTCTCACAAAACGCAGCGGATCAAATATAATATCAAATTAAATAACAGTTACTAAAGGAAAAACTGTATCAGTTAATTTACATCAATACATCAGAGTTACAACATTTCACAATCACTGGACAGTAAAAATAACTTGTCCCAGATAAATAACAATATATCACAGCGGAATACACTCCATACGTTTCTGCCATCCAGCTCGCCTCCTGAGCTCCAGAACGTCCTTACTTGAAAATCTGTAATACTCGGTCTGACCCGAGGATTACATCAAAGTAATACCCGGTTCAGACTGGAAACCAGCGTGAGTAAATCCATCTAACAAGAAATACTAATACATAAGACTTACTTAAACCTGAGTAACTCGTTCATCATTATAAGTTCACAACTTGCTACGGTCAACCCTTATTTTCATAATCAATCCCTAAGTATCTTTACTTAGTTTTAAAATGGTCCAATTATTTAAATTTATTATTGATTTCACAAATCCAATCTATAAAGAATTATAGAAGATTTCATATCGAAGTGGTTTCGGGTATTTATTCCTACCCGACCCCGGTCTCTTCGAGTCCCATGCCATCTTAACCCAAGTTATTCAAATGAAATACAATTCAATATAAATTACAGGATGTCACCTTTTTACACAGCAATTCATCATTGATATATAACCATATGATCACTGTCCACCCAACATATCATATCATAAAACATTTCATATCTGAGATATCCACCAATTCAAGGCATTTAACATCATTCAATCATTCATAAGTAAGATTGATCACTTCCAAAATTAATTTAATTTTTCTCTAATTAAATTAATTACTAACTTTAATCACTTAGATTACCTTTACTTAACATTAATTAATTACAACCCAATTAATTAATCATCCTTTAATCATCCATCTTAATTAATCATCCTTGACTAATTATCCTTAATTACAATAAGTAATTTACTCTTACACAAATTAATTAGCCTTTACCCATCACATTAAATAATCCCTTAATTACTCTTATAAAGTAATTAACAATGATTTATTACATTAATCCTTAATTAATTACTCAAATTAATTATTCTTAACCATTTACAGTAATTAACCTTTGATTACTCTCATTACTTTCATTATTTAATGATCCTTAATTAATTACATTAATTAATTATACTTTGATTAATCACTTCCATTAATCAACCATAATTTATCATAAACAGTAATTACCATCCTGTAATTACTTACTTAAATTAATTACCCCTTAATTAATTATATTAATCCTTGATTAATTACACTGAGTAATTTACCCTTAATTACTTCCACTAGTAATTATCCTTTAATTACTTCCCATTAAGTAATTCCTTTTTATTAATTACATCCAGTAATTATCCATTACTTACTTACACTAAGTAATTACTCTTATCAATCTTATTAAGCATTTATACTTAATCAACCATCGAGATATTATCTTTAATTAACAAATTAGTTAACTTAAAATAATCACATTCATTTTATTAATTACAATTGGGTAATTCATCCCTTAATTACCTTATAAACCAATTAATCAACCTCTAATTACTTAATTAAGTAATTTCTAATTACAAATTAATGAATCCCTAATCATTAATTAATCAATCATAATCATTAGTTAATTAAATTAATTATTCTTAATTAATTACTTAATTAATCCTTTATCCTTAATTAATTAAATAAATTAATTATACTTAAATTTTTTAATTAACTTAATTAATTTTAATTAACTTAATTAATTTTAAATCGTTAAAACCTTAATTAGCTTTTAAGGTAAACCATTATCTTTATTAATTACTTAATTATCATTAACATTTTTAAAACATTTTATCTTTATAATTAACTTCCTTAATTAAATCATTTAATTAAGTTTTAAAATAAAATAATCATTTAACTTAACAAATTAAAGTTAATAAATCATAACTTCCTTTAATCAAATAACTTAAACATTTATCAAGTAATAGTTGAAACTAAAGAAGAACGTACTTTTGGGTTGGAAAAGGAAATGAAAGAAAAATTGAAAGACGAATTATGTTGGAATAATTTTTTTTGTTTAGTCACCGGTTTTGAATTTCTGTAAATTGATTGCGCTCGCTATCTTGTTTAACCAAATTGTTATTATTAGGTAGTAAATTTGAATTATGTGAAATAAGTCATTTTGGCTCAAAATCATCCAATTCTACACTATTTAATAATTGTTTTAAAATTGTTTATCATTACATTATTATGTGGGACATGAAGTAACGCTCTTGTAAAATAATTTCTAAAGATTAATTTAATGGGCTTTGCACTGAAGGTCCATATTTTTGATGTTGTTGTAAGAAAAGTCCCTATGATAATGAGTATGTAAATTAAGTCCCTGTTTTTTTTTACATAAAAAAGTGCAAACTATCTTGCGCTTTTTTTTTATAGAAAGTGCAAGTTAACTTGCGCTTTTCAAAAAAATTTTTTTTTTTGAAAATTTCAAAATTTTCAAAAAAATTTCAAAATCAAAAGGCGTAAACTAGCTTGCGTTTTCCTGATAAAAAGTGCAAGTTAACTTGTGCTTTTCAAACATTTTAAAATTTTCAAAAATTTTAAAAATTTCAAAAAAAATTTCCAAATCAGAAAGCGCAAACTAGCTTGCGCTTTCCATCAAGTTAACTTGCATTTTTCAAAAATTTCAGAAATTTCAAAAAAATTCAAAATAAAAGCGCAAACTAGCTTGCACTTTTTAAATTTTTCAAAACTTTTGAAATTTTCAAAAAAAAAATTCATAGTCAAAAAATTGCAAGTTAGCTTGCATTTTCTGTCAGAAAAATTCAAAACACCATGTCTTTTCTATTTTTCAAAAAACAGGGACTAAATTTACATATTCTTATCTAGAGGGACTTTTCTTATAACAACATCAAAAACAAGGACCTGCGACACTTTTTTTGTTAATTTAAATATTCTAACGTATAATTTTGATTGTTGACAGTGGTATAGGCCAAACTTCTAGTTATTTTTGGCGTTTCAGGTCACATATTTGTTACCCTTTTTATTTAGTTTCTGATCAAGAATGTTTTAATATTTTCTTATAGAGGCTGCTAGGCTAGTTCAATTAGGCAAGAGATTGATTCTTTTAATTTGCATACGAGGTTAATTACGATTGAACAAAGGAGAAGGATAAATATTGTTAGTGAGTCTCTTTAAGCAAATGTTCCATAATATCTTCCATCCTGTCCAAAGGACGTTCGTATACCTACGGTAATTTTGCTATTGTTTAGGAATGCATGGTATTATAATGTTTTGCTTGTGTCTTCTTTCTTCAATCTAAGTTAATTTAATCATATTTCTCATCTCATAGAATGTAGGTTGGTATGCATATATCCTTACTAAGAGCATCTCCAACTGTTCGGAGTGTGGATGTACGAGTTTCCACACTTTGAAATGTTGGAGAGCTAATTTCTCAAACAGAGATCAGGCCAGACGCATGTTCAATAAACGCCTGGGCCTCAGACGCCTGTTGAACAGGCACCTGGCCTGTGGAGGGGAAATTGAGGCGCCTGTTTTACAGGCGCCAGCCTGTTTTACAGGCGCCAGAGAACCAAGCGCCTGTTCAACAAGCGCCTCAATATGAGGGCGCCTGTTGAACATTATACAAATTTCCTCACTCTGTTGTAGCTGTTTGTTAGTGCACATCTTCGATTATGTAAGATCCCACACTCTGTTAGAGTTGCTCTAATTATAGTTAAAATTGACATCTTTATTAATAGTTGGTTTGGAAGCGTAATCTTTTGGTCCGACCGCGAAGTTCCAAAATTGCCTTTTATATTTATTCTTTTAGTAATAGTTGTAATATATTTGTTGTCATGTCAATATAAAATACTAAAAACGCATCTGTACATATATTACCAAAATTTAACATGACTTAAAAATAGAATTCGACAATTAAGCTTTCTTTACAAATTCAAAATTTCCTCTATAAATATTTATCAAGTCTTAATATCACTTAAAAATAGGATCTAACAAATAAACTATTCTATAAATTTATTTTTTATTAATTAATAATATAAATAAAATTTTAAATTAATAAAAAATTAGATGTTACGACTTAGAAATAAGAATTCAAATTAACTATATTTGTACGTTTGATTCAACACAAAAATATGACTAAATATTTATGGAAATCATTTTCTTTTGAACGTATTAAACAAATACAATTTGTAGAAAAACAATTCATATGCCTTCATCACGCGTGAAGCGCGTTCCGTGACGCTCGTGTTAATAATTGTTTATTTGTTAATTATCAGTTATAATAATAACCAATATGGTTTTATTCTTTTATTTACCCATATTAATTGTATGATTATAAGAAACTATTATTATTTGTTTATAATAACAAACATTTGGTGTGTACATTTACTAGGACATAAATACCGACACAGTGATATAGTATTGGAACCGATGCTTCCATATTAGAACATCCTTTGAGCTCAAAAAGAGCATTTTCAAAAGGAGCATTTTAACTTGGAGTTTCTAAATACCGTTGAAATGAAAACCAACGTAGTAAATTTTCAAACAAAGACGATGGTGTGAATTGCAACTCAATCAAATCTCGTATGCAAAAGTTACAAACGTTATAAGATTTAGGGATTTTGTAACGATCTGAAATTTTCGATCACGAAAATTCCAGATAGTTAGGGAAAGAAGAAAGAGATAGAAGAAGAAGAAACAGAAACACAGCACTGATTCTCACAAAACGCAGCGGATCAAATATAATATCAAATTAAATAACAGTTACCCAAGGAAAAACTGTATCAGTTAATTTACATCAATACATCAGAGTTACAACATTTCACAATCACTGGACAGTAAAAATAACTTGTCCCAGATAAATAACAATATATCACAGCGGAATACACTCCATACGTTTCTGCCATCCAGCTCGCCTCCTGAGCTCCAGAACGTCCTTACCTGAAAATCTGTAATACTCGGTCTGACCCGAGCATTACATCAAAGTAATACCCGGGTCAGACTGGAAACCAGCGTGAGTAAATCCATCTAACAAGAAATACTAATACATAAGACTTACTTAAACCCGAGTAACTCGTTCATCATTATAAGTTCACAACTTGCTACGGTCAACCCTTATTTTCATAATCAATCCCTAAGTATCTTTACTTAGTTTTAAAATGGTCCAATTATTTAAATTTATTATTGATTTCACAAATCCAATCTATAAAGAATTATAGAAGATTTCATATCGAAGTGGTTTCGGGTATTTATCCCTACCCGACCCCGGTCTCTTCGAGTCCCATGCCATCTTAACCCAAGTTATTCAAATGAAATACAATTCAATATAAATTACAGGATGTCACCTTTTTACACAGCAATTCATCATTGATATATAACCATATGATCACTGTCCACCCAACATATCATATCATAAAACATTTCATATCTGAGATATCCACCAATTCAAGGCATTTAACATCATTCAATCATTCATAAGTAAGATTGATCACTTCCAAAATTAATTTAATTTTTCTCTAATTAAATTAATTACTAACTTTAATCACTTAGATTACCTTTACTTAACATTAATTAATTACAACCCAATTAATTAATCATCCTTTAATCATCCATCTTAATTAATCATCCTTGACTAATTATCCTTAATTACAATAAGTAATTTACTCTTACACAAATTAATTAGCCTTTACCCATCACATTAAATAATCCCTTAATTACTCTTATAAAGTAATTAACAATGATTTATTACATTAATCCTTAATTAATTACTCAAATTAATTATTCTTAACCATTTACAGTAATAACCTTTGATTACTCTCATTACTTTCATTATTTAATGATCCTTAATTAATTACATTAATTAATTATACTTTGATTAATCACTTCCATTAATCAACCATAATTTATCATAAAAAGTAATTACCATCCTGTAATTACTTACTTAAATTAATTACCCCTTAATTAATTATATTAATCCTTGATTAATTACACTGAGTAATTTACCCTTAATTACTTCCACTAGTAATTATCCTTTAATTACTTCCCATTAAGTAATTCCTTTTTATTAATTACATCCAGTAATTATCCATTACTTACTTACACTAAGTAATTACTCTTATCAATCTTATTAAGCATTTATACTTAATCAACCATCGAGATATTATCTTTAATTAACAAATTAGTTAACTTAAAATAATCACATTCATTTTATTAATTACAATTGGGTAATTCATCCCTTAATTACCTTATAAACCAATTAATCAACCTCCAATTACTTAATTAAGTAATTTCTAATTACAAATTAATGAATCCCTAATCATTAATTAATCAATCATAATCATTAGTTAATTAAATTAATTATTCTTAATTAATTACTTAATTAATCCTTTATCCTTAATTAATTAAATAAATTAATTATACTTAAAATTTTTAATTAACTTAATTAATTTTAATTAACTTAATTAATTTTAAATCGTTAAAACCTTAATTAGCTTTTAAGGTAAACCATTATCTTTATTAATTACTTAATTATCATTAACATTTTTAAAACATTTTATCTTTATAATTAACTTCCTTAATTAAATCATTTAATTAAGTTTTAAAATAAAATAATCATTTAACTTAACAAATTAAAGTTAATAAATCATAACTTCCTTTAATCAAATAACTTAAACATTTATCAAGTAATAGTTGAAACTAAAGAAGAACGTACTTTTGGGTTGGAAAAGGAAATGAAAGAAAAATTGAAAGACGAATTATGTTGGAATAATTTTTTTTGTTTAGTCACCGGTTTTGAATTTCTGTAAATTGATTGCGCTCGCTATCTTGTTTAACCAAATTGTTATTATTAAGTAGTAAATTTGAATTATGTGAAATAAGTCATTTTGGCTCAAAATCATCCAATTCTACACTATTTAATAATTGTTTTAAAATTGTTTATCATTACATTATTATGTGGGACATGAAGTAACGCTCTTGTAAAATAATTTCTAAAGATTAATTTAATGGGCTTTGCACTGAAGGTCCATATTTTTGATGTTGTTGTAAGAAAAGTCCCTATGATAATGAGTACGTAAATTAAGTCCCTGTTTTTTTTTACATAAAAAAGTGCAAACTATCTTGCGCTTTTTTTTATAGAAAGTGCAAGTTAACTTGCGCTTTTCAAAAAAAAAATTTTTTTTGAAAATTTCAAAATTTTCAAAAAAATTTCAAAATCAAAAGGCGTAAACTAGCTTGCGTTTTCCTGATAAAAAGTGCAAGTTAACTTGTGCTTTTCAAACATTTTAAAATTTTCAAAAATTTTAAAAATTTCAAAAAAAATTTCCAAATCAGAAAGCGCAAACTAGCTTGCGCTTTCCATCAAGTTAACTTGCATTTTTCAAAAATTTCAGAAATTTCAAAAAAATTCAAAATAAAAGCGCAAACTAGCTTGCACTTTTTAATTTTTTCAAAACTTTTGAAATTTTCAAAAAAAAAATTCATAGTAAAAAAATTGCAAGTTAGCTTGCATTTTCTGTCAGAAAAATTCAAAACACCATGTCTTTTCTATTTTTCAAAAAACAGGGACTAAATTTACATATTCTTATCTAGAGGGACTTTTCTTATAACAACATCAAAAACAAGGACCTGCGACACTTTTTTTGTTAATTTAAATATTCTAACGTATAATTTTGATTGTTGACAGTGGTATAGGCCAAACTTCTAGTTATTTTTGGCGTTTCAGGTCACATATTTGTTACCTTTTTTATTTAGTTTCTGATCAAGAATGTTTTAACATTTTCTTATAGAGGCTGCTAGGCTAGTTCAATTAGGCAAGAGATTGATTCTTTTAATTTGGATACGAGGTTAATTACGATTGAACAAAGGAGAAATATTGTTAGTGATTCTCTTTAAGCAAATGTTCCATAATATCTTCCATCCTGTCCAAAGGACGTTCGTATACCTACGGTAATTTTGCTATTGTTTAGGAATGCATGGTATTATAATGTTTTGCTTGTGTCTTCTTTCTTCAATCTAAGTTAATTTAATCATATTTCTCATCTCATAGAATGTAGGTTGGTATGCATATATCCTTACTAAGAGCATCTCCAACTGTTCGGAGTGTGGATGTACGAGTTTCCACACTTTGAAATGTTGGAGAGCTAATTTCTCAAACAGAGATCAGGCCAGACGCATGTTCAATAAACGCCTGGGCCTCAGACGCCTGTTGAACAGGCACCTGGCCTGTGGAGAGGAAATTGAGGCGCCTGTTTTACAGGCGCCAGCCTGTTTTACAGGCGCCAGAGAACCAAGCGCCTGTTCAACAAGCGCCTCAATATGAGGGCGCCTGTTGAACATTATACAAATTTCCTCACTCTGTTGTAGCTGTTTGTTAGTGCACATCTTCGATTATGTAAGATCCCACACTCTGTTAGAGTTGCTCTAATTATAGTTAAAATTGACATCTTTATTAATAGTTGGTTTGGAAGCGTAATCTTTTGGTCCGACCGCGAAGTTCCAAAATTGCCTTTTATATTTATTCTTTTAGTAATAGTTGTAATATATTTGTTGTCATGTCAATATAAAATACTAAAAACGCATCTGTACATATATTACCAAAATTTAACATGACTTAAAAATAGAATTCGACAATTAAGCTTTCTTTACAAATTCAAAATTTCCTCTATAAATATTTATCAAGTCTTAATATCACTTAAAAATAGGATCTAACAAATAAACTATTCTATAAATTTATTTTTTATTAATTAATAATATAAATAAAATTTTAAATTAATAAAAAATTAGATGTTACGACTTAGAAATAAGAATTCAAATTAACTATATTTGTACGTTTGATTCAACACAAAAATATGACTAAATATTTATGGAAATCATTTTCTTTTGAACGTATTAAACAAATACAATTTGTAGAAAAACAATTCATATGCCTTCATCACGCGTGAAGCGCGTTCCGTGACGCTCGTGTTAATAATTGTTTATTTGTTAATTATCAGTTATAATAATAACCAATATGGTTTTATTCTTTTATTTACCCATATTAATTGTATGATTATAAGAAACTATTATTATTTGTTTATAATAACAAACATTTGGTGTGTACATTTACTAGGACATAAATACCGACACAGTGATATAGTATTGGAACCGATGCTTCCATATTAGAACATCCTTTGAGCTCAAAAAGAGCATTTTCAAAAGGAGCATTTTAACTTGGAGTTTCTAAATACCGTTGAAATGAAAACCAACGTAGTAAATTTTCAAACAAAGACGATGGTGTGAATTGCAACTCAATCAAATCTCGTATGCAAAAGTTACAAACGTTATAAGATTTAGGGATTTTGTAACGATCTGAAATTTTCGATCACGAAAATTCCAGATAGTTAGGGAAAGAAGAAAGAGATAGAAGAAGAAGAAACAGAAACACAGCACTGATTCTCACAAAACGCAGCGGATCAAATATAATATCAAATTAAATAACAGTTACCCAAGGAAAAACTGTATCAGTTAATTTACATCAATACATCAGAGTTACAACATTTCACAATCACTGGACAGTAAAAATAACTTGTCCCAGATAAATAACAATATATCACAGCGGAATACACTCCATACGTTTCTGCCATCCAGCTCGCCTCCTGAGCTCCAGAACGTCCTTACCTGAAAATCTGTAATACTCGGTCTGACCCGAGCATTACATCAAAGTAATACCCGGGTCAGACTGGAAACCAGCGTGAGTAAATCCATCTAACAAGAAATACTAATACATAAGACTTACTTAAACCCGAGTAACTCGTTCATCATTATAAGTTCACAACTTGCTACGGTCAACCCTTATTTTCATAATCAATCCCTAAGTATCTTTACTTAGTTTTAAAATGGTCCAATTATTTAAATTTATTATTGATTTCACAAATCCAATCTATAAAGAATTATAGAAGATTTCATATCGAAGTGGTTTCGGGTATTTATCCCTACCCGACCCCGGTCTCTTCGAGTCCCATGCCATCTTAACCCAAGTTATTCAAATGAAATACAATTCAATATAAATTACAGGATGTCACCTTTTTACACAGCAATTCATCATTGATATATAACCATATGATCACTGTCCACCCAACATATCATATCATAAAACATTTCATATCTGAGATATCCACCAATTCAAGGCATTTAACATCATTCAATCATTCATAAGTAAGATTGATCACTTCCAAAATTAATTTAATTTTTCTCTAATTAAATTAATTACTAACTTTAATCACTTAGATTACCTTTACTTAACATTAATTAATTACAACCCAATTAATTAATCATCCTTTAATCATCCATCTTAATTAATCATCCTTGACTAATTATCCTTAATTACAATAAGTAATTTACTCTTACACAAATTAATTAGCCTTTACCCATCACATTAAATAATCCCTTAATTACTCTTATAAAGTAATTAACAATGATTTATTACATTAATCCTTAATTAATTACTCAAATTAATTATTCTTAACCATTTACAGTAATTAACCTTTCATTACTCTCATTACTTTCATTATTTAATGATCCTTAATTAATTACATTAATTAATTATACTTTGATTAATCACTTCCATTAATCAACCATAATTTATCATAAACAGTAATTACCATCCTGTAATTACTTACTTAAATTAATTACCCCTTAATTAATTATATTAATCCTTGATTACTTACACTGAGTAATTTACCCTTAATTACTTCCACTAGTAATTATCCTTTAATTACTTCCCATTAAGTAATTCCTTTTTATTAATTACATCCAGTAATTATCCATTAATTACTTACACTAAGTAATTACTCTTATCAATCTTATTAAGCATTTATACTTAATCAACCATCGAGATATTATCTTTAATTAACAAATTAGTTAACTTAAAATAATCACATTCATTTTATTAATTACAATTGGGTAATTCATCCCTTAATTACCTTATAAACCAATTAATCAACCTCTAATTACTTAATTAAGTAATTTCTAATTACAAATTAATGAATCTCTAATCATTAATGTCACGACCCGACTTCCTACGTCCAGGAAATCGTATCGTTTTGAAGAAAAGAAAGAGGTGAGAAAGTAGAAAGAAAGAGAAGAAGAAGAAACAACAACAGAATCTCAACAGCGGAACGAATAAAATATAATATATCACATAAATTAATACATAGTATCATATACATCAGAGTTACACAGATAATACATCACATACTAGACAGTTATAAACACCTGTCTAGTTAATACAACTCACACATCACAGAGATACAACACAGCGGAATACAGAATAAACACTAACACAGCGGAACCACTATATATCTATACGCTGAAGCCTCCTGCTCCATTGCTCCTCCAGAATACGTCAAAGCTAAACCTGAATCCCTTGACTACCCGTAAAAATTTGGGTACCCGAGAGTTTATGAAAAACAGAAATAAACTTCGGGTCAGACATGGGTCTGGTATGAGTAACAGGTTAAAGTTGTTTAACTTTGAAAATCACTTGAAAACAAAAGGTATCACGTAAGACTTCCCACACATAAACATGGAAAAGTTTTTACCTTACGCTAACCAAAACATTTGATAGGAAATCCAGTGATATTATAATAGTGTCTAGGGTTTCCAAGTAAATAGAAAATAGCTGAAATTGTTACATTCATTAAATTCCAGCATACTAGGTATACAATCAAAACCGATGGCACTTATTGGATTTTGGATTCCATACAATGGCTGGGCTACTGGGGTACCGCCCGTCACAGTACGTGGCCTAGATCACCGTACCGAGGACCCACCCTAAGTCCCCTGCAACACAAGGCCGGACCCATCCCTTACTGGACAGTTCCAAATAAGATCACCCCACGGTTGGCGCGACCAACCGTACACTAAACCGAAATAAATAGGGACATCTAGACAGGGGTAAACCTTACTCTCAAGTGGGGGCTACCCACGAAGCCTTGCTGCACCTCCCCTGTTTTAGCCATTTCCGGTTGATGAGGCTTGAGGTCACGATTACCTTTACAGAACACATCTCTTAGAATGCTCATCGCCCACCTGACGATGTTCTGAAAGCATTCGATCCATACAAGTTCGTTCCGGGTTCGAACGAAACCGAAGGCATTATCTCGTTACACTCGTATTGGAATCACCCTCAGAGTTAACGACAATAACCCTTGCATTCTGAATCACCATCTCGAACCTATAAGTACTATCTTCGTCAAAACTCATTACGGAATCACCCACAGAGTTATACTGACATATAGTTCTTATACCTTGAGTCTTCACTTGCTCCATTTGAATTTCACGACCTAACGTTATTTTGGATCGATGTGGTATTCGGGTCTCCAGACCTGGAATCCCGGTATACGGAAACCCGATCCCGGTCTCATCGAAATCCAAAACGTGTCTTTTAGGGCCAAGTTGTTTTAAAGGTTTAAAACAAATCAATTCCATTATCTATATATCAACACAGATAGATAAATCACAATATCACAGATAGATGATCACATATCAGCTTAAATGGATAATCTATATCATCACTCTTCAAACAAAGCATTCATATCACAACAATATTACTCATCTCATATCTGAGATCACAATCAATCAATGGGGTATCAATATCAATCATCATACATAAGCAAGGATTAATAATCACATCATTGATAATTAATTTAAAATGAATTAAATTAATTACCTTACCTTTAATTAATTTAAAGTTAATTAAATTAACCATTTCATCATTATTAAACTTGCTTATTACCATTAATCAATTAATTAATCACCATCCCATTATTCCTTCAATAAATCATCCTTGATTAATTTTCTTTAATTACATTTAAGTAATTATCTTTAGATTATTCCCACAAATTAATTTCTTTAACCAAATATAGAAATGCATCTTTACATTACTTCATTTCTTAATTAACTAAAGTTAATTACATTACTCAATTAATTATTAATAAATTTCTTCATTTATTAATTATTCCAAATAAATCTATTTTAAATTCCAATAGTCTCAAATTACATTTCCAGTTAAGTTAATTACATCAAAGTAATTTAATCTTTAATTTGAACCAAAATATTTATCACCTTTGATTAATCGCAATCAGTAATTAACTCCTTTAATTACTAATAAATTAATTACTCCATAATTAATTATCTCAAATTAATCCTTTGATTAATTTTACAAAGTAATTTTACTCGAATTACTTTATTAACAAAACATCATCCCATTAATTACATCCTGTAATTAAACATCAATTACTTCTCTAAGTAATCATACTTATCACATCATCAATTGATTTACCCAAATTAATTAAAATAAATTAATTAACCCAAATAAATCAAATTACTTAATTAATTAAAATGAGTCATTACTCCTTAATTACTTCTTATTTATTATTTACACTTAAACAATTAAAATGTTGATTTATACATCAATTTATCCAATCAATTTATTAAATCAATTACGTTAATTAATTATAAAATAATTCAGATAATGACCTTCATTAACATTTTATTTAATCACTATTCTAAGTAATTAACTTATCAATTATTAATAAGTTTAAATTTATCATTTATAAATTAAGTTAAGTCTCGTCTGTGACTTTAATATTATATTAACTACTTCACTAAGCGATTATACTTAATTAATTATAAGTGATGTTTTTAATTAATTTCATAAATTAATCACTCAGTTATCCATCACTTAATCTTTCATTAATTCATTTCTTAATTACGTTCATTTCCACTAATTACTTCATTTAGTAATTTATCCTTAATTACAAAATGTAATTAACCTTTAATTCTTAATTTATTAATAAATTATCCTTTATTAATCTCAATATAACTAAATTAAAATAAACTTGTACTTATATCCCATACTTACTCAAATCATTTACTTTCATTAAAACCCATTTAGAAATAGATTTGAAATATAATTTATTTAACAAACAATTCAACATTAAATTTAATATATTTAAATCTTTGGAGAACCATTTTCAAACATGTTAAGTCAAATATACAATTTTATTTAAAACTTGATTTAAATACTTAAGAAAACTCGTTCATGCTTTAAATTTTAAAACTAAGATATGATCAGTTTTAAAAATTCAAAACCGGGTTACTTAAATGAACAACCCGAGTATATCTCTCAAAAACCACGTGCCTGCTCCGAGTTTTCTTGCGTACATCCCTGCTTCGAGTCGCCTGGCAAAAATCACGAGATTTTCCCCGAGTCGTTCCTTTCTTCCCCGATCACAAGAATTCCATGTGCACAGATCAATCACCGTGCACATGCACGATCATCCAACGCCACTCCGATCAACATCACTCCCTCCAGCACATCACCGGCGACCAGTTCAACAACCCTGACCACCCAGCTTCTACAATTTTCTCGACAATCAAAATCGAGCAAACGCCTCGATTTAGCTGAAAACACCATGGCCGGAAATTCTCCCTTCGTCGACGAACTCCGCCACGAGAAGCCCCTCCGACCTCACCGAAACATCGCCTCGATCTCCAACAAACTTTTCCCTCCATCGCGATCGTCTCCGCCTTTCCTTGTTCATCGCCATTATCTCGACAGTCCAGACGAACCAAATACTAACTTAAACCCTAGTTCGATCGAATCTGTTCACCTCGATCATTTGAATTTTTTTTTCAACATTTTTCCCCTCATCCTCGATACCCTAGCTAGCCTCGACCACGAACTCGACCTCATCCACCACGTTGATCACCGGCAATTCGTCAATTTGCCGGAAACGTTCATCTCCAATTTCCCGATCGAATATCAACTTAAAAATCTGGAAATACGTGTTAAAAATCATAGCTTTTAACTACAAATCCGTCTATACAACCCCAAACAGAAATTGAATGTGTTGATTTTTGACATGTATATGTAATTTACTGTTATTTTCCATTTTAAAAATTATTTGTTAAATTAAAAATCTCCAAACCATTTTTAAAATTATCTTCATACCCTAACAAACAACTTTTGTTTATATATCAAAGTCAAATATAATTTCTATATTGAGATTTTGAAATTTGAAATAGCAAACCAGAACCAGTAAACAAAAAAACACAGAGCATGAAAATAACAGGTATCTATATACTTACACAAACACACATATACAAGATATATATCTCAAGGTAAGTATTCCACGTAAACTTGAGTTATTAAATTTTAAAAATGTTACTCACCAATATCAGAGAAGAACAGAACCCCTTTGTTTGCAACAGTTTCGAACTTCCTTGAAAAACTGGAAACTGTTTCCATTTACATCCTTGTTGCCAAGTTTCTTGCCTTTTGTTTTATTTATAGTTGCTGATGATGTTTTGATGAAGGCTTGTTTAAGCTTTTAAATGAACTTTCATTACCATTTTGATTTAGTTCGAAAGAAAGAAAAATAACAGGAAGAAAGTATATAGGCTGAAGTTTTAAACAGGGTTTGTATTTTTACTTTTCTTCTTTCAAAAGATAGCCAGAGATATTTTTATAAAATGTAGGCTGATATGTAGTTTTGGGCAAATTCGTATAGATTGTTGGCTGCAAATATTTTGAGGCATTAAATGATAGTGTACTTGTGTCTCCTTTTGTATACTTATCTCATATTTTTCTATTTGCCTGAGACTTCTTTCTCAAGCTACAAATATTAAACTTTCATTTGATTCTTGCCTTAAGGCTTGCAGGCATTCATCATGTTCAATTCGAACATTTATTCTCAATACTATGCAAGCTCAGTATATTTTTTTTTTCTCTTTATTTTCTTCTTTCTACCATGCAGATTTTTATAAAGCTGAGAAGTGGGAAATCATTCTTAGGCTATTCTTTCTTGTTTTCCATTTGAATTGATAGAAATATCAATGAATGTTATTCTCTTTTGAATTGTAAATCAAAATATTATTTAAATGTCTAGGGTTAGTGTTATAATTTACAACTATCAATTTTACTTATGTATATATTTTACTTGTTGCTTTATCATAGTTTACACTTAACATTTGTTTTGTTTATTTGTTTTATTGTTAGTCATGTCAATTTAACATGTATATCTATTTTTATTAATATTCTAAAAACTCATTTATCACGTTTAAAATAATTAAACAAAAGATATTATCCCCTATATTTAAATTACTTATTTACAAAATATACACCAATGTAACATTTGACAAGAATTAAATTTGAAACTTATATACATTTTTAAATTATATAATAACAAACTATACTTTAAAAGAAAAGGAAATAAAAATTCTTTAGTTAACAATTATAAATTTAAACCAAAGTCAGAAATAAGTTCAAAACAATTTTAAACATTTATCTCAAATATTTAAAATCATATATCTACTTATTAAATAGCTTTAAAAAGTATATTTCTAAATAAATAAAATTTTCCAAATCACCAGAATATATATATATATATTAGAAATTGAAACAAAATTTATCAATTAATTTTAAAACAGAATTTCCCTATCTACGATATATGCCAATATATATTCGTTATAAACAGAAAAATCATTTATTAGTTTTAAAAGATAAAACTCACCAATACGATATTTATCAAAAGAAAATATCAATTCAAGTTTATAATTCAAAAATATATCAGATCAATTTAATATTTAATATAAATTATTAAATTGATATTGCTCGAAATTCCGGGTCGTCACATTCCTCCCCCCTTAAAAGAATTTCGTCCCCGAAATTTAAAACAAAGGTAATTTAATATTTTATTTTAAATTTAATTTAAAACACATGCATAATCAATCAATGCTAACAACCATAGCATCCAATTAACAAATCTATCTATCCAAACAAAAATCTGGACCAGATTCTCTCGAGTTTCCCCGAGTACAAATACCGGGTTACTCGCTCTATAGAATCCAAACAGGCAATATCTCTAAGCTACCGAGCTCCTACTCCTCTAGGTCAACAAAACAAGATAGGATATCAGACTACAGATGAGTCAGACTCAACAACCAAAACTCCCTGAACTGCTGGTTCCCAAAACCAGAGATAGAATCTTACACATACTCCCTCAGAGATACGCGAAACACAACGAAACCCAGCTATCCAAACTGGCAATTCACTCCAGAAGAACAAACACTAACTTCTCCAGAACACAGAGGAAATCCAGAACACTTCGAAACTAATTTCCCAGACTCGCCAAACTATACAGCTCCTTCAATCAAAGAAAACTCATCCAGAATCAAATCTCCGACTCTGAAATCCAAATTCCTCTGTCTCTTATCTACCAAACTCTTCGGACGATCCAAAACTACTTTCATCACTACCAATCAGCTAAGTCTCCGCTGATGCCTTTCAGAACGAATCTGAATCCAAAAACAATCCAGTAGACGATCTTCTCCCTATCAACCAAAATCAGGAACACAATCCCTACCATCACCTGTAGAAAACAACTCCTCCTTTCCCAGAAAAGAAAAGCAGACGCACTCCCAACTGCTTCCGCTGCACAACTCTGATATGGGAGCAGATGAAATGCTAATGACGAACTCCAATACAAACTTCCCACTGATACCACTGTGACGAACCTAGGCTTTGCAACCATCGGTCAGCAATCACAACTGGTAAGCCTCCCAACTATTCCGAAAATATGGTTCAACAGATCCATAAAGAGAAAACTCAGAAGTTCCTCCAAAAACCATCCTACTACTAAGTTAAACCATCGGTATCATTCCTGGAATACAGTCGATACCAAACTAAATCTCCAGATGTTAACAAAACACTGACTTCCATCCATTACCACTCAATTATAAATTCATTTGTTTATTCATAAATTTAGTTTTCAATAAATAAATTTTGTTTCCCAACACTTATTACTTCCAGTCCACTTCTATTAATTCTACACTTCACTTTCATTTGACACGATTTAGTTACATTCCAATTTAATTCAAACTTTAAGTTTTCCAAACCCATTTATTTATTCCACAACATTTTAAATTTACTTCCAGAGTTTAAGCAATTCCCAAAGTACAAAATCACCTTTGAAATCAACTATATCCAAAATTCTTTGGCAATTCAAATATTCTTTTGAATTTCAAAACCAAACCCAGTTCACAAACAATTCCAATTTGAAATAATTTGATAGCAAACTTTTCTCTCGGAAATTCGAAAATGAACATCGATGATGCTGCAGTCATCACCGACGTTATTTTCTAACAACCGAAAGAGTTCAAATGCTTTTATTTCTTTTCAACATCTCAAATATTTTTTTAAATTTTAAATCTTTCCAGATTTCAAATCCAACTCAAAAATATCCTTGAAATAATACCATATTTTTTTTTCCAGAACCTTTGAAAACACTTCCAAATCCAAAAGAATTTAAATTTTCTCAAAATTCCAGATCCATCCAATTTCTATTCAAACATTACCCTGGAATTTTATTTCAATTTCAATTGCAAATCACATTTATAATTCACATTTACAAGATTCCATTTGGTTATATGAATTTATTTCTTGACTATTGATTAAATTCCAATTCTTATTAAATTTTCCCAATGATAATGATAATCGTTCAATATTATCATTTCCTAACAATCAAGCAACCATACATAACTATAAATTTTTTTTTTTGAAAAATCATTTCTTTTATATACAAAAATAATTTGGGTAAAATTATTTCATTTACCCTATTTTAAAACATTAATATGTCGGTTTATCTTGTTAAGAGTTTAGAAATTCCTATCGATATTGTGGCGTCCCACACACCGATCAAAATCTATAAACACCTAACCGATAAGTCAACACAATATAAAACAATTTTATATTCACTAACAAATACGCTCTCTCAGGAAAGAAATCACTTAAGAGCCTAGGTATTCGCTCAACCTAGTGCTCTGATACCACCTGTCACGACCCGACTTCCTACGTCCAGGAAATCGTATCGTTTTGAAGAAAAGAAAGAGGTGAGAAAGTAGAAAGAAAGAGAAGAAGAAGAAACAACAACAGAATCTCAACAGCGGAACGAATAAAATATAATATATCACATAAATTAATACATAGTATCATATACATCAGAGTTACACAGATAATACATCACATACTAGACAGTTATAAACACCTGTCTAGTTAATACAACTCACACATCACAGAGATACAACACAGCGGAATACAGAATAAACACTAACACAGCGGAACCACTATATATCTATACGCTGAAGCCTCCTGCTCCATTGCTCCTCCAGAATACGTCAAAGCTAAACCTGAATCCCTTGACTACCCGTAAAAATTTGGGTACCCGAGAGTTTATGAAAAACAGAAATAAACTTCGGGTCAGACATGGGTCTGGTATGAGTAACAGGTTAAAGTTGTTTAACTTTGAAAATCACTTGAAAACAAAAGGTATCACGTAAGACTTCCCACACATAAACATGGAAAAGTTTTTACCTTACGCTAACCAAAACATTTGATAGGAAATCCAGTGATATTATAATAGTGTCTAGGGTTTCCAAGTAAATAGAAAATAGCTGAAATTGTTACATTCATTAAATTCCAGCATACTAGGTATACAATCAAAACCGATGGCACTTATTGGATTTTGGATTCCATACAATGGCTGGGCTACTGGGGTACCGCCCGTCACAGTACGTGGCCTAGATCACCGTACCGAGGACCCACCCTAAGTCCCCTGCAACACAAGGCCGGACCCATCCCTTACTGGACAGTTCCAAATAAGATCACCCCACGGTTGGCGCGACCAACCGTACACTAAACCGAAATAAATAGGGACATCTAGACAGGGGTAAACCTTACTCTCAAGTGGGGGCTACCCACGAAGCCTTGCTGCACCTCCCCTGTTTTAGCCATTTCCGGTTGATGAGGCTTGAGGTCACGATTACCTTTACAGAACACATCTCTTAGAATGCTCATCGCCCACCTGACGATGTTCTGAAAGCATTCGATCCATACAAGTTCGTTCCGGGTTCGAACGAAACCGAAGGCATTATCTCGTTACACTCGTATTGGAATCACCCTCAGAGTTAACGACAATAACCCTTGCATTCTGAATCACCATCTCGAACCTATAAGTACTATCTTCGTCAAAACTCATTACGGAATCACCCACAGAGTTATACTGACATATAGTTCTTATACCTCGAGTCTTCACTTGCTCCATTTGAATTTCACGACCTAACGTTATTTTGGATCGATGTGGTATTCGGGTCTCCAGACCTGGAATCCCGGTATACGGAAACCCGATCCCGGTCTCATCGAAATCCAAAACGTGTCTTTTAGGGCCAAGTTGTTTTAAAGGTTTAAAACAAATCAATTCCATTATCTATATATCAACACAGATAGATAAATCACAATATCACAGATAGATGATCACATATCAGCTTAAATGGATAATCTATATCATCACTCTTCAAACAAAGCATTCATATCACAACAATATTACTCATCTCATATCTGAGATCACAATCAATCAATGGGGTATCAATATCAATCATCATACATAAGCAAGGATTAATAATCACATCATTGATAATTAATTTAAAATGAATTAAATTAATTACCTTACCTTTAATTAATTTAAAGTTAATTAAATTAACCATTTCATCATTATTAAACTTGCTTATTACCATTAATCAATTAATTAATCACCATCCCATTATTCCTTCAATAAATCATCCTTGATTAATTTTCTTTAATTACATTTAAGTAATTATCTTTAGATTATTCCCACAAATTAATTTCTTTAACCAAATATAGAAATGCATCTTTACATTACTTCATTTCTTAATTAACTAAAGTTAATTACATTACTCAATTAATTATTAATAAATTTCTTCATTTATTAATTATTCCAAATAAATCTATTTTAAATTCCAATAGTCTCAAATTACATTTCCAGTTAAGTTAATTACATCAAAGTAATTTAATCTTTAATTTGAACCAAAATATTTATCACCTTTGATTAATCGCAATCAGTAATTAACTCCTTTAATTACTAATAAATTAATTACTCCATAATTAATTATCTCAAATTAATCCTTTGATTAATTTTACAAAGTAATTTTACTCGAATTACTTTATTAACAAAACATCATCCCATTAATTACATCCTGTAATTAAACATCAATTACTTCTCTAAGTAATCATACTTATCACATCATCAATTGATTTACCCAAATTAATTAAAATAAATTAATTAACCCAAATAAATCAAATTACTTAATTAATTAAAATGAGTCATTACTCCTTAATTACTTCTTATTTATTATTTACACTTAAACAATTAAAATGTTGATTTATACATCAATTTATCCAATCAATTTATTAAATCAATTACGTTAATTAATTATAAAATAATTCAGATAATGACCTTCATTAACATTTTATTTAATCACTATTCTAAGTAATTAACTTATCAATTATTAATAAGTTTAAATTTATCATTTATAAATTAAGTTAAGTCTCGTCTGTGACTTTAATATTATATTAACTACTTCACTAAGCGATTATACTTAATTAATTATAAGTGATGTTTTTAATTAATTTCATAAATTAATCACTCAGTTATCCATCACTTAATCTTTCATTAATTCATTTCTTAATTACGTTCATTTCCACTAATTACTTCATTTAGTAATTTATCCTTAATTACAAAATGTAATTAACCTTTAATTCTTAATTTATTAATAAATTATCCTTTATTAATCTCAATATAACTAAATTAAAATAAACTTGTACTTATATCCCATACTTACTCAAATCATTTACTTTCATTAAAACCCATTTAGAAATAGATTTGAAATATAATTTATTTAACAAACAATTCAACATTAAATTTAATATATTTAAATCTTTGGAGAACCATTTTCAAACATGTTAAGTCAAATATACAATTTTATTTAAAACTTGATTTAAATACTTAAGAAAACTCGTTCATGCTTTAAATTTTAAAACTAAGATATGATCAGTTTTAAAAATTCAAAACCGGGTTACTTAAATGAACAACCCGAGTATATCTCTCAAAAACCACGTGCCTGCTCCGAGTTTTCTTGCGTACATCCCTGCTTCGAGTCGCCTGGCAAAAATCACGAGATTTTCCCCGAGTCGTTCCTTTCTTCCCCGATCACAAGAATTCCATGTGCACAGATCAATCACCGTGCACATGCACGATCATCCAACGCCACTCCGATCAACATCACTCCCTCCAGCACATCACCGGCGACCAGTTCAACAACCCTGACCACCCAGCTTCTACAATTTTCTCGACAATCAAAATCGAGCAAACGCCTCGATTTAGCTGAAAACACCATGGCCGGAAATTCTCCCTTCGTCGACGAACTCCGCCACGAGAAGCCCCTCCGACCTCACCGAAACATCGCCTCGATCTCCAACAAACTTTTCCCTCCATCGCGATCGTCTCCGCCTTTCCTTGTTCATCGCCATTATCTCGACAGTCCAGACGAACCAAATACTAACTTAAACCCTAGTTCGATCGAATCTGTTCACCTCGATCATTTGAATTTTTTTTTCAACATTTTTCCCCTCATCCTCGATACCCTAGCTAGCCTCGACCACGAACTCGACCTCATCCACCACGTTGATCACCGGCAATTCGTCAATTTGCCGGAAACGTTCATCTCCAATTTCCCGATCGAATATCAACTTAAAAATCTGGAAATACGTGTTAAAAATCATAGCTTTTAACTACAAATCCGTCTATACAACCCCAAACAGAAATTGAATGTGTTGATTTTTGACATGTATATGTAATTTACTGTTATTTTCCATTTTAAAAATTATTTGTTAAATTAAAAATCTCCAAACCATTTTTAAAATTATCTTCATACCCTAACAAACAACTTTTGTTTATATATCAAAGTCAAATATAATTTCTATATTGAGATTTTGAAATTTGAAATAGCAAACCAGAACCAGTAAACAAAAAAACACAGAGCATGAAAATAACAGGTATCTATATACTTACACAAACACACATATACAAGATATATATCTCAAGGTAAGTATTCCACGTAAACTTGAGTTATTAAATTTTAAAAATGTTACTCACCAATATCAGAGAAGAACAGAACCCCTTTGTTTGCAACAGTTTCGAACTTCCTTGAAAAACTGGAAACTGTTTCCATTTACATCCTTGTTGCCAAGTTTCTTGCCTTTTGTTTTATTTATAGTTGCTGATGATGTTTTGATGAAGGCTTGTTTAAGCTTTTAAATGAACTTTCATTACCATTTTGATTTAGTTCGAAAGAAAGAAAAATAACAGGAAGAAAGTATATAGGCTGAAGTTTTAAACAGGGTTTGTATTTTTACTTTTCTTCTTTCAAAAGATAGCCAGAGATATTTTTATAAAATGTAGGCTGATATGTAGTTTTGGGCAAATTCGTATAGATTGTTGGCTGCAAATATTTTGAGGCATTAAATGATAGTGTACTTGTGTCTCCTTTTGTATACTTATCTCATATTTTTCTATTTGCCTGAGACTTCTTTCTCAAGCTACAAATATTAAACTTTCATTTGATTCTTGCCTTAAGGCTTGCAGGCATTCATCATGTTCAATTCGAACATTTATTCTCAATACTATGCAAGCTCAGTATATTTTTTTTTTCTCTTTATTTTCTTCTTTCTACCATGCAGATTTTTATAAAGCTGAGAAGTGGGAAATCATTCTTAGGCTATTCTTTCTTGTTTTCCATTTGAATTGATAGAAATATCAATGAATGTTATTCTCTTTTGAATTGTAAATCAAAATATTATTTAAATGTCTAGGGTTAGTGTTATAATTTACAACTATCAATTTTACTTATGTATATATTTTACTTGTTGCTTTATCATAGTTTACACTTAACATTTGTTTTGTTTATTTGTTTTATTGTTAGTCATGTCAATTTAACATGTATATCTATTTTTATTAATATTCTAAAAACTCATTTATCACGTTTAAAATAATTAAACAAAAGATATTATCCCCTATATTTAAATTACTTATTTACAAAATATACACCAATGTAACATTTGACAAGAATTAAATTTGAAACTTATATACATTTTTAAATTATATAATAACAAACTATACTTTAAAAGAAAAGGAAATAAAAATTCTTTAGTTAACAATTATAAATTTAAACCAAAGTCAGAAATAAGTTCAAAACAATTTTAAACATTTATCTCAAATATTTAAAATCATATATCTACTTATTAAATAGCTTTAAAAAGTATATTTCTAAATAAATAAAATTTTCCAAATCACCAGAATATATATATATATATTAGAAATTGAAACAAAATTTATCAATTAATTTTAAAACAGAATTTCCCTATCTACGATATATGCCAATATATATTCGTTATAAACAGAAAAATCATTTATTAGTTTTAAAAGATAAAACTCACCAATACGATATTTATCAAAAGAAAATATCAATTCAAGTTTATAATTCAAAAATATATCAGATCAATTTAATATTTAATATAAATTATTAAATTGATATTGCTCGAAATTCCGGGTCGTCACATTCCTCCCCCCTTAAAAGAATTTCGTCCCCGAAATTTAAAACAAAGGTAATTTAATATTTTATTTTAAATTTAATTTAAAACACATGCATAATCAATCAATGCTAACAACCATAGCATCCAATTAACAAATCTATCTATCCAAACAAAAATCTGGACCAGATTCTCTCGAGTTTCCCCGAGTACAAATACCGGGTTACTCGCTCTATAGAATCCAAACAGGCAATATCTCTAAGCTACCGAGCTCCTACTCCTCTAGGTCAACAAAACAAGATAGGATATCAGACTACAGATGAGTCAGACTCAACAACCAAAACTCCCTGAACTGCTGGTTCCCAAAACCAGAGATAGAATCTTACACATACTCCCTCAGAGATACGCGAAACACAACGAAACCCAGCTATCCAAACTGGCAATTCACTCCAGAAGAACAAACACTAACTTCTCCAGAACACAGAGGAAATCCAGAACACTTCGAAACTAATTTCCCAGACTCGCCAAACTATACAGCTCCTTCAATCAAAGAAAACTCATCCAGAATCAAATCTCCGACTCTGAAATCCAAATTCCTCTGTCTCTTATCTACCAAACTCTTCGGACGATCCAAAACTACTTTCATCACTACCAATCAGCTAAGTCTCCGCTGATGCCTTTCAGAACGAATCTGAATCCAAAAACAATCCAGTAGACGATCTTCTCCCTATCAACCAAAATCAGGAACACAATCCCTACCATCACCTGTAGAAAACAACTCCTCCTTTCCCAGAAAAGAAAAGCAGACGCACTCCCAACTGCTTCCGCTGCACAACTCTGATATGGGAGCAGATGAAATGCTAATGACGAACTCCAATACAAACTTCCCACTGATACCACTGTGACGAACCTAGGCTTTGCAACCATCGGTCAGCAATCACAACTGGTAAGCCTCCCAACTATTCCGAAAATATGGTTCAACAGATCCATAAAGAGAAAACTCAGAAGTTCCTCCAAAAACCATCCTACTACTAAGTTAAACCATCGGTATCATTCCTGGAATACAGTCGATACCAAACTAAATCTCCAGATGTTAACAAAACACTGACTTCCATCCATTACCACTCAATTATAAATTCATTTGTTTATTCATAAATTTAGTTTTCAATAAATAAATTTTGTTTCCCAACACTTATTACTTCCAGTCCACTTCTATTAATTCTACACTTCACTTTCATTTGACACGATTTAGTTACATTCCAATTTAATTCAAACTTTAAGTTTTCCAAACCCATTTATTTATTCCACAACATTTTAAATTTACTTCCAGAGTTTAAGCAATTCCCAAAGTACAAAATCACCTTTGAAATCAACTATATCCAAAATTCTTTGGCAATTCAAATATTCTTTTGAATTTCAAAACCAAACCCAGTTCACAAACAATTCCAATTTGAAATAATTTGATAGCAAACTTTTCTCTCGGAAATTCGAAAATGAACATCGATGATGCTGCAGTCATCACCGACGTTATTTTCTAACAACCGAAAGAGTTCAAATGCTTTTATTTCTTTTCAACATCTCAAATATTTTTTTAAATTTTAAATCTTTCCAGATTTCAAATCCAACTCAAAAATATCCTTGAAATAATACCATATTTTTTTTTCCAGAACCTTTGAAAACACTTCCAAATCCAAAAGAATTTAAATTTTCTCAAAATTCCAGATCCATCCAATTTCTATTCAAACATTACCCTGGAATTTTATTTCAATTTCAATTGCAAATCACATTTATAATTCACATTTACAAGATTCCATTTGGTTATATGAATTTATTTCTTGACTATTGATTAAATTCCAATTCTTATTAAATTTTCCCAATGATAATGATAATCGTTCAATATTATCATTTCCTAACAATCAAGCAACCATACATAACTATAAATTTTTTTTTTTGAAAAATCATTTCTTTTATATACAAAAATAATTTGGGTAAAATTATTTCATTTACCCTATTTTAAAACATTAATATGTCGGTTTATCTTGTTAAGAGTTTAGAAATTCCTATCGATATTGTGGCGTCCCACACACCGATCAAAATCTATAAACACCTAACCGATAAGTCAACACAATATAAAACAATTTTATATTCACTAACAAATACGCTCTCTCAGGAAAGAAATCACTTAAGAGCCTAGGTATTCGCTCAACCTAGTGCTCTGATACCACCTGTCACGACCCGACTTCCTACGTCCAGGAAATCGTATCGTTTTGAAGAAAAGAAAGAGGTGAGAAAGTAGAAAGAAAGAGAAGAAGAAGAAACAACAACAGAATCTCAACAGCGGAACGAATAAAATATAATATATCACATAAATTAATACATAGTATCATATACATCAGAGTTACACAGATAATACATCACATACTAGACAGTTATAAACACCTGTCTAGTTAATACAACTCACACATCACAGAGATACAACACAGCGGAATACAGAATAAACACTAACACAGCGGAACCACTATATATCTATACGCTGAAGCCTCCTGCTCCATTGCTCCTCCAGAATACGTCAAAGCTAAACCTGAATCCCTTGACTACCCGTAAAAATTTGGGTACCCGAGAGTTTATGAAAAACAGAAATAAACTTCGGGTCAGACATGGGTCTGGTATGAGTAACAGGTTAAAGTTGTTTAACTTTGAAAATCACTTGAAAACAAAAGGTATCACGTAAGACTTCCCACACATAAACATGGAAAAGTTTTTACCTTACGCTAACCAAAACATTTGATAGGAAATCCAGTGATATTATAATAGTGTCTAGGGTTTCCAAGTAAATAGAAAATAGCTGAAATTGTTACATTCATTAAATTCCAGCATACTAGGTATACAATCAAAACCGATGGCACTTATTGGATTTTGGATTCCATACAATGGCTGGGCTACTGGGGTACCGCCCGTCACAGTACGTGGCCTAGATCACCGTACCGAGGACCCACCCTAAGTCCCCTGCAACACAAGGCCGGACCCATCCCTTACTGGACAGTTCCAAATAAGATCACCCCACGGTTGGCGCGACCAACCGTACACTAAACCGAAATAAATAGGGACATCTAGACAGGGGTAAACCTTACTCTCAAGTGGGGGCTACCCACGAAGCCTTGCTGCACCTCCCCTGTTTTAGCCATTTCCGGTTGATGAGGCTTGAGGTCACGATTACCTTTACAGAACACATCTCTTAGAATGCTCATCGCCCACCTGACGATGTTCTGAAAGCATTCGATCCATACAAGTTCGTTCCGGGTTCGAACGAAACCGAAGGCATTATCTCGTTACACTCGTATTGGAATCACCCTCAGAGTTAACGACAATAACCCTTGCATTCTGAATCACCATCTCGAACCTATAAGTACTATCTTCGTCAAAACTCATTACGGAATCACCCACAGAGTTATACTGACATATAGTTCTTATACCTCGAGTCTTCACTTGCTCCATTTGAATTTCACGACCTAACGTTATTTTGGATCGATGTGGTATTCGGGTCTCCAGACCTGGAATCCCGGTATACGGAAACCCGATCCCGGTCTCATCGAAATCCAAAACGTGTCTTTTAGGGCCAAGTTGTTTTAAAGGTTTAAAACAAATCAATTCCATTATCTATATATCAACACAGATAGATAAATCACAATATCACAGATAGATGATCACATATCAGCTTAAATGGATAATCTATATCATCACTCTTCAAACAAAGCATTCATATCACAACAATATTACTCATCTCATATCTGAGATCACAATCAATCAATGGGGTATCAATATCAATCATCATACATAAGCAAGGATTAATAATCACATCATTGATAATTAATTTAAAATGAATTAAATTAATTACCTTACCTTTAATTAATTTAAAGTTAATTAAATTAACCATTTCATCATTATTAAACTTGCTTATTACCATTAATCAATTAATTAATCACCATCCCATTATTCCTTCAATAAATCATCCTTGATTAATTTTCTTTAATTACATTTAAGTAATTATCTTTAGATTATTCCCACAAATTAATTTCTTTAACCAAATATAGAAATGCATCTTTACATTACTTCATTTCTTAATTAACTAAAGTTAATTACATTACTCAATTAATTATTAATAAATTTCTTCATTTATTAATTATTCCAAATAAATCTATTTTAAATTCCAATAGTCTCAAATTACATTTCCAGTTAAGTTAATTACATCAAAGTAATTTAATCTTTAATTTGAACCAAAATATTTATCACCTTTGATTAATCGCAATCAGTAATTAACTCCTTTAATTACTAATAAATTAATTACTCCATAATTAATTATCTCAAATTAATCCTTTGATTAATTTTACAAAGTAATTTTACTCGAATTACTTTATTAACAAAACATCATCCCATTAATTACATCCTGTAATTAAACATCAATTACTTCTCTAAGTAATCATACTTATCACATCATCAATTGATTTACCCAAATTAATTAAAATAAATTAATTAACCCAAATAAATCAAATTACTTAATTAATTAAAATGAGTCATTACTCCTTAATTACTTCTTATTTATTATTTACACTTAAACAATTAAAATGTTGATTTATACATCAATTTATCCAATCAATTTATTAAATCAATTACGTTAATTAATTATAAAATAATTCAGATAATGACCTTCATTAACATTTTATTTAATCACTATTCTAAGTAATTAACTTATCAATTATTAATAAGTTTAAATTTATCATTTATAAATTAAGTTAAGTCTCGTCTGTGACTTTAATATTATATTAACTACTTCACTAAGCGATTATACTTAATTAATTATAAGTGATGTTTTTAATTAATTTCATAAATTAATCACTCAGTTATCCATCACTTAATCTTTCATTAATTCATTTCTTAATTACGTTCATTTCCACTAATTACTTCATTTAGTAATTTATCCTTAATTACAAAATGTAATTAACCTTTAATTCTTAATTTATTAATAAATTATCCTTTATTAATCTCAATATAACTAAATTAAAATAAACTTGTACTTATATCCCATACTTACTCAAATCATTTACTTTCATTAAAACCCATTTAGAAATAGATTTGAAATATAATTTATTTAACAAACAATTCAACATTAAATTTAATATATTTAAATCTTTGGAGAACCATTTTCAAACATGTTAAGTCAAATATACAATTTTATTTAAAACTTGATTTAAATACTTAAGAAAACTCGTTCATGCTTTAAATTTTAAAACTAAGATATGATCAGTTTTAAAAATTCAAAACCGGGTTACTTAAATGAACAACCCGAGTATATCTCTCAAAAACCACGTGCCTGCTCCGAGTTTTCTTGCGTACATCCCTGCTTCGAGTCGCCTGGCAAAAATCACGAGATTTTCCCCGAGTCGTTCCTTTCTTCCCCGATCACAAGAATTCCATGTGCACAGATCAATCACCGTGCACATGCACGATCATCCAACGCCACTCCGATCAACATCACTCCCTCCAGCACATCACCGGCGACCAGTTCAACAACCCTGACCACCCAGCTTCTACAATTTTCTCGACAATCAAAATCGAGCAAACGCCTCGATTTAGCTGAAAACACCATGGCCGGAAATTCTCCCTTCGTCGACGAACTCCGCCACGAGAAGCCCCTCCGACCTCACCGAAACATCGCCTCGATCTCCAACAAACTTTTCCCTCCATCGCGATCGTCTCCGCCTTTCCTTGTTCATCGCCATTATCTCGACAGTCCAGACGAACCAAATACTAACTTAAACCCTAGTTCGATCGAATCTGTTCACCTCGATCATTTGAATTTTTTTTTCAACATTTTTCCCCTCATCCTCGATACCCTAGCTAGCCTCGACCACGAACTCGACCTCATCCACCACGTTGATCACCGGCAATTCGTCAATTTGCCGGAAACGTTCATCTCCAATTTCCCGATCGAATATCAACTTAAAAATCTGGAAATACGTGTTAAAAATCATAGCTTTTAACTACAAATCCGTCTATACAACCCCAAACAGAAATTGAATGTGTTGATTTTTGACATGTATATGTAATTTACTGTTATTTTCCATTTTAAAAATTATTTGTTAAATTAAAAATCTCCAAACCATTTTTAAAATTATCTTCATACCCTAACAAACAACTTTTGTTTATATATCAAAGTCAAATATAATTTCTATATTGAGATTTTGAAATTTGAAATAGCAAACCAGAACCAGTAAACAAAAAAACACAGAGCATGAAAATAACAGGTATCTATATACTTACACAAACACACATATACAAGATATATATCTCAAGGTAAGTATTCCACGTAAACTTGAGTTATTAAATTTTAAAAATGTTACTCACCAATATCAGAGAAGAACAGAACCCCTTTGTTTGCAACAGTTTCGAACTTCCTTGAAAAACTGGAAACTGTTTCCATTTACATCCTTGTTGCCAAGTTTCTTGCCTTTTGTTTTATTTATAGTTGCTGATGATGTTTTGATGAAGGCTTGTTTAAGCTTTTAAATGAACTTTCATTACCATTTTGATTTAGTTCGAAAGAAAGAAAAATAACAGGAAGAAAGTATATAGGCTGAAGTTTTAAACAGGGTTTGTATTTTTACTTTTCTTCTTTCAAAAGATAGCCAGAGATATTTTTATAAAATGTAGGCTGATATGTAGTTTTGGGCAAATTCGTATAGATTGTTGGCTGCAAATATTTTGAGGCATTAAATGATAGTGTACTTGTGTCTCCTTTTGTATACTTATCTCATATTTTTCTATTTGCCTGAGACTTCTTTCTCAAGCTACAAATATTAAACTTTCATTTGATTCTTGCCTTAAGGCTTGCAGGCATTCATCATGTTCAATTCGAACATTTATTCTCAATACTATGCAAGCTCAGTATATTTTTTTTTTCTCTTTATTTTCTTCTTTCTACCATGCAGATTTTTATAAAGCTGAGAAGTGGGAAATCATTCTTAGGCTATTCTTTCTTGTTTTCCATTTGAATTGATAGAAATATCAATGAATGTTATTCTCTTTTGAATTGTAAATCAAAATATTATTTAAATGTCTAGGGTTAGTGTTATAATTTACAACTATCAATTTTACTTATGTATATATTTTACTTGTTGCTTTATCATAGTTTACACTTAACATTTGTTTTGTTTATTTGTTTTATTGTTAGTCATGTCAATTTAACATGTATATCTATTTTTATTAATATTCTAAAAACTCATTTATCACGTTTAAAATAATTAAACAAAAGATATTATCCCCTATATTTAAATTACTTATTTACAAAATATACACCAATGTAACATTTGACAAGAATTAAATTTGAAACTTATATACATTTTTAAATTATATAATAACAAACTATACTTTAAAAGAAAAGGAAATAAAAATTCTTTAGTTAACAATTATAAATTTAAACCAAAGTCAGAAATAAGTTCAAAACAATTTTAAACATTTATCTCAAATATTTAAAATCATATATCTACTTATTAAATAGCTTTAAAAAGTATATTTCTAAATAAATAAAATTTTCCAAATCACCAGAATATATATATATATATTAGAAATTGAAACAAAATTTATCAATTAATTTTAAAACAGAATTTCCCTATCTACGATATATGCCAATATATATTCGTTATAAACAGAAAAATCATTTATTAGTTTTAAAAGATAAAACTCACCAATACGATATTTATCAAAAGAAAATATCAATTCAAGTTTATAATTCAAAAATATATCAGATCAATTTAATATTTAATATAAATTATTAAATTGATATTGCTCGAAATTCCGGGTCGTCACAATTAATTAATCAATCATAATTATTAGTTAATTAAATTAATTATTCTTAATTAATTACTTAATTAATCCTTTATCCTTAATTAATTAAATAAATTAATTATACTTAAATTTTTTAATTAACTTAATTAATTTTAATTAACTTAATTAATTTTAAATCGTTAAAACCTTAATTAGCTTTTAAGGTAAACCATTATCTTTATTAATTACTTAATTATCATTAACATTTTTAAAACATTTTATCTTTATAATTAACTTCCTTAATTAAATCATTAAATTAAGTTTTAAAATAAAATAATCATTTAACTTAACAAATTAAAGTTAATAAATCATAACTTCCTTTAATCAAATAACTTAAACATTTATCAAGTAATAGTTGAAACTAAATTCAATTTACATTTTAAAACTTGCTTTTGTAAAACCTTTAAAACTTTTAAAACTGTTTTTAAACTTGCTTCGGGTCCCACCCGAATAGCTCTCGAGTCCAGACCCGAGTAAATCCACTTCCCATTTCTAAAAACTTAGTTTAAGTTTAAAATCTGTTAACAAGGCTCAACACTCACGAACATCCACCCGAGCTAAAACTCGAGTTTTCTTCCCACTTACCCGAGCTTCTCCCCGATCCCAACTAAGACCTGCCACGCATGCACATGCACAGAGGCTCCGGCCTCCTCCGATCATCATTGCGACTACCAGAACATCGTCGACGACCACAACTATTTACTCGAGCACCCAGACCAACGATTCACCTATGAACTCAAAATCGAGCTATTCGACTACCTACTGGAACCAACCAGATCACCCAGAAACGCCTCGCGCCGACGATCTCGTCTACCATCAACCACGCTACTTCGACCAGAGTTGCCCCGATGACCCACGAAACTTTTCCCCTTGGTCTGGTGCAACTCGATGCAACGACGATGCCGCACGACCCTCGAATGGAACCTCTACCAAATCAGGCTACAAAACCCTACTATCACGTCGACCGGCCACCACAGCAGCCAAGAATTCAAGCGAGCATTTTTCTCAAACTCCCCGACCACCCAGCAAGCTTCAGACATGATCGCGTCGACCATCTCCCCTCCGATCACCAGAATTTTGTCAAAACCAAATTTACGTTCAACCCAAAATATCTCGACAATCCAAATCTTAAAAATCAAGATATTTGTATCAAAATTCATCATTTTCTACTACGAATTTGTTCATGAAATCAAATCATGAAATTTTGAACATTGATTTTTCGACATATATTTGTTGATTACTGTAATTTCTTGATTTTGAAATACTTACCAAATTTAAATCCTTGAAACTATTTTTAAAATTTATATTACATTGTTTCAATCATTTTTCATTTAAAGGTCAAGGCCTAAAACAGATTATAGGAAGAGTAATCGAATTTATTTTTAATGGTTTGGAACCTGTAGTTAAACAAAGATATGTATATAACCATATACATACATGCACACAATATTTACATACATATATATATAGACATGCAGGCATATATCTATACAAATATTTCACAACATACTTCATGTATCAAACAGATTTAAGCTTTTGATAGATAGTTTACTCACAGTGACACCTTGAACAGGGAGATAGAGTTTTGAAATCTGCAACTTCACTCGAAAACTGCAAGTTTAAATTAATTTTGATTTGCTTTTGTTTGAGTTGGATTTTGCTTTTAAATGACAGTGTTGTTTTCTTTTTTTTTCTTTGTTTAACTTAGCTTGCTCTCGAATGAATGAAGAAAAAGAAGACAGTAGTGGATGTACAGATAAGAAAAGGGGTAAGCTGCCTTCTACCATAAGTTTCTTTTCACCTTTATATTTTATTTACCTTTGGTCAGAGATTTTTTTCCTCTCCTTTGACCAGAGAAGATTTTGTGGAAAATGGAAACATTTCAAAATGACTTGTTTTTGTGCTAGAATTGATAGCATTAAATGCAAGTGTCTCCTTCCATGTTTACATACTTATCCATACTTTTACAATTTTCCTATATTTTATTTAATATGGGCATATGTACATACATGCACCTTTATATACTTATATACGTTATCAAATATCATAGGGTTTGTGTAATTTATATATATTCCTTTGGATGTTTTATCCTAATTTTAAATGGTGGAGTTTGTACCTATATATATATAAATATATTTGAACGTTTATCTTTAATCTAATCTATGGGATTTATCTTATCCAGAGATATAAAAAATGAAATCTCTAATATAGTTTTTAATTCAATATATATATATATTAAGATATTTTAATTATCAGAATTTTATTTGTTCGACTTATCTAAAGTAATATTCCAATGATTTAATTCAATTAATTACCAATTAACAACCGTTAAAAATGTGGGTCATCATAGATTTATTTATTAGTAAATATAAAATTTGGACATTTATATAAATTCACTTCACCTTTTCGAAGGTGAAAATTATTTTAATGCCATATTTTCTTCCAAAAGTAGTTCAGAATCTTTCTTGCTTATCGATATCTAAAACCAGTGCTTTTTATTCTTAGAAATTTTTAAGTGCACCCCACTTTTCTTCTTTTTGTAAAATCAGCTTATGTTATGAAGAAATTTATACAATGCAATGTTGCATATTTACAGCATAGACATGTTGTTATTGTTTTGTTTGTTGCATTATTATAATACAACCTTTGTAGATCTTTGAAATTGGTATGTTTTTTCCAAAATAACTTGGATTATATTTTAAAAAACGATATCAATTGTGCATTTGTTTTCCACTTCATTGTACTTTACATTTTTTTAACAACGTAGGCAACTCGAATCTCCATAGTTGCATCTTGTTTTCTATTTTTGGACTCGAATTATACATTGGATTACTAATTTTTCATAACGACGATTTTGTTTATGATTATTTTTTATACATTATAAGGGTTAAATTTATGATATGAAAAACAATAAGAGTTTGTTATCTATTTTAATAAATAACATGGATGAAGAAACGTAAGCCCTCTTTTCAAAACTCTCATTGTCTTTTTTCTCAATCTTTAACTACTTTGATAGTTTATATAAGCATTTTACATTTATTTACGGATACATCGTTGGAATAAAGCTTATAATTTATGTATACAAGGTTTAGTTGAGGTGCTTTTTTCTGTCAAATTCGTTGGGAGAGTTGATAGGTTTTGTCTTTTATGTTGGTTCTGTTCAGTTTGAAGATTTATATTGGAATTGCTTTTCTAAAGCTTAAGAGATATCATTTTTTTAATGCATATATATATATACATGCACATCTCTTTTACATGGTTTATTGTTTACAATGTTGGTAGTGATGTAGACAAAATGCGTGTATAAGATTGATAATTACTTACTGCATTGGTGATATAATTCATATTTATTTTCTTGTTGGATGCCTGGATTATTGAAATTTATAAAATGTGTTATGATATTATTTGTATATTGTAAAATGGTTGGTAGAATTTACTGTTTGTTTTTATTTCATTTGATTGAAGTGTATAACATTTACGTAGTTAACATAATAGTTGTTACACCTTCCATAATCTTTTGTTAGATGTGCTGTTAACAAAGTAGCTTGTACACATATGTCATTTGTTAATTTTTAGTTGACACTGTAGTTATTGCACACTGTAGTTATTGCACATGTTATTTGCTGGATTTGTAACTAATACCGTAGTTATCAAATATAACTCATTAGTAAGTTATGTAGCTATTATCAGTATTGGTGCATATATGTTATTTGTAGTTGTGCACCAAGCAATTAGGTTATTAAACCTTATGTTGATACATTGAGCATTCGGATCGGCTCGTTATTTGGGTTGATATTGGGTAGATATATAGGACGAGTGAAATTTATTTTGTATATAGATTGATATGTTATTACCTACTTGTGATGTTATTCTACCATTGTTAATATGTGGCATGTTCTATTAGTTATATTGATTATTACTGTGTACATATATAATTTTAATTTATAAAAAGTTCGTTAATGAGCCATCATTAGACCTTTACCCTGTTAATTCTCATTCTAGGTCCTAAGTTCATAGAATTTTAAGGTATAATTTTACAAGTAATTAAAATACATTTAGTGGAATCATACGGAGAGTCAAGGGTTTTATGTTTCATCTTACATGTTTTCTCGCACTTGTCTCTACTTTCTTATTTCAATAAGCTCCAACTTATTCTCACTTTTTTTGGATAAACAGAAATGACCTATACAATGTACAATTCAAATCGCATGAAACCATCAAATTCGGCTTCTTTTACGTACTGCAAAAAGACTTTGTAATTAGATTTTCGATTCCTCATTCCTTTTCCCTGAAAATACCCTTCTCTTCCTTATATACCCTTAAATAAGTGGCATCACCGAAGCTTTGGAAGGTGACGCCACCATGTTGTGATCCATTAAGCACTCACCCGTTTACATTTCTTAATGTATGACTTTATTTTTGCCATCTTTTATTATGTTCGTAGACTAAATTTTCTTATTTTATCTTTAGTTATTTTCTAGGCTCATAGGAAGCCATCTGAGTTGAATATTTTATTTAATCATTTCAATTTAAATTGAGACACAGATTGTATGTACCGCAGAAATTTGTTTGCTTTGGGTTCAGTTATCTTTAGTGATTTTATCTTTAATGATTTTACAAGTGGCTTTCAATTATCTATTATTGATTTGCTAAGTGTTTATTTGAAGTGATTACAATAAATGTCAAAATCCTCCTTGAAAATATATTTATTTAGTTAATTATGATCTAAATAACTCATTTGATTTCAAACTTACATGCTTTTTTTCAATAATATTCTCATTTTGTTCTATATTTAACTTGAGTTGCTATTTATTTCAATAGCATATTGTTTTGAGGTGCTTCCTTTTTGTAACCGATCAATTGTAATGAATTTGATATTTTTAAATATTCGTTATACATTGGGGGTTCTTATACTAAAGAATGTTGTTCTTTCCATTTGTCTATACCTATATAGGTAATCTCATCTCTTCTCTAGCTGTTCTTTCAATAGGCTAAGCACTGGTGGAATAACAAAACCTCTCATTCGTCGTCCTCCAGTATATCAATTAGTGAGCGGTTAATGGGGACAGACTATAAATTTGTTGACGACTGTCTATGTTGGTTCAAGCATCTCAGCTTAAGAATTCACTGGCATGTGTAAACTATAATTAATTTATCCTATAGAAAAGAAACGGTAATGCATGCGTCATAGAGAAAAAGAAAAAAAATTCTAATTTTTATTAGTTCCTCCTGCGCTTTTTTTACATTTCTTCCTATCAATGACTGCATTCGTGTCTAAGCCCCGAAGGTTATAGAGTTCGAGATTGTTATTTAGAATTCGGTGAAATATCCTTATTTCTACTCGTACACTAATCGCATTTGTGAAAAACAAAATAAAAAAAGTTTTATTTTTATAGAAAAATCAGAACAAAAGACACAATATCCAAGAGTGAAATTTTAAATAAGTGTTTACATAATTTTCGTCTGCCCAAAGAAACAATTCTTCTGAATTGTTCATTTTCAAATGATATCCACACTGCTCGCAAATATTCATTTTTGATCATTTTTTTCTTGAATTTAATCCATAACAATTTTCGCACCGAAACCATAAATATTTGCGTTATTTATTTATATCAAAGTCATTAGTTGAAAGTAGCATACCAAGAATGAAGGAATAGAACAAGCGTAAACAAGAATGAAGGAAGAGAATAAATAGGAAAGAAAATATGAATGAGAAAAAGAACAGATAGGCGTAAAGGTTTTAAACACAACCATTAATGGTTCAATAGATTTATTACATGCCGAGGGTTAAGTGGGGTTAACCCACGTTAGAAGGCCTTCTTTGCCTTTGTATCAGACTTTAACCTTTCAGGATTCCTTTAACTTTTAGCTACAGCTAGTAAAAATTGTTGCTTTGAACGATGCACATGTAGAAAGCCTTTTTTCTAGTATTGAGTAGTTAATTTGATCTTTTTTCTTTCTTTCTATTGTGGAGATAGTCACACATAATGATAGATCACGACCATATGATTAAAAGCTTGGGACTTATTTTCGTTCAAGGATAAGATTAAAAATTAAAGCAAGAAGTAGGAAATATGAAAATAAGGGCTTTTGTTAGTAAAATTTGTGAACAATGTCAACTGTTCCGTGAACTGAATTCTTTTTTGTTAACGAATCTCTTTCTAGTTGTTCTTGAAAAACTAGGAGATTCTTTGGAAGAGATACGAGTTTGTACTTTGTTTCTTTCCTTCTGGATTATATTGTAATGTAATGATAACTCTATTTCTTCGCCTTTTCGCCAATAAATCAGAACTCTCCTGGAGAATCGAAGGATATATACAGTCCAATTTTTGCAATAATCGCTTTATTTATAGCAGGATTCACTGCATTTTATATTTCGAATGCATTTACTTTTCTTTGATGGACATTTGTGTATTCAATTTCAAAACTAATGTAGCGCTAAAAATAGCCGGTTAGGTTTTTGATCCTTTTTTTACCAGATATCAAAATCACAAGGAATGTCCATTCAGAAATGCTCGTTCCTAAATTTCATTTCATGCTTCCGCAACTTCGCTTCGTCGGTGAGATCAATCGAGAAATAATGCTATTCAATTGTGTTTTGTTATGTGTTTTTTATTATGATTCAAAGTAAAATAAAGTCTTTTCTTGAGAAGGTAAATTTTACTAATTTTTTGTTTTTGTAATGTAATAATAAAAAGAAAAACAATAATCTAATTCCTTCATTACCAAAAAATTTTGGCGTCATTTTGGGAATTCCAACATTATGTTTAATCACTACAAATTGTGACTCGGATCTTACAGATATTTCTAGTTTTTGACTCTCGAATTTTTAGCATGCAGTGCAAGCTTTGTTATGCCGAAACCTAAATGTAAAGCTTGTAATTTTTTTTAGGAAATTGGTAAAAACTTTTTTTTAATGGAAGGAAAAATCCTTCATTAGAAAAGCAGGAACCTTTTAAAAAAGGAGAGATGGGATTGGAATCGACACATTGATTCTTTAATTTCTCTTTTTGTAAGAGATTCTTGCTTTTCTAATGAATGAGTTTTTTTCCATTAAAATAAAAAAGAGTTTTTACTCCTTCCCTAAAAAAAGAATTTATTGGACTTATTTAATTCACGAAAAAACAGTCTGATTTATTTCGTACTCCTCATTCGATGAGAAAAGAGATTAGGTTTTACAAGATTACCTAACCTTATGAGACTTAAGGAATGATGGAAGGAAATAAAAAAACGAGAGGGAAAGAAAATTAAAATGAAATAAAAAATAAAAAAAGTAGAAAATAAAAAAGTCTTTGAAATATCTGAAAAAAGTAAGAAAAATGTATAATAAGAATATTTAAGGTTTCATATCTTATTTTTTTCATTTTCTATTGTTTTCTTCAAAAGCAATAAAAATTGGTGAATCGTTAACAATTATAAGAAAGAAACAAAATTATCATATTATTTAATTTATATATTTTTTTTGATAAAAAGATCTTTTTAAGTTTTTTATGTGTTATTAAAAATGGAAAGAATACTTTAGTTTAAACAAAAGAGTTTGATTCTTATCATAAGAAAACACTCTTAGTTTAGTTCGGTAGAACGCGGGTCTCCAAACCCCAATGTCATACGTTCAAATCCTACAGAGTGTGATTCCATTTATTATATTTTGAATCATAATTAAAAAAACTTAATAGAACACAATTGAGTGGCCTTTTTTTCTCGATTGACATCCTCTTTGCAGAAGGTCAATCGATAAGAAATGCTATTCAATCAAAGGTACTTTGAACGATTCAGAATTTCGCCAATTTGATTTGCGAATATTTAATTAATTTTAAATATTCAAATAATAAATTTAATAATTAAAATAAAACTCTTTAAAATAATAAATAGAGATGTTGAAATAGTTTCAATTTGTTTACAAAAATATTTAGTTCGAAGAAAGATTGAAAATGGGATCGAAAATTGTTTTTTGAATTTTCGACTTTTCGTCGACTAAAGATTATTGAAAACGTTGTGAACTCTAATGTAAATTTATACATATATTTATAAAATGAGTTAGGATTATATGGGTATATATATACATGCTTAAGTGTATATAAAGGGTGATAAGGCTTTCTATGAAAATAAAAATAAACATACAATAAAAAGATACCTTATGTAACATTAGGAAAACATTTGTACACATGCTAATTAATGCATATTGGCTCAAGTGGTGAAGGGGGACATAATTCATGTGTGAAACGAAGTGGAGGGGAGGCAAGCTTGATGATGTGGCAAGGGTTTAAGGAGGGTAGTGTACTTAAGGGGTAATTTGGTAATTTACTTATTTGTTCTTATATAAAGCCAATTTGCATAATTTTCTACTTCGCTTATTTCAACCCTTGTTTTAAAACCTTCTCCAAGTTTTCCTAAGAACTTTCATGTGTTCCATGAAGGTTAAAGTTTAAAAATATTAGCTTTATTTATGTCATGAAAACCTTGTTTAAAAATCTCTCCTTTCTTTATTTGCCTCTCCTACTTCCTTTCTATACTTTCACTTAGCCAAAAATAACCCTCACCTTCCTTTTTAGATCATAGCCAAATTGCCTTGGCTTTAAGGTCTCCAAAAACATGCTTTTGCTAAGGAAAAGCTAAGCTTTAGGTCATATGCAAGGCATAGTGAAAGCTTGGTTAGGTTTGATTAGCTTTTAGGTGAGAAAGCTAGCTCTTTTATTTAAAGTTTATAACTTTAATATAGATATGATCATTGTAGCTTATATTTATTGCAAAAATCCTTTCTTGTTTGGGTGAGATGGGTATTGACTTGTATGTGAATATTCGTGTTTGGATGTTTGTGGTATAAACTTGAAATTATAAAACTTAAGTTAAGTTAGTTAGTAAGCTAAACTTTTACTTGTATGTGGTAAGGATATGATTATCTGTTGTATTCATGAATCTGGGTTTGCTTATCATGTGATAAGCTAAGGAAGTTAGTATTTAAAGTGGTTAGTTTGCGACTTCGAAATCATTTGGTCAAAACTTGTTTTACTAATTTTATTTTACTAAAAAGATTAGAAGTTTCTAACTTTGTTTAGTTTCAAAAACCTTTTACTTTTGTTTATAAAATAAGTCAACTCATAAAACTAAAATTTTGAAAGTAATTTGAAATATAAAACAAGTTTTGAAAATTACGGGTTCTATAGAGATAGTAGTTATGGATGTAGTTCGTGAAAACGAACTCTTTTTGAATCTAAAATGTTTTTCAGTTAATTTTAATTTTGAAAGTGTTTTCAAAACATATATTAAGTAATAAATGTAATTAATTAATTATTTAATGATTAATTAATTAATTAATTAAGGTAATTAGTACTTAATCATTAATTAACAAAGGTAGTTAGTACTTAAGTGTTGTTCACCAAAAGTGAAGAATGGCTCCAAGAGAGATGGATAAATTGAGGGAACAAACCGATGAGTTGTTGAAAAAGGGATTGATAAAACCAAATCGCTCAAATTGGGGAGTAGCAGTAGTCTTCGTTGCCAAGTCTGATGGTTCCTTAAGGCTCTGTGTAGACTATCGAGACCTAAACAAGCAAACGATTAAGAACAAGTATCCTCTACCTCGAATAGATAACTTGTTTGAACAACTCCATGGTGCTCAGGTATTCTCAAAAAGTGATTTGGCCTCAAGATTCCATCAACTTAGAATAGCAGAAGACCACATCCATTTAACTGCATTCAGAGGTCCAGATTTCTTCTATGAGTGGTTAGTTATGCCTTTTGGGCTAACAAATGCGCCCACTTATTTTGTAGACCTCATGAATAGAGTATTCAGAGACGTGCTTAATAAATTCGTATGTCTTTATTGACGATATTCTTAAATATTCGAAGACTGAAGAAGACCACAAGAGGCATCTAGAGATTGTATTGGAGATATTAAGGAGGAATGTGATAAAAGCCAAATTCTCAAAGTGCCATTTCTGAAATAAGATTCCTAGGGCTTGTAGTATAAAGAGAGGGAGTTTTGGTTGATCCAGGGAAAGTTGTAGCAGTCTAAGATTGGAAGACACCACAAACTCCAAAAGACATTTGTAACTTTTTAGGATTGGCAGGATATTATCGGAGGTTCATCCGCGCTCAAAAATTTCCTCCCATCTTACCAAGTTAACAAAGAAGAATGTTAAATTTGAATGGATGCCGAAATGTGAAGAAGCATTTAATGAGTTTAAGAAAAGATTGACCAGCGCTGCAGTCTTAGCTAATGCTGATAGAAGCGGCAGTTTAACCATATATACTGATGCTTGTGGAGAAGGTATATGTGCAGTTCTAATGCAGCATGGGAAATCTAGAGTTGTGGTTACCCCGACTATCCTAGAAAGAATCGCTAGCAAACAAAGAGAAGATCAACGTCTAAAGAAGATTATTAAAGACATACATAGACGGTATGATTCAAGCTTTAAAGCGATAACCGAGGGGTATTACAATTAAATAGGAGAATTTATGCTCCCGATATTGACAACCTAAGACAAGAAGTATTGACTGAATGCCATCAATCCGAACAAAATATTCACCCTGGAGTTCACAAAATATACGAAGATGTGAAACAGACATTTTGATGGGAAATATGAAGAGGGATATCTCAATCCATGTTAGCAGATATGCAAATTGTCAACAAATTAAGAGTGATCAACAGAAGGTTGCAGGACTACTCCAGCCTCTTCAAATTTCGACTTGGAAATAGGGCTGTCAATGGATACCCGAAAAATCCGAAATCAGTCCGCATTCGTATCTGAAAAGCAGATGATATCCGATATCTGGAAAAACGGATGCGGATGCGGATACGAAGACATCCGGATCCGAAAATTATTCGTCCGACCTTTGTGAATATTATAGTATAAATTATGTGTATTTTAGTATAATGAAAGATATTTATTTATTGTTTTATTAAATTAGTATTTTATATTATATGCACTTAATGCTTATTAACTGCTCAAAACTATTTATTATCGCCATATTTGTTTATATTTAACACTTTTATAATCAATTGGATTGAATAAAATGTATGTTAAACTTAAAATTTATATTTATATTTCTTAATTTATCGGTCGTTAGCGGATAGGATAATTACCCGATATCCGTCCGTATCCACGGATGCGAATATCCGACATCCGATAATCATTTCGGATGCGGATGTAGATATGGCACTATCCGCATCCGAAAGTATCTGTTGACAGGCCTACTTGGAAATGGACCAAATATCGATGGATTTCATCGATGGCTTACCTCGATCAAGGAAAGGGAATGAGGGAATTTTGGTTATTATAGATCGATTAACCAAAAGCGCACACTTTATCCTTGTAAAGCCAACATGAACTGCTGCAAGTCCTGTAGAAATATACATGAGGAAAATTGTTCGATTACATGGTGCCCCAAGTAGCATAGTCAATGATCGAGACTCAATCTTTACCAGTGAGTTTTGGGAAGCATTGCAAACAGCTTTGGGAACGAAGCTGAGTATAGGCACTACATATCATCCTCAGACTTATGGGCAAGCTGAAAAAGTAAATCGAGTATTGGAAGATATTTTAAGAGCTCGCATTTTAGATTTCGGAGGTTCTTGGGAAAATTATCTTCATCTTGTGGAGTTCTCCTATAACAATAGCTATCAGGCTAGTATTGGCATGGCACCATACGAAGATTTATATGGTCGTTCGTGTAGATCCCCAACATGTTAGATCGAGACCAGAGATCGGTTAGTACTAGGTCTTGATATGATTAGAGAAGCCTCAGAAAAGGTAGATGTGACCAAAAAGAAGATGAAAGAAGCCCAGAGCAGGCAAAAGAGTTATGCGGATCAAAGACGTAGAAATCTAGAGTTCTCAGTTGGAGATTTCGTATTCTTAAAGGTCTTCCCGATGAAAGGAGTGGTGAGATTTGGGATAGGTGGAAAATTGGCACCTCGATACATTGGATCTTTTCCTATCCTTGAACAGATTGGCCCATTGGCTTATCGAGTAAAATTACTAGAAAGATTGTTGGGTGTACATAATGTTTTTCACGTATCTTATTTGCGAAAGTATGTGTACGACTCGGAACAAATAGTGGAAGAAGCTGCCCAAGAAGATTTGGAAATTGAGACAAACTTGACTATCACTAAACAACAAATTCAAATCATGGATCGTAATGAGAAACGATTAAGGGAAAAGGTTGTGAGACTAGTCAAAGTTCGATGGAGTGGTGATGCTAATGATTGCACTTGGAAAACAGAAGACAGAATAAGGAAGGCTTATCCCAAGTTCAGATTGGATGATTAATCTATGTGTTGTATCGATGTACTGTGCTCACCGACCTATGGTGTAGTCACTTGCCATATCTTATATATATATATATTTCATCTTGTTATATATATATATATTTGTTTTCGAGTTATCTTCTTCTTATCCTTAATTTTGAGAACTAAATTTCTTTAAGGAGGGAAGTATGTAACGACCTATAAATTCATCACTTAAGAAAAATTTCAAAATATTCAAAAATAAAATTTTCAATCATAAAATATGATGCTTTGGATTTTAAATAATAATGGTAATATTATTTAATAAGTATTTACAAAAATATATACTTTTGTTAAAATATCTACAAAATAACTGTAAATCGTTTTATCAGTAAACATCACTTTAGCCATTCGAACTTGTGCACGGAGCTGGATATATACACTCATTTATATATATAAGTTAGAATATGTAATAAAATTATCTATTTTATTTTGAGATTTAAATTACCTTTATAACATTATTATAGATATCACTATTTTGGAATAATTGATTTTTGAATTTAAATTTAGTTCAAATGATTTAATATGTATTTAATTATTAAGTAAGCTCTTTTAATTATTATTTAATGATGGAAATATTGTTTTTAAACTTTTTTTACTAATATGTGTATTTTAACTAAGAAGAGAAAATATGACTGGAAACCAAAATCGAAATTCGTAACAATTCAACGTGAATAAGTTGTACAACGTTGTGGATTATATGTAACATACATGTGCACATATACATGTACATATATGATAACATATCCACATGCATATGAACACACATATACACATGATATTAAATATATATATTACTAAAAATATCTACGATATATCCTAAATTCCTTAACACTTAAGCAAGATCAAAGTCAACACTTACATATGCACATAGGATGAACATGCTTTGACCATGATGGGGGTCACTTCGGCCGAGCATATGGTGGAGGTGATGCATGTTAGGATGATGATGTATATGTAGATATTTTTCTCCTCTTCTTTGCCTACAAATACCTCCCCTTCTCCTTTTCATTTTTGTACGTTTTCTTCTTCATTTCTAAGCTCTTTTCTCTCTTCTTTCATGGCTTCTCATGTTAACAAAATAATGTCAAAATGTTTCTCAAAAAGAAACTAAAATGATATACATATATATATATATATAGTTAAAACACCTAAAACTCTTTACCAAACTCCTCCTTTTCCTTCTCATTACCCACGGCCACCATCATTTCCCATCAAAGCCGAGCCTTCCCCCTTCCAAGTCTAGGCCGTGAGCACTCTATGCTATACCCTAGCAAGGCAGAGCCATCTAGGAGCTTAAGTCCAAGGGATCGTGAGCTTTAAAATCCAAGTAGCGAAGTTATAACAATTTTTAGGTTAATCATTTAACCCAAGGTGAGAAAACTCCTAAAGTATAGTTATATATTATTGAATGATATATATGTTTGGATATGATTGTTAACGATGGTTGTTTATCATGTTTGAATATGATAATATGGATGTTTAATATGGTTGTTGAATAAATATACAAGTCACGTTAATACACGTCGAAAAGCACAAAGGAAAACACTTTCCTTTATTGAATGAAATGGTGTATATGGAATGTTTAAACCTCTTGAAAATGGTTTAATATGGTTTAGAAATATTTTATAAACATTTAAAAGTGTTTTGGCAAATTTTAATTAAATATTGAAAATTTAGTCAAAAAAAGGCGCGTCGCGTAACGTCAGTTCACGATTTCACGTCTTAAAAGTTAAATTCATTTGTATGATGGAGTCAAAGTCGGATTTCTTTGAAATAAGAATTTTTCGAACCCTTATAATCATAGTTTTCAAACAAAAGGAAAAGATTGAGATTTCATTCAGTAAATTTAAAATATTAGCAATTCAAGTTTTAAATAAAATCGCGCTTTGGCAGTTCGGAGGCCAAAGTAGTAAATGTTTTAAAATGGATATTTTTAATTCTTTAAAAATATAAAAAAATCCTATAAATATTTTAAAAATTTTTAAAAGAGATTTGAGTCATAAAAATGGATTTCTAAATAATTGAAATGTTGTTTTAATCAAATAAGCTTTTAAAACACTATTGCAGCACTTTCACAAACTCTTTTTACTAACTTTTGAAATATGAATTTAAACTTAACAATTCCTTTCCAAATCTTTTATAAATGTTTTTAAATAACTAATTAAGTTTTTTAAATATGGTTAAGGGGTTTAAAAATGAGTATGTAGAAATGACTAGTACATTTGTTCCATTTGTTAGTGTCATAGAAAATCCGATCGAGGAATGGAACAGATCGAAGGGAAAGCCTGATGCTCTAAAATAATAAAAAGTTAATTAAGCATGTCAAAAGATTTAGAGTCGATCAAATGACTTGACTGTCTTATGGGTGATAGAGAGGTAGTCTCTAGGATTGGGTTTGGGAAACCAGTTGCCTGCCCTCCCTAGCTACCCGGATTGGCCCGACGGAGGAGATAGTAAATTTGATTTACTCGGATCAAAATTTCCTAAAGTATAAAAGATATAATTTTCTAAATTTAAATAACTTGGTTTGTATGGAGATAATCTTTTTATACTTGGTGTTAAATTCCAAGGTGGAATTCGTACTGTTCGTGGAATTCAAAAGGTGATTTCATCGTTATTCCGCCTATAGTACTTATTGAATATGGAAATTAATAATGAGTCAAATTAGATGATTTTTATAGATTCTTCTCATTTAATATTGACTGGTTTTGGATTAACATCCTAGATAACATGGTTTCAACTCAATCAAAATTTTGATTTGGAATTAAGAAATCTTTGTTAAGATTTAAATAAATAGTTTTCCAAAGATAAAGAGAAGTTTAATGATTCCATATATACCAAAAAGAAATGATTTAAAGTTATATATCTCTAAAGATATTTTTGATAAAAAGAAATGTATTAATCAAATGATATTCACATATATACTTGACCTCTTTTTAAAATCGATGTTTGGTCTGAAGGAACCAGAATCAAATTTGGGTAATTCCATCTGAAGACCACTACGAACTAACGTACGCATTCGGAAGAAATGACTAAGAATGGTATGACTTGGAAGATGAATGTAGGGCTGATTGTCACTGACCCTTAGGGGAAATTTCCCATATCACTTATATGTACAGCAGTTCTTCATTTGAGGTCTTCGATGCAAGGACTTCTCGCTACTAATCCTAGGGGTAATCCGCGACATGATGTGGTAGGAGAGTGCCTTCGGTTTGTCCTGTTCCTAGACAATTTGTATGGATAAATGTCTGACATTGCATTTCTAGATCACATTGATTGATCTCTATAAACGTATCATCTGCTTGGTGATGGAGATGACAACTTCTCTTATCTTAACACCCTTTCCTGAGACGTACGAGCTCAGAAGTTGTACGTTTATAAAAATCAGTTGTGTGATTAAGGAATGACAATGTGGCATTCAAAGTGGAATGTGCTATATGAAAGGTAAAACATTACCTCAGGCCTCATCAACCGGAAATGGCTAAAGCAGGGCAAATGCGGCAAAGCTATGTGGGTAGCGCCTATTAAGAGATGGTCATCACCTTTCTAGATTACTCTCCATATGTTGAGTATGTGGTGTATGCTTTGAGATCTCGTTAAAGGTCGGTAACGACTGGGGTGATGTCATGTTCGGTACTATCCAGCAAAGGGGTAGGCCGGTTCTGTGTTGGTATAGGCGTTCAATATCTGGACCCTAGGTATATCCCTCTAGACATATACTGTACGGAAGGTAATCCCTCACCTTGTCATTGCATGGAATCCATTCTTTAAATGAGACTTGTAAGATTTTGATGTAGAACCTACTCTGTAGCTAGTATGCTGGAATTTAATAATGGTAACAATTTCGGCTAAGATTCATAAGTTTATTAGCAAGGGTTTTCAAAAGAATGTCATTAAAAATAATATCAAATGATTTTGCATAGAAAATGTTTTTGGTTATCATAAGGTAAAAACCCGTTTCATGTTTATGTGCGGCGTGGTCTTATGAGATACCTTTTTGTTTTCAAAACAACTGTATTTTGAATTTCTCACACCAGTCCTATGACTCACCTGGAATTTATTTTTCTTATCCTTAAACTCTAGGTGCCCTAATTTTCTTGAACAACCAAGTAGTTAGGAAATCTTGGAGCATTTTGGAATGGAGCATGGAGCAGGAGCATTTTGGGTCTTCTAAAGAAGTTATCTATATTCCACTATATCTGTATTATTTATCTACCAGCACTTGTAAGGATAGACCGTTATAACTATCCTGGCTGGGTTTGTACATACCGTAACTCTGATAAATCACTTGGAGTGATTGTATATATCTTCCATATATAAAATTATAAGTTATTTTAATGCGATGTGAGATTCTGTTTGTTCTATATTCTATCTTTATTTTCTTTTATCCCATGATTATCTACCTCTCCGGCACTTAAATTTGCAGCACATGAATACTAAGGATATATTAGTGTCGATCTTTGAGGGTCGAGGAGGTGGGTTGTCACAATCAGCTTCTGTTGTGCACTTTGATTCCTAATGAATTTGGTTACTCCATTCAAATCCATATTGAGGTGTAATAATCGTTAACAAAACCCAACCCTATTGGTCGGGCAACTACTACTATATTCACTACCAACATCAACTACTCTGTATCTCATAAAGAGTTTAACTTTCAAATGGTAGAAGAGATAAAAATTAGATAGTAAGAAAAAACAAAAACATCCCTTGGTGATTACCCTAGTAATCCTCGTATGCTTTTGCTACCCCTTACTATAGAGTAACTACCTAACTCACCTAAGAGGATAGGGACTATAAGTCTCATCTAAAAGTAAGACTCGTGTCTTAAATATATAATGTATTGTTGTGAACCTAATCCGATACCAACTGTAATACCCTACCTTTATAAACATACTACCAAATAGTATTACTAGGTAATACTATTTGATAATATGGAGAATGAAGCGATATTGGGCTATCACACATGAATATTCTCTTGGGCTAACATCTACATGTATTTAAAATCTCATAAAACTTGCCTATATGTACCCAGTATCAGCACAAAGCAATAAATACGTGTGATTCTAGAATAGAACAATACACGATATAAAATTGATAATAGAAAACACATAGTAAACAATGCGGCGATACAAATATAATACATCAAATAAGACTGAGTGGGATATAAAAATTAGTCAAATGCCCACTATCTCAATAATACACAAGTATCAGTGCAATAAACATTATCAAACTACATACATACAATATGCTAAATAATGCATGATGATACACAATTATGCAGAATAACTAGTCTCCACTATGCCCACTAATCAAAGCCGGTCACCTATCTCTGAACCTAAAATGTCACAGACTAACCCCGATATTATATAAATAACACACAGGTCAGACTATGTCTAGAATTTAGATGTCAATATATAATAGCAACTGACATGGCGTAAACATAAATATCTCAAAGCAGTATATAATGTCTCACATCTATCAATCTCATACCAAACCATGCACGTTTAATATTACACGTAATAAAGAATGGTCAATCATTTCATCAATGGCACATTAGTCGACCACCTCTATTATTATGTTAGAGGACCTACTATAACTAGACACCTCAATCCTAAGCGTGGCTTGACCATCGTTGACGTGCTCTTCCATCGCCAATGGGATTCTGATGACATTTGATAGCCCAGCGACAAACCACCACACTTACTTCGACACTTATAATAAGTTTGCACTGCTAGAGGATTCGGTCGACATCGTCGGAGCACTAGCTACTGCTCAACATGGACAGGGCACAAAGCGGAAAACAGTTGAATATGAAGAGAACAAGCCAAATGTTGACACACCATGCACTGGCATAATGTGTTTGACCTGCATTTGGCCTGTTTTCAATAGCGATTAGAGCCTAATCAGATTTCTTAATGTGGGAACAAACAGTTTGAGGGGAGCATTAGACTTTGATGTGTAGGCTGGTGTGCAAGTTGAAACTGGAATAGTGGAAAATTATAGGGGATCTGAATGGTTTGAATATTAAACTGAGTTTTACCAACAAAGGAGTGAAATTATACGCATGTGATGATATTGAGAATTTTGAAGAAGTTGTGAGAAGTGATGCAAACCAAAGTGAAAATGCGAAGTGTATTGGAGTAAATGTGAACATGGTGATAACTTAAAATATGGTGGATAAAAATTTAAATGCAAATATCTCATGCTAGGTTGTGGGGGTTGCAGCAACCAATGGCGAGAACAATATTATGTTGCCAGAAGAATCTGAAAGGAATGCTTATGGTAGATTCAGATGCAAATTATATTCGAAGGTGGGTGTCATGGATTCATTCATCTCAGTGCAGCCAGTCGTCCAAAAGTGTGCACCTAGGAAAAGGCCTATTCAACACAGCAGTACGGTAAGGAGTGTGCGACTTCATGGAGTTTATTCTCGAGTGACTACTAGAGCTCAAAGCTCTAGCTCAGGTTCGGTTACCCCTATAGGTAGCACTTACTATTCTTCAGTTATAAATGAATTATCTACTAGTGATATGATTGCTCTAATTAGGCGGACATGATTTATTTTTGACCTAAAGTAATTCGATATAGATTACACTAGGAACAAGGAACTAGAAAGGGTTAGATACCCTGGGCCGTGTGGTTTATTAGCTGGAATGTTAGTATTTGCATGCCAAAGATAAATGAAGTAAAATTAGATCTTTCTTCAAAGATAACAATATAGACATAGACATCTTTTAAGAAACTAAAATAGAACATCTCGATCATAATTTCTACAGTAATTTAGGAGGGTTTTACATTAGCCAATGGGTCTGTCTCCCTACAAGGGGCAACTCAACGAGTCTTTTAGTGGGTTGGAAACACAACCGTGTTAAACTCTTGCAAACATTTAATAATGTTTTCTCGATTCATCTTATTTTTACGGATCTAAGTGATGAATCCATTTAAATGCCGCTAATGTAACGAACCGGATTTTTGAACCTTGAAAATTGACACTAATACATCCATTGTATCACATGCCGAACATTCAAGTGCCGAAAATACCGATTTTTTAGGGTGAAAGAAGAAGGTAGAAGATAAAAGAAACTAAACAACATAGAATCTCACAATGCAGCGAATAATATATAATACAACAATGATCTTTACAAAAATGAAATATCTTTATTCATATATACGACATCAGAGTACACTAGACTTATCCTAAATTTGGAAAGTTATAGTAACCCGTTCTTACTTTGACAAACATACAGGCTCTATAATACAGCGGAAGAAAAGTATACGTGAATACGTCTTGACCTTCCATCTCCTCTCCAATTCCAAAGTATCCAGCTAAACCTAGGAAAACATGCTCGGTCTGACCCAAGCATTACATGGAATAACGCTCGGGTCAGTCTGGTAAACCAGCATGAGTCAAACTCGATAACAAGTAACAACCAAATTGATTTCTACATTTGAAAACTTTTCAAACAGAAGGTATCTCGTAAGACCACACCGCACATAAAACAGACGGGTTTTTACCTTACGATAACCAAAACATTTTATATAAAAATCCAGTGATATTATCATAGTGTCTAGGTTTAAAGTAAATAGATAAAATAACCGAAATGCTTGCATTTCACATTCCAACATACTAGGCTCCACAATCGAAAATGTAAAGCACGTATTGGAGAATGGATTCCAACTAACGACGGGCTACTGGGGTACCTCCTGCCATAGTAAACCTCTAGAAAAATGTACCGAGGTCGAACCTAACGACCCCTGCTAACACACAACAGGCCTAACCCTTGCTAGATAGTACCTAATATAACATCACGTCGGTTGCTTTGCAACCTTTAACTGAGCGCTCTCACGTACATGAATTCATTGATGATTATGTATATATCCAGAAGGGTGATGAGACACCCTAATGGGTGCGACCCACATACCGTCTTCAATCATCTTCAAGATGTCTTCTATTCAAATGTACATGTTGGTTCAGAGTGGTTTTTAGATATATAAATTCGATACCGGTCTCTCCGTACCAACAACCAATAATTTCTGGTTGGCTCATTCCCGATTCTTTTGGAAGTAAGTTTTCGAGTCCTCATTGGGGAACTCGAATTTACATTCATACGTCCTAAGTCAAATTGGGTCAAACTTGATACTCAGTTATTTAACTATCAAATAAATAAACAACAACCAATTCCATTTGTGATTTATTTATCCATAGCAACCACTAAGCCTCAAAACATATCTTTGTTTAATAAATCTCTTTTAAAAACATTCATATACTTATCTTTCTGACATAAGTATATTCAAAAAACCTTAGTTAGATTTCCCATTACAAAATCTCTAAAAAATATTTAACTACATTATTTAAATTAGAGAAAAGGATAACTCTAAGCACTATTCCTTCGGTGTAAAGTGTGGAATGGATGTTCCATACCACGATTTTTTAAAGGTCAGCCCCGAGAAACCCAAACCTAAATTTCCTATTGTAATTATCTTCAATAATCCTTTTATAAATTTCCCTTACCCATGAAATCCTTTTTGCTTTAACCGAAATCCATTTACAAAACATTTGTCAACCTCGATACTCATTTATGAGACTCTTTATAAATATTCAAATCCGGTTATATAAACTTTCAAACCTTATTTAAAACTTCGCTTTATAGACATCCAAACCTATTTATAAAATATTTTTATAAACACTCAAAAATATTTCTAAAACTCCTTTTATGAATATCCCAAAATTTATTCATAAACTTCTTTATATAATATTCAAAAAAATTGTCAAATCATTCTTCAAATATCTTGTTCAAAATAGAATAACCTTGAAGACCATTTTAAAAGAAAATGAAATATTAACTTTCCAAGACCAAACAGAGGCTTAATGACTACAATGGATCACTAAATTCGGGTTTACTTATCCAAGTTATATCATGGGTATTGCCTAACATCAGATATGTAAGGGATTCACATGTAACATACAATCAATCATAGATAAATGTCCAAGTTACAAATATAGATACATCCATTGTCGGTGAAAAATGTACATATAGAAGTATATTCTATATGCTTAAGTTACCATGACCCGCTTATTGAAATTAACTTCCTTGTGTTTATCACATTACCGGTATTCAACCTTTGTGCTAAATACAAGTCAACTTACTTCCCATAAAACATTTTGATGTTTTATAATCACTACTTTAATTCATTTGGCTACTTAATGGTCCAGACGAAAGATCCTTTGATTTAAAATCAATTAATCTTAAAAAGAAAATTGATTTAAAATATAACTGATTGGGTTTAAAACAACCTTTGAAAAGATTAAACTATATTTAGTTGGCTTAATCCTAATTATATCTTAATTAGTCATAATTAAATCAAGATTAAATCATAATTATACTTCAATTAACTTAACGAACTTAGTTAAGTCCTAATTAACTTCTTAATGCATCTTAGTTAAGGTTTAAGCAATTCATTATTAGTTAAACCCTAATTAATTAAAAATTAATTTAATAATTATTTAATTAAATAATAATTAATCAACTAATTAACTTAATTAAATAATAATTAACAATTTAATTACTTCTTATCTTCATTAATCACTAATTAAAACCTTATTAATACTAATTAGTCATTAACCTTCCTTAAGTGTTACTTAAACCTCTAATCACTTACTTAATTACTAATTAAGTGCTAATTACATTTAATTATTTTATTAAATAAATAAATTATTAAATAAGCTAAACTTAGTCTCTTTTTATGTTACTAATTAAGTTTGAAAAACCATTTGAAAAGAAAACATTTTAAAATGAAATCGGAAATTTTGTCGAACTGCGGTCATATCGACTATCGCTATGAGCGCAGTTCGCTTAAACATACTTTAAGCGAAATTACTTGCTTATTCTTTCCTCTTTCAGATCCTTTAGGTTCAAGAAGATATGACTTTTACAAAAAAATGTCAACATTTTATTTAGTAATAAACGGATTTCTATAAGCAACTACAACTACATATATTCTTGTAATATTGCCATACTTTATTTTTAAGCTTAGAGACTTAAGGCTTTTTTTGAACAAATGGAGCACAGATGTCTTTGGTAACATCAAGACTAAAAAAGATAAATTAATAGCTAAAATCTTAAATCTAAACAAACTTGAAGAATTTAGGGCCTTGAAAATTTCAGAGTATATGTTCCTTCAAAACTTAAAGAAGAACTTAGCATGGTCATGCGACAAGATGAAATAATGTCGAAGCAAAGGTCTAGGATTTAGTAGATGGACAAGGGGGATAAAAACATCAATTTTTTTCATAGAATGGCTAATGGTAGCATAGTAATACCATAAACTCGTTACTCATTAACTATATCAAGATTTTCGAACAAAATGATCTCAATAATGCTTTCACTAACTACTTCAGAGACATTTTAGAAAAGTAGGTGTCATAGAATTAATGCGAGATGGGAGGACTTGTATCCCGTAAATATGAGGATTGCTTTAGCTGATTTAGATATTCCATTCTCGAAAGATAAGATTTTAAGGCTATCTCCAAGATGCTTAACGGTAAATCGCCTGGACCGAACGGATTTCCTATGTTATTTTATCAGAAATTTTGACATATATTAAAATATGACTTAACCAATATGTTCCATAAGTTTTATAATGGCAATTTGCAATTGGGAAGATTGTAATGCTTCTTCGTAAGAAACTGGGTGTGATAGAACCAAAGGACTTTGGGCCTATCTCGTTAATAACCAATCTGTAACATCCCTAATTTTTGATAACATTATTCAAGAGATTTAATTAGACAAATTAAATAGAATAATGTAACTAATTAGTGTGATAAGGGGATTGAGATTTGAATAAATACTTAGAGACCGAGCTTAATTAAATAAATGGGCTTAAGAATGGTTTATAAGCAAATTAATCTACAAAAGGGTATATTTGGAAATAGCCGCACTACGATAATACTTATGTATATCCATGGCTCTACCATCCATTCACGTTCATTTTCATTTTTCACCAAAATGTAAACAAAAGAGAATTTGTTGGCCATTATTAAGAAAGAAAAAGAAGAGAAAATTCAAATCAAGCTAAGAAATTAAAGCAAGGGGAATAAATCTTAATCTCAATCCAATCTCCTTATCCTAATCAAAGTGAATAATAATTTATATAATCTCTATTTTGTTTATAATCATTTGTTTTTGGGTTTAAGATTAAATTCGTTTTAGTGATGATTTGGATGATGATATGCTTGGATTTATAACATGTTTGATTTAAATCAAATTGTTCATATATGGATTTATTCGGTTTTTAGGGTAAAAGCGATTGTAAATGTTGAATGCCATGAGAAAATTTTATGTTATGTAAAACATGATTTTGGAGTTGGGTTTTAATTCTGATAATTTTCCAAGCTATGGAAAGATTAATATGAATTTTCAAAGGAAAATATGATTAATTGGGTTTAGAAATATATTTCAGAAATTATATTGAGAATTTGGGTCTGAAATTTAGATATATTAGATAACATATTAAAAGTGAATTTCTATAATTTTTGGGGATTTTTTCTAAGTGGATTACTATGAGAATTAAATTATTTTGAAAGGAGGACCTAAATAATTTATTTGTTTTACGTAATGGAAGGGCTTATTTGTTAAATTAATCTTGGTTTAGATCAGAAATTATGCCGCAGTTATTTTATGTAAAGGATTTGAAAAGTTGAGGCAACCAATCATATACTTACAAGTAGGCGGGTTAGTTAGAAAGTGTTTGCTTTAATTGGTATTAAATCAGATTTACCCAGAAAAGTCGGTTCCACCTCTATAGAAGCACCTTTCGACCTTATGCTTCTTCCTTCAATCAAGTCGAAACCCCATAATGCCGAAACCAATACACAAAGTATCAAAATGGATACGTAGTGGATTGGAGGAAGGCGGAAGGCATGGTGTCGAAACATGGCTTCCGATGGGAATGAAACCTTTTCTTTGTTTTTAAATGTTAGCGCCTGCCTTTGTTTTACTAAAGCTTTCGAAGGAGTCGAAACATAAGCTATCGAAAGGAGTTTTCTAAATAGCTTTCGAAGAAGGTTTCCATCTTTCAATTTTAAGTATAAGCTTTCGAATAAGTTCCTTGTTATAAAACAATGCTTTCGAAATTGGTGATTCCGACGTAGTCGAAGCCCTGCTGCCATTCTTTTGCCTTTCGAGTGTATTGAAGTCATCAATGCTTTCGAAGGGTAGCTTTTGTTTTAAAGATGTACTAAGCCACTTCCTAAATGCTTTCGAAAGGGTTCAAGGGTTTCAAGGGCAATGGCTTCGAAAGGGGGTATCGATGCTAACCTTGAGTGTTTTGCTTAAATGTTTTGAAGCTTTCGAAAGGATGGTGCCGACGCCATCAAATTTTCCCCAAGCAATTTTATATAAAGATTAAGAGTTTCGAAAGAGATACTTTCGTATATATTCAATTTGACCCAAAAGATGTTTTGAGTAAACCCAAATGTTTTGGAAGGGGTACTTTCATTGGTTTTGAAGCTATGTTTCTAAGGATTACTAAGTAATGTTTTGATACTTTCGAAAGGTACATTTTGGGTTTGAAAGAGATGATGAAAAGAGCTTCGAAAGGTTTATATGCAATGTTTTGAAAAGAAGTTTTCTATGCTTTTGAAGGAGGTTATCCAGGGGTTTCGAAAGTAATGTTTTAAGGTTTCGAAAGCCTTAGTTTTTAAAATAAATAACCCAATCTCATTTTAAAAGAAAACCTTGGCTTAAATAAAGTGTTTTGAAATGGAGTTTTGAAGAAGTTTAGATTGATTAATGTGTTAAAGGGATTAACCAAGTTTTATATAAAATGATTTCAAGGATATTTAACCACCGAGGTTGGTATTATTATGTTTGTTTCTTCATATATGTATCTGAATATATTCACATGGTAATGGACCCATAACTGTAATTTGGGCAAGGGCAGAATAACCAGTTAGGTTAACCTAGTAGTGAATATAAATTAACTTAACTCCTGAATGAGTAGAATTGCATCCAGGAGGTTAGGAAGACTAGAGTATAGGATGCTAAAATATTAATTAAAGATATTGGCAGGGGACAATTGGTTCACAGTAAGCCCATGAAAACTGTGTATAGGAAAAGATATTGGCAGGGGCCAATAGGTTCATAGTAAGTCCATGAAAACTATGTATAAACGAAGATGTCAGGAAGACAGGTTCATAGTTAGCCAATGAAAACTATGATTTGATATTGGAAAGGGTCAATAGGTTTGTAGTTATCCCATGAAAACTGTATCTGGATTATGTTATTGATAGTTGTCAATAGGTTCCTAGTCAACCCATGAAAACTAGGATAAGAGGAAAGTTATTGGAGTTACCAATAGGTTCAGGGAGAACCTATGAAACTATGATGTTATTAATAGGGGCCAATAGGTTCTTAGTGAGTCCATAAAAACTATGAAACTGGATAGAGAGTCCATAAACATTAAACATGTTATTAGTAAGCCCATGAAAGCTAATAGGTTAATAGTGACCCTAGAAACTATAACCGAGACAGATAGTCAAAAATGAATGGGGATGGGTAATCCATAATTTATTTACTTGTTTTGCATATCATCATTATAACGACCCGATATTTTGGACCATTCAAATCGACAATAAATCCACACATGTCTGACTTGAAAAATTCAAAATAACTGATTGTAATAAAAATTTGGCAAAACTCAGCATGTGCAGTAAATAAATCAATCACAGAATCACAGACACAGAGTAATACAATAATACGCAGCGGAATAGATAAAATAGTAGTTCATGAAGCTACTATATAAACATCAGAGTTAGAAATAAAGTACAATAGAATATCTCAAATACAGTGAAGTCTCCAATCCAAACAGAGGACTTCTGTGAATGAATCAACTGGAAAGCTGGAAGCTGAATCAAAAGTTGGATCTCCAAACGAAGCTCCAAACTCCAAAGGTGAGTCTCAAATGCTGTATCACTCAGTCTGACCTGAGCGTAAAGCAAAACACAAAACACTCGAGTCAGGATTAACATTCTTATATAAATAAATCCAACTCAAGTGAAATATCAACTGAAATATAAGTAACTTAAAGGATGTTTGGGACAACCATCCTCTAAGGATCTTCAGAACTATCTACAAGGTGGAAATATACATTATAACACCGTGGTCGTTCCAAATTAATTTATACTTCAACCAAAATATCATTTCATTTCAAATATATCTATTTTCCAAAATAGTATATATATAGGTTAAATAATTTAAAAGTACAATATTTATAATTTCCCCAAGTCTCACAAATTGCTTCAAATCAACTCAAATTCCAAATTCAATTTTATTCAAAGCTCAATTTATCAATTCAATTCAATTCTAAATAAATCATTTAAATTTTCAATATATTTCAAAGCTTTAATATTCAACAATTTCAAAGTTAAATTTAACAGTTTCATATAGCTCTTGATTTAACTTTATTATTATTTAATCAGGGAATATCCACTTAATAGATTCAATATCATTTAACTAGCCTTAAGTTACATTTTTACCAAATATTTCCTTAAATTTATTTAAACAAGAAATATTCATTAAATTACTTAAATCAAACCCAAGTTATAAATCATATCTTAAATCTCAATTTCAATAAGTTTCAAATCGGTTTAATTAAATGAAATTCTTTATTGAATACAATTTCAACTAAATTCAAATTATCTTCCCAACCTTAACTTATTCAAATTATTATCGAAACCTATTTTGAAATATACATTTAAATTCTTAACTATATTTTATATATTAAATCAATCTTAATTTAAATTCAATATTATTATTAAATCCATATATATCATTACCATTTATATAAAATAAATTAAGAATCAACATTTATTAAAACCATATATTTCTTTCCAAAATCATAGAATTTATTTTCAAAATACTTATATATGGACCAACGGTGTCTGTATATATATCTATCATATGGTTAAGTGATACGGACATTTATCATTTCAATCCGTAATTTAAATTTATACGGGTAGATATCATTTCAACCCGTAATCCCAATTTCAATTCAAATGAAAATCGCTTGGGTTTATCATTTCAACCCATAACGATTTTCTCCTATTCTAAAGTCCGTTCGGGTATGTATCATTTCAACCCATAGTGAATTCTATACTAATAGGGAACTTGCAGAGTGATAACAGATAATATAAAATACAACAACATGCATATATCATCAATAAAAAAAACAGATACGGGTGTCAGATGTCACAGATGAACAGATACAAATAATAGTAATAACAGGCATATAATATTAGATACTGGTGTCAGATGTCACAGGTGAACAGATACAAATAATAGTAATAATATGCATATAATATTAGATACTGGTGTCAGATGTCACAGGTGAACAGATACAAATAATAGTAATAACAGGCATATAATATTAGATACTGGTGTCAGATGTCACAGGTGAACAGATACAAATAATAGCATATATAACAATTTAAATAACTATACAGCATATTTCAATTGTCGTTTCAATTGAAATCAAATTTATTAAATAAAAGCACGTTAATCGTGAGTGATTGCTCACCTTTCGAGGTTAGAGAAACACGAGAAATGAACACGACAAGCTACGAATTGTATCACGAACTCGGCAATTGACAAATCCAACGGCCAATCTCAAAGCAAAGCAAGGTGAACACGGATTCGACGAACAAAGCTGATAATTACAGATCGATGGACCAAATGAAGATTAGGTAGAGATTGATGGAAGCAACATACATATTTGTATGACTTGTATATATCTGTATATCATTATATTTACAAATCAATATTAAATTTTAAACACGTATCAGTGTAAAATCTTCATTAATTTTTTTTTAATCAATGTTTATTAAAACACATATTTAACATCAAAATATCCATATATCTATTTTAAAATCAATATCTATTTTAGAATCAACTGGCCGAAACTTTGTAATATAATATACAACAGGTTAAATGACTTACGTAATTTATATATCTATAACTTATATAAAACTTACATGCACTTATATATATAATTCGACATACTATTATATAATACCTATATAACTTATACCACATGAACTTACAGAGTCTATATATGTGATTCGACAAAATACCCATTATATTTATTTATTTATTAAACACATATATAGGCCACATATATTTATACTAATATATATGAGCACGTAAACTACAAATATATACCTTTCTTAAATCGACAGACCAAAGCTTTATACTATAACTTACATATATACGTTTTCTCTTTCATAGGCAGCACAAAAAATGCAACTCTATATTATAAATATAATACCCTTTTGTAACCATACTTTTCTAAAAAAATGCATACCTTTCGTTACAAATATGAGAAGAGGGCTGCGCGACAGAGGAGAACTGGGCGATGGAAGGAGCAAAGAGGGGTGGGTGGCACTAGGGTTTGTGGAGATGCCGCACATTATGGAAGAGTGTCGGAGGGAGGGTGACGAACGGCTGCAGTGGGGTTTGGAGGCACACGCGAAAAGCAAGCTTGGGTCGAAGGAAAGGGTGTGGAGGACGGGTGGAGAGGGGAACGGCATGGAGAGGGATGCTCGGTGGCTGTCACGGGTAGAGGATGGTTGCCGAGTGGGGTGGGAGGTAGTGAGTCGGAGTTAGCAAATGGTGGAGGCTGCCTCGTGTGGCTGTCGGATCCCACTATGGGGTGGTGAGCTGCTAGGGGGCAAAAGGGTTGGAGCATGAACGGATCAACATGGCGATGGACGAGGGAGAGAGGACGAGGGACAGTGGTTTGGCACGAAGAGGAGTGAAGGTGGATCGAGCAAAAGTGGGTTCGAAGCAGTTCGGCCAATCAAAAAGGCAAGAACGAAAGAAAAAATTATTTTGCCGAGAGCAGAATGAAGGCACGGTAATATGAAGAAGAAGAAAGAATGGAGACGATATGAGGGGAGAGGAAGAATAGATCTGGGGAGGGAAGAAGGAATCAGAGTGATTTAGAAAGGAAACGAAATGAATAGAATAAAACATATGAAAGCGGATGTAAGTGGCAACGGTCAGCGAAGAATTGAACGGACTAGAAACAAATAGCCTTTTTTCAAAGCAATATGATAGTAAATGCCAGCTATCAAATTCAGGGAACAAAATTTTAAAGCGATTTAATTCCCTTTTTGTTGCTAGGCCGGTTCAAATTTTAAATGTAACTGAAAATCAAAGGACACAATTTACGTACCCTCACAACGAACCGTTATCATCGTTCCGTTGTATACCGGACCTCAAACACAGACGTGAGTATACCGTTAAGATCAACACGATGAGACGATCAAAACGGTACACAGATATCAATGGTACG